>LR880970.1:798631650-798646919 GCA_904067115.1 Aegilops sharonensis
TCTTGTTACGATGATTCTCCACTTCACTCTGAAATTCTTTGAACTTTTCAAATGTTTCAGACTTGTGTTTCATCAAGTAGATATACACATATCTGCTCAAATCATCTGTGAAGGTCAGAAAATAACGATACTTGCCACGAGCCTTAATACTCATCGGACCGCATACATCGGTATGTATTATTTCCAATAAGTCAGCATTTCGTTCCATTATTCCAGAGAATGGAGTTTTAGTCATATTGCCCATGAGGCATGGTTCGCAAGCATCAACTGATTCCAAAAGCCAATCAGCATGGTGTTTCTTCATACATTTTACACCAATATGACCTAAACGGCAGTGCCACAAATAAGTTGCACTATCATTATTAACTTTGCATCTTTTGGCTTCAATATTATGAATATGTGTATTACTACGATCGAGATCCAACAAACCATTTTCATTGGGTGTATGACCATAGAAGGTTTTATTCATGTAAATAGAACAACAATTATTCTATGAATCTTGGAACGCAAACACCAAATAACATTTATTTAGGTTCAACACTAATCCCGAAAGTATAGGGAGTGTGCGATGATGATCATATGAATCTTGGAACTACTTCCAACTCACATCGTCACTTCACCCTTAACTAGTTTCTCTTCATTCTGCAACTCCCATTTCGAGTTACTACTCTTAGCAACTGAGCCAGTATCAAATGCCGAGGGGTTGCTAAAAACACTAGTAAAGTACACATAAATATCATGTATATCAAATATACCTTTGTTCACTTTGCCATCCTTCTTATCCACCAAGTATCTAGGGTAGTTCCACTTCCAGTTACCATTTCCATTGTAGTAGAAGCACTCAGTCTCGGGCTTAGGTCCAGACTTGGGCTTCTTCACTTGAGAAGCAATTTGCAGGCCGTTCTTCTTGAAGTTCCCCTTCTATCCCTTTGCCCTTTTCTTGAAACTAGTGGTCTTGTTAACCATCAACACTTGATGCTCTTTCTTGATTTCTACCTTCGTCGATTTTAGTATCGCGAAGCGCTCGGGAATTACTTTTGTCAACCCTTGCATATTATAGTTCATCACGAAGTTCTAATAACTTGGAGATAGTGACTAGAGAACTTTGTCAATTACTATTTTATCTGGAAGATTAACTCCCACTTGATTCAAGCAATTGTAGTACCCAGACAATCTTAGCACATGCTCACTGGTTGAGCTATTCTCCTCCATCTTGTAGGCAAAGTACTGTCAGAGGTCTCATACCTCTTGACACGGGCATGAGTATGAAATACCAATTTCAACTCTTGGAACATCTTGTATGCTCTGTGGCGCTCAAAACGTTTTTGAAGTCCCGGTTCTAAGCCGTAAAGCATGGTGCACTAAACTATCAAGTAGTCATGATACCGAGCTTGTCAAAATGTTCATAACGTCTGCATCTGCTCCTGGAATAGGTCTGTCACCTAGCGGTGCATCAAGGACATAATTCTTCTGTGCAGCAATGAGGATAATCCTCGGATCACGGACCTAGTCGCATCATTGCTACTATCATCTTTCAACTTAGTTTTCTCTAGGAACATATCAAAAATAAACGGGGAGCTACATCGCGAGCTATTGATCTACAACATAGTTATGCAAATATTATCAGCACTAAGTTCATGATAAATTAAAGTTCAATTTAATCATATTACTTAAGAACTCCCACTTAGATAGACATCCCTCTAATCATCTAAGTGATCACATGATCCAAATCAACTAAACCATGTCCGATCATCACGTGAGATGGAGTAGTTTTCAATGGTAAACATCACTATGTTGATCATATCTACTATATGATTCATGCTCGACCTTTCGGTCTCCAGTGTTCCGAGGCCATATCTGCATATGCTAGGCTCGTCAAGTTTAACCCGAGTATTCTACATGTGCAAAACGGGCTTGCACCCGTTGTATGTGAACGTAGAGCTTATCACACCCGATCATCATGTGGTGTCTCGGCACGACGAACTGTCGCACCGGTGCATACTCAGGGAGAACACTTATACCTTGAAATTTAGTGAGAGATCATCTTATAAAGCTACCGCCGAACTAAGCAAAATAAGATGTATAAAAGATAAATATCACATGCAATAAAAATATGTGACATGATATGGCCATCATAATCTTGTGCTTTTGATCTCCATCACCAAAGTACTGTCATGATCTCCATTGTTACCGGCATGACACCATGATCTCCATCGTCTTGATCTTTTAGCAACGTGTCGTCACATGGTCGTCTCACCAGCTATTGCTTTTGCAACTATTGCTATCGCATAGCGATAAAGTAAAGCAATTACATGGCACTTGCATCTTATGCAATAAAGAGACAACCATAAGGCTCCTGCCAGTTCCCGATAATGTAAGGGCATCTTTAGCCCTAAGATGTTTTGGTGATTGATGACAATGCTTTTGCGGACTAATCGTGTGCACTGAGCTTTTCAGAGATTCATCCTTTGGCACGAGACGATTCCCTACCCTCAGAGTTTGAAGCGAAGACGGTGTAGTCTTTTCAATTTAGTTTGGTGGACTAGTTTCGTAGAGATCACCGTACTATCAAGAGGGGGTCCGCTTTGGAAAGGCTAGGGTGGAATCATCACGTACACATCCCTTGCAAACCTTCCGAGCCTTTCCCCTTCAATGGAGAGCTCGTTCTTGTCCCCCTTGTGCCTATTCTGGTCTGAGCGGTAGTACCGCGGGTCGGAGCGGTAGTACCGCTTGGGTGCTATAAGCGGAAGTACCGCTCCACAGCGGTAGTACCTCTTGTAGCCCCAGACGTAGTACCGCTGCAGTTTCGTGCTAGTGCCGCCTCGATTCGAAGGCCCGTTTTTTGTGTCGGACTTTACGGTACCAGCCGCGGCAGGAATGGCAGTAGTACCGCCCTCGAGCGGTAGTACCGCGGGGAGGAGCGGTAGTACTGCTTAGGCTGTTAAGAGGTAGTACCGCTGGCCTAGCGGTAGTACCTCTCTCTGCGGGGCTGGTAGGGGGGTAACGGTTGGTTTGTTCCCCCCACTATATAAGTGGGTCTTCTTCTCCAAAGTTGACTCACCTCTTCCCCCAAAAGCTCCATTGTTGCTCCAAGCTCCATTTTCGCCCGATCTCTCTCCCTAGCCAATCAAACTTGTTGATTTGCTCGGGATTGGTTGAGAAGGCCCCGATCTACACTTCCACCAAGAGAAATTTGATTCCCCACACTAATCCCTAGCGGATCTTGTTACTCTTGGGTGTTTGAGCACCCTAGACGGTTGAGGTCACCGTGAAGCCATAGTCCATTGTGGTGAAGCTTCGTGGTGTTGTTGGGAGCCTCCAATTAAGTTGTGGAGATTGCCCCAACCTTGTTTGTAAAGGTTCGGTCGCCGCCTTCAAGGGCACCAATAGTGGAATCACGACATCTTGCATTGTGCGAGGGCGTGAGGAGAATACGGTGGCCCTAGTGGCTTCTTGGGGAGCATTGTGCCTCCACACCGCTCTAACGGAGACGTACTTCCCCTCAAAAGGAAGGAACTTCGGTAACACATCCTCGTCTCCACCGGCTCCACTCTTGGTTATCTCGTGCCTTTACTTGTGCAAGCTTATTTGTGTTATATCCTTTGCTTGCTTGTGTGCTTGTTGTTGTGGCATCATATAGGTTGCTCACCTAGTTGCATTTCTAGACAACCTACTTTGATGCAAAGTTTAATTTGGTAAAGAAAAGCTAAAAATTGTTAGTTGCCTATTCACCCCCCCCCCCCCTCTAGTCAAATATATCGATCCTTTCAATTGGTATCAGAGCCTCGTCTCTTTTTAAGGACTTTACAGTCCAAAGAGTATGGTTGACGTCGTAGACGATGTGGAAGAGCACTCCGATGCGAATTCGATATCATCTACGGGAGATGGGGGTAACTCGATCTCACATGAGGAATTCAATGTGGCGTTGGACACATTGAAAACCTCCATGACGACTGAGGTCAAAGACATGTTTAAGGAATTCTTAGAAGGGCTTAAACTTTCCACCGCACCCGTGAAAGTGGGTGATCCCGCCAACACGGTGACGGATGCTAACCCCGACAAGGGGGAAGCTACTAGTGAGAAAGCTCCTTCGTCTAGTGGTAAGAATGGCACCGGCATCTTTGCCCATGTGCAACCTCCACCCGTTTATGGTGGACCGATTCCTTCTACTCATTTGAATCATGCCGATCCTCCCCCCAAGATTGATAAAAAGGAGGATTTTGATTCTTGGGTCTATCGTTTTAAGCGTCATTTAAATCATGTGAACACTAACCTTTGGAGAACCATTGAAGAAGGTTTTTATCCGCAAGATCGGAGCAACTTCACTCCTAGAGAAGCCGTGGATGATCAATTCAACGAGAATGCTCTCTTCATGATCCAAGAAGCAATCCTTCCCGAAGACCTCCCGCATCTCCGGCCCTACTCATTGGCCAAAGATGCTTGGCTCAAAGTGGTTTCCCTCTATTGGGGAAGCGCAAGCATTCAATGTTCCAATTATGAAATGGTTCAAGATGAAGCCGATGAGTTTGCAATGAAAGAAGATGAAGAACCTTGTGAGCTTTATCGGAGAGTTACCGAGCTCGCGGTCTCTCTTCGGGATCATGGAAGTAAGGACACGGATGACAATTGGATCAAGCGCAAATTCCTCAAGGCAATGATGCCCTACCACAAAGCCATGTCCTCCGTCATCCGTCAAAGGCCGGACTTCCACACCTTGTCCTCAAGTGATGTGTTGGATGAGTTTGTGGCTATGAGCATATTGGACAAGACCGCCGACAATGCGGTGCTTCGCTCCCAAAGAGCAAAGAAGCCCAACCTTGCATTGAAGGCCAAGGTTTGTGTCGAAGAAGAAGAAGAGGAGGAAGAAGAGGAGAGCGACCTCGAAGATACTAAGTATGCCTATCATGAACACATGGCCCTTCCTTCAAGGCAATTTTGGAGCAAGAAGAACTCAAGGCCCAACTTCAACAAGAGCAACTCAAGTGACGCAAAGGGCAAGCAACGAGTGAGGACTTGCTTCAATTGTGGCAATGTGAGTCATTTTGTTGCGGAGTTCCCGTATGAGAAGAGGGAAGACAATGGTGGCAAGCTCATCCGTAAGGACAAGGCCAAGTCTTTCCCCAACAAGAGCAACTTCACCAAGAAGGCTCCTCACAAGGCATTGGTGGTACAAGAAGAGTACAATGAGGATGATGATGATGATGAAGATGGTGAGTCGGTTGCCATGGCCTCCGTTGCCATTGCGACGACTCCTCGGGTGTCTCTCTTCGACTCACCAAATGAAAGCATCACCGCCAAGTGCCTCATGGCTAAAGCCACCAACAAGGTAACCCCCAACATCAAAACTACCATCATCAATCATTCTTCTTCGACGGATAGCATTGATGAACATTAGGGAACTAATGTGGAGGAGAATGAGTTTGAGGCCTTTATGGGTAAACTCAAGGGCAAATCCAAGAAGCACTTCGTTGCTCTCTTGGAACAACTTGGTGAAGCCTCGAGGCTCACGAAGATACCATCTCTAAGATGGAGGGGCATAGTCATGACTATGCCGATGAGATTTCGGATCTTTCCAATGCTCTTGAGGAAGAGCGTGGTCTTCGTTTGGCTCTTGAGGAGTCACACAACGATGATCATGCTAAACTAAAGAAAGATCTTGATCATGCTCTTGTTGTTTCTCGTGTGCTAAACTCCGAGAAGGCAAAGCTTGGGGTTGATCTTGCTAGACTCAAAGAGGAGTTTGACATTCTCGACAAGACTCACAAAGTCTTGAAGGGCGTTCATGCTAGTCTCAAAGAGTCTCATGATCAACTCCAAGTAAAGCTAACCAAGGAGAAAGCCACCTTTCCTCATATGGTTTTAATTGATAATGCAAATGCTACTAACCCTTGTTGTGAGCATGAGCATCTTGTTGAGGAGAATGCTAAGTTGAAGAAGCAACTTGAGAAAGGCCTTGTGTCGTGCATACAAGGTGAGAAGAGCCTCAATGACCTTTTGAGTAATCAAAAGGAAGTGTTTGCCAAGGAAGGGATTGGGTTCGCACTCAAGTCCAAGAACAAGAAGAAGAATTCCAAGACCAAACGACCTCCTCCTCTCAAGAAAACGTTTGTGAAGGAAGGAGATGGTGCTCCCAAGGAGAAGAAGAACAATGATAACGGTGGTAATGCCAAGAAGAGCAATGCCACCCCTTCCAACCAAGCCGGCGACTTTAACCCTTCTTATGTGTTGTGTCGTGCTAGTGATGGGCATGTCTATGCCAAATTTGTTGGTTCTCTTTATGAGTACATTGAATGGTCTATTTGGGTTCCTAAGACCCTTGTCACTAACATCAATGGACCCATTACAAAATGGGTACCTAAATCCAAGCATTGATCTCTTGTAGGTGTTTGCTTCCGGTGGGGGATCATGATTGCTCGATAGTGGAGCTACAAATCATATGACCGGAAGCAAGGACTTGGTGGTGGACGTTCACAAGATTCCATCCATGCCCACCAATGTCGAGTGGGGTGATGCCTCATCTTCTAAGGTATTGGGACTTGGCAAGGTTGTCATTTCTCATGATCTCACGATCGAGAAAGTCATGCTTGCCGAGTCCCTTGCATACAATTTACTTTCCGTTCGTCAACTTGCTATCATGGGCTTTACCACTTTATTTGATATTGATACCGTGGCCCTCTTGTGGAGCAAGAATCTTAAAGTAGACTTTGTTGGGCATGTCGAGAACGGTCTATATGTGATTAACTTTTCGGAGTGACCCACTAAGACCGCGACATGCCTAATGGCTAAAGTTGACATGGGATGGCTTTGGCATCGCCGTTTGGCCCACGTCAATATGAGATCTGTGCAAAGTCTTCTCAAGGGGGACCATGTTCATGGAGTAACCAATGTTAGTTTTGCCAAATATCATGCTTGCAGTGCTTGTATCGAAGGAAAGCTACATGAGAAGGCTCACCCTCCCATGACTTTGATTTACTCAAAGAGGCCGTTGGAGCTCCTTCACATGGATCTCTTTGGGCCTCCATCATTTGATAGTCTTGGGGGTAGGAAGTATTGCTTGATGATCATAGATGACTATTCAAGATACACTTGGGTATATTTCTTCAAGAGGAAGAGCGAGACCCAACAAACCGTCATTGACTTTGCAAATGAAGCTCAACGTCAACACAATGCAAAGGTCTTGACAATAAGGAGTGACAACGGCACCGAGTTCAAGAACTACACCTTGGATGAGTTTCTTAGTGATGAGGGGATCAAGCATCAATATTTCGCTCCCTACACCCCTCAACAAAATGGTGTCGCGGAGAGGAAGAATCGGGCGTTGATGGATGCGGCAAGGACCATGATGGCGGAATTCAAGTCTCCATACAACTTTTGGGCCGAAGCCATCAACACCGCGTGTCATGCATCAAATCGTCTCTATCTTCGCAAAGGCTTGAACAAGACCCCTTATAAGATACTCACCGGTAACAAGCCCAACCTCAAGTACTTTCGGGTGTTCGGGTGTAAGTGTTTCATTCTCAAGAAAGGTGTTCGTTTGTCCAAATTTGAAGCTAGAGCTCATGAGGGCATATTTGTTGGTTATGCTACAAACTCCCATGCTTACCGTGTTCTCAATAAGTCCACAGGACTTATTGAGGAGACTTGTAATGTGGAGTTTGATGAGAATAACGGCTCCCAAGTGGAGCAAAGTGGTACTTGTGACGTAGGTGATGAAATTCCTCCCCAAGCCATAAGAAGAATGGGTGTTGGCTTTATCCTACCCATTGAGGAACCCCTTGTGGCCGAAGGAGAAGGACAATGCTCCACCCAAGTGGAGCCATCACCAACCAAAGACCCACACGCTTCCGAAGAACAAAGTGAAGGTCCTCAACCTTGTGAACAAGATCAAGGGCAAGATCAACCTCAAGATGGTGGTGAACCACCAAATGATGCCCAAGGTCAAGTTCTTCCCCTCGAGCAAGTCCAAGGTCATGAGCAAGCTCAAGATCGAGAACAAGCTCATGACGGCGCTCAAGATGATCATGTTACCCCTCCTCGTCTCACTTCCGAGGAGGAATTGGATTTTCGTGTCGTGAAGATTGCTTCCAAGCTCACCACCAAAGGTCATCTCATGGAGAATGTGGTTGGAAGCCTAAGAAAGGGGGTAAGCACTCGTAGACAATTACCAAACTATTGTGAACATCATGTGTTTGTCTCTTGTGTGGAACCCCAAAAGGTCTACGAGGCGCTCGAAGATCCGGATTGGCTCAATGTCATGCATGAAGAACTCAATAACTTCGAGTACAGCAAGGTGTGGAGATTGGTGCCAAGGCCAACGGGGAACCACAATGTCATTGGAACCAAGTGGATTTTCAAGAACAAGCAAGATGCTCATGGGAACATCGTTCGCAACAAGGCAAGATTGGTGGCACAAGGCTACTTCCAAGTCGAGGGTATCGACTACGGTGAAACCTTTGCTCCCGTTGCTCGTCTTGAATCCATTCGTTTGTTGATTGCATATGCTTCTCATCACAACTTTAAGTTGCAACAAATGGATGTTAAAAGTGCGTTCCTTAATGGTCCTATTAATGAATTGGTATACGTCAAGCAACCCCCCCCCCCCCCGGTTCGAGGATCCCTACTTTCCCGATCATGTGTATCAACTCGACAAGACGCTCTATGGCCTTAAACAAGCCCCACGTGCGTGGTATGACCACCTTACCGAGTTGTTACAACACCGTGGATTTGAGGTTGGGCTAATCAGCCCCACTCTTTTTACTAAGAAGGTCAAAGGGGAGTTGTTTGTATGCCAACTATATGTTCATGATATTATCTTTGGTTCCCCTAACAAAGCTTTCAATGAGGAATTTGTCGCTCTCATGACCTCCAAGTTCAAGATGTCCTCGATGGGAGAGCTGAATTTCTTCCTTGGTTTTGATATCAAGCAAAGAAGAGAAGGTACCTTCATCAACCAAGCCAAATACACTCAAGACATGCTAAAGAGATTCAAGCTAAGTGATGTCAAGCCGGCTACTACTCCAATGCCTACCAAGTTCCAACTTGACATTGATCCCAATGGTAAAGCGGTGGATCAAAAGGTATATCGCTCCATGATTGGCTCCCTGCTTTACCTTTGTGCATCTAGACCGGATATCATGTTGAGTGTGGGAATATGTGCACGGTTTCAAGCCGCACCAAAGGAAAGCCACTATGTGGCGGTCAAACGAATCTTTCGATATTTAGCTCATACCCCAAACTTTGGCCTATGGTACCCAAGAGGAGCAAATTTCAAGCTTGAAGGATATATAGATTCCGATTGGGCGGGAGACAAAGTGGACAGGAAGTCAACTTCCGGAGGGTGCCAATTTCTGGGTTGCTCTTTGGTGAGTTGGTCTTCCAAGAAGCAAAGTTGTTTGTCTCTCTCGTCCACCGAAGCGGAATATGTGGCGGCCGGTAGTTGTTGTGCACAACTCCTTTGGATGAGACAAACTTTAAAGGAGTACGGTGTCATTTGTGACAAAGTGCCTCTTTGGTGTGACAATGAAAGTGCCATCAAGATTTCTCTCAACCCAGTGCAACACTTCAAGACGAAGCATATTGAGATTCGGTATCATTTCATCCGGGATCATATTAGGCGAGGGGAGATCGAGCTCAAGTATGTCAACACTCATGATAACCTTGCAGATATTTTCACGAAGCCCTTGGATGAAGCAAGATTTCACGAGTTAAGGCATGAGCTAAATATCATTGATTCGAGCAATGTTGCTTGAACCCTTGCACACCCCACCATACTCGACTTGTTATCTTGTTTAGGTGTAGACATGGACATAGGGGGAGTGTTGTTCTCTCGATGAACTCTCCCTCCCCCCATTATGCATAAATCGATCAACTCTTTCACATTAGCCATTTTTATGGTACTTGTGCTTCAAAGACGAGTTTTGGTCATGGGCCCAAGGTTAAAATCTTCGCGGTGCCATACCTCTTGACTCAAACATAGGTGGCCTCGACCACCGCCCCTCTCTTAAAGGGGTGCTTTTTCTGTCCTCTTGCTAGTGTTCCTTGTGGGTTCTTGGTTTTCGGTTGTCCTTCTTTGTCTTTTTAGCCGTGCGTTTTATAAGTCTAGTTTTGATGTGCGCTGGGCGGTACTACCGCTGGTGGCGCGGTACTACCGCTTACGTTGTTAAGCAGTACTACCGCCCGCTACCGCGGTACTACCGCTGGGGGACGGGTCCAGGGGGTTAAGTCGTGGGCAGGGGTGGTTTTCTCCCCCCATACCCATTTGCTTCATTCCCCTGTTCCTCTTCTTCTCTCCAGCGCCATCTCGCCGCGGGAGGGCTCCGGCGGCCCTCCGTCTCCGGGGCGTCCCTCTCCATTTCCCTCGGTGGAGTCGATCCCCACCTCGTCCTCTTGCCATGGATGCCGGTATTGCCCTCGTTCCTCTTCTCTTCTTGTCTAGATTTCAGATCTAGTGTTTAGAGGCAATAGTGGTTGCATCTCTAGTTTTTTGGCTAAAACTAGGCTTGAGTAGGTTGGAGAAGGCAACTAGACTCTTTGGATTGATGTTTGGTAGGTTTATTTTTAAATTTGGCATCTCCGGTAGTGCCGGATCTTTCCACGGTAGTAGGGAACTACTGTTCCTCTTCTCGAGCGGTACTACCGCCTAGTCGAGCGGTACTACCGCGCGAGCGGCACTAGAGCGGTACTACCGCGGAGGGTCGCGGTACTACCGCTTGATGCCCATTTCCATCATATCCTACCACATATTGATCCTTGTTTGGTTTGTTTGTTGGTTTTTGATCATTCTTTCTGGCTGTTCGTGTGTCCGTGTGTTTGGTTCCAGGTGATGAACATCCTGAGCAGCAAGCCCGCCATGTCAACCCCAGGCGTTCCACATCAAAGCGCTACCGCACTTCTAAGTCTGCTGGTGGTTCCTCCAATGCTCCACCGCCGCCAATGGGTGCTTCTTCAAGCACCAATCCCCCTCACAAGACCAAGATGCCTGCCAACAGACCAAAGCCTCGTGGGAAGAGGGTGACTGAGATGTCCTCCAAGGAATTCTGGGACAGGCGTCGCCGCAAGCCTTATCTTAAAGACCAAGACCCCACCTTTGTCAATCGTCCGTTCTGGAACCACTTTCAGTATGCCACCTACTTTGAAGTGATCAAGTCTAAGAAGAACCTCTTTGTCAATGTTCACTCCATCAACACGGATGATATGGAATAGGACCCTGAGTACTTTGGTGCATCCCTTCAGATGTGCTCTCAGCTGAACATCCTCAGGATCATGCAGTTCAACAAGTACTTTGATGCTGACTTGGTGGCTCAATTCTATGCCACTGTCCATCTAGGAACTGATGAGAACAGGACTCTGACTTGGATGACGAATGGGAAGCTGCTAGTTGTCAAGTGGAAGGCTTTCATGGAGTTGCTTGAGGTGGAAGATCAAGGGCTTGAGTCTCCAGTCGGGTTTCGTCCTCACCGAAATGTTACCTCCACTCACAAGCAAGCTCTCTGGCCCTACTGCATTAAGAAGGTCAATCCTGAGACTAAGAAGACAACCTATGAGCTACCTGCCTTTCTGGACATCCTTCACCATCTGTTCCGCGAGACTCTATTCCCTCGTATTGGGAATCTGGATCGGGTTCATTCATATCTTGTGGACATGCTTCTCTTCTGCCAGCATGAGAAGGAGGCAAACACTCGCGAGACCCTGGATATCTCTCATGTGATGTGGTCTGAGCTCCTTTCTGTTGTGTCTGAGCGCAAGTGTCCGATCTATGCTCTGTTCATCATGTTGCTCATTGAGAAGGCCTGGAGACGCACCTATCCCGAGGAGTCACTTGAAACTGGAGAGTTGGTCTCTCATGAGATCAAGCGTCTGAGGAAGAAGGATAATTGGGGTACCTCCGTTCCCCAAACTGGTGTTCCATCTTCTGCGGCTGCCATGGAGACCGAGGGCGAGGCTGATGCCGGTGATGACCATGACACTGAGCCTTCTGAGGCAGAGCCCTCTTGGGCAAAGAAACTCAAGATCAAGATGAAGAAGCTTTTCTGTATGGAGTCTCACAGTCAGTACTTGACTCATTTTGGCTGAGAAGAAGGCAAGGGGCCGCCACAAGGAGCTTATGCGTCAGTTGGGTGCGACTGTCACCAGCGGCTCTGAGGGTCAGATCACTGAGGAGGAGGAGTGGGTCCAGCAGCACTGTCCATGGACTGATTCAGATGCCGAGCAGTTTCCAGCTGAGGATGATGGTGCTGACGTCTGATGTTCGAGATCTTCAGTTGCTCTCACCTGGAGCCGTAGGTTCGCTCTTTGCCCCTTTTGGTGTCTCTATGCCAAAGGGGGGCAGAGTCTAGGGATTTGTGTCATTGAGTTGCGAGTGTGTCTTTGTGGTCTCTTTGGTTTCGTTGTGTTTGCTCGTCATTTGCTTTGTTTGGTTTTGTGTCAGTGTGACCTAAGTTCCAGACATATGGTGTGAGACATATGCTACCCTATCTCTATCATATTATTATCTATGTCTCTAGTCATTTGGTATCTTATGAGTAGTTGCATGCTTATTATGTTATTCATATACCCTGCTCTCATGGATCGTGCTTAGTTTGTTGATCTCTAAAATACAGGGGGAGTGTTGATCCTAGTATGTGTGTCGTGCAGTCCAAAGCACTCATCTTGATGGCACACATCTAGGGGGGAGCCCGTTGTAGGACCTTGAAGTATGTCTAGAGGGGGGTGATTAGACTACTTGACCAATTAAAAACTTAACCTTTTCCCAATTTTAGACTTTGGCAGATTTTAGCTAACTTTGAACAATTCAAGCAATCATCACGCAATTCAAGCAAGCATGCAAAGAGTATATAGGCAGCGGAAAATAAAGCATGCAACTTGCAAGAATGTAAAGGGAAGGGTTTGGAGGATTCAAACGCAATTGGAGACACGGATGTTTTTGTCGTGGTTCCGATAGGTGGTGCTATCATACATCCACGTTGATGGAGACTTCAACCCACGTAGGCTCCTAAGTGACACCGACCCAATCTAGGAGACACCACTCTCCAAGAAGTAACAAATGCCATTCATTGAGCTTTCCTGAAATATTTGTCTTGGAATATCATTAGCTCAGTGAGCTATATGTTGTTATGAATTACCAAAACCACCTAGGGATAGTTGCACTTTCAATCTCCCCCTTTTTGGTAATTGATGACAACATGTAGATCAAAGCTTCGACAAATGATAATAAAATTGAAAAACATCGTCGCTTTGAGAAGTATGTGATAAGCAAGAGCTCCCCCTAAATTTGTGCATATTTTAAGATTTGCTTTGGACTGCAAATGCACAACGATTTAGGCTCATGGGTTACTCTTCCATGTCACATACATCTAGGTGGAGCGCTCAAAATAATAAAGATTGAATACATGCACTCATCACCAAGCACAGTGAATGATCATATAAGGATAAGTAAGATAATATCATAACAAGCATAAGTGTAGCTTATGATCAAACACATGATCATCAATGTCTCACAGGTAAAAGCATAGTATCTCAAGCAATCAAAGCAAACGAAGTTCAACCAAGAAGACAAGAGAGAACAAAAGCAAATCTCTATCTCTCTCTCTCTCTCTCGAAGCCTATGATCTATACATTTTTCTCCCCTTTGGCAACAAGTTACCAAAAAGTTCCTAGAAAAAGCATAGGACTATATCGTCTCTCAGGCTTGGTCTTCTGGTGGTGGTGTAGATAGGACTCCAAGGACGAAGGCATCAGTAGATGTGGAAGGAGCTGAAGGAGTTGGTGCTGGAGCTGGTTGCGCTGGAGCTGTAGCTGGAGCTGATGAAGTGACTCTGGTGACTGGCTCTGCAGCTGATCTCTGAGCTCGTGGCACTTTGGCAAATGCATCAGTCGTAGTTCTGCCCTTCCTCTCCTGCATGTCATCCTGTAGCTGCTCCACAACTGACTGAACCTCAGTTACCTTGACATCAAGATCATAGAATTTTTGTTCCATAATTCTTTCCAGGCTCTCCTGGTTTTGAGTTAGGGTGGCCAACCCCTTCTCAATCCGCAGAGTTGATGCTATCAAGTAACCAAGCTGCTCCTGCTTGTTCTTCAGAAAGTAATCAGATGCCTCTACTTGAGTTGGCATCTTGGCAGCCTTCTCTTTCCTTGCCTTCTCCTTCTTCTCTTGCGCTTGCATTGATGATGGTTCATTCTCAGTCATGACAACTTGATTGTCCTCAAAGTCAGGATAGAGAACCATGTGTTCCTTATCCAACAGATACTTCCCTGTGCCCATCTTTGAGTTTATCAACTCCTGAATCTGTGGGGCATATCCACAACTCCTCTTCTGGTCTGTTGTTGTCCTCTTGATAGTTTCAACTATGAGACTCATGACTTTGAATTTCTGAGGCACATCAAATATGTGAAGCAAATTAATTGCATGCCCTCTAATCATGTTGTGGTCACCTGATTTGGGAAACAGAGTGTGCCTTAGGATCCAGTTGATCGTAGGCAGCCCTGACAGAAGATAATGAACTGATCCAAACTTGAAAGTCTCAAGTGTATCATCTGGGATCTCCTTGTACATCTGTAACATTGAGTTGTGACCCATCTTCTTCTTGGCATAAATGTCCAAGTCATCTTCACTTTCCTTGGGGGCATTGATCAGACTTTCCCATTCCTCTATGGTTGACTGATATCTCGTTCCTTCAGACATCCAAACTATCCTGCCATCTGGATAGAAATGTGCTGTGGAATAGAATTGCATAATGAGCTCGTCATTCCAGTTTGTGAGCTTTTACCCAACAAAATCTGCAACTCCACACACACTGAAGCTGTCATATACTCCAGGATAGTGTTTTGCGTTCTCCTGAATGTAGGTCCAGTGGATCCACCTCATATCACAAACTATGGGCTTCTTATCCAATAAGATGGTCTCATAGAAGTCCTGCTGCTCCTTGGTGTGGAACCTGTAATCTACAGCAGTCCTTCTCCTGGTGGCATATGGATCTGACTCTCTCCATAGCCTCAACCCTTGATCTCTCCTGATCTTCATGTTCTCAGCCACAGGATGAGCATCATTGTGGTCTGGAATCTTGGGCTTGAGCTTCCTTAGGACCTGCCCTTCTTCATCTTCCTCAGCATCAACTTCAGGCATTGGAGCCTTGTTCTTCTCAGCTGCTGGTATACTCCTGGTATTCCTCTTTGGTGCACTCTTGGGCTTAGGGGCAGCTTTGGGCTTTGAAGTTGCAGCCCCTGATTTTATGGCATCACCCATCAGCTTTTGTGCCTTGGGTGCCGGC
>LR880970.1:798658095-798669369 GCA_904067115.1 Aegilops sharonensis
GGGAAGGGGGAAGGAAAGAGAGGGAGAGGGAGAGGGAAAGAGGGTCCGCGCCCCCCTCCCCTAGTCCAATTCGGACTCCCCATGGGAGGGGGCGCGCCACCTCCTGGGCTGCTGCCCTCTCTCTCCCCTAAGGCCCAATACTTCCCCGAGGGGTTCCGGTAACCCCTCCAGCACTCCGGTTTTCTCCGAAATCACCCGGAACACTTTCGGTGTCCAAATATAGCTACCCAATATATCAATCTTTATGTCTCGACCATTTCGAGACTCCTCGTCATGTCCGTGATCACATCCAGGACTCCGAACTATCTTCGGTACATCAAAACACATAAACTCATAATACCGATCGTCACCGAACGTTAAGCGTGCGGACCATACGGGTTCGAGAACTATGTAGACATGACCGAGACACGTCTCCGGTCAATAACCAATAGCGGAACCTGGATGCTCATATTGGCTCCTACATATTCTATGAAGATCTTTATTGGTCAAACCCCATAACAACATATGTTGTTCCCTTTGTTATCAGTATGTTACTTGCCTGAGATTTGATCGTCGGTATCTCAATACCTAGTTCAATCTCGTTACTGGCAAGTCACTTTACTCATTCCGTAATGCATCATCCCGCAACTAACTCATTAGTCACATTGCTTGCAAGGCTTATAGTGATGTGCATTACCGAGAGGGCCCAGAGATACCTCTCCAACAATCGGAGTGACAAATCCTAATCTTGATCTATGCCAACTCAACAAGTACCATAGGAGACACCTGTAGAGCATCTTTATAATCACCCAGTTACGTTGTGACGTTTGGTAGCACACAAAGTGTTCTTCCGGTATTCGGGAGTTGCATAATCTCGTAGTCATAGGAACATGTATAAGTTATGAAGAAAGCAATAGCAACAAACTAAACGATCATAGTGCTAAGCTAACGGATGGGTCATGTCAATCACATCATTCTCTAATGATGTGATCTCGTTCATCAAATGATAACTCATGTCAATGGCTAGGAAACTTAACCATCTTTGATCAACTATCTAGTCAAGTAGAGGCATACTAGTGACACTCTATTTGTCTATGTATTCACACATGTACTAAGTTTCCGGTTAATACAATTCTAGCATGAATAATAAGCATTTATCATGAAATAAGGAAATAAATAATAACTTTATTATTGCCTCTAGGGCATATTTCCTTCAGAAACTTCTTAAGTGCCTTATCTTATTCTGCCATCTTTCAACGGAAGTCCTCCCTCCTGCATCTTTAGCCCATTCCCTGGCTATCAGATCCAAGAAACCTTCTCTTTCAAACCACGCCAATTCGAAAGAAACGGTGATTTTATTCCCCACGTGCGTTGCCTCACCAGAGTCAACCAGCAAAGGGGTGTGGTCGGAGATCTCGCACGATAACGCTTGGACTGTTACCAGGGGGAATTTCTGCTCCCACTCGACGCTCGCGAGGACACGATCCAGCTCCTCAAACGCCGGGTTTAGCAATGTATTAGCCCAAGTGAATTTTTTACCCGAAAGCTCTATCTCTCTCAAATCCAAGCTTTCAATAATGGTATTAAACATAAACGACCATCTGCCATTATTAGTTGGTATGATCATTGTTTTATATGTCAAGGTGGCAGATTGTTGAAAGAGTTGTGGTTGTTGTTGTTTTCTAGTGATGAAGTGGACAGGTTGGCCTTGTGGTTTTTACACCTCATCGCAACTCTCAAGGAAGAACTTCTACTCACATGTGCATGTTATTTTGTATTTTTTGTTGCTTATTTGTTGGTTAAAGCTCTCTTTAAAGTTTTACTACAAATTTAGGGTGTTGTGTTGTGCATATTTGTCTTTGGATGGATCGATACATCACACTATTACTGTACAACCCGAACAATCTTTTCTGGGCATTTAGAAATGTTTTTAAATTACAGTCAAATAATGCATGTTTAATTATTCCATGATTTAGTTTTGGAGATGTTTACATTCAAGTAAAGGCCCCGATTTGGAGGGTATTGATTCCTGGCTTGGAGTTGGAGGCTCCTTGGTTAACTTAACCATAACTTGCAGCAATCAATCAATCAAATACTAGGTTAGATAACCTAACCTGTTGTGTCATTGACAAACAAGCAACACTGTGAGAGAGGTAGTCAAGAGCGTGACAAAACGGTACCCCTCCTGCCATTTTGAGCAGGAAGAATTCATGGCATGGGCAGCAAGATCAGCGTCAGACAAAGCCTCAGGCGACTACAATATCGCCGATACAAAGCTTCAGGCGATTTTTGTTAGATGACCTAACCTGCTGCAGCATTGACTAACAAGTATTCGTAACAACGGGAGGGAGGTGGTCAAGTATGTCTCTCAAGTGTACTAGAAACGGTACCTCTCTTCCACTTCGAGCAGAACGATTCATCTCAATGGGCAGCAAGTTCAGCGTCAGACAAAAGCTACGGGCGACCTACTACAATTCCTCTTCTTTTACGAATTGGTCCGGCCGGGCGGCTTCTTTCGCTTAATTTAGTTGGGTGATTGATTCACCTGTCTCTTTTCAATCCATCGTTCCGGCAATTAATCACATCCTCATTTCAATGCGAAAATAGCAAAAGTTCCATCTCCATTTTGCTGTGCTTTAGGTGAGGTGCATTGTCTGAAAGTAAGTGGTACAGGTAGTACTACACGGAACTGGAGAAATAAATCGTGATGGTTAAGCAGTAATAAAGCTTCAAGAAACAAATTAAACATGACCAATCTGATGGTGCAGCATCAGCTGGTCATTACTAGTGGATGCAGGCTTGTAGTCGGTCATTAACAAAACGTAGGCTTGCAGCTCACGCTCTCTCGTGGTACCGCAATCCATTATTAAACCCAAGCTCTCCTTCCAGCAGCTCCAGTCCAGAGGCCTCGCCACGTATAAAACACCACGGGCCACGCTCTCTGCAGCAGAGCAGGGATGGGCTCGAAGCAGCAGCCGGCGCTCCGGCCGAACTCCGCCGAGAGAGGCTGCGGCGGCTACGACAGGGCGGCGTCGCTTAGCGAGCGGTCGAGCCTCACTAACGCGTCCTTCAGGGTGTACTACAGCCTGCGCGCCGGCGCCGTGCCGTTCCTCTGGGAGTCCGCGCCCGGCACCCCAAAGAGGGACGCGGACGCCGTGACCCCGGAGTCGCTCATCCATGGGGCGGCGATGCTGCTTCCTCCCCTCTCACCGCCGCCGTCGTACCGGTCGCCGTTCCAGCGGAAGGGGAGGAGGTCGTCCTGGACGGCGGCTGCGGGTGGCATCGTGAGGGCGCTGCTCGGCGTGCTTGGGCTCAGGAAAAGCCACCGCCGGCGTCCCGTCTAGTGGTGTTTTTGAACTGCCGACGTTGCAACGTGTGAGTTGTAGACTTGTACTCCTAGGTACATGCTGGCGTCGTCGTTAAACAATTCACTTCTGCTCTGTTTTTGTCTTTAAAACAATTCACTTCTGCTATACATTCCATCCTTATGAAAGCTGTCCGTGTCGTCTCTAGCTGTTTCTCAATAATTCAAAAGTGTTTGTCTCGGCTCGATCTCACCTGAGATCAAGTGAACAGTAAAATTGGAAAAAATCTGAATTTATTTTGTACTAGTAAACATCGACAAATGTTTTCATTGCTTGCAAAGTTTCATCACCAAATGACATTCGTGGAAGACATGGCAAAAAAATGACAAAACGCTTTTGAAAATAACACTTTTGGAGCATCGATTCTTTTGCAACGTTTTCCATGAATGTCATGTGATGTTCAGAATTTGCAAGCTATCAAAGCATTTGTCAATGTTTCCTAAAAAAATGAGATTTTTTAATTTCTTTTCTTTTCTTTTTTTTACAGCTCCCGGTTCCATCTCCAATTGGGTACTGTTGGACTACTCCAATGTCATTTTTTATTAGTGAAGAGGTGTTTTCGAAACACAAGGCAAAAGCTTTGCCACTTTCATTAATTAGAAGATGGTTGTTGCCTAGTTAATCACGGATTCACGGGAAACTAGGCAAAAACTGATACAAACATAGCCATGTCCACTCGAACAACGACATTACAAGCCCACAGCCACTCTCGGCGACGGCTCGACAAACATCACATCAACACAACAACCAAAGTCACACAAGTCAACTGTGACCCGCTCTGCCGAACTAGGCGGCATCCAACCACATTGCCAAGAAGAAGTTGCGACTGCTATAGGAGGAGCAGACCCAGGACCCTCCCACAACGGTTGTTAGAATAAATTCGAGGCACTCCGTCGATCATCCGAGGATCAAGCAATCGCACGAGCACGACACCGAAATTTGTTAACGAGGTTCACCGATATGGCTACATCCCCGGGGCTTGATTACGGGCGCTCCTCCCCGTGACACCGCCACAATACCGCACACCGGCCACCCGGGCGCCGGCACACGCCGCCGGCTCCCCCTTGCGCGCCTGTGCTATTATGTTGGCGTAGGTTACATCGTGTGTCTACCCCGCTATATAAGAGAGGCCTAGGATACAAGTGTCCTACTTGGACACAACTCCACATCCTATGTAAACACGATACAACTACAAGTCCAACTGTAACCTACCTTGTACACTATATTCGACACAACTCCAACAAACTCCACCTTGGCGAATATACTCCACCACCCTGGATTTGTCCATGCGTCAAACTTCCATGTACATTGGACTTGAGCTTATCCCATGAGTACCGCTGCTACTCCAAAGACTCCATGCGACTCCACCTACAACTTGTAGTCCCTTCTTTTCTTGACCACAGTCAACACTCGAGCAAAATTAAGTTCCTTGTTACTCTAGTTTGCGCTCCCAACTTCCAGAATATCCGTCAACGCCATCACACACCGATCATTGACCTGTGTGAAAGTGAACAACTCACATATTGGGTGTCACACATAAGAGTTACCTGAACTCAACATCACCGCTCCTTTCTCGACCGCCTGTCTGAAACTTGAAGGAATTTCACCATTGCTTATAGTCACCCTGAGTCAAATTCACAGTTGTCTCACCACATGTATGACCACCAGAGCCCTGGCCCGTCTCCATGTCCCGTGCGCATACCGCACGCCTCGCCGCTATTACCGCGTCGAGCCTCCGCTGTCCTGGTCGAGTCTCAAGGGTCACGAAACCACACCACTCAACCTCCACTGCAGAGTACCACCGATCATCACCGACCGATGACGAGTTTCACGCCTCCATCAGACCACTGGGCACCAGTCCGAACTGCATGTCACTCGCTTTTCCCGCTGAATAGGCTTCGACTCTCTGTCGACTTACGCCGTAGCCCCTCAATCAGCACTGAGTGAAGTCCTCTAGACTCCAGCTCCACCTTCAACATGACTCCATGGTGGTTGTACTTGCCACCCCGCGCCTCGTCGATTCCAAGATCTCATGTGCACCGTCTTGAATCAACCCCGCGCCATAGTCTTGTCGAAGCCACACAAGCCCTCGGGGCCTGCGCCACGTGTTTCCACGCCCAGAAGTCGGTCACCATCGGTATCACGCTCCTATGTCGTCGTCGCCGATCCACCACCGTCTTCTGTACCAACCGACTTGCGTCGATCCGCCAGACAGTCCAGTCCGACCCAGCCGAACTCGTTCGACTGTATGACAAGCTCAAGGCTCCCAAATCGTCTTTCATGAAATTTCCATCCATCACATGATAATTCCATCTTAGCTGACATGACTTCCCGCAACGCCTTCAAGCATCTCTGTTGTGCCAACAAATTTTTCATCCTTGTCTGCCATAACCCAAGGTTTTCAGTTCCATAAACTTCTCCACCTCAAACCCGGTATCCGTTGACGCCATGGTCCTTCGTATGGCTGACCCCACGAAAAAATATCTGAGCTTCCAACACGTGCTCAAGTACACGACATGCACGAGCAGCAAATTCCTACCAAAAATCCTTCCTGTACTCACGTGTATTAGCTCCCAGGCACAACTTTCAATGCTAAGCTAATTGCTTTTGCCTTGCCGATGCCTACGCAAGTAGTGCTCCTGATAGATACATATCGCTTGACGGATGTTTTCCTTATCCTAGACTGATTTGCCTGCCTGTCCGTGTCAGTACTATGGAGACTCGGTCTCCACTTTTTTTTTTGTCTTCAAACAAATCTCCGGCACGCTCATGCCTGCGTGCGTTGGACAACATCATTGAGCCAGCTCCGCCGCACCTGTGTGCTCGGCCACGCACCACAACCGAGCCGCCCGCCTCACGTATTCCACGCTGGACCGTGTATCTTACGCCACCGCCGCTAGGATCGATTCGATCAATTTCGTCGGCTTCGAGACGCCAAGAACACCTGCAGCTACATGATTCCTTCGCCGCCGTTGCATGCGATCTGACCGCTGTAGGCTCGCCCGATCGATCCTCCTGATCCATTGCCGCACGTAAGCTTGTTGCACACGTACCTTCCTCTGAATCAACAATTAACGGCCTCTGAAGCAACCTAGCTCATGATACCACTTGTTAGAATAAATTCGAGGCACTCCGTCGATCATCCGAGGATCAAGCAATCGCACGAGCACGACACCGAGATTTGTTAACGAGGTTCACCGATATGGCTACATCCCCGGGGCTTGACTACGGGCGCTCCTCCCCGTGACACCGCCACAATACCGCACACCGGCCACCCGGGCGCCGGCACACGCCGCCTGCTCCCCATTGCGCGCATGTGCTATTATGTTGGCATAGGTTACATCGTGTGTCTACCCCCGCTATATAAGAGAGGCCTAGGATACAAGTGTCCTACTTGGACACAACTCCACATCCTATGTAAACACGATACAACTACAAGTCCAACTGTAACCTACCTTGTACACTATATTCGACACAACTCCAACAACGGTGAAGATGCTTGCACTCCACTGCATGCTCAATGTGACTCACGGTACACCAACGACCAACCTCAAAGCAACCTCGCCGCCCACGCGACACGAGGTCAACGCATTCAAAGTTGCCGAATTGTCTGGACAGCCGCCCCGACTTCCATCCACTCCTGCGTGCCCTATGTGGTCCACGAGCACAACCTTCCGGGGTCGCCGCCCTGACATACCACCGCTCGCACTCGAGCTGCAATGCTGCATGACAGAAACTACCCGCAGGCGATGTTGCACAATAGATCTCCAATACACTTTGGTCTCATAGACTTACTAAGCATTGATACAAGGAGTTTGCCTTCTCGCAGAGGATATTTCTCTCCTTGCACATATGTGTGTCCATGTAATTCCTGACACTTTCTTTAGGGCTCAGATTGTGTGTAATGTCAGGTGACTTAGGGTCACGACATATGGGGCCGCAAACCATATGGCCCACATATGATTGACCGTAAGTCAGTGAATCCCGACCGCTTTTTGTATCGGTCTTGTACTAATTACAACTTGAGTAATATACTTATGTGGGGGAGCTCCCCTTCCTTTCCAGACATTCCTAGAAAAAGATCTCCAATACATGCAGGGTCCATTTATCTGTGAGTGGTTTTTTTTTCATTTTATCGCTCCCCCCTAGCCATAGACCGGCGCGACCGTGAGCTTGTGGTGAGGTATGACATGGGAGCGAGCTCCTGCGGAGGCAGCGGCATGGTGGCTATGTCTGGCATGACCAGGGGTAGACCCATGGCGGGGTGTAGCCGTCCCCGAGCCCTTTGTCATCTTTCTTACTTTTTGCTAATTAGGTTATTCGGTTCTATTTTAGGTTCATTAATTTTTTTTAAGTCATTAACAGCAGAGTAACCAAACAAAGTTAACAGTGGAGCGTTGTCTTCTTTTATGCACATCACATCGCCGTACATGAAATAATGCATTATGTTGTTAGATATGTGCCCAACGATTTCTTGTTTGTGGTGCAAGTTTCACGGAACATGACCATTCCTGGCAGATGGCATAGGAGAAGTAGATAGCCGAGCTGCAGTTTGGCTCATTTTCTGCACCGTCGATTTGGTGGTCCGCCAGTCAAAGGTTTTGCATTATCCGGCGTCGGTACTCACATTGTCAATGTCTGGGATCACTTTTCCTTCAGCTATGCCCCGGTCATAGCTTCATTCGGTGGTATCTCACCGTGTAAGTATATACTAGTGGTTGGGGCGCACCCTGGTGCGCCTCTTGAGTGGTTACTCTGCGGTGCCGGGTATGTCTCCGCCCATTCAAGTTGATTTGTTCACCTTTTGTTAGCACATGCACACATCATTGATGAGCTCTTTGGTC
This sequence comes from Aegilops sharonensis, assembly GCA_904067115.1. Taxonomy (NCBI): domain Eukaryota; kingdom Viridiplantae; phylum Streptophyta; class Magnoliopsida; order Poales; family Poaceae; genus Aegilops; species Aegilops sharonensis. The sequence goes on from LR880970.1 coordinate 798,666,284, forward strand.
AAAGTTCTATGTGAAGAAGCGAAATTCATGACAAGCAATGAAAATGAATCTTGTCTTTTTCCATATAAGTGGAACTGTAGAACTTCTAACAACCTGCAACTTAGCTATTTTACCAATGTGCACAAGCACAACTCTCAAACGTGGATGGACTGCAGTTCCACTGCTTTCTTTGTTGTCCTCAGCGTCCACCACCATAGCTTGAAGGAGACACGGGGCGAGATCGAGACGGGCAGCGTCGGCGGTGGCTCGCCAGAGCAAGACCAGCCGAGCCACCCCACCACGTCGGCTCGTGGCTCGTTCGCACACTGCTCCAGCACGGCTGAATCGTGTCCACGGCACGGCGAGGGACCCTGGTATAGAGATGTTGCACCTATTAGTTCTTTGCAGATTGATGATGAAAAGCTATCACTGGTGGAAATATGCAACACCTGATTAGGACACAAAAAAGGAAAGCAACTTTGAGTTCTAATGAACAATTATCAGAAACCAGAAGGACAACATACAGAATACAAACTTTTTTTTGTTTGAGAGAAGATAGATAGAAGAGTCCAACAAGCAACCATTCAGGAAGGCAATATACAACCAGAAAAACTAAAACAACGCCAAAACTCTGTAGAAACAACTATGCCATTCCACTCCATTTAAAATCCTTATTTTGTTATCAGGATTCAGGATACCCTAGAAGGTAACATGCTTCAAATTTTAGCACTTGTAACTGCAGTTGTCAGTCCTGTGGGGAAAAAAGATTAACTGCAGTTGTCAGTCCTGTGGGGAAAAAAGATTTAAAAAGGTGTTGTTGGTAATCAATTTTAAGAATAATGCATTGTGGTAATTTAGTATTCCCATTAATAGTTCTTCACGGCAAACATTGAGGATTCATATCAGCCTGAGTGTTGGACATCAATAAGAACGGTTGTGGTAACATTAATGCTCAAGCAGTGAAGTTGTGTTCACGCAAATAAAAATGAATCTGAGGAGACCTATCCAAGGACAAAAGATAACTCACCTTCAAATCCTTGGTGAAGCATAACCTTAGTTTTCGAACTGAGCCCTTCTTGCAAGTGATTTGTGGTGAGCCCCTAAATGCATGTTTGATTGTATCAATGAAATCATTCGGTGCAGTTCTAGATGTAGAGAAGAAATGCATGAATGGCACAAAGCTGGTGACGAGAGGGACGCGAAAGAGATGGTCACATGCGCGATGGTATCCTCGAATTCAGAGGTCTCGACACCCTTGTCCTTCTGGATCTTCTTCTTGCCAGTGTACATCTTAATTCCTTTCCACCAGGCCCTGTGTACAACACACATGGATCAGCTACACACACACACACACACACACACAGAGGAAAAGTAATCACTTACTACTGACTGGATTGTGATTGTTAAATGATATAACACTGAATTGAAAATGACAACACCAGCAACTCATGCAAGAATCATAGAGACAACGCTAAAGTACCTGCAATTGTTGTTGGGATTGTCCCCTGAACATTGAATAATCAAACAGTTCTTGTCAAACTGGTGCTTGCAAATATAGAATGCATAACATATGGAATGCTACTGCAAATAATCTTCATTTTTCTGTCATTGGGATGTCACTTGTTAAGACTATGATTCAGCTAGCTTGCATGTTAACATATCATGTCTACAATCTAGGTTGCCTAAAATATCCAATTACTAATAAATGCCATTGACAGTAAAAAGAGGAGGATAAAAATATTAAATTACAACTTTGCAGGTTCACATTTGATCACCTAGTGGCATAAAAAGAACTTGCCCAATTTTTACAGATGTATCACATACACCTCCCATATGCCCATGTCAACAGGGAGTCACCCAACTATGTAGATATCGTAATAACTTCATTTGGCACGAGTAGAAAATAGACACAAAAAGACATATCACTAGTAGAAAACAGGGCAATGGTCCAGGCCCGGCCAGCCCATTAGTCCCGGTTCAATCCAGAACCGGGACCAATGGGGGCATTGGACCCGGTTCGTGAGCACCAGGGGCCGGCCGGGCCACGTGGGCCATTGGTCCCGGTTCGTCTGGACCTTTTGGTCCCGGTTGGTGGGACGAACCGGGACCAATGGGCCTCGCTCCTGGCCCACCACCATTTATCCCGGTTGGTGGGACGAACCGGGACCAAAGGCTGCCCTTTAGTCCTGGTTCAAGTCACCAACCGGGACCAATTAGTTGCCTATATATACCCCTCGCCCGCGAGTAGAGCACTCCCAGTGCTCTGTTTTTCGTGGCAGGCGAGGGGAGAGCTTTGTGGTGCTCTAGCTCACCTCCTATGCACACGAGGTGTTCGATGGAATGCCCGAGCCACACTACTTAAGCTTTCTCCTCTCCAAGCTCGACCTCCAAGCTCCATTTTCCTTAATATTTGTCTAGGTTTAGCGGTTCGTCACGTTCCGTCCCCGTCTTCACCGCCATCGATCGCCCGCGCCGATCTCGTCGCCGGCACCACCTTGGTGAGCCTCTTGTTCTTATCTTATCTTCTTTCTGAAAGGAAAAAAATCTTACTTGTATGTTTATATAGATACTTGTATAATTTTCTTACTTTTATTATTGCATCCTATATAGTGCGATGGTTTTGGTATCCGCCCCCGTCGGCCCTCGTCCTGTCTATGATTCGGATGTGGTATATATTATATTTTCATAACTATTGGTTCATTTATTGTTTATGAAAATTATGCCGACCAACGTGACATAGATTTTATTTATCTAGGAGGTTGTTGAACCAGAAATTCCAACCGACCCTATTGTCGAGAGGTTAAATTTAGTTGAAGAAGAAAACAATTTGTTGAAGGAAAAAATTAGAAAAATTGAGGAGGAGAAGATGATATTGGAGTTGCATGTTGCGGATGTCGTCGATGATCACAAGATCAAGATGGATGCAATGCGCTTGAAGATTAGAAAGATTAGAAAATATGCCATTCATACCGAGGCTTGGTATCATTATGCCGTTGGATCAGTTGTTACATTGGTTGCGATTATGATCGCATTTGTTTTCGCATTGAAATGTTTTACATAGTTTCAGTGTATGGTTTAATTAATTTAGATGCTCTGTAGAGCTTTAT
>LR880970.1:798676433-798702487 GCA_904067115.1 Aegilops sharonensis
TCTTCTTCAAGACATGCTTGCAATAAGCTCAACACTCACATGACCAATCTTTGGATAATTCCTTAATAGCACCTTGGTCAACACATAAACTCCTTGAAACCAACACATGGACTTCAAGAAATGCCTATGGACAAATCCTTCAAATATAACTCAATGCAACCATTAGTCCATAGAGAATGTCATCAATTACCCAAACCACACATGGGGGCACCGCATGTCCTTTCACAATTCACATACAACCTTTACTCAGTTCTAACAAATGTTTACAGGTTATGCAGAGAAACAGTGAAATGCACCAAAAAATTATCTGACTGGCTGTATAATAGTAAGCGACACATAAACAAGTTCAAAGTAATGAAACCACTAATATAAAGATGGTTATCAGGAGAAGGGTCCAACCTGTTCCTTCCAAAAATCTCCAAACCAAAATATGGAGAAATTTGACCGGCAGCTGCATATGTCGGTGCCAGATTTCCAAGCTCGTGTTCAAGATCAGGAGCAGTTGCCTTGGGAATAAGTTGATCTGTCGAGGAGGGTGGATGTTGACGGCGACATGGTAGCCACTGATCTGACCGGAGAAGTGCCTCCTCCTCTGGCCGCCATGGAAGAGCGTAGCTTCCTCCTCTGGCCTCCGTAGCAGCGACGACCATAGCTAGATACCTGGAGCCGGCTGAACATGGCCACCAACATATCAGTGCCAACGTTGTGAGGGAAGTATCTGCCAATTTCCCACTGACTGCACCGCAAACCTGAAATATTAACATAGTACAAAACAATGAACACAACTATACGAGCATTTCCTCTGATCTAGACTCTCGTGCTGAGTAGTCACACATTAAGTGTATAAAGTTTAAAAGAAATGTGAACCTGATGTGCATGTGCCAGCAAAATGAAGCAACTAAAAATACAAGCAGCAGCAGCAGCACACATCTTGGGCTCACATATCTAGCAAAAATAACAACGGCGGCAACACATCGACCAAAAGAACAATGGAAATATGTTCACATATGCAACAATAAGTCATGACTGAAACTAAGGGCAAAGAAAGTAACCTAAATACAACCACTGTGAGGTGGACAATAAATTAATAAGCATACTCTGGCTCTTTCAGTAAAGAGCTTTTGGTTCAAAAGTTTATACATACTTGTTGTTAAGCGGTTCCCTGTCACACTTTAGCCTGTACAGAGCTAGCTGTTGTTGTCGCCTGAAAAAAAGTAGTATTGGAAAAGACATGTCACAATTTACTACTGGCACAGGAAAATGCAAATGACAGATTTGGATAATAGTGTCAACTTACTTCACCGGAAACATGGCAACAATTAATTGATTTTGGCACCAGCATATTTTTTGTCTAGTCATCAAGAACTCTATGTTCTAGTGATATAAGATACTGCAAATTTATGCTATATGATAGAAGTGACGAAAGACTCCTTTTTGGGGGGGAAAAGATGCATTTTTTATTCCTCAAGTAAAATTAGCTGTGAACGGTTTATTTCACCCCAATGAATAACAAAAACCTCCATTTTGCAACAAACAAATCTGCAGTTCCTTTTTCGTCAACAATACAGATCGAAGTATAATGTAGTGCCATATATAACCAATCATAAAGATCAAATGTTCCGCGAGACTGACGATAACCAAACAAAAAAATATCTATTTTGCACATGCTACTCAGATATTTTACAGAATTTGACAGATAATACATTCACCTGTCACATCATGGCGTGGATAAACAACTAAGAGTCTCCTGCAGTGTTATTCAAAAAATGAGCTAGCTAGTCCATCTTCAGGACAAATAACAGTAAATACGGCGGCTTAGCTTGCACTTAGTTTGATTAAAATAGCTTTGGCTGTACAGTGCTAGGTTGTGGCAAAACAATAGTTCATATAAAGGATAGCAAGCAATTTGACAAATACCTGAACTCCATGGATCAATCACTTGTAAATTCGTTTGTAGATGTCACGCGGCGAACTTAACCACCACCTTAAAATTCCTTTGTCGCCTAAATCAAAAGGAAAAGGAAAATACATTCAGAACACTGAACACATACAAACCAGCCCGGGAAAAAATAAATATTGATTGTGAAATGGCTGACCTATGGGAGCCAGAGCCATCATTATCGTCATGCAGAGTGATATGAAACTCTTCATAAGTGAAAGGCAACAGGCCTGCCGTGTACAGGCTCTTCCTGCCATTGTTCGCCGGCAGCCTCCCACCGAGATAAGACGCCCTGTGCAGGTTCACCAGCTCATTGATCACTGCTTAGTTGACGACGATGTGACTTCCGGAGCGATCAAAATCTGCAGTTTCAAAATCAGATCAGGACACACGATTTTCTGCAGGACAAGAGAGTACTGCTAATTAATTACGGGGATAGCAAAAGAAGAAGAAACACACATGGTAGTGGTGGAGATTCTTTTTCGGCAGCTCGGATCAGTATGTCACAAGCTCGTATTACAAACTTCATCATCAACATATGGGTTACGTGACCCAAAAATAATGTTGTTGGGTTCATATTCAAGAACAATTTCAAGAGACTGCAATTTTGTAGCTATGAACAGCGTATAATACAAAAACTTCACAGCCAAGGCTGAACTTCAGATGATGATTGGACACTATATAAGCAGAGTGTTGTAAATGAACAGCAATAAGTAGTTCATAAGTGTCAACCAGGAATATACAGTTTGGAGCAATCAGTTAAAAGCGAGGGAAGAATCTATATATCGCATTCAGGGAACTAAGTTAATAGTATCAGCATCCAATTTCCTTTGAAAAGCCTACGTGTGAAGCCAGAAGCACACCGGCAACCCGAGAAAGAAGGAAATTCCTCCTTCACACTCAGATAACCACATTAATTGCTACAATCCCGACGTTTTCCCCATGCTTTTCGCCCCCAAATTCCTTGGATGTCAGGGCACGCGGAATCCCACACATTCAAAGGGGGTTCCTTTCTCGTCAAATCATGTCCTGGACACAGCTCTAATTAGTCCTCACCGGAGCTTCGTGTGCTCTGAAATCCCCCCTCTGGCCACAAATTCGCAGCTGCGGAAGCAAGATTCTACCCTCCCCTATCCCCTCCGAGCTCCCAACCCGTCCGTGCACACGAGAACGCGGGAGAAAGGAGGGGGTGTGGGGGAAGCCTTTTTTACCTGGAAGAGGATGGTGAGGCGGGCGAGAGGCGCGGTGCAGGTCTTGCTGACAACGCCAGCGAAGCCTCCGGCGGCGAGGTGCGCGGCGGTGCCGATGTGGCGCTGCTGCTGCTCCTGGCGGGGGGAGGCCGAGACGGCGCACCATAGGAGGGCGGCGGTCCTCAAGTTGGCGCGCGGTCCGGCACTCCTCCTGCCGATGGCGACAACTCCGGGAGGAGCAGATGCGCGAGCAGCAGTCGCGGCTCCTCCGAATATGGTGATGCGATGGAGAAGTGTGGCAGGGGGGCGGATCGACCTCGTCCTTGACTTCATCGGGACGAGATCTGACGAGGCCGTCCGCGTCCGCCTTCTAACTCTTGCCGCCGCCTTGCCGTCAGGACCGTGGGGAAGAGCAGCGCCACACCTGAGCGCCGGTGGTGGCGGCGGCTGCGGGGAGGGCGGCGGTGGGGCTGGCGGCGGCAGACGAGGGAAAGGGAGAGGGAGAGGAATCGGGGATGGGGACTGGGGGCTGCGCCGCTGGCCAATCTCTTTCTCTCTTTCTTCTCGACGAAGGGAACCTTTTTGTCTCGTACCATTCCCGACGTGGACATCGCCAGGGCTCGCCCTTGATGCACAGCTGAATGGTTTTAAATTGTTCGTGTCTCCTTAGTGAACAAGGTTCTTTGTATAGTTCTTGCTGATCATGATTTAATTTTTTTTATCTTTTTATGAAAAATAAATCAAACATGATTTATATCAAACTTTTCTACGTATTTTTAACTTATTTTTATTATAATAAATTTTTAGTTAGTATAATTTGTCTATTATTGAGTTGACATAGTCAACCACATAATGATGTTGCTAAATATTAATTGTTATGTTTCTTTCTTATGTAGTTGTAGTATATATGTCATTATCATTGAAAACTTTGAGTTGTGTTAAATTTAAATTGTAATGTGTAACAAAAGTTTACTGTGAATTATGTTTTGGCATTGCACAGACTATGTATTGTATACATATATCTGTGTGGTATATCATGGTAGAGATATTTAAAACATACAGTGTAATAAATATCTTAATGATGTTTTGTAGGATATGATTAGGTAAGTTCAAAGTGTATCTCCTGGATACTAAAAGTGCAATCATGGCTTTAATCATACTTCAATATTGATGACAACTCGCATGAGCAAACTTTGTCATATAATTTTTTTTTAAATTGCCCTCCTCTGAGCCAAATAAAAAGAAATTGCCTGCGTCTTTGCACAGAACGCGTCACATCCCGTCAACGAGAGAACAAGGTGATTCCTATTTGACGCTCATAAGCGTCAAAAGGGCATGGCTTCTTGAAGTACGGCCTTCCAACGCCATAGTTTGGGCAGGACCACAGTCGCCTATTGTTTCTTATTTTTTCTGCTTCTTTTTCTTTTCCCTTTTTCTTTCCCTTTTTTCCAGTTTTTATTTCTATTCCGTTTCTTTTGTTTTCCTCTTAATCTTTTTTTTGTGTATTATACAAAGTTCATTGCGTCTTACAACAATGTTCATCGTATATTAAAACAATGTTCATTATACACTACATAAAGTACATCATGCATTATAAAAATGTTCATTGTTTATTGAAATTATTCAACAAATATACAAATGTTCACTGTATTTTTCAAATTTGTTCTGCGTACATTACCCAAGCATTCAATGCGTTTCAAAAAATTGTTCAACATATATTACAAAATGCTCAATGTGTATTTGAAAATTGTTCAATGCATGCATTCATATTTGTTTTCGAAAATGTTCACCATATATTAAAAAAGTTCATCGTGTATATTAAAATGTTCATAGTATATTAAGAAAATGTTCAATCGTATGTTTCATAGTATATTAAAAAAGTTCAACGTATGTTAACCAAATTTTCAATGTATATTCTTCAAAATGTTCAAAATAAAAAGCAATCAAAAAATGATGCAAAAGATTCATAAATAAAAATGTTTTATATGGATCAAGAACACACGCACAAACATGTACAGGTATTTTATAGAAAAAGTTCACATAATTCAGTTTAAACTTTCCATATTTCATAGAAAAATATGATAAAATTCATTGTGCTTTATTTTAAATTTTCCTCCATGCAATTTTTTAATCAAAACAAAAGATATACTATTAAAATAAACTATAGAGCAATGAGCAAAGCAAATATTAAATTGACATTTCATACGATGATATAAATAGAATGTGAGGTGCTAACCCAAAAGCTACTCACTGAAAAATAAAATAGAACAAAAAAATGAGACAAAGAATTAAAAATAGAATAGAACTAAATATAAATAGGGAAAACTAATAAACAGGAAAAACAAAAATGTCAACAATAATGGAGAAATGAGAAAATAAATTGAAACGAAAGTCATACATGGTAACAATACCCACATACTAAATGGCATGTTTTAAACTGCCTCAGGGGACTTTGCCAGCATCTCATGTCGCTCATCCGGAATTTTTGGCGTGTTTCATACAATAATATAAATAAAGCACACTGTTAAAACTATTCTTTTAGAACAATCCACTCGCTTCATTACTACTCCCTTTGTTCCTAAATATAGAACACTCTGGCTGCTTAATTTAAAGTTTCAAAATGTCTTACGTTTGTGAACGAACAGAGGAAGTAATGCGCAACGTTTAGGGGTACAAAAATTACATCATGCGGCCTGAGAAGCCAATAATGACGACCCGCCTTTAAAGGCAGAGCACAGCGAGCAATATTATTACCCCGGACTTGACTTGGAGGACGGGAAAATATCTGGTGCTCCCGTGCGAGCTCGGCCGTTGGATCTCAGATCCAAGAGCTCCTGTGAAATGATATACCTTTTTGCAAAAAAGCCCTTGTAGAATCTAAAAAATGCGCGCAAGTACAGCAGCTCCTCGTATGCCGTTGGATCTGAGATCCGAGGGTCCAGAAGTCCGTATCATGGGAGCACCTAAGCTCCCGTATCACAGGATACTCTCCCGACCTCCCTTCATGGACATAAGTGACTTCATCAAATTCAGCTATCCTTGACTTGATCTCCCAAATTCTGCAAGGCGGAGTTTCTGGAACACAAGGGTCTCCATGGACCAGAAAAGGATCGTAACCTCGTCGGAGAAGGACACCATTTTCCATTTTGGGATTGCGAGAGGCCGAATGGTACATGACTAACAAAACTGGCCCATTTATTTAGGCCCACGTGCTTCGGAACTAGTACAACTGGCCCAAACATAAGCTCGCCGCCGCACCCCATTCTCACCGTCGGATCTGTATCCAACACTCCACAGGAAAACCTTAAGCCTCAGTACACGCGCGCCTCCGTTCAGTTCGTTCTGCTACTCCCACCAACGCCTACCCGCCGCCCGCCGCCCGCCGGCAACCGCCTCCGCCCGGCGCGACAGCAACGAGGCCGCCGCCCCCCGCTCCAGGTGAGCGCACTTCCGCCCCATCCCCCGCGCGCCCGCGCCCACAGCAGCCATCTCTTCCATCCTCCCCTTTTCCGCCCAGGCATTCCTCCGAACACCTTCCGTGCTCGCGCGCGCATGCTGCCAGACCAACGGCGAGAGCGTCTAACCCGTCGTCGTCTCTGTGCAGTGCAGGTGGTTTTCGTCAGACAAAGGGGAGCCAAGAAATGCCGCTCGGTGTACGGTTGAAGTGGCGGCAGACGAGCACGGCGAGCCAGCTGAGCGCCAAGAGGGACATGAGCGGCGGCGGGACCGGGATGGCCGGCGGGAGGACGGGGAACAGGAGGGAGGACGCCAGAGGGAAAGGAGGGGCCAGGTTCGGTGGCCGGGGCAATGGGGAGGAGAGAGAAGAGCGCGGTGGGCGTGGGCGCGGAGGGGGTACGGAGCAGAAGCGGTGGCGGAGCGATGCGGGATCTCAAGGGGACGCCAGGAGGGGATCGTCTGGGTTTGACAGCAGGAAGAGGAAGGGTGATCGTGACTCGGGGTACGGCGATTACAAGGACGCGTCGTTTTCTAAACCAAGGATGGACAGTAAGAACCCTTCCGATGGAGCCCGTGCCAAGTTTTCTTCTCGAGGAAGCGACGGGTTTAAGCCCCGGAGATCCGAAGAGGGTGAATTTCGGTCGATGAGAAGGAGTAGCAGCAATGGTTCTGGTATTGGCAGAGGGGGTGGCGATAGGTTCAAGGCTCGAAGTACGGAAGATGATGGCTTTCGTTCAATGAGAAGGGATAGCAGCAAAGGTTCTGGTATGGGCAGAGGGGAAGGCGAAAGGTTCAAGCCTCGAGGTTCCGAAGATGATGGCTTCCGTTCAATGAGAAGGGGTAGCAGCAAGACCTCTGGTGGAAGTAAAGGGGACAAGGGACGATCAATGGTCTGTATGAGTTCACAAGCCTCCAAGTGGAAGAAATTTGACAAAGACATCAGGGTTGATCGTCGAAATGGTGGCGCCTCAAATGCCGATGTGGATGAGCATGATGCAGGAAGCAGGAAGGCTGATGATTCACGCCAGAATACTGAAGAGAAGCCTCGTGCTCGTCCCACTCGGGTGCTGGACAAGACTGGGAAGAAACTCAGGGTCTATAAGAAGGATTCAGTTTCTGATTCTGAGGAAATTGCTCCTCCTAAGAAGAGAAAGCGAATGAAACTAGATCCTTATGACACATCAAACAAACGAATTGAGGAGGCAACTCCCAAACAAGATGGTACGAATGCTATCTTACCATTTTTAAATGGCGCAGAGGATTCATTTGTGCATATGTACATCCTGTTTCATGTGCACGGCCCCTCAAATCCTGTGACAGTGAAAAGGCACCCTCTAATGAATAGTTTCTTGCTCTGCCCCTGAAAGTAGCATTGCATTTCTTATCTGAAGTTCATGCTAATAAAGAAGAAATATTCCGTATTATTTAAATGCAGGTATAGAGCTCGGGAAGTCAAGCAAATGTAGTGCAACTTATGTATACTTCTCGATATGCATATGCTTAATGATATGCTGTTAAGATAAAAAAATGCATACACACTAGAACCACTTACAAGTTCTAGTTTTATCCAGTCTGTGCCATTCCCCCCTTTTAGAAATATATTTACATGCTTTGTTATGTAACATTGTTGATTCAAATCTCTTCTTTCAACTGATAACTTCACGAAATTGCTACATATTTTAATTGTTTCCTTAGTAATATGAGAACTTTCCTGAACCTCTTAGAACATTCACCCACTTATAATTTATTTACTTATTCGAAACTCTTGGTCTTATGAGGAATGTGTCTAATTATCAATCTGATGCTTTAATATCTCCATTTTTCTTCTAGTTTGCATAACAGAGAAGATTCCAGAAAAGAGCACACCTGAACCTGAAGAGACTGAAATGTCTATAAATGCTAAATTTCGTGACATACAGCCAAGTTCTTCAATCCTTCAATATGTTGAAGATAATGTATACACGATTACCTCCTCATACCTCTTTGACTCTTTACGCTCTATGAATGCATGTATGACATAATTTTACTGCTCTTCACAGCTACTTGGTCGTAGGCGTCTAATTGATATAAAAAATGCTGGCTACAATACCAAGCTTTCTGCTCCTCTGGATAATGTCCCCTTCTCAACCAGAATTGAGCGTGACCGGATAGAAGACAGTGTAAGAAAGATAACATATAATCAGTGCAGAAAGTTGTATGTTTCTCTTGTTTTACTCATTTATTTTTGGCTGCTATATGATTTTAGGTTCTACTACGTCTGTTTCAAAATATAAGACCTTTTGGTAGGCCATTTTAGCCTACCAAAACGTCTTGTATTTTAGAACGGAGGTAGTATATTTTATGTTTTTTTTCTATCCAATATTAGTTGTTTTTGCTCACAAAAAACTATCAACAGGTGTTCAGAAATAAGTTGGACTTTTTTGCCGCTGCAAAGATCCCATCATCTTTCCCTCCTCCTACAATTCCAGAGATAGCATTTGCAGGTAAACATCCTAGGAAGGAATGCACGATATTAGTTCCATCTCCGCTTTCTTATTTATATGGAAAGTTGTCCATCATGTCATTTTGCTGCGCTGTGTCTGAATTCAGTATGTCATATATCATTCTACATGTATCCCCTACAATGTTTTGCAAATAGTGGAGCAATTATTTGCACTAAAAATGTATGTTTTGTTGGTTCTATGGCATTATCACACTGAAACATTGATGATGAATTGCACATTGACCTTTTGTAGTCAACTAACCAAGCCTCTACTTTGTTGTATGTTTCAACTTTCAGCCATCTTATGTTCTGCTCAGCTCAACTCTATATCACCGAGCTTCTAAATATTTGGTTGTGTATTATCCATTGAACTACTGGTGAAAGTGAAACTTCACATCTTGTAGAAGGCTCTTTTTACTAGGACAAACGTCAAATCATAACCTCGTGCTTAATTTTAAGTATTTAAGTAAATTTACAGATAACAGACATGATAATTTTTGTGTTATATATGACATTTAGTGCTGCTCCTTATCTGGCTGTGTTTGAAACTTTGTATAGGAAATATAACATTTTGCGTGTATTCTTTAGATATTTTATGCTAGTTCTGTTGTCAAAACAATGCTTTCATACTGAATCAAATATAGTATTCAACATATCTATAATTCTCTGTTTCTTAAAGGGTTTGAAATCTGCCCTAACAACTTCTCTTACTTCACTGAAATTCAAGGGGTATCAAACGTTGGGAAATCATCACTACTTAATGCACTTACAAGACAGTGGGGTATTGTCCGGACATCAGATAAGCCAGGACTTACTCAAGTAAGTTGAATAAACAATTAACGCTTGCATATCTTCATCTATTTATTTATCAGTGTTCAAACACTTAATTTGTTTGTATGTATAACATATTACTTCTGAATCACAGAGTATAAATTTCTTCAAACTTGCATCAAAGTTATGCCTTGTTGATTTGCCCGGATATGGTTTTGCTTATGCAAAGGATGAAGTTAAAGAGTCTTGGCAGGAGCTTGTAAGTATCCAATCTGCATAATAGCCTTTTCATGAATCATGTTGCCCTGCATGAATTTGGAGTTTCTGACCGCTGGTCTCATTGTCTATGATAATTTATTAAAATCCTGAATTTTATTGTAAATACTTGTAGATCACAAAACTATTGTACATTCCTTGAGGTCTTGCTCTACAACTTTTATGGGCGCTGCTGCTGATTACTTGTTTTAATAACAATGAACCTCTGGTTGGGATATCCAACTGAGCACAATTTCAAATCAATGACCGAGCAGCTTCATGACGCGTGTTTATGATCACAGAATTAGACAAACTATCTCCTGCCCCCCAAGCAGTATTCTTGATGATTTGAATACATCCATCGGATCTGTTCATCAAAGAAATCTCTTGTTTTATTTTTAACTCTTCATTCAAAGACATAAGCTTTAACATGTGCCTATTGGTTATGGTTATTCCTGGTTCTTCTTAACTCTGAAATGTAAATACTCGTAGATCACATAACTGTTGTACATTGGTAATGAAATTCTTTAAGCTCTTGCTCTATAACTTTTATAAGCGCTGCTGCTGATTACTTGTTTTAATAACAAGGAACATCTGGTCTGGATGTCCAACTGAGCACAATTTCAAATCAAGAATCGAGCAGCTTCACAATGCATATTTATGATCGCTTAATTAGACGAACTATCTCCTAGTCCCCATGCAGTATTCTTGACAATTTGAACCATTGGATCTGTCTGTCAAAGAAATCACTGGTCTCCAAGATGTGCCTATTGGTTATTTATTTTTTGAAAGATTGTGCCTATTGGTTATTGATCTTGGTTCTTACAAGCACTCTGAAATTTGTAGGTGAAGGAGTATGTTTCAAACAGGGTTGGTCTGGATAGAGTGTGCCTTCTTGTGCACACTAAACGTGGAATGAAACCATTGGACTACGAGCTTATAGATCTAATGGAAAGGTTTGTTTAAATCCTTAAAGAGGCAGTGTTCATATCTACTTCCCTTTTTCTCTCTAATATAGTAAGGTTAAGTGGTTTTGCGCCTTCGCAATCTTAATTGAAGTACATCACTGTCAGTGCAAAGTTAAAAAGAAGTTAACTGTCAGTGCAATCAAATTCATTGATTAGAGTCATGCATTTTTTTTCCCTGAAAGACATTGTTTGATCAAAGCATTTGCTTATGTTTGGGGTGATATACACAGTGGTGTTATGTTCGACTCTGTGAATGACATCTCCAAATACACTGTTGCAGATACAAGACACCATACCAGATTGTATTAACCAAGACAGATTTGGTTTTCCCTATAGACGTCGCTCGCCGTGCCATGGAAATCCAAGAGGTTCGCTCCCTCCCTATACACACCCTCCCTCCCCTTCCTCCCGTGCGTGTTTTGATTCATTGCCTGACCATAACCGAAACGGCTCATTTCCTCAACCGCAGAGCCTGAAGAAGAACAAGTCGGTCGTGAAGCCCGTGGTGAGCTCCTGAACCATCTTTTCATCCCCAATCTGTTATACCTACTCCTGAACCATGTCATTCTGATACGGCGATACATGTCTTGTAGATGATGGTGAGCTCCAAGACGGGGGCCGGCATACGCAACCTGAGAGGTGTCCTTGGGAAGCTAGCTCGCTTCATCAAGCCGTAGAGTGTGTGATTCAGGGAAAGATAAATGCCCAAGTGGTTCGGCTTTTAGGCCTTGAGGCCCTTCCTTGCTAGGATAGGATATGACGCCATGTTGTATCTAAGATTTGGATCACCGAACCGTTTCCCTGTCTTGGAGAGGAGATTCTATCATTTAGAGGCTACTAGAAAGATACTGTGCGGTTCACTGCGCTGTTTTTTTTTTTTTTTTGGCAAAGTGTATTTGCCACTTATTAGCAAAAATCATGGCTTCAATAAACTCCTACGCTGATTGAGTGCAGTGACTACACAAATTTAAGTATGATGTGGTACAGAACCCAGAGCTTCATGAAGGAAAGCAGGAAAATACAGCGTGTCATGTCAGAATTTCCTTGAAAGCTAGATACAGCTTACATGTTAACACCTTCTCAGGGAACATTTTATGCATTGAGGCGCTGTCTCTCTGACACAGTAACAAACTTCCATGTCAACGCACGATGTTGAGACATGTATATATATAAATTAGTTCAAATTACAGTCGAAGATAGACATAGTATTACTGTATTAATTATAACAGGCAAGTGAGGCATATGCATGAAGTATACTGAGCTGTTTTATTAGGTGTCATTTTTGGTTATCTCATAGCTAGGGCTGCACGAAAAGCTCGAGGCTCGTGAGCCGCTTGAGATTTCGACTTGAAAAGAAACAAGCTGAATTTGAACACTTTATGTAGCTCAACCGAGAAACGAGCCGATCTTGAGCCAATGTTGGCTCGCTCAATTTTAGCTCGATAGCTCGACAGAGTATCATTGTGTTAAACAATCATTCCATATATTAAATGGAAATAAGATAATTTATTACCAAACCATGTTCATTGGTGAATAAAATGGAGAAAAATTATGGACAACATATGCGTGTACATGGCAGAATCTGGTGAAGTAATGAGAAGATGCAACGGTGAGCAACACTTGGATTTGCCATGAGAAGATGCAACGGTCAGCAACACTTGGATTTGCCATGTCTCTTATTTTTCAATGTCATTCGTACACCATATAGTGGTGCAATCAATTTTTCATGGTGGCTGGGCTCTCATTTCTCCACCGCCGGAGTCTACCCCCAGGCCCCCATCCCGGCTTGTTCTAGCCACCGTGAACCGCACGTTTCACGAGTCATATTTTAACATCAGCGGGTGCAAACTTCCTTCGGCTACCATAGGACAACCTCTACTGGAATCTGCGATTGTGCTATCTCTACTTGGCTATCTATAAACAAAACCAATTCACGAGTCATATTTTAACTCAGCATTGCGAACTAATAAGAGAAGACAATACGATTCGAATTACAGTCTTAATGAAAGGACAAATAGATATGATGCATGAACGCAAAACCACAAACCAAAAGGTTCTCTCTGATATAGATAGCAGCGAAATTGTCAAAACATTAAAGACCTGATCACAAATTGTGCTTGACCAACCAACTTTCAGTACAACCGATTGCAGCAAAAACTAGGTAGAATAGTTCAATATCCAGGGACGAGTAAAACTAGGGCTGGCACCATATCACGGAAGCATTCCCAAACTAGACACGGGGAGCAGGGGCGCCAGGAACGGCACCGGCGCCAGCAGGCGCACCACCAGGTGCACCAGGGCCACCAGCACGGGGCGGGCCACCCTGTCCAGGCCTCGGGCCGTCATCCTACAACCAAGTTGCCAAAACAAGTCAGTCAAAATTGTAACAGACATAACAGAGGAAATCAAGAAGACAAGAAACAATAATAGGTCATGAAAAAATGTCACATCAGCTAATGATCAGCTAGAAACAGAACGTCTTAGCAGACAAAGTGAAGGAGATGAGTATATAAATGTCCCATCCGTTAATGATCAGCTAAAAACTGGAGGTTTTAGCAGACAAAGTGAAGAGGATGGTTATCAGATGTAAGGGACTGCTTCATCCCATAGGCAATCTCGCTTGTTATAGCCAATGGGGCAGACAAGAAGTCCCACAATCTGATGACTTTTAGATCACATGTTCTAAACAGACAAATAAACAATGAAACCTAGGACCCAACTGTAGAAAGTATTAACAAATGAGTGCATTGAGGAGGTCATGAATGAATGAAGTAGGGATCAGTCATCACAGATAAGTCTGCAATGCAACCAAGACATGTTTGTTTATGCTTCCGTTGACGCATCCATTGTGATATATACACAGAGAATGCAACGCCAAAAGCAACACTAGGACAGTACTTCAATTTTATTTCACATGAGTGCAATGAGGAAGTGGTGACTGAATTAGGGGTCAGTCCCCACATATAAGCCTGCAATGCACCAAGACATGTTTATTTATGCTTCCGTTGACGCATCCATTGTGACATATACACAGAGAATGCAACGCCAAAAGCAACACTAGAAGACCGTGATGAACTTCAAACTTATATCTAACGGGTAAAAATATACGGAACAGCATACAAGATGACTTAAAAAACTTGGTTAAAGTGAAGAACATATGGTTGTTAAAATCATACCCTGCGCCTGAAACGCTGCGGGGGCTCACGGTTCCTCCTGTTCTCACGGGAGCGGACACGGACAATGTGAGCATGGATGGCACAGGAAACGCAGTGGTGGACCTTGGCGTACAGCTTGGGAAGAACATATCCTGGACAAAAGAGCATCAAAGTGAGGTGTTTTCATTACACAGTTGCTATTGATTCATAAGAACAGTCAAATACAAATGTAATAGTCAACAAGAGACTGTACCATCATGCACACAAGCCTCCTGCACATCTCTCACAGCAGCCTGCTCCACGATGTTCCTCACCAAGAAACGCTTGATAGCCTTGTCCTGTACAAAATAAGAACCAGCTTGTGAGATATATAGCAATAACTTTGTGTCTCAAGCATATGCCACACACATAATTTGACTAGTATCAAATGCCCACTAGAGAACAATTCTGACAAAAGAAAGTTAAACTACTCAAAGATGTATAAGCATCACTACTCCGGCGAGATAAACTTACATCTAGACGGCAACATCCCACATCAAACATAACATCAACAGCAAAACGCTATAGCAATATACAGATCGCACCATGTAAATAACACTAGCACAGATCTTCATGCATGTACGGATTCCTCTACTACTACTACAACGACCCGATCTACACACAACGAGATAGCCTCGGGTACAGTAGGGGGAACAGAAGAGAAATGATACCTTGGGGCAGCACTTGGCGCAGTTGGAGCAGCGGATGTACTTGACGTGGCCGCGGCCGTGCTTGTTGCGCCCGCCGTTCCTCCGCTTGAACGTCTGCAAAACACGGCGGGGAACGGTGAGATGGGGGCCGGCGGGGAGCGAGATCCGACGGAGGGGATCGGGGGGCGGCGGGGCTTACCATGGTCGCTTCGCGCCGCTAGGCGGGGGGGTGGAGGCGCCCGGGAGAGGGGAGGAGGGAGGCGAGGCTCTAGGGTTGCGGCGGCGGCTTGGTGGGAAGGGTTGAGGGAATGGTGCCAGCTTTAAGTAGGGCGAACGCTGGGCTTTTGTGGACCGTGAAGCGGCTCTGGGCTCATGGGCCTGGATGTCGCCTCGCGTTTTTTGGAGCCCAGGTTGGGCCGGCATCTAAATGTCTGTTCGTGTGGCCGCTTATCACTGGCCCATGGTCTTTTGTTTTCCTAACTATACGCTTCCATGTCAAAGAAAAAAAAACTACACTTCTAAGTGTATTTGTTTTTTTGGTGTAATAGAGTGTCTTTGTTGAACTCATACTACCCGAGCACCTATTTCACCTTAAAAAAAACTTAAAACAAATAAAAATTAGGAGCTTCCAAAAAGCAGCTCCTTCCCGCCGAAAAAGGTAAAGAGATTTCGCTTCCGGGTACAACCCTACCCCCCACAAATTCATGATTTTTTGGCCGTATGAAACCTCCCAACCAAATTTTAATGCCCATCCTCGGTGTCCCTCCGACCACACCGTCTATGCGGGCTCATTCCGGCTCTTCCCTCTTGCTCGCCGCCGCCGAAGAACCCTCTCAAGTTGTTGTCACAGCCACCTCCCACCACCAGAGCCATGCTCATGGACATCGTTGGACACTGCACGGTCTCTCAGGTTCCTTCACACCATTGCAGCCTCCCGTGTCATGACCAGGAGCCCCGGCAAGGCTACCAGTTGACTTTCGGCACCTCGGTGCCTCCCTCTAGCAATCACATACTCGACACCACTTCGCGTCGGCGCCACACAATGTATGTGGTGACACGCGCAGCGTGTTTGACGAAAAGGTCATAAGCTGGCCTTTTTTTCCTTGTGAGTTCCTAGAGTGTCTTTGTTGAAGTCAGACTACCCGAGCATCTATATTTTACCCTAAAAAAACTTTAAAACAAATAAAAATTAGGAGCTTCCAAAAAACAACCCCTTCCTACCAAAAAAGTAAAGAGATTTTGCTTCCGGGTACAACCCCTCACAATACACGATTTTTTGGCGGGATGAAACCTCCCAACCAAATTGCCAGTGCCCATCCTCGGTGTCCCTCCGAACACACCATCTATGCTAGGGCTCATTCTGGAAAATCATGATACAATTTCAGAAAATGAGTTATTGGAAAGGATATTTACCACATGAGTTTAATGTGATTCCATAGAGGTATAGATGTTAGTGTTACTAGTTTTAATACTTAGTTGTGCATGACTTATTGTTGTATCACTGAGACACTAACAGGTGTGCTAATTTGGACAGATGGCTTGTGGTTGGTGACTTGAGCGAGAGAACTTGGGCATACATTTCTATATTTTGGTGTGGAGCTATTTTATAACTTTTTTTGAAATGGTCACCAGGGGGGAAAGACTCCCCACCTGAATATATTTCAAAAGTCAAGCAAGTGTTACAGGGTTCACAAATTTTGTGAGGAGAGGAAATCACGCCACAAGCCAGCGTGTCCCTTTAGAGTTTCAGACTTAAGATGATGCGTCCAGAGTAACAAATCATCGAGGATAGCTCTAATAGAAACAGAAGCATCAATATCCAACCCTTGGAAAACCTTTTTGTTTCTTGCATCCCAGATTTTCCAAAGGAAGAGGAGGAGCATGAAGGGTCGAACTGAAGAGGGTAGCTGAGCGGGGGGAGCAGTGTTGAAGAACTCGCTGATCGGCGTGGCCCTAGGTCGGATACCTGTTGCGCGCCAGATTCTTCTAGCTGCCGGGCAGGAGAAGAAGAGGTGGTCGCGGTCCTCCAGTAGATGCCCACACCTTGGGCAAGATTCATTGTCCAAAATGTGTTTTTTGTGCAGATTCTTCCGAGTGTTGAGGCGGTCGAGGTAGAATAGCCACCCAAAAATCATAACTTTTTTGGGCACCATCGAGTCCCAAATGACAGCAAGTGTCGGGTCGTCCAGCTGATCAGAGAGAGCTGCATATGCTCCACGAGTGGAGAAGGCAGTACCGTTGAGCAAGCAACGGTTATCCAGGACCTGAGAAAGCACACATCCTTGCAACAACAAGTTTAGAGAAGCAAGTTCTGCGACCGCAGTAGAGGTTAGCCGATTACGAAGAGCAAGCTCGATTCCATCCTGCAGTATAGTGGCAACCATGGCATTTGGGTTTTTATGGTGGGAAAAAAGAGCAGGGAAGACTAAAGCCAGAGGCTCCGGCTTTAGCCAACGATCTAACCAAAAGAAGGTGGAGCAACCATCTCCAACTACACACTGCGACATCTCTCTCAAACAATGCAAATGCTTAAAAATTGTTTTGGCCGGGAAGGACCTGTTCTTACCATGGCCTATGTGGGGTGGTGAGTGATGCAGGACCCAATCCTTCCAGGGAAGGTTAGAGGAGTGTAGGAATTTGTAAGCAAATTTCAGCAGTAAGCAAAAGTTTTGAGCGTGAAGGTTTTTGACACCCAGACCACCTGCATTCCTAGGGGAGCAGACTTTATCCCAAGCAACTAGGCATTTTGCCCCTCAGCACGTATCATTGTTGGACCAGAAGAAGGTTTGTCTATGCTTGTCGATAGCCTCAATAACCTTGATAGGGAGGGAGAAGCAAAGCATAAAGTAGGTAGGGAGACTGTCAAGGACTGCCGAGAGTAGAACAAGTTTGCCACCACGAGAGAGTAGCAGAGCGCACCAACCAGCGAGGTAACTATCGCAATGGTCAATGACAGGTTGAAAGGCCGAAGGTGGCAGCTTGTAGGGGGGAGAGGTAGGCTGAGGTAGGTTTGCGGGAAGGAGGAGATGTTTGTAGCGAGATCGGAGGCCATTTGAGCAGCATCATCGGGATCAGCGTTAAGGGGAATGAAGGTAGTCTTGGTGAAATTAATTTGTAGGCCGGTGGCAGCAGCAAAGTTGTCTAGGATATCTTTTAGATGTTTGGCGGCAACAGGAGTGGCCTTGACGATGATGAGCGTGTCGTCGGCATACTGAAGAATGGGGCAGGGGAGGTTGGGGCAAAGAGGATGAAGAAGTTGACCCTCTTGAAAGGCCTTGATGATCAATTGTTGCAGAATATCTGCAATGATGATAAAAAAGGTAAGGTGAGAGAGGATCGCCCTGCCGGAGGCCATTCTTACATGGGATCCATCTTCCGGGGATGCCATTAAGCATGGCGGCCGTGGAACCCGTGTTTAGGAGAGACTGGATCCAAGCGCACCATCGAGGGGGGAACCCTCTGACATGCAGAGTGTGAAGGAGGGAGGACCAACAGACAGAGTCGAAGGCTTTCCTGAAGCCAAGTTTTACGATGAGGGTGGGGGCTTTTCTTTTAGCGCAGCAGTGGAGGTGTCGGCCGCATAGAGAAAGTTTTTAGAGATGTTTCGTCCTGACAGAAAACCTATTTGGTCAGCATGAACCAGGAGGAGAATGAGTTCCTTTAGACGGTTAGTGAGGAGTTTTGCAACTCCTTTAATAGGGCAGTTTTGAAGGGAGATTGGTCTAAAGTCGGCAGGGGATCGAGCCTCATTGTGCTTAGGAATAAGGACAATGAGGGCCCTGTTGAGACAAGAGATATCGCTCGTTTGGGCATGAAATTCAAGGAAGAAGTGCTTGATTTTTCCTCTGAGAGTATGCCAGAATTTTCTATAAAACCCTGGCCCGAAGCCGTCCGGGCCAGGGCTGGCATTTTTATTCATGGAGAGGAAGGCGTGGGAGATTTCCTCATCAGTAAAGGGATCGTCCAAAGAGCGGAGCTATGGGATGGGCGTGGGATAAAGGTCTAGAAGTGAGAAGTACCAGGAGGGTTGGAAGGCAGTGCCAAGAAGGGATGTGTAGTAATCCGACATGATACGAGATTTGGCGTCGTGGGAGAAAAATTCTAACCCCTTGTCTACCAACACGTTGATCCTTTTTTTGCGGAGCCGGGCAGAAGCAGAGGCGTGGAAGTAGCAAGAGTTTTCATCTCCCTCCATGGTCGAACGGATTTTCCCTCGTTGAGTCCAGTAGAGGGCCTTTCCCCTGAGGGTGTGCTGGAGGACTTTGATCACGACACGTCGGAGGGCAAGCTCGGGGGGAGAAAGGAAGCGAGATTCTTCAATCATGTCCATAATAGAGATGACGACTTTCCAGTTATTTTCCCTCAAATTGAGAGGGATAGCCTGTCGGTGCAAAATTTTCAAATCAGCACGCGACCGCTTGAGCGCGGCAGCAAGGGTTAGGGTGTGGCTTGGACGGGCATGGGCAGCGGCCCAAGCAGCTTGGACTACGGCGTGGCAGGCCGGTCGAACGGCCTACCTATTTTCGAAGCAAAAAAGGGCAGGAAGCGGAATGAGGGTGTCAATCGTGATGAGCAGAGGGACATGGTCTGACATATAGCGAGTTAGCGAGGCGATCGTGGTGTTTGGGAAGAGAAGGTCCCAATCAACATTAATGAAGGCGCGGTCAATTTTTTTCCAACATGGGTTGGTCCCGATTGCTAGACCACGTGAAACAGCGGTCGAGGAGAGGGAGTTCAATCAGCGCATGTTGGTGGATGAAGTCGTTGAACATGTCCGCTTCGGCTTGCCGAAAGTTAGACGTATTCTTGTCAGAGGGGTTCCGCATTAGGTTGAAATCACCTAGGATCATCCAGGGTGTGGATGGCGAGGGAGCAGCATTAGCAAGTTCAGCCAGAAAGGCGGGTTTAAGGGTATGGTCCGTGGACGCATAAACATTAGTGATGGTAAGCGGATTCGGGGAGGCAAGGGAGGATACCGCAGAGGTTAAGGTGTAGGTGGCCGGGACCGTGGCACAGAGGGAGAAGTGCGAGGAGGAGAAAGCCGAGATCATGCCACCTGCAGAGCCGGAGGCCGCGAGAAAGTGGGAGAGGTCGAGATGCTTAGGGAGAAAAGTGTTTTGCTTAAGGTTGTTGATGGAACTAAGCTTAGTTTCCTGCAGGAAGCACACATGGGGGTTAATGGCTAAAAGCTCAGTGAGGACATCCGAGCACTTCTGGCTCTGGCCGAGTCCTCGCACGTTCCAGCAGCAAAAGTTAAATTTGTGGCTACCCATGAGAAGAGCGGATGCACCTAGCGAAACAGCACGACAAGAAGTAAACTCGTTGGAGGAAGATTCTCATAAAATGAAGCATTACAAAAGGATCGACGTCTAGCTCGCCCAAACACCCTTGGGTTCGAGATCTAATGCGAATGGAAGGGAAAATAGGAGATAAACCATTGCCATAAGGGCAGATACGTCCATAATAGTGGGGGAAGCAATGGCTATGGCGAGGAGCCGTAGTTCGTGAGAAACCAAGGACAATCATGGCGGAGTGGAAGACACCTCCTGGAGCTCTTCCGGCTCCACGCCACACAGCATAGCGATCTGGGAGAGAGCGGACACGTCGAGCACAGGTTCCTCCGGGTCGGTGGTCAGGCCGGAAGCGTCAAGGGCATCGACCAACTCCGTCGTTGCAAGCTGGAGGTCAAAACGACGGCCCTTGGCCCGCATGGCCTTCGTTGTCATGTCCACAAACTACCCTCCATCCTTCTTGGCTTCCTCAGCGAGGCGATGGCTACGGCGGAGCTTGGCAGCATCGGTCACCCTCTTGCAAGCGGCTTGCTGACGGCGGCGAGTAGCCTCATGAGCATCCGAGCTGAGAGTGGAGCAATCAGTGACTGTGCAAGGGGAAGCGACAGGAAGATAGGTTAGATTAGGAGCGGGGGGAGCGTTGGGTAAAGAGAGGGACGGGGAGAGAGCGTTGTTACCAGAGGGTTGCGTGGTACTGACGGTCCCCTCAAGGGCCAACGAGGAGAAGGAGTTGGAGACCTTCACCGTGGACGAGAAGGCATCGAGACCCTCGTCCGTGTTACCCGCGCTGTCGTCAGACAGGACCGGCACCTCGACGTGGGGAGCGGCTGGGGGCAGCAGGGGGCCGCCGAGGAGGGGCTGGAGGAGGCTGGACCGGGCTTGAGCAGGTTGGGGAGGCGGCAAGGGTGGCGAGCCACCTCTAAGCGAGGGTGGCGGCATGGAGTCTGTGACATGAGAGCTGGAGCAGGGGTCGTCGTGGGAGCAGTTCCACCGCCAAGCACCATGGACGTGCTGACCGTGTCCATCGTCGGCGCCGTCGTCGCCGTCTAAGGGGACAGTGATGTCCTCGTAGACGGCCCAGGTTTTGACGATGCGGAGCTTGACATCGATGACCTGGGCAGGCGGGAGACGAAGGATGCAGCCGTCCAGAGTGACGTGGTCGCTCTCCACGCGAAGGAAGGTGCGCATGGCCGTGAAGTCACCGGCGTTGAGGCAGTGTTGGTCGACGCAGCAGAGTACACCAAAGTGGGCGAACACAAAGTTCACACCTTGAGGGTGCCAGAGCTCGAGGGGGAAGTTTTTGGCCTCAATCTCCACCAGGCAGCCGTATCGCGTGGAGGCGCGGTTTTCCGTCTCCTCCGGGCGGAGAAGGGTGACGTTGACGCCGGCAAACTTGGTGGGGAAGTGGGAAATGGTGGCCTCACGGACCGCGAGGGAGTCGAAGACGAGCAGCGCAGCACACCCCATCGTAGCCGCGAAGTGGAACGAGGGGTTTCCGGCATGGAACTCGACGGCGTGGCGGATGAGGTTGTAGGGCTCGGGCATGATGTGGTCCAGGTGCACGAAGCAAAAGTGTCCCACGTCATGGAGGAGGCCGGAGGGGACGAAGATGTCCAGGTAGGTGGAGTGCGCACGCCCCGGGGAGGAGGCCGGGGAGGAGGTTGACGACCCCGTGTGCACCGGCCCGCGGATGGCCGAGGCGGCGTCAGGCGTAGGCTCGCAGTCGTCATCGGTCGAGGAGGAGACGTGGCTCGGCCTTGGAGACCCACGCTGCGAGAGCGGGGTAGAGTCACCATCCGAGGAGGAGGAGCGCGGCGAGCATGGCGAGGTGGCGATGGGCTTGAGGAGGGTGAGGCGGTGGGAGCCGATCCAGAGAACCTTGGCGCTGTCGTCGGCCATGGTGGGAGGGTGGAGGAGGCGGAGGCGTTGAAGGGCTAGCGGGAGGTTAGAAGTGCACTGGAAAGTACGATGGTCGGAGCAGCCACAACACGCGCAACGCACAGGGTCATGACAGCTCTGGACTAGGTGATCTCGAGCAAGGCAGAGAAAGCAGAGAGGTCGGGAGCGGATGCGAGGCGGGGAGGTGAGACGAGAGCGTTGTGGGAGGGGAGGAGAGATATAGGCAGAGCTCGATGAGGGGTTGTAGAGCGGGGAGCGCGACATCCTTCTTGGGGGAGAGAGCAAAGCGTCTCGGTAGGAGGGAGCCGGCGCTGTCACCGCGGTGATGGGACGGTGCTCGGGGGAGGGGGTGGACGGAGGTGTGAGCGGCGCGTGATGGAGTGGGATAGGTGAGGGAGTTCCGGACTAGGGGGTGTCCGTATAGCCGAACTATCATCATCGGCCGGACTCCAAGACCATGAAGATACAAGATTGAAGACTTCGTCCCGTGTCCGGATGGGACTTTCCTTGGCGTCGAAGGCAAGCTTGGCGATACGGATATGTAGATCTCCTGCCATTGTAACCGACTCTGTGTAACCCTAACCCTATCCGGTGTCTATATAAACCGAAGGGTTTTAGTCCATAGGACGAACAACAATCATACCATAGGCTAGCTTCTAGGGTTTAGCCTCCTTGATCTCGTGGTAGATCCACTCTTGTAACACACATCATCAATATTAATCTACCAGGACGTAGGGTTTTACCTCCATCGAGAGGGCCCGAACCTGGGTAAAACATCGTGTCCCTTGTCTCCTGTTACCATCCGCCTAGACGCACAGTTTGGGACCCCCTACCCGAGATCCGCCGGTTTTGACACCGACATTGGTGCTTTCATTTAGAGTTCCTCTGTGTCGTCACCGATAGGCCTGATGGCTCCTTCGATCATCAACAACGACACGGTCCAGGGTGAGGCTTTTCTCCCCGGACAGATCTTTGTGTTCGGCGGCTTTGCACTGCGGGCCAATTCGCTTGGCCATCTGGAGCAGATCGAAAGCTACGCCCCTGGCCGTCAGGTCAGATTTGGAAGTTTAAACTATACGGCCGATATCCGCGGAGACTTGATCTTCGACGGATTCGAGCCGCAGCCAAGTGTGCCGCACTGTCTCGATGGGCATGACCTAGCTCTGCAGCCGAACAGTGCCCTGGAGGCCGCACCTGTATCCGCTCTGACCTTTAATCCGGAGCCGGATTCCCCGACCGAGGACGAATGGTTGGACACCGCCTCGGGGGCTACAATCTCTACGGCGATCGAGCCGAACTCCATCCCTGTCCTTTGCGAAGACTCCGACTCCAGGGTGCCGGACTCCTATCCGGACTCCGAACCCTCCGCGCCCTTGCCGATCGAATCCGATTGGGCGCCCGTTATGGAGTTCACGGCCGCGGACATCTTTCAGCACTCGCCTTTGGGCGACATCCTGAATTCACTAAAGTCTCTCTCTTTATCCGGAGAGCCCTGGCCGGACTACGGTCAGGAAGATTGGGATGCGGACGACGAAGAAATTCAACGCCCACCCACCACCCACTTGGTAGCCGCTGTCGACGATCTAACCGACATGCTAGACTACGACTCCGAAGACATCGACGGTATGGACGACGATGCCGAAGGCGACCAAGACCCAGCGCCTACAGGGCACTGGAAGGCCACCTCGTCATACGACATATACATGGTGGACATCCCAAAAGATGGGAACGGCGATGGAACAACGGAGGATGACCCCTCCAAGAAGCAACCGAAGCGCTGGCGTCAGCGGCGCCGCTCTAAATCCCGCCACAGCAAGAATGAAGACTCCGGCACCGGAGACAACAATACACCGGACAATGCCGAAGACAATCCACTCCAGCAAGATCCAGCGCAGGAAGATGGAGATGCCAGCCCTCACGAGAGAGCGGCAGAAGAAGAGGTAGAGGATTATATGCCTCCCTCCGGAGACGAAGCAAGCCTCGACGACGACGAATTCGTCATGCCCGAGAATCCCGTCGAACAAGAGCGTTTTAGACGCAGGCTTATGGCCACGGCGAACAGCCTAAAGAAAAAGCAGCAACAGCTTAGAGCTGATCAGGATCCGCTAGCCGACAGATGGACTGAAGTCCTCGCGGCTGAAGAGCATGAGCTCGAACGCCCCTCCAAAAGCTACCCTAAACGCAAGCTGCTCCCCCGATTAGAGGAGGAGGCTTACGAACCCGCATCACCAGGAGACAATACGGTTGACCGACCACCCCGTGGTCGCGACAGAGAGACCTCTAGGCCCTTCACTAGAACTGTACCCCGGCATCGCTCAAAAAGCACACTGCCGAAGGGGAACGCTCCGGACCTGCGAGATATATTGGAGGACAAGGCAAGACAATCAAGATCGATCTATGGATCGCGTGGGCGCCCCACGGTACGTGACGACAACCGTCGCGCCGGACACAGTAAGTCCGGCCGGACCGAACAAAACAGACCAAGCTCTTTTGAGCTCCGTCGTGATATCGCCCAGTACAGAGGCGCCGCACACCCACTATGCTTCACAGACGAAGTAATGGATCATCAAATCCCCGAAGGGTTTAAACCCGTCAATATTGAATCCTATGATGGCACAACAGACCCCACGGTTTGGATCGAAGACTATCTCCTTCACATCCACATGGCCCGCGGTGACGATCTTCACGCCATCAAATACCTCCCCCTCAAGCTTAAAGGACCAGCCCGACATTGGCTCAACAGCTTGCCAGCGGAGTCAATTGGGAGCTGGGAGGACCTGGAAGCCGCATTCCTCGATAACTTCCAGGGCACTTATGTGCGACCACCAGACGCTGATGACCTAAGCCACATAATTCAGCAGCCAGACGAATCGGCCAGACAATTCTGGACACGGTTCTTAACCAAGAAAAACCAAATCGTCGACTGTACTGATGCGGAGGCCCTCGCGGCCTTCAAGCATAACATCCGCGACGAGTGGCTTGCCCGGCACCTAGGACAGGAAAAGCCGAAATCCATGGCAGCCCTCACATCACTCATGACCCGCTTCTGCGCGGGTGAGTGTAGCGACCAGACCCGAATGGATCAAGTCTCTGTGCTCAGTGTCATCCCTGGATCAGTAATGCTGACACCACACAGTACTTCGAAGGATTTATAGCAGAGTAGCAATCACACACTTATGACATCGTTGTCCACAAGGGAACTTATTACAATAATATGGCTTAAGGCCATCTAAATAATAACAGCGGAAGGCTTGGAAGATAAGTGAGTCCATCAACTCCATCGGCATCACTGGGTATAGAACCACGACCTAACACCTTACTCGTCGTCTGAAAAGTCTGCAACGTGAAAGTTGCAGCCCGAAAACGGGTCAGCACATGGAATATGCTGGCAATGTAACACATAAAGAGCAATGAAGGAATAAGCCTATACTACATGCATATATGGCTGGTGGTAAGGCTCTACGGTTACATTTTAGCATAAAGCTAGTTTTTCCCTACAACAAAGGAATAATTTTGTTTAACTATCATGGTGGTTGTTAAACATTGAGAATGGTTGACAACATCCTCAATCCCAATTAAAAAGTACTCATCAAAACCCAATAACTTTTATTAGAAGTAACATGTTGAGATTCACATGATATTCAATTACCAGATACTCAAAACGTCCATAACCGGGGACACGGCTAATCATGATTAGTTTATACACTCTGCAGAGGTTTGCGCACTTTTCCCCACAAGACTCGATCGCCTCCGCTTGGTTCTCGCACTACATGGTGTTTGAGAAACGGATGACCGAGACATAGTCTTTCAGAAGCGCTAGCACCTTACATGTGGGTAGACCGTACCAACCTACATCCCCTACATCAGCTAGCCTACCCGTAAGAGTTCGCACAACTTAGTCAACTACGCCAGAGCCCATAATTGGCTTGTGGCTGCACACGGAAGTTTCCAGTTTGAAT
>LR880970.1:798739171-798773890 GCA_904067115.1 Aegilops sharonensis
CGGACACTATCCTGGTGTTCACAATCTTCTATAAATTATTCGGAGGAGGAACCCGCCTTGCAATGCCGAAGACAACATGTGCGCCGGACTCGTCGTCATTGAAGCCTGGTTCAGGGGCTACTGAGGGAGTTCCGGACTAGGGGGTGTCCGGATAGCCGAACTATCATCATCGGCCGGACTCCAAGACCATGAAGATACAAGATTGAAGACTTCGTCCCGTGTCCGGATGGGACTTTCCTTGGCGTGGAAGGCAAGCTTGGCGATACGGATATGTAGATCTCCTGCCATTGTAACCGACTCTGTGTAACCCTAACCCTATCCGGTGTCTATATAAACTGGAGGGTTTTAGTCCGTAGGACGAACAACAACCATACCATAGGCTAGCTTCTAGGGTTTAGCCTCCTTGATCTCGTGGTAGATCCACTCTTGTAACACACATCATCAATATTAATCTAGCAGGACGTAGGGTTTTACCTCCATCGAGAGGGCCCGAACCTGGGTAAAACATCGTGTCCCTTGTCTCCTGTTACCATCCACCTAGACGCACAGTTCGGGACCCCCTACCCGAGATCCGCCGGTTTTGACACCGACACTAGGCGTAGGGTTTTTGTAGGGCGTGGTATCACCCGACGAGCGGCCCACACCGCTTTGGGCCTGGATCGGGGCCGTTGTGAGGGGAGGTGCATGGGCCGAGTGCATGCCAGACTTGGACAGGGTTAGGTTTGCCATTAATGCTAGCAGGGGAGGGGTACGGAGAGGTACAACGCAGGCATGCATGCGTGGACTAGAGGGGGACGCGAGCGGCGCGGGCTGGGAGCGGGTTTGGGGGGACGGGAGCGGGATGTGACCGAACGCAGGAGCGCTGCGCGCGTCAAGGGGCGTGCTCGGCATGGCTGTCCGCAGCTGAGGATTAAACAAGTGAAGTAGAGCAGTAGCTGTAGGTGAAGGAGGAACAGTGGGCGGCCTGCCCAGGATAGAGGGAGGGGGAGCGGGAGAGAACGTTTCCTTGGCCGCCAAGTCCGGAGAAGCGAGCATTTGAAAGTTTGAACTGCTAGCGTTCGTTGCCGCCTGCAGAGAGCAAGAGAGGGCTAGGGATAGGCCAGGGCCAGCGAGCGGCGACTTAATGACGAGCTCATCTCTGATATCCTTTGAAGATACAAGCGCAAAGAACAGGTTATCCTGGTAATGCAAAACATAAAATCTGGGAACCCCAAAGAAGAAGTGGTCAAGGGTGAGTTTGACAAAGAGCACGCTCGGTTTGCAACTGCTGAAAGCTAATCCAAAGGAAGGAGTGTTTTAGAGGGTCAGGAGTGGTGGAGAGGGGTGGTACTACATCAATCTTGAATTTTTGCAGGATGAAAGAACGAAACTTTGAAAGTGCAACTATCCCTAGGTGGTTTTGGTAATTCCTAACAACATATAGCTCATTGAGCTAACATCATTTCAAGATGAATTCAGGAAAAGCTCAATGGATGGCATGGCATGGATGAGAAAAGTGGATCCCTCAAAATGCTAAGGATAAAAGGACTGGCTCAAGTTCAAAAGCTCAAGACTCTACATTTTATATTTTAGTGATCCAAGACCACATTGAGTCTATAGGAAAAGCCAACACTATCAAGGAGGGATGAGGTGTTGCTTAATGAGTTTCTTGCTCCAGTGCTTAGTGATATGCTCCAAAACCCTCAACTACTTTCTCATATCCACATATGACCTAAACCAAAAGTCAAACTCGGCCCTACCGATTCTTTCTACCCAGCGCCACCGAGTTCAGATGTCATAGCCACTGCCACAAACCCTAGGCAAAACACCGATAGGGATCTCGGTCTCACCGAGATGGGATTGTAATATCTCTGTTTCCTTCGTAACATTTCGGTATCACCAAGATGAGCGATCGGTCCCACCGAGATTGCAATGTAAACTCCCTGTTTCCTTTTTGTAACATTTCGGTCTCACCGAAATGAGCGAATCGGTCCCACCGAGTTTACCTGACCAACTCTCTGGTTAGCTTATTACCAAAATCGGTCTCACCGAGTTTGTGTAATCGGTCTCACCGAGATTACGTTATGCCCTAACCCTAACCACATCGGTCCTACCGATTTGCATGTCGGTCCCACCGAAAATCCTAACGGTCACTAGATTTGCTGAATCGGTCCGACCGAGTTTATCAATTCGGTCCCACCGAGTTTGGCAAGTTGTGTGTAACGGTTAGATTTTGTGTGGAGGCTATATATACCCCTCCACCTCTCTTCATTCGTGGAGAGAGCCATCAGAACAAACCTACACTTCCAACTTGTTGTTTCTGAGAAGGAACCACCTACTCATGTGTTGAGGCCAAGATATTCCATTCCTACCATATGAATCTTGATCTCTAGCCTTCCCCAAGTTGCTTTCCACTCAAATCTTCTTTCCACCAAATCCAAATCCTGTGAGAGAGAGTTGAGTGTTGGGGAGACTATCATTTGAAGCATAAGAGCAAGGAGTTCATCATCAGCACACCATTTGTTACTTCTTGGAGAGTGGTGTCTCCTAGATTGACTAGGTGTCACTTGGGAGCCTCCGACAAGATTGTGGAGTTGAACCAAGGAGTTTGTAAGGGCAAGGAGATCGCCTACTTTGTGAAGATCTACCGCTAGTGAGGCAAGTCCTTCGTGGGAGACGGCCATGGTGGGATAGACAAGGTTGCTTCTTTGTGGACCCTTCGTGGGTGGAGCCCTCTATGGACTCACGCAACCGTTACCCTTCGTGGGTTGAAGTCTCCATCAACGTGGATGTACGATAGCACCACCTATCGGAACCATGACAAAAACATCTGTGTCTCCAATTGCGTTTGAATTCTCCAAACCCTTCCCTTTACATTCTTGCAAGTTGCATGCTTTACTTTCCGCTGCTCATATACTCTTTGCATGCTTGCTTGAATTGTGTTAAGATTGCTTGACTTGTGCTAAGATAGCTAAAATCTGCAAGGTGAATTCTTCGATGGGAGAGAACCAAACCGTGAAGCTAGTGCGGAAGAGTTGAAGATGCTGCAATACAATGCTCAAGCTTGTGATATTCTCTTCAACGGATTGTGCCCTGAAGAATTCAACAAAATCAGCCGTCTTGAGAATGCAAAGGAAATTTGGGACACTTTGATTGATATGCATGAAGGTACCGACTCCGTCAAGGAATCCAAGTTGGATGTGCTCCAAAGTCAACTTGACAAGTTCAAAATGAAGGATGGTGAAGGTGTCGCTGAAATGTACTCTAGGCTTGCTCTTATCACAAATGAGATTGCCGGCTTAGGAAGTGAAGAGATGACCGACAAATTCATCATCAAGAAGATCCTAACAGCTTTGGATGGAAAATATGATACCGTGTGCACATTGGTCCAAATGATGCCCAATTACAAAGATCTCAAGCCAAAGGAAGTCATTGGAAGAATTGTTGCTCATGAGATGTCACTCAAGGATAAGGAGGAACTTCACAACAAGTCAAGTGGTGCTTACAAAGCCTCATGTGAAGCCCCCACATCATCAAGTGAGAAACAAACCTTCAATGAAGAATTGAGCTTAATGGTGAAGAACTTCAACAAATTCTACAAGAGTAGAAGCAAAGAGAGAAGCTCCAAGTCAAGGTCCTACAATGACAAAAGATCTTCTAGTCGGGAGCGTAATTTCTACAATTGTGGAAGACCCGGACACTATTCCAATGAGTGTACGGCACCCTACAAAAGAAGAGAAGATTCTCCAAAAGGAAGAAGTAGAAGAGAAGAATCACCACCAAGAGAGAGAAGGAGTAGAGATGATCGTTATGAACGAAGACCCTCACAGAGAAGCAAGGATTCGGAGAGGAAGGACAAGTCATCACAGAGCTACACAAAACGAAGACATCAAGCTCATGTTGGTGAATGATTATCCGGCTCCAACTCCGACAATCACTCCGAGAGAAGCTATCACTCCGACTCCGAATATACTCAAGATGAAGGTGTTGCCGGTCTAGCACTTGTGTCAACCAACTCCTATGACATATTTGATTCACCTAATGAAGGAATTGGAAGATGCTTCATGGCTAAAGGCCCAAAGGTAACACACCCCGAGTATGTTGATTTCAATAGTGATGAAGATGACTTGCTAGGTGATGATGATTTACTTGTTGACAACTCTAGTGATGAATACTATGATGAAACGTCAATTAATCATGCTAATAAAGATAAAACTAATGACAATGATAAGGAGAAGGTTGAGCTTCTAACTAAACTAGACACTCTTAAGTTAGCTCATGAAACTATCTTAGAAGATCATCGAGAACTTTTAAGGACTCATGAGAAGTTACGCTTTGAAAAGCTCAATCTTGAGCAAGAGCATGAGTTCTTAAAGGCAATCATTGATGATCTTCGTAAGAAAAGTTCTTCTTACATTGCCAAGCGTTTACTCTTATCTACTTACATGCCTCAAGTCAAGTCCATTAACAAAAACAAGAAGGATTCTTCCTCTAGTAGTAACAATAATCATGCTAAATCAAATGTTGTTGCTTCTAGTAGTTCTCTTGATTCCACTAATGATTCTCTTAGCCAAGTTACACTTGAGCAAGAAAATAGCTTATTGAAGGGAATTATAGAGAAAGGTGTTTACAAGAGCCTTGCCGGGAGTAAGCAATTTGAGGAAATTGTACGAAAGCAAGGAAGGCACCGGAAGAATCAAGGTGTTGGTTTTGAACGAAAATTCAATGCCAATGGAGTTCAGTGGGAAGAAGATCAATATC
This sequence comes from Aegilops sharonensis, assembly GCA_904067115.1. Taxonomy (NCBI): domain Eukaryota; kingdom Viridiplantae; phylum Streptophyta; class Magnoliopsida; order Poales; family Poaceae; genus Aegilops; species Aegilops sharonensis. The sequence continues at coordinate 798,743,912 of LR880970.1, forward strand.
CCAAGACGAAGTTTGTTCCTCAACAAGAGAAGTATGATCCTACTTCTTTCAAAGGGACACAAGCTCAAGATGATCTTCCACCACAAGACCACATGCAAAAAGGCAAGGACAAGCTTCAAGAGGAGATTGATGCATTTGAAGAAGCTCCTAAGGCCTTGGTCAAGTGGGTTCCCAAGACTACGACAAGTTCTACTTCATCAAGTACGACTACAACCCCAAGGATTCCCATCAATATGATGTGGATCCCAAAGAAGAATAACTAGAGAGTTCTTGAGGGTGACTCCGCCAACATATTTCACTCATATCATTTTGGCAACAACAAGTGCAATCAACTTCCACATCTTGCACTAGTTCAAGGAGTCACAAACCCTCTTGTTGGTAAGACAAGGGACAAGGTAATCTAATGCTTTCATAGACATCATCTTGTGTGTGCATCACTCTATGTCTATGGATATCCTTGTTTGTTCCTTGTGGGACTAACCGGTGTAGGTATTGAAAGTGCAACTCACTCTAAAAGGATTGCTCCAAATGATCTTCATCAACATTGAGCATCCACATCTTCAACACCTACATGAAGTCATCATCGACAAAACCCAAGGTTAGTTCATCCCTCTAAGGGGGGATCTCACATCTAGGGGGAGCTATACTCTAAGAATTGAGTCAAAGCAACTCTAATGGTGTGAACACATCAATGCATTATGTAAAAGTGGTAACCCCTCTTGAGCTTAAACGATGAGTATGACCTATGATCAAATGTTCTCATTTGACTCCTAAGTCAATATACTCATATATAGATGACCTAGTCATCGCCAATTGCTTGATAGATGCTAGAATTGGTTGTGCATGCTTTGCCACATATTTCATTTGTCATTTTATTGTGTGAGCATGTTGGTTGCATACTTTACTCATTCGAGGACGTCCACTTGTTGTTTGATTTATTAGTTTCTTTTTCTTTTGCCAAGTGGATGGACAAGAATACCTAAGAAACTTCTCTAGCTATCTATGCTTTTCTTGTCTCAAACTCTATTCGTGCTACATCACAAAATTTGATCAAGTCAGATTCGAACCACTTTGTGTGAGGAGCACTCGGAGTCCCCGATTCTCATAGACTTAAACTTCCAAAACTTCTTTGTGCATTTCGGTCTGACCGATTCCTCCATTTCGGTCATACCGAGATCACTAAGTCGATCTAGGTTTTCAATCTCGGTGCAACTGATTTGAACTTTTCGGTCACACTAAGTTGCTGTAACTGTCAACAGTTATGCATCTCGGTGCCACCGAGTTGTTCCACTCGGTTACACCGACAGGGTCGGGCTATATATACTCACGGGCAAAAATTTGGAAACTTTCTCCAAACCCATTCGCCCGCGCATAGCTCGCTCTGCCTCCAGGGTCTCCGGATCATCCTCCTCGTCGCCAGCCGCCTCCAGTCGCTGGTGTCCGTCGCCGCCAACGGAATTCAACCCCGCCGTTGCCGCCATAGCGAGTTCATCGCCAAGCTAGGGTATGGACTCGATCACAGTGCTATCTCCGTCCGATTCCTAGCACATTGTGTTCATCATGATTCTTGCCACGATTGAAACTATTCTATCCAGTCAAAACACTCTGTAGATTAGATATGAATTGAAAATTTAGGGTTAGGTTTCCGCCGAAACCATCTCGGACCCACCGAGTTGCAGAACTCGGTTCCACCGATTCGGCTAAGGCCATTGCACAAGTGATTCTCGGTCTGACCGAGAATTGCAAATCGGTGTGACCGAGTTCAGGACTTTGTGAAACCCTAGCAGTCTCGGTGCCACCGAACTGTGACTCGGTTTGACCGAGTTCACTAGTTTAGGTTCCAAAAGCTGCTTCGGTATCACCGAGTTTGCAAACCGGTTGATCCGAAATGCTTTCTGTGTAAAACTAAAACTAAGTTTTTGAATCATTCTTTTGCAAAAAACTCTGTATTTTGTGATGCTCATCCACTCTATCTCATCTATATCTATTCACAGGGTCTGCAGTCAGTGTTTGCAATATGTCTGATCAGAGTAACAGCCAGAACAAGTCAGAGGAGCAGATTAAGATGAGCGAGGGCACTAGTCCCTCTAGCAGCTCTGATGAGGGTAGCAGGAGCACTCCCAGCAACTTACCCAAAGCAGCCACCAGGACAAGGAAGAAGAGAACCTCAAAATCTGAGGATGAAGACTATGTGGCTGTAGAGGATGAGGCCATTTCCAATAAAAAGGTGCTCAAGAAAGAATATAGCTCAGCAACTAAGCCAGGTCTGAAGACCAAAAGGCCAGCAGGAAGACAACCCATGTCTAAAGCCAGAGCCTCCACTCAAGCATCTTTGGAATCTCAACCCAAAGAGGCTGCTGCAGAAGGGAAGCAAAGGAAGGAAAGGGTCAAGAAGACCATGGCCAGAGTTATTGGAAAGCCTTCCATGATGGAAGAGGAGGAAGAAGAAGAGGTTGCTGCACCAGCACCCAAGGCTCAGAAGCTCATGGGTGATGCTATCAGGACAGGGCTGCATCATCAAAGCCCAAAGAAGCACCCAAAGCTACCTCCAAACCCAAGATTGCACCAAAGAGGAGTACTAGAAACATTCCAGCTGCTGAGAAGAACAAGGCTCCAATGCCTGAAATTATTGCTGAGGAAGAAGATGATGAGACACATGTCTTGAGAAAATTGAAGCCAAAAATTCCAGATCGTAATGATGCTCATCCTGTAGATGAGAACATGAAGATTAGGAGAGACTCAGGATTGAGGTTATGGAGAGAGTCAGATCCATATGCCACCAGAAGAAGAACTGCTGTGGATTACAGGTTCCATACCAAGGAACAACAGGACTTCTATGAGACAATTTTGTTGGACAAGAAGCCAATAGTGTGTGACATGAGGTGGGTCGACTGAACCTACATAAAGGAGAATGAGGAACACTATCCTGGTGTGTATGACAGTTTCAGTGGATGTGGAGTTGCAGACTTCGTTGGGCAGAAGCTCACAAAGTGGAATGAGGAGCTCATAATGCAATTCTACTCCACAGCACACTTCTATCCAGATGGCAGGATAGTATGGATGTCTGAAGGTACAAGGTACCAATCAACTATTGAGGAATGGGAAAATNCTGAGAAGAACAAGGCTCCAATGCCTGAAACTGCTGCTAAAGAAGAAGAAGATGAGACACATATATTGAGAAAATTGAAGCCAAAAATTCCAGATCATAATGATGCTCATCCTGTAGCTGAGAACATGAAGATCAGGAGAGACTCAGGATTGAGGCTATGGAGAGAGTCAGATCCATATGCCACCAGAAGAAGAACTGCTGTGGATTACAGGTTCCATACCAAGGAACAACAGGACTTCTATGAGACAATTTTGTTGGACAAGAAGCCAATAGTGTGTGACATGAGGTGGGTCGACTGAACCTACATAAAGGAGAATGAGGAACACTATCCTGGTGTGTATGACAGTTTCAGTGGATGTGGAGTTGCAGACTTCGTTGGGCAGAAGCTCACAAAGTGGAATGAGGAGCTCATAATGCAATTCTACTCCACAGCACACTTCTATCCAGATGGCAGGATAGTATGGATGTCTGAAGGTACAAGGTACCAATCAACTATTGAGGAATGGGAAAATTTGATCAATGCACCTAAGGAGGAAGAGGATGACTTGGATGTCTATGCCAAGAATAAGATGGATCACAACTCTATGACACGTATGTACAAAGAGATTCCAGATGCAGATCTTGAGACTCACCAGTTTGGATCAGTGAAACACTTGCTGTCAGGTCTGCCAACAATCAATTGGATCCTCAGGCACACTCTCTTGCCCAAGTCTGGTGATCACAGAATGATCAGAGGCCATGCAATAAATCTCCTACATATATTTGACGTGCCACAGAAGTTCAAGGTCACGAGGCTTATAGTTGAGACTATTAAGAGGACAACAGCTGACCAGAAAAGAAGTTGTGGATATGCCCCACAGATCCAGGAGCTGATAAACTCCAAGATGGGCACAAGCACATACCTGTTGGATAAGGAGCACATGCCTATCTATTCAGACTTTGAGGACAACCAAGTGGTTATGGATGAAGATGAACCATCTTCAGTACAAGCACAAGCTAAGAAGGAGAAGGCAAGGACTGAGAAGGCTGCCAAGATGCCAACAATGGAAGAGGCATCTCAGTACTTTCTGAAGAGCAAACAAGATCAACTTGGCTACTTGATTGCATCCACTCTGAGGATTGAGAAGGGGCTGGCCACCTTGACTCAAAACCAGGAGAGCTTGGAAAGGATCATGGAGCAAAAGTTCTATGACATGGATGTGAAGGTCACAGAGATCCAGTCTATTGTTGAGCAACTTCAGGACGATATGCAGGAGAGGAAGGGCAAGTCAACCACTAAGGCATTTGCCAGAGTGCCTAGAGCTCAGAGATCAGCTGCAGTGCCAGTGACAGACACCAGAGCCACTTCATCTGCACCAGCTACAGCTTCAGTGCCACCAGCTCCAGCACCTACACCTCCAGCTCCGTCTACATCAACTGATGTTTTCGTCCTTGGCGTTCTGTCTACACCACCACCTGAAGATCAAGCCTGAGATTCGATTTAGTACTATGCATTTTCTATGAACTTTTTGGTAACTTGTTGCCAAAGGGGAGAAAAATGTATAGATCATAGGCTTCGAGAGAGAGTGTTGCTTTTTATTCTCTCTTGCTTTGGTGGTTGAACTTTATTTGCTTGTTAGAGATACTCTATGTCTCTGTGATACCTGGATGATCATGTGTTTGATCATATGCTACATTTATGCTTGTTGGATGACATTATCCTTTTTATCTCTATATGATCATTCACTTTGTTTGGTGATGAGTGCATGTATTCAATCATTATCATTATGAGTGCTCCACCAAGATGTATGTGACATGGAAGAGTTACCCATGAGCCTAACTCCTTGTGCATTTGCAGTCCAAAGCAAATCTTAAACTATGCACAAATTTAGGGGGAGCTCTTGCTTATCACATACTTCTCAAAGCGACAGTGTTTTTTCACTCTTATTATCATTTGTCGAAGCTTTGATCTATATGTTGTCATCAATTACCAAAAAGGGGGATATTGGAAGTGCAACTATCCCTATGTGGTTTTGGTAATTCCTAACAACATATAGCTCATTGAGCTAACATCATTTCAAGATGAATATTTCAGGAAAAGCTCAATGGATGGCATGGCATGGATGAGAAAAGTGGATCCGTCAAAATGCTAAGGATAAAAGGATTGGCTCAAGCTCAAAATCTCAAGACTCTATATTATATATTTTAGTGATCCAAGATCACATTGAGTCTATAGGAAAAGCCAATACTATCAAGGAGGGATGAGGTGTTGCTTAATGAGTTTCTTGCTCTACAGTGTTTAGTGATATGCTCCAAAACCCTCAACTACGTTCTCATATCCACATATGACCTAAACCAAAATTCAAACTCGGCCCTACCGATTCTTTCTACCCGGTGCCACCGAGTTCAGATGTCATAGCCACTGCCACAAACCCTAGGCAAATCAGTTTCACCGATAGGGATCTCGGTCTCACCGAGATGGGATTGTAATCTCTCTGTTTCCCTTCGTAACGTTTTGGTACCACCGAGATGAGCGATCGGTCCCACCGAGATTGCAATGTAAACTCCCTGTTTCCTTTTTGTAGCATTTTGGTCTCACCGAAATGAGCGAATCGGTCCCACCGAGTTTACCTGACCAACTCTCTAGTTAGCTTATTACCAAAATCGGTCTCACCGAGTTTGTGTAATCGGTCTCACCGAGATTACGTTATGCCCTAACCCTAACCACATCGGTCCTACCGAGTTGCATGTTGGTCCCACCGAAAATCCTAACGGTCACTAGATTTTCTGAATCGGTCCGACCGAGTTTATCAATTCGGTCCCACCGAGTTTGGCAAGTTGTGTGTAACGGTTAGATTTTGTGTGGAGGCTATATATACCCCTCCACCTCCTCTTCATTCGTGGAGAGAGCCATCAGAACAAACCTACACTTCCAACTTGCTGTTTCTGAGAAGGAACCACCTACTCATGTGTTGAGGCCAAGATATTCCATTCCTACCATATGAATCTTGATCTCTAGCCTTCCCCAAGTTGCTTTCCACTCAAATCTTCTTTCCACCAAATCCAAATCCTGTGAGAGAGAGTTGAGTGTTGGGGATACTATCATTTGAAGCACAAGAGCAAGGAGTTCATCATCAACACACCATTTGTTACTTCTTGGAGAGTGGTGTCTCCTAGATTGGCTAGGTGTCACTTGGGAGCCTCCGACAAGATTGTGGAGTTGAACCAAGGAGTTTGTAAGGGCAAGGAGATCGCCTACTTTGTGAAGATCTACCGCTAGTGAGGCAAGTCCTTCGTGGGCGACGGCCATGGTGGGATAGACAAAGTTGCTTCTTTGTGGACCCTTCATGGGTGGAGCCCTCCGTGGACTCACGCAACCGTTACCCTGCGTGGGTTGAAGTCTTTGTCAACGTGGATGTACGATAGCACCACCTATCGGAACCACGACAAAAACATCCGTGTATCCAATTGCATTTGAATTCTCCAAACCCTTCCCTTTACATTCTTGCAAGTTGCATGCTTTACTTTTCGCTGCTCATATACTCTTTGCATGCTTGCTTGAATTATGTTAAGATTGCTTGACTTGTGCTAAGATAGCTAAAATCTGCCAAAGACTAAAATTGGAAAAATGATAAGTTTTTTATTTGATCAAGTAGTCTAATCACCCCCCTCTAGACATACTTTCGATCCTATAAACTTAAACCCAAAACGTAATTGACTGACCTTAACCGGCGATCGAGGCAAGTCAGTCCGCGCTTGGTTGCAAGGGAGAGGGCGATCGTCAGACCGGGTCGTTGCAGCCACCGGCAGGGGCTTGGCAGGCGGCGTCTTCGGGGTGAAGAAGTGCAGGTCAATCCCCGGGCGACGGAGGTCACCGAAGTAGAGGACGAGGTCAGCCACGCTGCGGTTGGCGACGAAGAAAGATAACTCATCGTCGCCTTGAGCAGCCGCATGGAACTGCGACGGGGAGCCCCTAAAAAGGCAACCAAGGACGAGGCCGCAAAGCTGTGGCGAGACGGAGAAAGGGAATTGGAGGAAAGAAACGTGCAGGCGGTGGGCCGGCGGCGAGGGCGCAGTCGCCACCGTAACGTAGGACTTGAGCCTAACCCACGCTGCATTTTCAAACTTGGAGGCAGTAGCATGGTGCAATGACAACAAATCGGACAGGGATTTGCACGAGGGAGTGTTGGAGCTAACAGGAGAGGAGATCATGGACGGGAGGAGAGGCTTGAAGCATAGCGAGAAGAGCCTCCGGTGGATGGGCCGGAGACGGAAGAGGTGGCGAGCGAGGCTCTCAAATGAGACCGAGAAGATCAAGGTTTGGTCATGGAGGAGCCGAACAGCTGGGCTGCAGACCGCGCCACCCAGAACGGTCTGAAGAAGCGCGGCAGCAAGCAGCTCATCGAACCAGAGCTTGGCCGAGGAGATACAGAGACAGACGGTGTGCTCCAACGGCCCCCCAAGGGGCGGGGAAGCCTGCGGCGGCGGAGCACAGAGGCGAGGAGGCAGTTTGATAGCGTCCGCGACGTCGATGCCCAGGAAGAGGCGCTGGGCGGCCAGAGCGCGGAGGACGTAGCGAGGGTAGGGAGTGGTGGCGGCGACGGCATGGGAGGCATCGCCGGAGGCAGCAGGGCGCGAGAGAGCAGGGGGAGGTAGCGGCTGTGGTAGAGGTAGCATCTGTGACTGCCGAGGTCGTTCTGCGAAAGATCGAGGAGCCCGAGCCGCTCGCTATTTTATAACTAGAATACCATTACTAAGAAGCAACATCTCATTGGGAAAATCCGCAAGCGCGGACGAGCTCGCATACTCCTGAAATCGGTAGGCGCTCGTTTCCTTCGGGATATGGGCTGGTCAGGTATTGTCTGACCGTATGGGGTTGTGACGGACCCACATGCATAGCGGACAGCTGTTAGCTGGAGTCAGCCACGACGTTCTGGACCGATCTGTTCCATTGGTAGGCTTTACATGCAAGGCGGTACATAACGTTCCGACCTGTGCACGTCGGCAACTGCGATTGGGCACACCGGGACTGCTTATTTTATTAGCCACCCCGCTGCTCGATGAAGCAGGCATGCGTAGCTGGGAAATATAAGTAATAATAGTTCTTGCTAGATTATACCATATCAAAGTCATACGGCACAAACAGAGACTCGATGTCTGTGACATATATCAGGCTAATAGTCTTGCCATGCGATTGTGACACACACATAAGCAACTATTCCATCCATGCAACTTGATTAGTTGTAGTACGAGCAGCTTCCTGCTTGCTGCTGCATATGCACGGAATGCCTTGCTTGCGGCTGCATTAGATGGGTTCGCCGGCTGCTTGCTGCATCTATTGGCAGTAGATGGATTCACCGGCAGTTTGCAGATGCATCTACACTGAATGTCTCATGCTGTTGCGTGCAACTGCCAAGACGATCTGTCGATGAGCCAACCTGCCAAAGGATGGAAGGAGAAAGATATGTTCAAATACCAAGTAATTTTTCTTTTGTTTTTTTCTCAACAACAAAGAAAGTGTGCTTTTATTTGCTCTGGCACTGGTTCCAGGGGCTAGATGTGGTATTTACAGTTACCGGTGTTGGGAGGAGTCGTTTTGAGCATGACACCATCGAACTCTTGCATATAATGGAGCACATAAAACCCATTGTCAGCGCTATGTTTCAATTTGTGTTGTTGATCAGTACTAGAAACTGCCCGCTGAGCACGGAAATGGAATCCAGAACACAAACACTAGGGAATACCTGCTGCGGCTGGGATGTATGCAGAGTTGTACTCCCTCCGTTCCTAACTATTTTTCTTTCTAAAGATTTCAACAAGTGACTACATACGGAGCAAAATGAGTGAATCTACACCCTAAAATATGTCTATATACATCCGTATGTGATAGTCCATTTGGAATCTCTAAAAAGACAAATATTTAGGAACGGAGGGAGTATTTGTAAGTGCATGAGAAAGTAGGAAAATGCTAGTCCGGAAAGAATTCACGAAGACATCACCATAGGCTGTGCAGAATAAGCTTGCTTGTCCAGGCATGCTTCTTCATCATTTGCCTAAGCGGGGCCAATGCCAACATTGCGTCCATCACCTAAAGAGTTATGCGTTTGATGTCGAACTCATAAAGGCACCAGACATCATCCACTTTCAGCGGCAACCATGAACTAGAAAAAAGAAATGATGTGAAAACCGTCGCATGTTCATTCCAGTCATGATACTGTGCATCACTCTTCGCAGGCTCACTTACATTTTAGCATTCGCGCAAGTCGTGTTGGAGTTTCTGCTTGTTGTACATCCAGAATATCCTGTCCCAGTGAGGTTTCTTTTGGCCACACATGAATTCATCCTGCAATTTTCACAGAATGTAAATTACGATAATTCGAAGCATCAAGCACTGGACAAATGGGATTGAAGGAGGTGCTAACGGTATTCACCTGAAAACTCAGGTTCATCAAACACCGCCACAGGGAGCACCTCCTGGGTAAAGCTTGTCGTCTTTGAACTGCATCATGCGGACGGATGCGCCCGTCCTGTTTGCCTTCAAGCCAAGATCTGGCCCATAGTTTTTCAACATGGCATGCCCGTCAAGCTCCAGCTTGTAAGGCTTACGGTGCGGAATAACACTTTCTACAACATGTGGGGATTCTTTTTACAACGGAAACCTCGGGACAAATGTACTGCACATGTGTGTGCCACCATGCGAAACAATCACACAAACCTACCAGAATAAACCAACTGCAGGAATCTCAATGCATATTCCTGGCCTCACTAACAACCTGGAACCTGGCCTTGTGTAGACGCCTACCAGACACGCACCATCGCACGCAAGCAATGGCAGCGGCACACTCACCAGCCACCACTGGCTCACTGGCGCTGCACCACCAAGCCTCCAGCGACACTCTGCCATCTGATGCGCGACCGGCTCGCCCTCTCATCTGATCCCTTCCCCTCACTGCACTCGCTGCAACACTACGCCTCTCCATCGTCGGGCGCCGACCTGCTTAGGCACATTCTCTGACCGTCCCGCACAGCCTAATAAGCTGCATGAATTCCTTCACCATAGTCCATAAAGATGAAGGCACAAGTCTTTAATGCAAAGATCGCTCACTACTATTATAGTGCTTTACAAATGTCTCAACTTCATTGATGTTGGCTATTTCGCTTTGATTTTATGGATTTAGAAGAACTTGCAGGTAATAGTTTATCTTTGGTGTTCTTATTTCTTCAGATCTTCGGATGGCTGTGAGTTGTGATATACCAGATCCTAACTTGCCCTACTGTTTGGTGTTGGAGAATTTGAAAGATATGAGATTCCTGAGTATCCTAACACAAACTGGCAACAGACTCAGCAATATGGCTCCAATACACAAAGCTTGTGAAATGTGTATTGCTAATTTTGTGTTATTGGCAGAACTGCAGACAGCAGAATTACATGCACAAGATAGTTTGTGTGCTAACTAGGTACACAGGGTACCCTGCATTTGGCTCTGAATTGGTCCCTTTGTCTCAAAATTGCCTTGTGAGCAAACAAAGGCACTGTTGCCACACCAACAATCACATTAATCATGTATCTAGTTGTCTTCAAATGGTTTCCAAAGTGTTGCCTCATTACTAAATTCACGTCTAATTTTGTTAATTTGGTATCTACCAAAACTATACTGAAATAGTTTGGTTATACCGAAACCAAACCGTATTTTAATTTCACACCATACTTAGTTACTTACTGAAATATTGATATTGCACAAACCAAAAAATATCTTATTTACCGAACCAAATAAACCGAATGCACAGAGTTAGCGACTACCAATTCTGAATATAAGAAATTGAAGAAACACTCACTGAGCATCAACACACTATCTCTTGCACGCACTTGGTTCTCTGACGTCCAGTCTGTTCTTTCCATGCCTAATTTCATATCCAATTTCCCTAGTACAGATTGTAGTCATACACTTCTCCCAGTGAGTCAAATATGCTGCCGACTTCAGGTACTACAACAGTTTGAGTCTTCTTCTTTGCATATCCCGTGATTGTTTTCTCGAGAGTGCACACTCTGCTACCATAGGGGGGGCCGTTCTGTAGGTGCCCGTCCAACATAACCCCTGTGTCAAGTAGATCATTGCAGTCACACATGCCTCATCGATTTTAACTTTGAGGAACTACTACTCCCAACACATAAGTACGTACTTATGTACGTATCAGAATTCAGAGGTACGTTTAATTCACTAATATGTCCTCATATGCAGTTGCAGCATCACAGGATCAACTGCAGTACAGACATGCCAACAGTACAGTCGGGCCTAGTTCACGCATGATTTACCTCTTGTCTAACCCGACGTCTGTGCCCTTTAACTGTGCTGAGTCCGGCGCCGTCAAGCTAATGGACGCACAAACGCCCTTCAGGTCTAGCTGCAGCGCTGGTGGCGCATCCCCCACCTCACCAATGTCGGATTCGGCTACCTTGCTCAGCAGATCTGCGACGGTGTGTGCCGCCGGCGTGTACTCGCCGCCCCCAATCACCGGCAAGGGGAACCTGCCCGAAGAAGGCAACGTTCCTGAGATGTACTCACACCAAAAGAGTGAATAATCCCGAAAATCAAGCGAGGGTAAATCCAGAATACCTGCCCACTCGGATCTGATCGGAACTAGAATCCATTCCCGGCCGCCGCCATGGTGATCCTCTCCGCCGCGCAGCCGAAAGCACCCAAAAGTGAATGGCGTCTTTAAGAACAAACATCTATTACCTGACTGGAGGGGCCGAGGGCTGCTGATTTTACCTACATTTTCAGTGACATCACAAACGACATGTGCGAACGCCGGTACATGGGAAGGCAGCGCATCCTGTACCGCTGGAACATGACGCTGACTCCCGTTACAGCACCGTTCCTCATCCGTTCCAAGTCGTACGAGTCCAAACCCGTATGCGTAATGACGCCACCGCGTATTTCCACCGCACTAAATGCGACCACCACGAACGCGCTGTTCTATTCGTCCACGAAGCAGGAGCGCGCGAGCTCGTCCGCCATATCGCCGTTCTCCATCTCATTGTCTTTTGTTGTTGCTTCTCTAGTACTTTGATGACTTGCTCTATGAATTGTATGAACCTTTCTAGTATGGTTAAATGAATACTAGATGTTTTAGTTAGTATTCTGGGATAGTTTGATTACATTTGGGCAAAAGGACAAGGAGATAATTGCAGTTTAGCTATATAGATTCAAAGTTCAGCTCAAAATTTAATAGTTTTCAAGAATCCCAAAACAATTACAGTAAATACTAGATGCTTCTAGTCCAGTAGTATTCTGTGAAATTCTCAGCTCATTTGGATAAAAGAATTCTCTTCAAAGGAATGTTTCGTTTTTTTTCACCGTTAACTTTGAGCCCACCCTCCAATTTAGTTCTGGATTCGCCACTGCGGCCAGTCCATGGTAAAAACATTGAAGACTATAGGTAAAGTTGGGCCTTTTGAAGAAAATAGATATGTTTCCCTTCAGCTAGGCCTGGTTAGCCCGCCCAACCACTTTTGATTAGCTTCGCCACCGACAAACAAGACTGTTTTCTCAACATAAAAGAAAAATTCAGTGTTTCACCGAAAGAAAAGAAAAACTCAGTGGTCATATGGATTAGCATTTCATCGAGCATGTGGCGTGCGTCGGCTATGACGATGGCCATTACGACCGTGTTCGAGTGGAAAACAAAGATAGTCGGATTCCCATTCTGTTTTCCATTCTTTTTCTGATGGCTTTCATTTCTTACCACAACCATCCAATCGTATGTTTCCTCTTAAAGGCTTAAAAAGCCCGGGACAACGCCACAAAGTTGCGTAAAATAGTTGAGACGAGATAGTGGCCAGCCCATCGATCATGCTTGACACATCGATCTATCATCACCTTACCCACTCGCCTTCTCGCCAGTACCCGCTCCGCTCAGCTACACAAGACGAGCCGCCAGTGGCGCGTGCAGCTCTCTCCACAGCACTCTCTTCCTCCTCTCCGGCGCCTACGCAGCCGTCCACTCCACCTCGCCACCGCGGAGGGAAGAGCTCGGCCGGCCGGCCGGCCGTTGCGTCGATCGACGCCGAGCGACGAGGAGGTCGCGTGATTTGCCGACCAGGGTAGGTTCGTTTGCCGATTCTAAATTTTCGCGGAGCGATTTCCCGCCGTTGGAGCCAAATTTGCCCCTGTTCCGGCGTATATAGCGGCCAACCGGCCGGGTGTGCATGGCCCATGCACGGATGCATGTCGTGAGTTTGTTACAACACACGACATCGATGCGTGCAGGGCCAAATTCACTTCCCGTCCCTGACCACACGACACCGATCAGCCCTAGCAGGTTTCAGCTTCTTCCAAGTGCATGCCCTCTGCCCTCGACCGTTGACAGGTTCAACTGCAACCGATCGATGGCCATGAACGCGGGGACGGATGCTGGGCCGTGGGACTGGAGGACGCCGGCGTCGATGGTGCTGGTGCAGCTGTTCATCACGGGGATGCTCCTGCTGTCCAAGGTCTCCATCGGCGCCGGCATGTTCATCTTCGCGCTCCTCGCCTACCGCAGCTTCCTCGGCGCCGCATTCATCCTCCCCTTCGCGCTCCTCTCCGAAAGGTATACTGTGCGCTGGCTGTGTGCCCAAACCTTCATCCAAGGAGAGGAAGGAGCTCTCACCATCCCTCGATCGTGGATTTCATTTCCTTCTTGGTAGGGACAAGTGGAGGGAGATGGGTTGGCACGCCACAGGATGGATCTTCCTCAATGCTTTCATCGGGTACGTTCATCAAATGCGTACATTCCCTCTGGAACTGTTAAAACCATTGTTTTGAATGCACAAAAAGGTGTGGTAGCTCCTGGGTTAAAAAAGATCCCATGATGATCCTTAGGTTAGATGCTTGACCAACAAATGAACTCATCACAAGTTAAAGCCGGCCGCCATGTCAATGTTATAGTGATTACTAATACTCCCTCCGTTCGAAAAAGCTTGTCCCAAGCTTGTCTTTCAAATAAATGTATCTAGCACTAACTTGGTGCTAGATACATCCATTTAAGGGACAAACTCTTTTGGACGGAGGGAGTAAGTAACAGGGTACGAATTTCTTCCCCAGGTCAAAATTTTCTTTTGATGGGTTCTCCGAGTCAAATATTAGTGCTCTCTCCGTCCCATATATTAGTGCTTAGCTGCAGAGAGAAAAGTACCCACGCAACAAAGCAGAGAGAAAACTAGCTAGCCATTGTCAATCTAACATATACTCCCTCCGTCCTATAATACTTTTTTGACACTATGATAGTTGATTAGACTATTAGAGGGCCAAATGTGTGAACAAACTATTTGATCGCATGAACTAATTCAAGTGACCACACGTCATGGTATGTTGTATGCAGGTACGCGGTGTCAATGAGTCTACTCTACTATGGCCTCAGTGATACAACCCCATCTTATGCCGTCATCTTTGTAAATATGATCCCACTGTTCACCTTCGTTCTCTCGCTCGTCTTCAGGTAACAAATTTCTTATATTATTCAGGGATTCACAATAAACTCCATATTTGATGTATTGGGCCTAAAATAGACATCTTGATCACCCACCAAAAAAATGCAAAGTCAAGTCCAAAATAGATTTAAGTGTTTCCAACTACTGATCAATAACTTCTCTTATATCTTATTTTCAACACACTTATGTGGTATGCATGAACATATTAGAATGGAGGCGCTGCAAATCTGGAGCATAGCTGGATTGCTGAAGATCGTAGGTGTTCTACTCTCTGTGGGAGGCACGATGTTGCTTAGCCTTTACAAGAGCAAGACGTTGCACCTGTGGGATCCTATCATTGTGAACCACCACAAGGAACGTCATGTGGCTGAGGTTGCACGCAATCACTTACGAGGGACAATATTCTTGGTAGGCAGCAGCTTCACATTTGCTTGCTGGTACCTGATTCAGGTGACTGCCATGTTGTCTTCTTCTCAAGTTCATTACATTATTCATCCTCGCTAGTCTTATGTGGGGTACTCACGACTAGAGTATGTGAAAGAGCTACTTGCATGCATGCATGAAGAGAAAAAGAAGATGTCATCAATATTGTCTATAATGTCAACTTCACTTACGAGAACTAGATCCCATATGAGTATGTTGCAGCGTTTTTTTGCCTTAAAAGTTACCATCGAGTAATTTGCGGAGTTAGTATCCTATTAGTATCAAAGTTACCACCTTTCAGTATCCTTGTTGAATTTGGTTCTAGGTGCACCAACTAGTGGCGGTACTACCAATTGAAGCCTATGATGTCAAAATCTCATGTAAAGATATAAACTTAAGAATACTAAGCAAATTTCTAGGATGTCGCTGACATCATAGTCTACACATAGCTTCATCATTGGTCAACCATCAAGTATTTGTCACTGTGTAGACATATAAGCACTAAGTTACGTAGAGGTGCTATAGCAAGGACATGTCCCTACCCCAATAGCGGTGTTGTATTTACCGTAACGTTGTAAAAAAGTACCATAGTAATGGTGATAAACTAACCACATCAGTTAGAATTACATACTATCTGGTGTGATGATAACCAATTGCCACTATGCTTTGAAAACCTTTCCATCATAGTGGTGATGTAGTTATCATAATGAGGATGCATTTACTATGAAGTCTGGTGAGAAGTTTTATGACCTAGCAATCACCGTGGTCCGCATTTTTCACCGACATGCTACACAACAAGATAGTAACCAGTGCATTGACACGTCTAAAAAACTTCTAAACTGAAACATCCACAAATGGGATCTAGTTTTGTAGCCCTCATTGGTATGATGCTAACGGTGAAAAACAAAATTGAATCGACGAGAAGGTTTGAGATGCAAATCATTTCTTATTCTCACCATAAGCTTTTACTTTGTTTCTAGCATCATCTTGTTGTTTCCTATGTGCACCTAGCGGTTTCATATTTTTCCCATGTGTGTGCCTAGCAATGTATTTCCTTGGATGTCATGAAAGAGTTGATGATGACCTTGTTGCATGGAAGGAGAACTTCGACAAGGGATTAGGTCGTGCCACAGATCCATAATTATGATGTTTTTTAATGTATTGTATATGTTAGTAGAAGCCGAAGCTTAATATAATTGCAACATGTTGTTGCAGTCAAAGGTTCTCAAGGTGTACCCATACAAATACTGGTCGTCCATGACAACATGCTTGGTTGGAGGATTTCAGACATCATTAGTTGGAATACTATTGAGAAGAGACAAGAACACATGGAAGCTAGGATGGGATTTGAACCTTGTGACCATTATATACTCGGTGAGTGAGTAGACCTTCCAAACATCCATAAAAATGATTATAATTTGAGACACATTTGAATTTACACAACTTGAAAATTATTTTAAATTATCACATTAGGGATTAAATCAAACCATTTGGTATTTTAAAACCCTGGATGGAAATTATTCACTCAAAAATTAACATGGAACCATGTGGTGTAGGGTGCACTTGCAACGGCAGGGAGATATAGTCTGAACTCATGGGTCGTGGCCAAGCGAGGCCCAACATACCCTCCCATGTTCAACCCATTATCTCTAGTGTTTACAACTTTGTTAGACTCCATCTTCATAGGCGATGAAGTTACAGTAGGAAGGTATATATGTTTGTTTCCTTTTTATCTCACTTTTGTCTTTCTAATCCCAATAAGAGGATAGATCTCTATAGCTGATATTGTGAGAGAAAAATGAATTAAATTGTTCTTTTTCCTCTGAATGTGTAGCCTACTCGGTACAACAATGGTGATTGTTGGGATCTACATTTTCTTGTGGGCCAAATCAAAAGAAGTGCAGGACAAATAGACCTTATCGGGTGGTGGAAGAGTTCTTGTAGCTACAAAAGCTATGAAAGCTGTACATGTATACCGTATGTAGAACAATTATTATTTTTCTTTTCTTCTGTTGAAAGACGATACCATATTTTCCATAGGAACCCATATTGCGCTATCACGAGTATACGAAACAGAAAAAAGTGCATCATCCATGTGCCACAAATAGTTTGCTACCACCTACTGCTAATAGGACATGTACTAAGTTATGATTAGAAGAAAGGAAGAAACATGACGATTACTAGCTATTGCAAGAACATAAGAAGGATGCAATCAAAAGATTGTTTACGGTCACCGACAATTGTTTTATTGGAGAAGATTGTTTTGAAGCCCTCATCGGTACAGAGTTAACATTGAAAATGAATTTTCAACTGAGAGGATAAGAGTTGCAAATGATTTTTATTTATGAGATTAGCTTTTAAATTCATCGATGCCATCATGCTTATTTTTTCTTGTGTGCACCTCTAATCCTGTGTCTGTACCTAGCAATGTCTGCATTACCACGCCATGAGATCTTGTTGCATGCAAGGAGAACTTTAGCGATGCTGGATAGATACATTATGTTAATTGTTTTCTTTAAAATTCATAGTGTTTTTGTTAAATTGCAATGTATTCTCGTAGTCGAAGGTTATCAAGGTACATAGGACGAAATCGAAACCTTGTGACAATCTTGTATTTAGTGAGTCGGCAGATATTGTGAACAACTATGAAAACTAGACTACAACTTGACATACATTTGAATATAAGTATCTCAAAACCTTTTTGAAATTGGGCATTAAACTAAATCATTTGGTAACCGAAACACATGGGCGAAAAGAAATATCTAGTAGAAAATTAACATGGAGTTATTGTTTTTTTAGCATGTGCTTTCTTTATTAAATGTAAATGTTCGTAGGGATACATATGATATCGGGCAAAATTGCAAGCAACACATGGCGCCTGGAGGAAAGAGAGGAAGCCGCTTCGGCAAGGGCATGCACCACTTTGTTGTATTATCGCTTCTCGTGGATGAACATGAGGGCTTAGAAAGTGCTCCGCTGGTGCTTGATCTCCCTCCAAATAGTAACATATCGGCAGGGGGGCTTCGGTATCTATGTTCGCCACATCTGAATCTCATTATCTCAAAACCTTTTTGAAATTGGTTCATCAGCCAATAAACTAAATCATTTGGTAACTAAAACACATGGGTGAAAAAAATATCCAATAGGAAATTAACATAGAATTATTCAGTGTAGGGTGCACATGGGAACCTCCCATTCCTTGACCTATGTGGTGAATAGTGAGAAAACACGCACTCCGCTCTCCCCCACCCCCATGCTAGCTTTGGACCAGCCCATATGCCTCCCCTGTATTTTTATTTTTATTTCTTATTTCTTGTCTATGTATTTTTACTTCTTTAAAAAAATGTTTGAGATTTTAAATGTCCAGAATTTCAAAAAGTGTTCTAAATTCCAAAAAATGTTTACGGATTTGAAAAATGTTTCTAGAATTAGAAAAATAGAAATATGGAAAAGTTATAATTTAAAAAAGTGTTCATGAATTAGAAAGTGATCTTGGATCACGAATTTGAAAAAAATATTCACAAAACTCAAAAAATGTTCTCCAATACAAAAGGATGTTTGTGAGTTGCAAATAATGTTCATGAATATGAAAAAAGATTATAATTCCGATAATTATTCGCAAATTTTAAAAATATTCACAATTTTTAAAAATCATTATTTTAAAAATGTTCACAAATTCAAAGATGTTTGTAATATTTAAAAATGTTTGTAATTTTCAAAAATGTTCATCAATTTGAAAAAACTTTCATGAAGTTTTAAATTGGAAAAATGAAAAGGCAAATGAAGAAAACCGAAAGGAAAAACATAGTAAGAAGGAAAGGGGAAAAAGAAACCAAAAATGAAAAGTGGTTAAAGGAAGGTTCTAGAATCTTCCCAAAACCATGGGAAAAAACCAGAAGGAAAAGTGTATACAGGGTGGCCCATATGCTATGCTACACATCCGAGGGAACGCTCGTGTCTCTAGGTTGGGGGGTGCGCCTATGTCTCGCTTCTAGCAAGAGAGTAGGACGTCTCGCTGATTGCAGCCGCCCGATTGAGTCAGCCCAGCGAGGACATATGCCTTTAGTGCTTTTTTTTTCTTTCATTTGTTTCATTTTTTTCATTTGTTTTTAAAATTTTCATATAGTTGGAAATATTCTGCATATGTTCATTATAAAAAAAATCCGTTTATATACAAATTTTGTATAGAAAAAGTATAATACAACGTATATATAAAAAAAGTAGATATACAAAAATATAGGTTTTCCATTTTTTGAAAAATGTTAATCATGCATTAGAAAATGTTAAATGTGGAAAAAAAGTAGACATGAAAAATATAAGTTTCCAAAAATGTTAATCATGTATTTGGACAATGTTAAACGTGTATATAAAAATTATTACTGATGTATACAAAAAATATATTATGTGTATGGAAAAGTAGACAAAGAAAAACATGTTAAAAAATATTAATCATGAATTTGGAAAATGTTAGATGTGTATATATAAAATGTTCTTCATATATACATAAAAATTACAACGTTTACGGAAAAAGTAGACATCAATATATACATGTTTCAAAAAATGTTAATAATGTATTTTCAAAATGTTAAACATGTATATAAAAAGGTTCGTGCTGTATACAAAAAATGTGAAATTTGTATAAGTTGTCAGAGAACCAACCTGTGGTTGGATGGTTAGGAGGACAGTGGTATCACCAAGCCACCAAGGTTCAAATCCTGGTGCTCGCATTTATCTTGGATTTATTTTAGGATTTTCGATGATGCATGTTCAGTGGAGGAGACGTTCCCATCGAATACGAGGCGCCTATGTTGACTTTGTAAAAACTCAGCATGATATGCCAGTGCTCGTGAGGGTAGGATATGCATGTGTGCTTCCATAAAGGTGAGTGTATGCGCATATATGAGCCTTTGCATATGTACCGTGTTAAAAATGAATATAAGTTGTCAAAATTGTTAATCACGTATTTGGAAATAGTTAAACATGTATATAAAACTTGTTTGTGGTGTATACAGAAAATGTACAATCTGTATGGAAAAGGTAGACATAAAAAGTATAAGTTGTCAAAAATGTTAATCATGTATGCACAAGTAGTTAAACATGTATCTAAACATTGTTGCTCGTGT
Source organism: Aegilops sharonensis (assembly GCA_904067115.1). Taxonomy (NCBI): domain Eukaryota; kingdom Viridiplantae; phylum Streptophyta; class Magnoliopsida; order Poales; family Poaceae; genus Aegilops; species Aegilops sharonensis. The sequence goes on from LR880970.1 coordinate 798,764,019, forward strand.
ATACGAAAAATGTACAAAGAAAAACCTATAAAACCCGAACATGAAGCACACAAAAAACAAATGATACACAAAAGAAAAGCATGAAAACCATTAAAAACCGAATAAGACAGTAAAAAAAGAAATAAATAAAGAAAATAAAAAATGGCAAAAATGTGAAAGAAATGAAGAACAATGTAACAAAACAGAAAACCAAAGAAATCCGATGAAGAGAAAAGGAAACCAAAAGAAAACAAAAAAAAATTATACGAAACCGTATGTAAAATGAGCGAGCGACCGATAGAGCTAACGGGCCGGCCCATACACGCGAGCCCTTCAGGCGAGACGAATTCTAGTCTTGCTATAAGCGTGATATAACATTCATGCATGTTCGAGGACTTGCAACTACTTCAAAATATAGCATGAACTCAGTGGCCGTGGCTAAGCAAGGCCCAACATATCCTCCAATTTTCAACCCATCATCCATGATAATTATAGAGGCTACATTTCCAAGCTTGAAAATAACATCGAATAATTATGGACTTCCATCACTTCCGCGTTTCCTCTCCTAGAGTCTTAGTGTGATCTGATTCTAGTAAACGGATACTTCTCTCTCTCTCCCTCTCTCTCAAAAATGAACTAAATTGTTCTTCTTCCTTCTAACAGCCTACTCGGCACAAAAACGGTGATTCTTGGGCTCTGCCTCTCCTTATGGTAAAATCGTGTTATAGCGAAGATCAAGACTGTCAGTGTCTTGTTTGTTGTATCTTTTTCATCAACAATTGGAATGAGATATAGTTCGCCTATGTCTCGCTTATTACGAGACAGAGGGAAGCCCTGCGTCGCTGCCGTGCCAGATGGGCCGGCCCAGCCGCACGGGAGGCCATCACTGAGGGAGTCCTGGATTATGGGGTCCTCGAGTGTCCGGGCTGTGTGACGTGGGCCGGACAGATGGGCCGTGAAGATACAAGATAAAAGGCCTTCCCGTGTCCGGGTGAGACTCTCCTTTTCGCGGATGACAAGCTTGGCATTCGGATATGAAGATTCCTTTCTCTGTAAACTGACTCTGTACAACCCTAGCCCTCTCCGGTGTCTATATAAACGAGAGGGTTTAGTCTGTAGAGGCAATCATAATCATACAGGCTAGACATCTAGGGTTTAGCCATTACGATCTCGAGGTAGATCAACTCTTGTAACCCATATACTCATCAAAGTCAATCAAGCAGGAAGTAGGGTATTACCTCCATTAATAGGGCCCGAACCTGGGTAAACACTGTGTCCCTTGCCTCCTGTTACCCTCGATCCTTAGACGCACAGTTCGGGACCCCCTACCCTAGATCTGCCGGTTTTGACACCGACATTGGTGCTTTCATTGAGAGTTCCACTGTGCCGTCGTCGAAAGGCTCGATGGCTCCATCGATCATCTACAACAATGCTGCAGGGGAGGAGATCTTTCTTCCTGGCCAGGTCTTCGTATTCGGCGGCTTCGCACTGCGCGCCAACTCAGTTGGCCACCTGGAGCAGATCGACAGTTACGCCCCTGGTCACCAGATCAGTTTTGGAAATCTCAACTATGTCGCTGATATCCGAGGAGACTTGATCTTCCAAGGGTTCGCGGCTCCAACCACCGCTCCGGCCTTAGATCCGGAGCGTGTTACCAGGTCCGAAGATGGGAGTTTAGGGCCCCCCGGACTCTCAGCATCTATAGAGCTCAACACTGGAGAACCGGAGAGAATAGCGCCACCGGCAGTCATCACAAAGCCGAGCTCTTCTCCGGACACTAGCTCCAAACCCTCGAAGTCCGTGTCATGCGAACTTGGCCAGGGAACTTCCGTCCCCATCCAAACCTCGCCCTTAAACGAGGCTCTGGACTTAATGCGATCCCTCGCCATTATAGAGGAACCGCCTCTGAATTGTGCCCAACCCGGACTAGGGGCTGAAAATAGGGAATTTTACTTCCCACCCACCACCCACTTTATAGCCACTGTCGAGGACCTAACCGACATACTCGACTACGCCTCCGAAGACATCGACGGTATGGACAACGATGCCGGAGAGGAGCAGGCCCAAAACCCGCCGGTCACCGGATGCTGGACGGCCACTTCCTCGTACGACGTATACATGGTGGATACACCTAAAGAAGGCGACGATGATGACAAGAAGAACCCAGTCGAGGACGAGCCTCCTGAGTTACGCCGAAGAGTCGACGTCAGCAGCGCCGCTCTAAATCGCGTCGCGGAAAATACAACAATACCGGCACCGGAGATAATGATACTCCGGAGAACGCCGAAGACCAAGAAGACCCTATCGAGCCAACATCCGAACAGGATGATCGGGAGGATGGGCAAGTTGACCCCGACGAGCAAGCAGGGAACAAAGACTCGGAGGACAGCAACTATTTACCATTCTCCAAGGACGACTTGAGCCTCGGCAACAAAGATTTATCGTGCCAGAGGAACCCCTCGAACAAGAGCGCTTCAAGCGCCGGCTAATATCCACGGCAAGAAACCTAAAAAAGAAGCAGCAACAACTCCAAGCTGACCAAGATCTGCTCAACGGCAGATGGACTAATGTCCTCGCAGCTGAAGAGTACGGCCTCGAACGCCCAACAAAGAGTTACCCGAAGCGTAAGCTGCTACCCCAATTCGACGACGAGGCGCTGGAGCCCATACCACCTGCACGTAACGCGGCTGACAGACCCGACTGACCACCACGTGGCCGGGACAGAATGGCAACTCAAGCAGAACACCAGCCCGCTCCACCTCATCGTAAAAACAGAGAAACAACAGCTCGGGGATACACATATGACCTACGACAGGACCTGAATAGAGCAGGTCAGACCAGATCAATCTATGGATCACGGGGGCACGCCCAGGCGTGAGAGGACGGTTACCAATCCCGGCGCGGCAAGTACAACCACGCCGCGGCCGAAAACCGCATACAGACTTCATTCGAACTGCGCCGCGACACGGCCCGATATAGAGGCGCCTGCAGGAAATATGCCCTAGAGGCAATAATAAAGTTGTTATTTATATTTCCTTATATCATGATAAATGTTTATTATTCATACTAGAATTGTATTAACCGGAAACTTAGTACATGTGTGAATACATAGACAAACAGAGTATCACTAGTATGCCTCTACTTGACTAGCTCGTTGAATCAAAGATGGTTAAGTTTCCTAGCCATAGACATGAGTTGTCATTTGATTAACGATATCACATCATTAGAGAATGATGTGATTGACTTGACCCATTCTGTTATCTTAGCACTTGATCGTTTAGTATGTTGCTATTGCTTTCTTCATGACTTATACATGTTCCTATGACTATGAGATTATGCAACTCCCGAATACCGGAGGAACACCTTGTGTGCTATCAAACGTCACAACGTAACTGGGTGATTATAAAGATGCTCTACAGGTGTGTTCGAAGGTGTTTGTTGGGTTGGCATAGATCGAGATTAGGATTTGTCACTCCGAGTATCGAAGAGGTATCTCTGGGCCCTCTCGGTAATGCACGTCACTATAAGCCTTGCAAGCGATGTAATTAATGAGTTAGTTGCGGGATGATGCATTACGGAACGAGTAAAGAGACTTGCCAGTAACGAGATTGAACTAGGTATTGAGATACCGACGACCGAATCTCGGGCAAGTAACATACCGATGACAAAGGGAACAACGTATGTTGTTATGCGGTTTGACCGATAAAGATCTTCGTAGAATATGTAGGAGCCAATATGAGCATCTAGGTTCCACTGTTGGTTATTGACCGGAGATGAGTCTCGGTCATGTCTACATAGTTCTCGAACCCGTAGGGTCCACACGCTTAACGTACGGTGATGATCGGTATTATGAGTTTATGTGTTTTTATGTACCGAAGGTTGTTCGAAGTCCCTGATGAGATCAGGGACATGACGAGAAGTCTCGAAATGTTCGAGGCGTAAAGATCGATATATTGGAAGGCTATATTCGTACATCGGAAAGGTTCTGAGTGGTTTGGGTATTCGGAGTATCGGAGAGTTACGGGAATTCGCCGGGGAGTATATGGGCCTTATTACGCTTTAGGGGAGAGAGAGAGGGGCTGCCTAGGGCAGGCCGCGCCCCCCCAAGGCCTAGTCTGAATTGGACTAGGGGAAGGGGCGGCGCCCCTCCTTCCTTCTCTTCTCTCTTCCCCTTCCTTCTCTCCTACTCCTACTACTTGGAAGGGGGAAATCCTACTCCCGGTGGGAGTAGGACTCCCAGGGCGCGCCATAGTAGAGGGACGGCCCTCCCCCTCCTCCACTCCTTTATATACGGGGGAGGGGGGCACTGATACGTCTCCAACATATCTATAATTTTTTATTGTTCCATGCTATTATATTATATGTTTTGGATGTTTATGGGCTTTATTTTACACTTTTATATTATTTTTGGGACTAACCTATTAACCCAGAGCCCAGTGCCAGTTCCTGTTTTTTTCCCTTGTTTCAGTGTTTCGAAGAAAAGGAATATCAAACGGAGTCCAAACGGAATGAAACCTTTGGGAGAGTTATTTTTTGAAATGAAGCAATCCAGGAGACTTGGATTGTACGTCAGGGAAGCAACGAGGTGGCCACGAGGCAGGGAGGCGCGCTTGCCCCCTGGGCGCGCCCCACCCTCGTGGCTCCCCTGACCGACTTCTTTCGCCTATATATGTCCATATACCCTAAAAACATCAGGGATCAGAATAGATCGGGAGTTCCGCCGCCGCAAGCCTCTGTAGCCACCAAAAACCAATCGGGACCCTGTTCCGGCACCCTACCGGAGGGGGGAAACCCTCACCGATGGCCATCTTCATCATCCCGGTGCTCTACATGACGAGGAGGGAGTAATTCACCCTCGGGGCTGAGGGTATGTACCAGTAGCTATGTGTTTGATCTCTTGTAAGTGCATCTAGTGCCACCCCTAGTTTGGTTTTGGAGTATTGACGACAAACGTGGTTGAGGGACTAATGTGTTTGTGAGAATTGCAGGATAACACATGTAGTAGTCCCTCCTTGATTCGGTTTACCAGCGGACATGACCCCTAAAAATGTATGAAGACATTGAAGACAATGGTGGTACGTGAAGATATTCACATTCAAGACTATGATAGAAGAAGACATTGAGTGAAGACTATGGAGCGCGAAGACTTAGTAGTTTCGTTGTTTCTTTTCTTCTTTGTTGAGTCATAGGAACCACCGCACTGTTAAGTGGGGTCCAAGTGAACAAAGTCAGAGTGACTGAAGTGATGCTCAACAAAAATCCTATGTCTTCGAGCGAAGACAATGAGAGAAAATCTTATCCAGAGTCGGATAAGTCAGCGTTACTTGTAGCCCAAGTCAAGCTGTCGCGTGTGTTTGAAATCTGACCATTGTGACACGTGTCAGTTCCTTAGTGACCCAGGGTCATTTCGGACAAATCAGGTCGGGTTGCCTAGTGGCTATAAATAGCCCACCCCCTACACCATAAATTTGTGGCTGCTTAGAGTTAGTGCACGGCTTTTGTAGTAGAGAGCAACCCACCTCCGAAGAGTTTGAGAGAGAAATCCTTGTGAGGAAAAAGCCCAAAACACCCAGAGCCCAAAGAGTGTTTGGCATCACTAAAGTCTTTCTGTCCGCGTGATCTGAAGACTTGTTACACTTGAGGACTGTGAATCCTCCAGCCGGTTAGGTGTCGCGTTCTGAGCATCCAAGAGTAATTGTGGATTGCCGGTGAACGAAGTCTGTGAAGGTTTGGAAGTCTCCCTTGAAGACTTACCAGAGTGATTGGGCGAGGACTGTGTGTCCTTAGCTCAAGGGGAATAAGGTGAAGACACGGTCTTCTGAGTTCAATCTCATCCTCCCTAACCAGACGTACAGTTGTCACAGCAACTGGAACTGGTCGAACAAATCCTTATCTTCACAACACACTGGTTCTATCTCTTACTCTCCCTTACTTACAGTTCATCCTTGTGAAGTCATTGCCTGAATACTATGCCTGTTTAACTTTACTGTGTGACTACTTGGTCTGATTGGCTTCATACTATCTTCCATCCTGATCCTACTACCTAGCTGCTATCTGTCATCATGCTTTAGTTACATACTTGTCTGACTATGGCTTGTCTAGTGTAGTTTATCTTCCGCTGCACGTTTATAGGTCCAGTTTTCATGTCTGTCTTTGAAACTTTCATGTTTTGAAGACTTTCATAAAAATCGCCTATTCACCCCCCTCTAGTCGATAACTAGCACTTTCAATTGGTATCAGAGCAAGGTACTCCCTTGTTCTGTGTGATTCGGTTTAACCACCTGGAGTTTAGCTATGTCGACTGCAGGGATAATCAAAGTCTCCGCTGCGTGCCCTGTCTTCAATGGCACTGAATATCCCTACTGGAAGAATAAGATGCGTATGCATCTTGAAGCCATTGATGTCGATCTGTGGTATGTTGTCAAAAACGGCGTTCGCAAGACTGGTGAAGGCGCTACCACTGCTGATGTCAAGAAGTTCATTCAACTCGATTCTACTGCGAAGAACATCATCTGTGGTCATCTGACCAAAGGGCAGTATTGTCGTGTGAGTGCTTTGGAAACGTCGAAGCTAGTCTGGGACTGGCTCTCCAAAGTCAATGAAGGTGTTTCAACTCAGAGAGATCAAAGAATCTGTGTCCTACGCGACCTCTTCAACCGCTTCAAGAGAAATGACAATGAAAATGTCCAGCTCACGTTCGATCGTCTCACTGACATCACAAACGAGCTTCAGGCTCTCGGCGCCACTGAGATCACCAAGCATGAAATTGTCAAGACGCTTCTGAGATCTCTTGACAGCTCATTTGACACTCTAGCTCTTATGATTCAAGAACGCCCTGACTTCAAGACACTCGATCCATCTGACATACTTGAGAGGCTTAACACACATGAGTTCCAGCTATCTGAGAAAAGAGATATCTATGGTCCCAACTATGGCCGAACTCGCGCTTTGAAGGCAAAGGTTATCTCCTCATCTGAAGAAGAATCTGACTGCAGTTCTGGTGAAGCTGAAGACCTTGGAAAGGAGCTTGCAATGCTTGTGAAGAAGTTCCATAAGTTCACTAAGAAGAAAGGCTTCAGAAAGTCTTCACGATCCAGTTCAAGAAATGATGAAGCTTCTTCCAATGACCACAAGAAGAGAACCTGTCACAAGTGCAAGAAACCTGGTCACTACATCTCTGAGTGTCCACAGTGGGACAATGAGAAGAAAAAGAAGAAGAGCAAGGAATATGATTCTGATGACAAGAAGAAGAAGAAATACTCAAAATCTTCTTCCAAGTCAATCTCCAAGTCTTCATCACACAAGAAAAGTTCGTCTGGCAAGGCTCGTGCTTTTGTTGGCAAGGAAATGGATTCAGAGGAGGAGTCTGCTTCTGAGGAGGCAGAAGTGGTGGAATCTGAGGAGGAGTCTGACTCTGTTGTTGCAAGTCTGGCTTTAGCTTCGGCCTACGTTGCCAAATCCATCTTCAACACTGAAGACAATGCTTGCATCACCAATGTTGATGCCAGCGACAAGGATGACTCCGCTCCCACTTACTGCTTCATGGCACGTGGTGCCAAGGTAAACTCACGCGATGCTTACTTTCAAACATCAAGTGAAGATGACTCTGATTGTGAAACCAAACCTAGCTACAAAAAACTTGCTAAATTTGCAACTGAACAACAGAAAGCTATGGAACATATTCAAAAACTGTTAGACAAAAGCGATGACCTGTTGGACGGGGAAATGACTAAGACCCAGTACTTAATTGAAGACATAAAAAATCTTCATGTTAAGTACCAGGAACTTGAAGGTCGTCATGAAACCCTCTCAACATCTCATGAAAAGCTTTCCTAGGATTATCTTCAAAGGAAGCATGAACTTGAGAAATTGAGATCGGATCATGAAGATCTTCAAAAAGTGAACGAGTCACTTCGCGCTCAACAGATCAGTTCCGCTCCGGAAGGATTTGAACCACCATGTTTAAAATGCATTGAGCGTGATAACGCTGTTTCTGTTGCTGGGTGTTCTACTGCTCCTGTTGCAATATCTTCAACTGCTGATGTGGTAACTAACCCCTCTGTTGAGGATACCACTACTATTGCTGATGATGCAGGGCTGAAGGAACTGTACATGACAGGCATGTACAAAAGCCTCAAAGGGCATCAGACATTATGTGATGTCTTCAAAAAGCAGATTCTGAACCGAAACCCTAGAAAAGAGGGTGTTGGGTTCGAGAGGAAAATGAATGTTGATGGGTCTTACTGGAAGCCTGAGCAGTACCCCAAAACCACATGGGTTGCTGCAAAGGAATCTTCAGTAGATCCATCCACCTTATCTGGTTTCACTTGTGCTAACCCTATTGTCATTGATGAATCCTTTGATGCAAACTATAAACTGTTTAAGAATCAGAATGGTGAAGTGTTTGCCAGGTATGTTGGTACTAACTGCAGGAATGGACCACCTATGAAGAAGATCTGGGTACCTAAACAGTGTATTGATAATCTTCCTGTGAATGTCGTCATGACACCACCAAGGAAGAAGACAAACCCCAGACCTATGGCTTCATATGGCCCAAAGGCTTCATACAGATACAGGACTCACCTGAGTCACCCTAACGCTAATGTTTTGCAGGGAAACCATACTCAGACTCATGAATATGAGTGTGTGTCTTCAAATCGCTATGTTCATAGAACCAAGAACTTTTTTGCTCATTCATATGAGTATCGTTCCTCTCCTGCAAGGCTATTTGCTAGGGCTCCAAAGCCGAAGTTCTCAGATGCTGCACTTAGACTCATTGCTTCTAAGCCACCCCTGAAGATGTGGGTGGTTAAGATGAATTAACTTTCTTCTGCAGGGAAAGGTCTCCAGCCGGAAACCAAAGGCGTCCGATTCTATTGCTGGGGACCTAAAACACATTATGGGACGCAAGATAAAATGCCCAAATGGTCTTACTATGTATTTCGTTCCTGAATCGCTTGCCAGTCATACTATCAGTCCTAACTTTGATCTGAGCTTTAATAATCCTCTTGTGCGTCAAGTGTTTATGCTTCACAATACTCTTTGTGAAGCCTATCCTCCTAACTGCACTGTAGGGTACGACACCTCGTGCTTCAGAATGGATTATGGATAGCGGATGCACTAACCACATGACTGGTGATCGAAGTCTTCTCATGGACTCAACCTTATGTCCATGTGATAAAAGTCACATCACATTCGCTGACACTGGTAAAAGCAAGGTATTGGGCCTAGGTAGAGTTGCCATCTCAAGGGATCAGCACATGGACAAAGTGATGCTTGTTGAATCCCTTGGTTTCCACTTAATGTCTGTCTCAATGCTTTGTGACTTAAACATGATTGTGCTATTTGGAAAATATCGTTGCGTTGTACTAATGGAATCTGACAAGTCTCTAGTCTTCGAAGGGTACAGGAAAGATGATCTGTACATGGTAGATTTCTCAGCAGGACCACAAATGGCCGTATGTCTTCTAGCAAAATCTTCAGAGTGCTGGCTCTGGCATCAGAGGCTAGGGCATGCTGGCATGAGGAACCTTCACACTCTCGCCAAGAAGAAGCACGTCATAGGCATCGAAGACGTCAAGTTCAAGAAAGATCATCTATGTGGTGCTTGTGAAGCTGGGAAGATGACAAGGGCCAAGCATCCCTCGAAGACAATCATGACTACATCACGACCTTTTGAGTTGCTCCACATGGACTTGTTTGGTCCCACTCACTACTCTACTCTCACTGCTACTGCTTGTCTCTATGGTTTCGTTATTGTTGATGATTATTCAAGATACACTTGGGTGCACATAATTCTCTTCAAGACTGAAGTGCAGGATGTCTTCAGACGCTTCGCCAACCGCGCCATGAACAACTATGGCATCAAGATCAAGCACATTAGGAGTGACAAC
>LR880970.1:798828639-798855188 GCA_904067115.1 Aegilops sharonensis
AGAGGGGAGAGTGTCTGTCCACGTACCCTCGTAGACCGAAAGCGGAAGCGTTATAACAACGCGGTTGATGTAGTCGTACGTCTTCACGATCCGACCGATCCAAGCACCGAACGTACGGCACCTCCGAGTTCTGCACACGTTCAGCTCGATGACGATCCCCGGACTCCGATCCAGCAAAGTGTCGGGGATGAGTTCCGTCAGCACGACGGCGTGGTGACGATGTTGATGCTCCACGACGCAGGGCTTCGCCTAAGCTCCGCGACGATATGACTTCTCCGGCGCAGGGCTTCTCCTAAGCTCCGCGACGATATGACCGAAGTGGAATATGGTGGAAGGGGGCACCGCACACGGCTAAGGCAAGATCCGTAGATCAACTTGTGTGTTATGGGGTGCCCCCTTGCCCCGTATATAAAGGAGGGAGGGAGGAGGAGGCCGGCCCTAGGAGGAGGGCGCGCCAAGGGGAGTCCTACTCCCACCGGGAGTAGGACTCCTTCTTTCCTAGTCCAACTAGGAGAAGGGGGGAAAGGGGGGAAGTGGAGAAGGAAGGGAGAGGTGGGCTGCGCCCCAAACCCCTTGTCCAATTCGGACTGGGCTTGGGAGGGGCGCGCGCCACCTCCTGGCTCCTTCCCACTAAGGCCCATTAAGGCCCAATACTCTTCCCCGTATTCCCGTAACTCCCCGGTACTCCNGTCCAATATATCGATCTTTACGTCTCGACCATTTCGAGACTCCTCGTCATGTCCCCGATCTCATCCGGGACTCCGAACTCCTTCGGTACATCAAAACTCATAAACTCATAATATAACTGTCATCGAAACCTTAAGCGTGCGGACCCTACGGGTTCGAGAACTATGTAGACATGACCTAGAACTATTCTTGGTCAATAACCAATAGCGGGACCTGGATGCCCATATTGGCTCCTACATATTCTACGAAGATCTTTATCGGTCAAACCGCATAATAACATACGTTGTTCCCTTTGTCATCGGTATGTTACTTGCCCGAGATTCGATCGTCGGCATCCAGTACCTAGTTCAATCTCGTCACCGGCAAGTCTCTTTACTCGTTCTGTAATGCATCATCCCGTAACCAACTCATTGGTCACATTGCTTGCAAGGCTTATAATGATGTGCATTACCGAGAGGGCCCAGAGATACCTCTCCGACAATCGGAGTGACAAAACCTAATCTCGAAATACGCCAACCCAACATGTACCTTTGGAGACACCTGTAGTACTCCTTTATAATCACCCAGTTACGTTGTGACGTTTGGTAGCACCCAAAGTGTTCCTCCGGTAAACGGGAGTTGCATAATCTCATAGTTACAGGAACATGTATAAGTCATGAAGAAAGCAATAGCAACACACTAAACGATCAAGTGCTAGGCTAACGGAATGGGTCATGTCAATCAGATCATTCTCCTAATGATGTGATCCCGTTAATCAAATGACAACTCATGTCTATGGTTAGGAAACATAACCATCTTTGATTAACGAGCTAGTCAAGTAGAGGCATACTAGTGACACTCTGTTTGTCTATGTATTCACACATGTATTATGTTTCCGGTTAATACAATTCTAGCATGAATAATAAACATTTATCATGATATAAGGAAATAAATAATAACTTTATTATTGCCTCTAGGGCATATTTCCTTCAATTTTTGTTCGTCCTACGGACTAAAACCCTCCGGTTTATATAGACACTGGAGAGGGCTAGGGTTACACAGTGTCGGTTACAATGGGAGGAGATCTACACATCCGTATTGCCAAGCTTGCCTTCCACGCCAAGGAAAGTCCCATCCGGACACGGGACGAAGTCTTCAATCTTGTATCTTCATAGTCCAAGAGTCCGGCCAAAGGTCATAGTCCGGCCATCCGGACAACCCCTAATCCAGGACTCCCTCAGTAGCCCCTGAACCAGGCTTCAATGACGACGAGTCCGGCGCGCATATTGTCTTCGGCATTGCAAGGCGGGTTCCTCCTCCGAATACTTCATAGAAGATTTTGAACACAAGGATAGTGTCCGGCTCTGCAAAATAATTTCCACATACCACCGTAGAGAGAATAATATTTACACAAATCCAATCTGCTGACGTATTTCGCAGCGTGTCATCACACCACGGCCAAGCCTTTATTCGAATCGTTTTTACTGTCCCACCTCAGCGCGTTTAGCGAGGCGGTTTCCTTGGCACGTCTTGTCAAAGCAGAGATCGTGTCCCCTTATTCCGGGATTCCCATCAATACGGGCGTGGGTAACCCAACCGTGCCATTAATCTATGGCGCTTGGGAGATAAGCGAGTTTTACCAGGCTGGTGGGGGCGCATAGTTTCGTCCGCCCATATAAGGGGATAAGAATCCACCTTTTCCATCTACGCCTTCTTCCTCCTTTGCTTATCCATTTTCGCGCACTCGAGCTCCAACTCCCAAGTCCGCACACCCCGCCTCAACCTTCTCCAGTCATGTCCGGAGCGGGAGGCAAGTGGATGGTCTCCTCCGTCACGGAGGGACACATCAAGAAGTTGAGGGAGGCCGGATACTTGTCTAACGACATCGTGCACTGGCTCCCAGACAAGGGGCAGCTCATCCCCACCCCAGGCCCCATGAGAGGGTGGTGTTCCTCACCCACTTCCTCCGCGGACTAGGTTTTCCACTTCACCCATTTGTCCGGGGGCTCATGTTCTACTACGGCCTGGATTTCCACGATCTGGCCCCAAACTTCGTCCTCAACATCTCGGCGTTTATCGTCGTGTGCGAGGCTTTCCTCCGCATCAAGCCCCACTTCGGCTTATGGCTGAAGACCTTCAATGTCAAGCCGAAGGTAGTGGGTGGCCAACAAGCGGAGTGCGGAGGTGCCATGGTGGGCAAGATGCCCAACGTTACATGGCTCGAGGGCTCCTTCGTGGAGACCATAAAGGGGTGGCAATCGGGGTGGTTCTACATCACTGAGCCGCGTGACCCTAAATGGGCAGCGGCCCCCGAATTCCGATCTGGCTTCCCTACAAGGCTCACCTCCTGGAAAGAGACGGGCCTGTCGTGAGGTAATTCGGAAGAGCGGACCGGACTCCAATCCTGCGTCCAAGACCTGGTGAACAAAGAGGTTAAACTCGGCAACGTAGTCAAGGTCATGCTCATCCGCCGGATCCTCCCGTGTCAACGACGGGCCTTGAACTTATGGGAGTTCAACCCGGCCCAGCACCAAACTCTGACCAGGCTCTTTGACACAACGCACGAGGATGCCTGGAAGGTGCTATTCAAGGGCGCCGAGGTTCCCCCTCCCATCACCGAGGATCGCGGATTTCACGCGAAACGACAAGCCAGCGTAGTAAGCTTATTTTACCCTTTTCGGGATACTTGTTTTTCATATTTTAACTCTATGCGGGATCTAAGATCCCGTTCCTTTGACAGGAATGGCAGAAGAAGACCGGACAGATCGACTGTCCGGCTCCTTTGCCCGAAGATCCAGCAGACGCCCACTTGACGGGGCTGCTGGTCTCGACACCTTATGTGGTGCCGAAGAAGAAGGCCAAGAAGAAGGCCACGGGAACTCGAATGAGTTCCCAGCGCCAGGTGGTGTCGGACTCATCGTCCGATGACTCAGAGGCGGACTCCTCCCGTGAAGACGAGGAGGAGGAAAGAGAGGTCTCTCCCCCAGCGGGGGGAGAGAAGAGAAGGAAGGCCGCCCCAACTGGGGGGGCCGGAGGGTCCAAGAAGGGAAGGACCCTCCCTTTGGACTACTCCACCAATGCCGACGACGGCGAAGAAGAGTGGCCACCCAGGGCCAAGCCCCTGGCAAAATCGTAAGTATCCGTGTACCAGAATAACTCATGGCGTTTCTTTATTGCACAGTACCTTCTGACGCCGAATATAATCATGCAGTCCGCCCAAGGCCGGGCTCGACGCTTCGTCGAGCGGTTCCCTGGGTTCGTCGGATGTGAACAACACTTCACTTCCGACCGCCTCCTCTCCTCGCGCTGCTGATGATGCCGAGGTGGCGTCCCAAAAGGAGCCAGGCCAGGAGGAGGTGGTCCTGGAGGCGCCGCAAGGCAACCTCCCGGATCCCAGGTGCAAAGGGGGTAAAACCCCAAAGGGCTCTAAGTCCGGCCCTGGGCCGGACTCTGCACCGAAACCTTCAATGGTTCCGGCATCCGGCAGGCGGCCCCCTACTAAGGAGGGCAAGCCTACGACGTCGGTGACCTCCGTCCAACCGGAGGCACCGGATAATTTGCTGGAGGTGCTTAACGGCGCCTCCATCGACGAGGAGCACCGCACTATTATGAGTGTGGTGATCCAGAAGGTTCAGTCCGCCAAGAGCGGGCTGGCCGAAGCCTGTGCCAGCCTTCTAACAGGCTTTGAGGTATGTATTTAAGATATGTAAAAATATTACAACATAGACAGTAGCCCCTGATGCTCAGTTTGGTGTTCGGAAAGAAAAGCCGAACTGAGGATCAAAAAGATATACGCAGGAGTCTAACATAAGTATGTCCATATGGGAATGCACGCTATGCTGCTGACCTCTGCCGCACTGACTGCGGAGGCCAATGCATTGAAGCAGAGCCTCGAGCGGTCCGAGAACGAGCTCGGCCTTACCAAGAAGCAGCTCAAGGACAAGGAAGGTAAGTAATACCTTATGTAAGTGTATAAAAAATATGTGGTTGCAAAAAATAACAGGACCAACGTGAGTATTGCAGGGGCCACAACCGAGGTGGCAACCCTGAACGAAGCGCTGTCCAAGGCCGAGAACAATGCGGCCGTGGAGCGCACCGAGCGAGAGAAGCAGGAGGCGCGGGTGGCGGCGGTGCAGCAAGAGCTCCAGGCTCTCGTGGAAAAACAGGAGAGTTTGGAGCTTGACTCAAAGACTCGAGAGTCCGAGCTCGCCTCGGCGCTTGAGAGCGCCAAATCTGCCAAGGCCGAAGCCCAAAAAGCCCTCCAGGAAATTGAGGCGATGAAGAAGATAGCGGCGGATAAGACATTCTTTATGCAAAGCAAGCACGCGAAAGTGAATTACTTGTTACTTACCCGAGTCCGGAGCTCTCCAGGAGCATTCACAGATCTTCCCCGGAGTGTGTCCGACGCTGCTGCATTCTACCGAGCTGAAGAGGGGAGCTCGACGGAGAAGGTGTTCTGGTCTCAGTATGCTGAGGCCGGACACCCGGTGCCCTTGAGCGACCAGCTGAAGCGGCTGGTCGAGCTCCATAAGGTGGCCGAACAGGCCATGAAGGGTCTCTTAGTCCGGCTGTGGCCTGGGGAAGCCATGCCTGGGAGCTACTTCGGGCTGGTAAAGCGGCTGGTGGATGCCTGTCCAAGGCTTGAAGTCATCAAGCGCTTCGTATGCATCAAAGGTGCCCGTAGGGCCCTTGCCCGTGCTAAAGTGCATTGGGGCAAGATGGACGCTGAGAAGCTTGTGACGGACGGACCACCGCCGGGCAAGGAGCATCGCAAGCCCGAGATGTATTATGAGGGCATCCTGAAGGGTGCCCGCCGTATAGCGGATGAGTGCTCCAAAGATGTAATTTTTGAGTAAACTCGCATTTGTAATCATGTACGCTGAAAACTTGTTCATATGCGCTAAGCAACGCTTTTGAATTTAAAATATTACCTTCTGTGCGGCCGTTTATAAAAATTGAGAGATGGCGAGTCGTCGGCTGCCCCCATGCCGCGAGTGCTGGGGGGTTCGGGATAAACTTGAGCGCTCTTTTTCCCATTATTGGGTCCTTCGAGGGAGGCGCTCAACACAACGAACAAGACAATCAGACTATAATGCTTGAACACTCTCACTTAGCCATAGAATTCTATAATTTTTAAATTTCGGCGAAGCCCCTAGTATTCGGAAGACCGAGTTCGGGGCGCTATCCACGCCTAGGCCAGACAAAGCCGACTCCTCGCTCTAAGCGGCATAAGTCTTTAGGGGCTCAAAAACCTCTCGAATAGCGACCAGCTCTCGCCCTATCATGACGGTCAGTTTTAGCTTTCTCCACTGAGGTGCTCAGCCCAGCTCAACCGGGGCACAATCGCAGTGGTTCTCCCAGTGCTACCTTAGCCGATATAACGGAACGTAAGGTACCAAAACATGGGAGCCGGGCAAACCCAACTATTGACCCAAGACATGATTCGGAGCCGATGCATATAATGCTATAAGTTCGGGGTGCCGCACTCATGAGAGTGTTCGGACTTCTCACACCATATTCTGGGGTACGTAATCCCCTGGCGTATTGGCCGTACCAAAATGTACGGTTACATAATGTCATAACTGAACATATTTTTATAAATAAAAAAGGTAATGCAATAATAGACAAAATCTATGCATTGTTTATTCGAAAAGTCTGCGGTAAAAGCAGAACGATACAAATAGTGCGATAAGCAAGAGATGGGACTATTTAACATGTCCCCCCTCTAGGGGCGAGCTACGGGATGATATGTGAAACAAGTATACTGCTCGTTATAGAGACCACCTGGACACTCAACGTAGCTTTTTGCCTCCCTGGCTGTTGCATCGTGTGTTCGGCGATTATGCTGCCGGACAGGCCTTCCGGAAAGTGGAGTCCTGAAAGTAAGAAAGAAAAAAAAAGAATGAAAAAATCGGGAGCCCCTCGTGCGGTTGAGCCGCATTTTGGGCGTGACGTGGTCGTGCCCCTCCCCCTATGCCCATGGTATTTCCAGAGCGTAGTTATGTACGCGTAGTACTGGTTTCGCAATTTCGCGAGGGCTGGGATTGGGACCGCATTGCTACGCGTGCTTGAAACGTGCCAGACGGTCTTGTTGTAGGTTACTCCGGGCGCGCTTGACGGTGTCCAGACATTTAATGGCCGGACTAGAGAATTGCCTTGAGAGGCTGCTTTGTACTTCCGCCACGAGGGCCGCCGTATGCTCCTCCATTCGGAGAGAGCGTTTGGTGTTTCCATTGACCGTAATGACCCCTCGAGGGCCCGGCATCTTGATCTTGAGGTATGCGTAGTGCGGCACCGCATTGAACTTTGCAAATGCGGTTCGTCCGAGCAGTGAGTGATAGCCACTGCGGAACGGGACTATGTCGAAGATTAACTCCTCGCTTCGGAAATTATCCGGGGATCCAAAGACCACCTCAAGTGTAACTGAGCCTGTACAGTTGGCCTCTACACCTGGTATGACGCCTTTAAAGGTCGTCTTTGTGGGTTTAATCCTTGAGGGATCTATGCCCCTTTTTCGCACTGTATCCTGATAAAGCAGGTTCAGGCTGCTGCCGCCATCCATAAGGACTCTAGTGAGGTGAAATCCGTCAATGATTGGGTCTAGAACCAATGCGGCGAATCCGCCATGGCGGATTCTAGTGGGGTGGTCCCTTCGATCGAAAGTGATCGGGCAGGAGGACCATGGGTTGAATTTTGGGGCGACTGGCTCCAACGCATATACGTCCCTGAGTGCACGCTTCCGCTCCCTTTTGGGTATGTGGGTTGCGTATATCATGTTCACCGTCCGCACTTGTGGGGGGAAACCCTTCTGTCCCCTATTGTTCGGCGGCCGGGGCTCCTCCTCGTCATCGCTATGCATCCCCTTGTCATTGTTTTCGGTGTTTAACTTGCCTGCCTGCTTGAACACCCAACAATCCCTGTTGGTGTGGTTGGCTGGTTTTTCGGGGGTGCCGTGTATCTGGCACGAGCGATTGAGTATTTAGTCCAAATTGGACGGGCCCGGAGTATTTCTTTTGAATGGATTTTTCCGCTGACCGGGTTTAGAGCCTCTGAATCCGGCATTAACTGCCGTATCTGCAGCATTGTCGCCATTAATGCGACACTTTTGCTTGTTGCGACGCGACCTGCCAATGTTGTCCTTGGTATTCGAATTACCAGGGCTCTTGGTCATGTTATTACTACGAGCTAGCCAGCTGTCTTCTCCCGCGCAAAAGCGGGTCATGAGTGTTGTGAGGGCTGCCATGGATTTTGGCTTTTCCTGTCCTAGGTGCCGGGCAAGCCACTCGTCGCGGATGTTGTGCTTGAAGGCTGCAAGGGCCTCTGCGTCCGGACAGTCGACTATTTGATTTTTCTTGGTTAGGAACCGTGTCCAGAATTGTCTGGCCGATTCCTCTGGCTGCTAAATTATGTGGCTTAGGTCATCGGCGTCTGGTGGTCGCACATAGGTGCCCTGGAAGTTGTCGAGGAATGCGGCTTCCAGGTCCTCCCAACAACCAATTGATTCTGCTGGCAGGCTGTTAAGCCAATGCCGAGCTGGTCCTTTAAGCTTGAGTGGGAGGTATTTGATGGCGTGTAGATCATCGCCGCGGGCCATGTGGATATGAAAGAGATAATCCTCGATCCATACCGCCGGATCCGTTGTGCCATCGTACGATTCGATTTTTACGGGTTTGAAACCCCTAGGGATTTGATGATCCATTACTTCATCTGTGAAGCATAGTGGGTGTGCGGCGCCTCTGTATTGGGCTATGTCACGACGTAGCTCAAATGAGCTTTGTCTACTGTGTTCGTCCTGCCGGATTTATCATATCCGGCATGACGGTTATCGTCACGTGTCGTGGGGCGCCCACGCGATCCATAGATCAATCTTCTTTTCCTTGCCCTGTCCTCCAATATATCTCGCAGGTCTGGCGCATTTCCCCGTGCCTTGGTATTCTTTGAGCGACGCCGGGGTGCGGCTTGAGTGGAGGCCGAGAGGCCTCTCTGTCGCGGCCACGAGGTGGCCGGTCGGCCGTATCATGCACTGGTGATGAAGGTCTAGGTGCTTCCTCCTCTAATCGGGGTAGCAGCCTGCGTTTTGGATAACTATTGGAGGGGCGTTCGAGTTCGTACTCTTCGGCCGCAAGGACATCAGTCCATCTATTGGCTAGCAGGTCTTGGTCATCTCTAAGTTGTTGCTGTTTTTTCTTGAGGCTGCTCACCGTGGCAATAAGCCTGCGTTTGAAACGCTCTTGTTCGACGGGATCCTCAGGCATGACAAATTCGTTGTCGTCAAGGCTTGCCTCGTCTTCGGAGGGAGGCATGTAATTAACGTCCTCCACCTCTCTGTCTGCCGCTCTCTCATGAGGGCTGGCTTCTCCATCCTCCTGTGTTGAATCCTGCTGGAGGGGATTGTCTTCGGCACTGTCCGGGGTGTTATTATCTCCCGTGCCGGAATCGCCATTTTTGCTGTGGTGGGATTTAGAGCGGCGCCGCTGACGCCGGCGCTTAGGCTGTTTCTTGGAGGGGTCATCCTTCGTTGTTCCATCACCATTCCCTTCTTTTGGGGTGTCCACCATGTATATGTCATACGACAAGGTGGCCTTCCAGTGCCCTGTTGGCGCTGGTTCCTATTCGTCTCCTACATCGTCGTCCATACCATCGATGTCTTCGGAGTCGAAGTTGAGCATGTCGGTTAAATCATCGACAGTGGCTACAAAGTGGGTGGTGGGTGGGCTTTGAATATCTTCGTCGTCCGCATCCCAACCTTGCTGACCATAGTTTGGCCAGGGCTCTCCTGATAAAGAGAGAGACTTTAGTGAATTCAGAATGTCGCCGAAAGGAGAGTGCTGAAAGATGTCCGCGGCGGTGAACTCCATGATCGGCGCCCAATCGGATTCGATTGGCAGGGTCGCGGAAGGTTCGGAGTCCGGAGAGGAGTCCGGCACCTTGGAGCCACGAGCTTCGCAAAGGACAGGTATGGTGTTCGGCTCGATCGCTGTAGAGATTGCAGTCCCCGAGGCGGTGTCCAGCCACCCGTCCTCGATTGGCGCAGTCGGCTCCGAGCTAAGGGTCGGAGCGGACACTGGTTCGGCCTCCAGGGCACTGTTAGGCGGCAGAGCTAGATCATGCCCATCGAGACAGTGCGGCGCGCTTGGCTGTGGCTCGAACCCGTCGAAGATCAAGTCTCCGTGGACGTCTGCCGTGTAGTTCAAACTTCCAAATCTGACCTGACGGCTAGGGGCGTAGCTTTCGATCTGCTCCAGATGGCCAAGCGAATTGGCCCGCAGTGCAAAGTCGCCGAATACGAAGATCTGTCCGGGGAGAAAAGTCTCACCCTGGACCGCATCATTGTTGATGATCGGAGGAGCCATCGGGCCTAAAGGTGACGACACATAGGAACTCTCAATGAAAGCACCAATGTCGGTGTCAAAACCGGCAGATCTCGGGTAGGGGGTCCCGAACTGTGCGTCTAGGTGGATGGTAACAGGAGACAAGGGACACGATGTTTTTACCCAGGTTCGGGCCCTCTCGATGGAGGTAAAACCCTACTCCTGCTTGATTAATATTGATGATATGGGTAGTACAAGAGTAGATCTACCACGAGATCAGAAAGGCTAAACCCTAGAAGCTAGCATATGGTATGATTGTTGTTCGTCCTACGGACTAAAACCCTCCGGTTTATATAGACACTGGAGAGGGCTAGGGTTACACAGAGTCGGTTACAATGGGAGGAGATCTACACATCCGTATTGCCAAGCTTTCCTTCCACGCCAAGGAAAGTCCCATCCGGACACGGGACAAAGTCTTCAATCTTGTATCTTCATAGTCCAGGAGTCCGGCTAAAGGTCATAGTCCGGCCATCCGGACACCCCCTAATCCAGGACTCCCTCAGCCTCCCCGAGCCCTCCTCTCCTCACCACTCGCTCTCTCACTCCCCTAATCATCCCCCTCCACCCCCAGTTCCTTTCCAGAGCCGCCCGAGCTCGAGCTCCGCCGCTTCGGCTCGCCGGAGTTCGCGAGGTACAGGCCTCCCCCGCTCCTCCTCTGCCTCGATCTGGAACCCCTGAGCACCCTTGATCATTTCCCCCTTGTTTCCCCTCTCTGTAGCTGCCAAAAACGGCCGGAACCGCCGCCACCCGAAGCAACTCCGCCGTGCCTCCTCGTCGCCGGTGAACCACTTCTCCCCTCCGGCCAACTCGGGCACCACCCGAACGGCGACACGACGAGGAGTCCAACTGTGCCATCAGCTCACCCCGCCGTGCCCGGAAACGTCGCCGGTGAGCACGCCGACCCTCTGGTCGCGAGGTCAGAGATGACAGGCGGGCCCCGCCTGTCATCCTAACCTCTCTCTCGCCCCCCCCCCCCTCTCCCACTGGCAGCTGGGCCCGGGCCGTCAGGTTTAAAAACCTGGCACGCGCGCGCTGGCTCGCTTGGGCCCTTTTCCCTCTAGGCTTGCTGCACTGTGGCCTTTCTGGCCCAGTGGCACAGTGCCACTTTTGTTTTTCTTTTCCTTTCTATTTTATAAAAATTCCACAGGATACAATATTTATCCAAATTAAATGTTTCCAACTCCTAAATTCTTATAAAAATCCCACCTATTTAATGGTGTAACTTTCATAAATACCCATCAAACTTTTCTGCACTGTTCAAATTTAAATTCAAATTTGAGCATTTATATTCCCCTCTGAAAATCCATTTCTCCTATTCTACAACTCCAAATCCATAACTAGTAATTTTCCCCTTCTTAGATTTCCCCCTAGTATTTATCAAAAATAAGTTGACATTTTTCTGAGCACTTTGGTTTTTCTGTTTTACTGCCTTATTTTTCTCGTTATTATTTTTGCAACGATAGATTGCGTTGTTGACGAAGGAGTTGGACCAGAAGACTTTGAACACCCAGAAGACCTTGCTGAGCCAGGCAAGCAACCCTTTGACCATGTCTATGAAACCCTTTTTATGCATGTCAGATAGCACCATATTGTTGTTGAAACGGAAGCATGATGAGGTGGTAACCACTTTGATGGTTTGCCACCGTACTTCCTCATTGATACTTGCATTGTGCATGACCCTACCTTCTTATGAGGGTTATGTCGGTGGGGGTAGATAGGATGCTAAAGTAGTGCTACGCAAAAAGGGACGGGAATATGCATGGTGATGGAGACAAAGTATTTTCAAAAGACTTTTCGAAAACCCCATCGGGTGCCACTTATGCCTGGGGGAGATGATGAGTTTGGTAGCCACTTGATGATGAAGTGGTGTACCGAGGCAAGTGTTTGTTGTTTTCAAAGCGGATTGGTTTAAGTTGCGACCGTTATTCCAACCTTACATGCGCAACCACTCTACCCTTGTATGGGAAAGGGCACTATTGATTACCTGGGCCGATACTAGCTTGGAGCCCGCATTACTAGTGACGGGGGAGAGTTGGTGCTCTCTCTCGGGACGGGGTCGTGCCAGGTAGGGCGGCCATGACTGTTTTTACAGGGCAGCGGATACATCGTTGCGTCCCCTCTTGGATGTTACGATCTCGAATGAGTCTCGTATGATGTACATCGTGAGGATACGGAACAACGAGTGGACTTATTGTTAGTGTCGTCTAGGGAAAGGTAGTGATCGGGTGCTTACCCCGGGTACTTGAGGTACCGCGGGTCGTGGATGACACGAAAGTTCCCCGGATCTTGTGGGTAAAGTGTGCAACCTCTGCAGAGTGTAAAACTATTCAAATAGCCGTGTCCACGGTCAAGGACAGTTGGGTAACCGCTCTTGGGCTACGTCCACATGTTTGCAAACCAGTGTGTGTGTTTGGATAAGTGGGAAGATCTACTTGGGTCAAGTCAAAGGACTTGACATGAATGAGTTGGGTTGATGCCCTCTCTATTTATGTTGGTATCTGTAACCTGTCCTCGTGGTTACTTGAATTCTCCTGATGCATGTCTTACAAGTTGTTGAACATGTCATTGCACTCAAAACTAACTTTCTGCAAAAATTTACATATATCATGCATTGTTGTATCTTGAACCAAAACATGGGTTGTGTCATGGATTTGTCACGGCAGATGTCCTCATGAAAGGACTTAGTCGTAGAGCCATCGCTACGGGTTAGCTTGAAGGGGTTAAACCGGAAAAGGGACACGGGAGTTATACTAGTTCGGCCCCTTCGATGAAGGTAAAAGCCTACGCCTAGTTTGTGATGGGATTATTGGGGTTTCGATGACCAGGGAGCGAATACGCTTTGCCTGGATCTCGACTTGTTGTTGTCTGTCCCTGAACCGCCGTCGGGTCATCCCATTATATACACAGGGTGACGCCCGACCGGTCTACAGAGTCCCGAGCCGGCTCATACAAGTGTCCAGCTCGGTCTCTTCCTTTCCTAACTTGCATTACAAGATACATAACCATGGCGGTTTACCATTATGGGCCCTAGTCCGCCTTTGGGCTCCGGGCCTCTAAGCTTTAGTAGCAAAACGCTATCTCCTGAGTCTTCACGGGCTTCAACATAGTTGAGGGTGAACCGGGCCCTCCTGGCCGGTTTACACTCAGTAGTTCTATCCCCAACATTAGGCCCCAGATTGATTTGAATCTGTTCATGTCAATCTTCAATACTTAAAGAAATCTTGTGAACATCTCCTTACATTCTCGTAAACCGCCATGTTGTCTTCTCCTGTAAACTTTGTTAAACCGCCGTGACGTCATCCTCTGGTCACAGCAACGGACCATCATGACATCATCTCTGTATTAAAAAGATTCCTTTCATTAATGGTATCCCGAAAATCGAGGCGACAGGCGCGCCCTCTTTTGCCGCTTCAGGCTCCTTGATTCTTGCGCCTGCTACTTATCCCTTTCTTCTTATAAATAAAGCCGACGGGTCTTTCCATTCTTTCCCCTTGCCTCTTCTTCTTCCTCTCGCGAACCCCACTGCTCGAGCTCCGCCGCCGGCACAGAGCGCACCGTCATCTTCGTCTCTGGCCGCTGCACCACCCTGAATCGAACCAGAGTTTCCCGGTATCCCTCCGTAGTAGATCTACACTGGTAAGTTTTCCCTTTTCCGCATCTTTAGATCTGTGCTAGGGTTCACGAGCTCCTCTGTATAGTTCCTCGTCCATCTCAGTTCTTCGTTTTTCCTTCTGCCGTGGTTGCTTTTATCCAGCAGTAGCGTAGACCTCGTGCGGTAGTTACTCCGCATCCATTTTTAGTACTAGTAGATCTTCCTTTTTGTAAAGAATCCTTAGTAGAGCGCACGACATTCTCTGTTCTGCTTAACGCCATTATAGGTCGCAGAAATTTTTTCATTATTGCAGCATGGTAGATCCAAATAAATTTCATCACTGTGTGAAACCTGTTTCTGTCAATACTTGGCAGATTTTCATCTCTGGCTCCTCCACCTAAGGGCGGTTTAAATCTTAGTAGTGTTAATCCTGCCACCTGTCATTAGCCCTCACTAAAACCGCCGTCTTGACTTAGATAGCAATGTCCGGTTCACCTCATATGTATGCTTTGATTAAATTTCCGGTTTAACATTTGATGAGTACACTTGAACCGCCAATCGTAAACCGGCCTTTATCTTTCCATTACAACTCTGCTTTTCAAAATGACCAAGCAATTTGCTGCCTGCAAGTGGGTTCCATCCCGGATTACGGAAACACAAATCAACGGATTCGTTGTAACGGGCGCTTTAGCTCCAAAAAGTGTCCTTCATTGGCGAGTTCCTGGCCCTGAGTGCCCTCCTGAGCCTCAAGATGGAGAAGTTATTGTATTTATGCAACATCTATCCCGGGGTTTCAGTCCTCCCGGATCAAAAAATTTCCGGGATGTACTTGCCAGCTTCCAACTCCATCCTCAGGATATTGGACCAAATTCTGTGTCCAACATTTGCAACTTTCAAGTGTTCTGCGAGGTTTATCTGCAAGAAGAACCAACGGTTGACCTCTTTCGGGATTTTTTTTCTCTTAAACTGCCGCACTGAGTTCTCTGATGGCCCCAATACTGAACTTGGTGGTGTATCAATTCAAAAAAGGAAAGAGGTTGATTTTCCTCATGCCAAACTTCACAGCCACCCTAAAGACTGGAACCAAACTTGGTTTTATTGTCAGAACACTGCCCCTGCTGGAGAAAATCCCTTGTCGGGCTACCGTGCTCACCGGCTTAGCAATGGCCACCCTTTACCTCCACGAATGACTGCCAAAGAATGACAAGCTTATGCACCTCAACTCGCCAAACTCCGGGCTCTCCTTGCCAACGGTTTGACTAGTGTTGATCTTGTCCGTTGTTGGGTTTGATGGTGCGTCCTTCCTTTAAGCCGCCGCCCCGGATTGATGTATGAATATACCGGCAAGCCTAATGATCTTCAACGGTTTAACGAGATAGAACTGACTGATGATGAAGTCACCGAAAGTGTGAAGAAAATGCTTGACGAACCGATCGCCGTATGCACCCAAACCGGTATGCGCCCTTTTTATACCTCCAACAAACCGCCAGCGGTAACGACTTTAACCTTGTACGTTCCGTCTCCGCTTTAATAGTAATATAATTATCCTTTAATCTTGCAGACCAATAGCTCCTTATGGAAAAGGAAAACTCAAGATAAACACGCCAGGGCTCCTCGTGCCAAAAGCAAAGTTACCAAGAAAACTGCCAAGAAGAAAACTGCTGAGTCTTCTGATCCGCCAGAAGATGTTGATGAATCGGCTGAAGAGGTTAAACTTGACTCCCTTGGTTCCTTTTTCATGCACCTTATTGAAAATAACTATTCCCAGGATGATGCGGAGGCCAGCCATGCAAACCATGTTGAGGTAATAGCTCTTTCTTCCGATTCAGATCTGGTGCCAGTTAAAAGATTTCGCGTTCGGAAAGTGAAATACTCTCACCCTCTTGCTTATCTGGATCCAAAACTTTCTTTGAAGACACAGCAACCTGAAGGTCACCGCACAACCCGACATAGTGGCCAGCAAGTCACCTCTTCTGGTATACCAGATACACCAACCCGGAAACGTCGTCCAGAGGTTGCCTGTTCTCCTGAAAAACTTTACCCCTTGAAAGGTTTCTTCCGATACCCTCTCAATCCGTATGATTCGAATTATCAGGTATCTTCCAATTCATCCGGCGGTTCATCAACCACTCAGTTGCCTCCCCTTAAAACCGTCGTTGGGTAAGCGTTCTTGCTTTTTGGTTTGTTTCTTCATGCATCGGTTTACAACACTAATCTTTATTTTGACGTTGTAGTACCAAGGCCCGATTAAGCAAAAAAGCCAAGACCAGCGATCCCACTGACGATGTTGAACCGGAGAAGACCCCCGAGAATGCTGGTGAAAATCCTGATACTGTCATGGATGACTCTGCCCCGCAAGACCCAGCCACTGATGCTGATCCGCCGGAAGCTGATCCGGCTACTCATGTGGACACATCAAGCCCACGTGCTACGCCTGCAAGTCCAGTTGTTGATCTGCTGAGTTCAACTGCTAATCCGCCAAGCCCTGCTGCCACTCCGTCAAGCCCAGCCAAAGATAATGTCAATCAATCAAGCCCAGAAAAGATGATGATGACGTTGTTGTTACTGGCACTGCTTATACCGCCCCGGGCAATCCAGTTGTTTTATCAAAACATACCGCCAAGGACGAATTTGTTGCTATGGGCAAGGGGAAGGGGGCAACTGACTTGTCAAACTATGCTAATCTTTCTACTCAGGATCTTCATTCCGGATTCTTGAACCGGATTTACACAAGCCGAGATTATGAAGTCGGTTTGGTAAACCTGATGAAGGAACGCTATGAGGTAAACACCTGCATCCTTATTCTGTGCCTTTCCTGTATTGTAGCCCCCAAGGGCCGGTTTGACTTTGCAAAGTCAAACCGGGACTTTCATTTTTCCAAACTGTAATTTGTTGACTTTCCTTACATATTTTCTTGATCAAATACACATTAGCCCCCAAGTGCCAAGATTGAAATTGGTATTAATCCTTGGGACTCAAAAACAATCAGTAGTAAAAAAGCAATCCGCATTAGCCCCCAAGTGCCAAGTGTATAACTGGTTGTATGCTTGGGACTTTTGGATAAAATATTTATATGCTCCTCTGATTGTGGCAGGCTGATATAAATCACCAAGGCACTCAAATTGCTGATCTCCAAGAAAGTATCAAATCCCAACAAGCAGAGTCGTCCAAGGCCAAGGATGAGCTAAAAGCCGCTTTAACCGCCATGGAACAACTTAAAGAAGGGTTCAAGACTGAGCGTGCCAAGTGGGATACTGAAAAGACTGCATTGCTGAAGCGGGCTGAAGACGCCGAGTCGGCTCTTAAACCGGTGGCGGAAGAACTTACTGGGTTGAAGCGCCAAGTGAATGCCATGACCTCTGCAGTATTTGGTAAGTACTCTTGCCAAGGCTTCTTGAATGACTATCCTTGTAATTTGCCGGTTTAACATGAAAGTCTTTAACCGTTGCAGGTAGCCGCATTGCTCATCTGGGCTCTGACATGCGGATGAAGCTGAAGGCAGCATATACTCTGATTGAACAACTGTATACTGGTGCTCAACGGGTTATCTGCGCAGCGTCATACAACAATCAAGGACACGCTGGCAAAGTTATCCATAACACCAGCACAGATAGAAGAGATGAAGCGATCCGCTGCCAGGGCTGGCGCTTTGTTGGCACTTACCCGCGCGAAAGCATGGATAGCCGACCTGGACCAGGTGGACATCGCCAAGGGCTTTCCTAGTGCACAAGAAAACAGGGCAGATTTTGATGACGAAGCCCTTAAAAATGTAACAAGGGAGATGCGTCCTCTGGGGAGTCAACTGGCAGAAGAAGCTAACTTGACTGTTCACCGGTCTTTCTATGATGCTAATAACAAACGAACTAACGCTGTCATGCTGGAAGCGCAAAATCTTATTCCGCCAATTCGTAAGCACACTTACGCCCCTGACGTAGATCCATCCGAACTTATAAGTGAAGAGGCTGTTTTTCGGGCTTTAACCCGGATTGACTGGACCACAGTGGACTTCCAACCACTAGATGGGGAGGAGGATGCTGAACCGACAACAGATGATCTATCAACTTCACGTCAACATGGTGATGAGGCTTGATCCGGCAATCTAGTTGATGCTTCACAAACTTTGCTCTGTTGGAGGAAAACAACATCATATTTTGGGCCGTAAAGCGCCTTGTAATAGGCTAGTGAAAATACTTTGATCTGTTGCCATCGTGCACTGCGATATACTTTGTTTAATCCGCCGTGACATTTTCAGAGCTGGCTTATATATCTTCATAATACTTATGCAATCCCTGTGTCTGCATAAAAAAGATCTGCCCGGGCGGTTTACCGCCGGACGAGTCACAATGCCCCATGCGAAGCTAGGTTAATAACCAAAGCTTAAAAACATGAAATAAACCATACCTGTGATATAAAATCACTTAGTTGATTTACCAATTTATACTTGTAATCAGGGTGAACACCCGACTTCCACCATGCAGTGCTGGTATGTATAAAGGAGAACCGGGCTGTAATGAACACCGGATGATTGTACTGATAAGCCAGTCCGAGTTGTGACACAGCAGTTTGATAAAGCATAAGGTTTGACAACTTATAGTTGACAACTTAGCCGGGTTAACAAACACCGGATTGATATGAATATGATCTAACAACTTGTAGTTGAAAGTCAAGTCGGGTCAATAGCCACCGGTTTAATTTGATGACTGATAGTCATGCCGGGTCAGTAGACACCGGTTCAAAATAGAATTTATCAATAGAGGAAAAAGAACTTGACAAAGGCAAATAAAACCGTGTAGTCAAGGCTTTTCAAGGGCTGCCAGGCCCAAATTCGAGGCTTTTCATGGGCTGCCAGGCCGCTGAGTTAAACCGTTTTGACAAAGCCTTTTAAGATGGGCCTCCAACTAATCATTCATCGTTTTAACTTTGACAAGTTCAGGGTCTCAATGAGAGTAACTGTCAAACGTTCGACAGGTCATGCCAGGATTACCTGGATAGGAGTGGCTTACTTGATGAAGGCAGGTTAACCCGGGGTTTTAGGTAAATACACCAGGCTTCCAAGCCGTGGGTCGATACCCGGTTACAAGGGTCCTTTCAAACTCTTTGGTATTTGACACAAAGAGCCCCCAAGTAACTTTGTGAGCTGTGCTCAATGGGTGCCTATGTTTGAGTCGCGCTTTGAGCAACAGAACTCTCTTTGGCCCCGTGGGTGTGAAGCTCCCAAGCTATGTAGTGGCATGATAGCCAGTTTAACAAGTAGTACTTCGCTTCGTTAGCTGAAGCCCTCATGCAAACAAAGATTTGAAGAAAACGGCAGAGACCCTGCTTATAGCAAGGATGCCGGTTTATTATATTGATCATAATATATACATTGTTGGAATATGTACATAAGAAAAGCCTGTGGCTTCAAGTGTAATAAGGCCGTAGGAGAGCGATGTTCCATGGCCGCCGGGTCTCCTCCTCAAAACTGCGTGAATCTTCTCGAACGTCAATGAGGTAGTATGAGCCGTTATGTAGATTTTTACTGACCACAAAGGGTCCTTCCCAAGGTGGGGATAACTTGTGCATATCCGTCTGATCCTGGATAAGCCGGAGCACCAAGTCACCTTCTTGAAAGGTCCTTGACTTAACCCGGCGGCTGTGATAACGCCGCAGGTCTTGTTGATAAACCGCCGATCGAGCCAAAGCCATGTCCCGTTTCTCATCTATCAGGTCCAGCGCCTCTTGGCGTGCTTGCTCATTATCCGCTTCAACATAATTGGCAACCCGGGGCGAGTCATGACGAATATCACTGGGGATGACTGCCTCAGCCCCGTAGACCATGAATAAAGGTGTATAACCCGTAGATCGGCTCAAGGTGGTGTTTATGCTCCATAACACAGATGGTAATTCTTCCACCCAACAGCCCGGCGTCCGCTTCAAAGGGACCATAAGCCAGGGCTTGATACCCTTCAGGATCTCTTGATTCGCCCTCTCAGCTTGACCATTGGACTGAGGATGAGCCACGGATGCTACATCAAGCCGGATGTGCTCTCGTTGACAAAACTCCTCCATCTCACCTTTAGAAAGGTTCGTACCATTATCTGTGATGATTCTGTGTGGAAAACCAAAACGGAAAATAATCCTTTTGAGAAATTGAACCGCCGTGGCTGCATCACACTTGCTGACCAGCTCCGCTTCAACCCATTTAGTGAACTTGTCAACCGCCACCAACAGGTGGGTCTTCTTATCTTTGGAGCGCTTAAAAGGTCCAACCATGTCAAGCCCCCAAGTGGCAAACGGCCAAGTGATGGGAATCATGCGTAGTTCTTGAGCCGGGACATGAGCTCGGCGTGAAAACTTCTGACAGGCATCACACCGCTTTACCAGATCCTCCGCATCAGCATGAGCTGTCAACCAATAGAACCCATGACGAAAAGCCTTAGCCACCAAGGATTTTGAACCGGCATGGTGACCACAATCCCCTTCATGGATTTCACGTAGAATCTCTTGCCCTTCTTCAGGAGAAACACAGCGTTGGAATACGCCTGAGATACTACAATGGTGTAATTCGCCATTGTGAACAACCATGGACTTGGACCGCCGGATTATCTGTCTGGCAAGGAGCTCATCATCTGGTAACTCGCCCCGGTTCAGATACGCCAAATATGGAACCGTCCAATCCAGCGTGATGTGTAAAGCGGCTACCAATTGGGCCTCCGGATCAGAACAGCCAAATCCTCCTCTGTAGGCAACTTAACAGACGGGTTATGCAAGATATCTAAAAAGGTATTGGGTGCTACCGGTTTACGTTGAGATCCCAGCCGGCTCAAAGCGCCGGCTGCTTCGTTTTTGCGCCGGTCAATGTGCTCAACCTGATAACCCTTAAAGTGACCTGCCACAATATCCACCTCGCGTCGATAAGCTGCCATGAGTGGATCCTTAGAATCCCAGGTACCAGAAACTTGCTGGGCCACCAGATCAGAATCTCCAAGACAGCGAACCCGGCTTAAGTTCATTTCCTTAGCCACACGGAGACCATGGAGTAAGGCCTCGTACTCTGCAGCATTGTTAGTACAAGGAAACATTAAGCGGAGAACATAACAAATTTTATCACCTCCAGGGGAAGTAAGGACAATTCCAGCCCCCGAGCCTTCCAATTGCCTGGACCCGTCAAAGTGAATAGTCCAGTATGTATTGTCCGGTTTGTCCTCTGGTGCCTGTAACTCGGTCCAATCATTGATGAAGTCGACAAGCGCCTGAGATTTGATGGTCGTTCGAGGCATATACTTTAATCCATGTGGACCAAGCTCAATTGCCCACTTCGCAACCCGGCCAGTTGCTTCTCTGTTCTGGATTATATCGCCCAAAGGAGCAGAACTAACCACCATGATAGGATGGCCTTGAAAGTATTGCTTGAGCTTCCTACTTGCCATAAAAACACCATACACCAGCTTCTGCCAATGCGGATACCTTAGCTTTGACTCGATCAACACTTCACTGATATAATGAACTGGTCGTTGAACCGGATATTCTTTCCCAGCCTCCTTACGCTCAACCACAATTGCCACACTGACCGCACGGGCATTGGCAGCCACATACAATAACAGAGGCTCGTTATCAACCGGAGCAGCAAGGACGGGCGGTTCAGCGAGCTGCCGCTTCAAATCCTCAAATGCCGCATTGGCTGCGTCACTCCAGACAAAATCATCTGTCTTCTTCAACATATGATACAAAGTGATACGTCTCCGTCGTATCTATAATTTTTGATTGTTCCATGCCAATATTATTCACTTTCATATACTTTTTGGCAACTTTTTAAATTATTTTTGGGACTAACATATTGATCCAGTGCTAGTTCCTCTCTGTTGCATATTTTATGTTTCGCAGAATATCCATATCAAACGGAATCCAAACGGGATAAAAATGGACGGAGCTTATTTTTAGAAAATATGGAAAATTCCAGAAGAAAAATCCACGCGAGACGGTGCCCGAGGTGGTCACGAGGCAGGGGGCACGCCCTCCCCCCTGGGCGCGCCGCCTACCCTCGTGAGCCCACCGTAAGGCGGTTGATGCTCTTCTTTTGCCGCAAGAAAGCTAATATTCGGAAAAAATCACAGAAAAGGTTTCAGGCCAATCGGAGTTACGGATCTCCATATATACGCGAAATGGTGAAACAAAGCCAGAACAGAACGCAGAAACAGAGAGATAGATCCAATCTTGGAGGGCCTCTCACCCCTCCCAAGCCATGGGAGCCAAGGAACAGAGGGGAAACCCTCCTCCCATCTAGGGAGGAGGTCAAGTAAGAAGAAGAAGAAGAAGGGGGGCTCTCTCCCCCTTGCTTCCGGTGGCGCCGGAACGCCGCCGGGGGCCATCATCATCACCGCAATCTACACCAACACCTCTGCCATCTTCACCAACATCTCCATCACCTTCCCCCCTCTATCTACAGCGGTCCACTCTCCCGCAACCCGCTATACCCTCTACTTGAACATGGTGCTTTATGCTTCATATTATTTTCCGATGATGTGTTGCCATCCTATGATGTCTGAGTAGATTTTTGTTGTCCTATTGGTGATTGATGAATTGCTATGATTGGTTTGAATTGCATGTTTTATTATTGGTGTTGCCCTATTGTGCCCTCCGTGTCACGCAAGCGTGAGGGATTCCCGTTGTAGGGTTTGCAATATGTTTATGATTTGCTTATGGTGGGTGGCGTGAGTGACAGAAGCACAGACCTGAGTAAGTAGGTTGTTTGCGTATGGGATAAAGGGGACTTGATACTTTAATGCTATGGTTGGGTTTTACCTTAATGAATCTTTAGTAGTTGCGGATGCTTGCTAGAGTTCCAATCATAAGTGCATATGATCCAAGTAGAGAAAGTATGTTAGCTTATGCCTCTCCCTCAAATAGAATTGCAATAGTGATTACCGGTCTAGTAACATAGTCAGTTGCCTAAGGACAATTCCACAACTCCTACCACCACTTTTCCATAGTCACCATATTTACTTTAGTTGTGTCTTTATCTAAACAGCCCCTAGTTTATGTTTACGTGCTCTTTACTTTCTTGCAAGCTTACCCAAAACACCTACAAAGTACTTCTAGTTTCTTACTTGTTCTAGGTAAAGCGAACGTCAAGCATGCGTAGAGTTGTATCGGTGGTCGATAGAACTTGAGGGAATATTTGTTCTACCTTTAGCTCCTCATTGGGTTCGACACTCTTACTTATCGAAAAAGGCTACAATTGATCCCCTATACTTGTGGGTTATCAAGACCTTTTTCTGGTGCCGTTGCCGGGGAGCAATAGCGTGGGGTGAATATTCTCGTGTGTGCTTGTTTGCTTTATCACTAGGTAATTTTTATTTGCTATTCTTAGTTATTTTCTATCTTTAGTTATGGGTAGGAAACGCAAAATACCAAAAAAATTAGTAGTACCTACTGAACCAATGGTTGAAGAACCACTCAAAATCTATCACACTGTTGAAGCTTATTACTTGGATCATCTTCGATCCCTATGTGCTCGTGCTGAAACCCCAACTAGCTTAGTTGAGGGCAAATCTTTGGATGAGCATGCTTGTTTTGTGCGACACTGAATATCTCAAAAAGGGAAACTTTTGCAACATCAAATTAATACTATGCAATGCTATGCTTGGAATTTATGTGAAATTTATGATTTTACTTGTTGTTCTGGAAACCCTAAGAAACACCTTCCCTACCAATGTGAGTCTATTGATAATGGAATCTTATCCTCGTATGCTAAGGGTGTTTATAATTACTATGATGTTCAACAAATTGAAGAATTTGTTGCTTTTAAGGGTGCTTACGAAATTGCTTCTTTGATTGAAAAGTATGGTGCTACTCTTTACGAATCTAAAATTTTTGCCATACTTAAATATTGCTATGATAATTATGCTTCTAATCCTTATGTTAAACCATATATTGAGAACTACTCCGCTGTCCAATAAGAGACTAATATTTTGCAGGAAGCTATGGAGGAAGAAATTAATGAAATTGTGAGCTCATTGGATGAAAAAGATGATGAGGAGAGCGAGGAACAAAAGGAGGAAGAGCGGATTGATCACCCGTGCCCACCTTCTAATGAGAGTAACTCTTCAACTCATACATTGTTTAATTCCCCTTCGTGCTTACCGAAGGATGATTGCTATGATGATTGTTATGATCCCTATGATTCTTTTGAAATATCCATTTTTGATGATGCTTGCTATGCTTGTGGCCAAGATGCCAATATGAATGATGCTTATGGAGATGAACTTGCTATAGTTCCTTATGTTATGAATGAAATTGTTGCTATTGCACCCACGCATGATAGTCCTATTATCTTTTTGAATTCTCCCGACTACACAATATCGGAGAAGTTTGCACTTATTAAGGATTACATTGATGGGTTGCCTTTTACCGTTGCACATGATGATTTTGATAGATATAATATGCATGTGCTTGCTGCTCCTACTTGCGATTATTATGAGAGAGGAACTATATCTCCACCTCTCTATGTTTCCAATACAATGAAATTGCAAGAAACTGTTTATACTATGCATTGGCCTTTACTATGTGTGCATGAATTGTTCTTTTATGACATGCCGATGCATAGGAAGAGAGTTAGACTTCGTCATTACATGATATATGTTGCTTTTTGCTCACTACTAAATGCCAAATCATTGCTAATTAAAATTGGCTTTGATATACCTTGGGATCCGGGTGGATTCACTACTTGAGCACTATATGCCTAGCTTAATGGCTTTAAAGAAAGCGCTGCCAGGGAGACAACCCGGAAGTTTTAGAGAGTCATTTAATTCTTTTGAGTGCTTTCATATAGTTTAGAAACAACAAAAATAAAGAGGGGAACCCAAAACTTTTTCAAAAAGAAAAGTGAAAGTAAGAGAGACAAGCATTGTTGAAGTGGGAGAGCTCCTTGAACTTTTTTCATGCTCACGGCAACTTTGTGAATCTTGATTACAGAAACTTTTCAACAAAAATAATTATCCCCTTGTACAATTCCATTGTATTATTAAAATAATGTGCCAAGGTTTGCCTTTAGGATGTTTACAATGCTTGTTGGTTTGTGCGGTGCAGGACAGAAACTTTGGCTGTAGTGCGTGAATTTTAATTTTTTACTGGAACGTCAAATGGTTCTGATTCTTTTTGCAATGTATTTCTGTACAGATTTTTTATTTTTACTAATTTTGGCACAATTGTTTAAATATCAGAAGTATGGTTAATGTTCAGATTTCTACAGACTGTTCTGTTTTAGACAGATTCTGTTTTTGATGCATAGTTTGCTTGTTTTGATGAAACTATCAATTTATATCAGTGGATTAAGCCATGAAAAAGTTATATTACAGTAGACACAATGCAAAAACAAAATATGAATTGGTTTTCAACAATACTTAGAGTAGTGATTTGCTTTATTATACTAACGGATCTGACCGAGTTTTCTGTTGAAGTTTTGTGTGGATGTAGTGTCTAATCGAGGATGTTTCGATGTGAGAAGAAGGAAGAGAGGCAAGAGCTCAAGCTTGGGGATGCCCGAGGCACCCCAAGTAAATATTCAAGGAGACTCAAGAGTCTAAGCTTGGGGATGCTCGGGAGGCATCCCCTCTTTCTTCAACAAGTATCGGTATGTTTTCGGATTCGTTTCGTTCATGCATTATGTGCAATCTTGGAGCGTCTTTTGCATTGAGGTTTTTATTTTTCTTTTATGCACCATGCTGGTATGAGATAGTCCTTGGTTGATTTATAGAATGCTCATTGCACTTCACTTATATCTTTTGAGTATGGCTTTATAGAATGCTTCATGTGCTTCACTTATATCATTTGAAGTTTGGATTGCATGTTTCTCTTTACTTAAACAACCGCCATTTGTAGAATGCTCTTTTGCTTCACTTATATTTGTTAGAGCATGGGCACATCTTTTTTAGAAAGAATTAAACTCTCTGTCTTCACTTATATCTATTTAGAGAGATGACAGGAACTGGTCATTCACATGGTTAGTCATAAAATCCTACATAAACTTGTAGATCGCTGAATATGATATGTTTAATTCCTTGCAATAGTTTTGTGATATAAAGATGGTGATATTAGAGTTATGCTAGTGGGTGGTTGTGGATTGTAGATACACTTGTGTTGAGGTTTGCAAGTCCCGTAGCATGCACGTATGGTAACCGTTGTGTGACAAATTTGAAGCATGGGGTGTTTCTTTGATTGTCTTCCTTATGAGTGGCGGTCGGGGACAAGCGATGGTCTTTTCCTACAAATCTATCCCCCTAGGGGCATGCGTATTAGTACTTTGCTTCGAGGACTAATAAACTTTTGCAATAAGTATATGAGTTCTTTATGACTAATGTGAGTCCACGGATTATACGCACTTTTACCTTTCCATCATTGCTAGCCTCTTCGGTACCGTGCATTGCCCTTTCTCACCTCGGAGTTGGTGCAAACTTCGCCGGTGCATCCAAACCCCGTGATACGATACGCTCTGTCACACATAAGCCTCATTATATCTTCCTCAAAACATCCACCATACCTACCTATTATGGCATGTCCATAGCCATTCCGAGATATATTGCCATGCAACTTCCATCATCATCATATACATGACTTGAGCATTCATTTTCATATTTCTTTGCATGATCATAAGATAGCTAGCATGATGTTTTCATGGCTTGTCCGTTTTTTTGATGTCATTGCTACGCTAGATCATTGCACATCCCGGTACACCGCCGGAGGCATTCATATAGAGTCATATCTTTGTTCTAGATATCGAGTTGTAATATTGAGTTGTAAGTAAATAAAAGTGTGATGATCATCATTATTAGAGCATTGCCCCAGTGAGGAAAGGATGATGGAGACTATGATTCCCCCACAAGTCGGGATGAGACTCCGGACGAAAAAGATAAAAAATAAAAAAAAGAGAAAGGCAAAAAAAA
>LR880970.1:798923661-798934681 GCA_904067115.1 Aegilops sharonensis
ATGGACTCAACATTAGTCATAAAGAACTCACATACTTATTGCAAAAATCTATTAGTCATCGAAACAAAGTACTACGCGCATGCTCCTAGGGGGATAGATTGGTAGGAAAAGACCATCGCTCGTCCCCGACCGCCACTCATAAGGAAGGCAATCAATAAACACCTCATGCTCTAACTTCGTTACATAACGGTTCACCATACGTGCATGCTATGGGACTTGCAAACCTCAACACAAGTATTTCTCAATTTCACAATTACTCAACTAGCACGACTCTAAGATCACCACATTTATATCGCAAAACTATTGCAAGGAATCAAACATATCATATTCAGCGATCTACAAGTTTTATGTAGGGTTTTATGACTAACCATGTGAATGACCAGTTCCTGTCATCTCTCTAAATAGATATAAGTGAAGCGAGAGAGTTTTAATTCTTTCTACAAAAGATATGCCCATGCTCTAACAAATATAAGTGAAGCAAAAGAGCATTCTACAAATGGCGGTTGTCTATGTAAAGAGAAACAAGCAATCCAAACTTCAAATGATATAAGTGAAGCACATGAAGCATTCTATAAAGCCATACTCAAAAGATATAAGTGAAGTGCATAGAGCATTCTATAAATCAACCAAGGACCATCTCATACCAGCATGGTTCATAAAAAAATGAAAACTAAATGCAAAAGATGCTCCAAGGTTTGCACATATCACATGAACGAAACGAATCCGAAAACATACCGATACTTGTTGAAGAAAGAGGGGATGCCTTCCGGGGCATCCCCAAGCTTAGACGCTTGAGTCTCCATGAATATTTACTTGGGGTGCCTCGGGCATCCCCAAGCTTGAGCTCTTGCCTCTCTTCCTTCTTCTCACATCAAAACCTTCTCGATCATCGAACACTTCATCCACACAAAACTTCAACAGAAAACTCGGTAAGATCCGTTAGTATAATAAAGCAAATCACTACTCTAAGTACTGTTGCAAACCGATTCATATTTTGTTTTTGCATTCTGTTTACTGTAATATAACTTTTTCATGGCTTAATCCACTGATATAAATTGATAGTTTCATCAAAACAAGCAAACTATGCATCAAAAAACAGAATCTGTCTAAAACAGAACAGTCTGTAACAATCTGAACATTCACCATACTTATGATACTTGAAAATTTCTGCCAAAATTATGAAAAATAAAAAATTTGTACAGCAAGACAGTGCAAAAAGAATCAGAACCATTTGACATTCTAGTAAAAAAATTAAAATTCGCGCTCTACAGCCAAAGTTTTTGTCCTGCACCGCACAAACCAACAAGCATTGTAAACATCCTAAAGGCAAACCTTGGCACATTATTTTTATAATACAATGGAATTGTACAAGGGGATAATTATTTTTGTTGAAAAGTTTCTGTAATCAAGATTCACAAAGTTGTCGTGAGCATGAACAAAGTTCAAGGAGCTCTCCCACTTCAACAATGCTTGTCTTTCTCACTTTCGCTTTTCTTTTTGAAAAAGTTTTGGGTTCCCTTCTTTATTTTTGTTGTTTTTAAACTATATGAAAGCACTCGACAGAAATAAATGACTCTCTAAAACTTTCGGGTTGTCTCCCTAGCAGCGCTTTCTTTAAAGCCATTAAGCTAGGCATATAGTGCTCAAGTAGTGAATCCACCCGGATCCCAAGGTATATCAAAGCCAATTTTAATTAGCAATGATTTAGCACTTAGTAGTGAGCACAAAGCAACATATATCAAGCAATGACGAAGTCTAACTCTCTTCCTATGCATCGGCATGTCATAAAAGAACAATTCATGCACACATAGTAAAGGCCAATGCATAATATAAACAGTTTCTTGCAATTTTATCGTGTGGGAAACATAGAGAGGTGGAGATATAGTTCCTTTCTCATAATAATTGCAAGTAGGAGCAGCAAGCACATGCATATTATATCTATCAGAATCATCATGTGTAGTAGTAAAAGGCAACCCATCAATATAATCCTTAATAAGAACAAACTTCTCTGATATAGTGTAGTCGGGAGAATTCAAAAAGGTAATAGGACTATCATGCGTGGGTGCAATAGCAACAATTTCATGTTTAACATAAGGAACTATAGCAAGTTCATCTCCATAAGCATAATTCATATTGGCATCTTGGCCACAAGCATAGCAAGCATCATCAAAAAGGGATATTTCAAGAGAATCAACGGGATCATAATAGTCATCATAGCAATCATCCTTCGGCAAGCACGAAGGGGAATTAAACAATGTATGAGTTGAAGGGTTACTGTCATTAGAAGGTGGGCACGGGTGATCAATCCGCTCTTCCTCCTTTTGTTCTTCGCTCTCCTCCTCATCTTTTTCATCCAATGAGCTCACAGTTTCATCAATTTCTTCTTCCATAGGCTCCTGCAAAATATTAGTCTCTTCTTGGACAGCAGAGACTTTCTCAATAAGTGCATTAATTTTGTAATTGTATTCATAATTCTCATAGCAATATTTGAGGATAGCTAAATTTTCAGATCTATAAACAGCATCATCAAAATCTTCAAACTCTTTACACATAGATTCAATTTCATAAGCACCCAAGCAACAAATTCTTCTATTCGTTCCACATCATAGTAATCATATATACCATTAGCGTAAGAAGCTAAGGTTTTATTATCATTAAATTTGCATGAAAAGGGAAGGTGTGGAGCCTTCATCCTAGAGCAAGAAGTATAATCATAACTCATTCATAGTTGCCAAGCATACCACTTCAATATATGAATTTGATCCCATAATAGTTTCCCTTTTTGTGTTAAGCGATAATCCCTAAAGTATTCACATTGATCCAACGTTACTCCCATTACATAATTAAATGGGGTTTTCTCAGGATTATTAAAGTAGTACATAATATCTTTCACATAACCACCATCGAGGGTTTTAGGAGGTTCCCCATCTCCATGAGTAGCAAGTACACCTATTTTTTTGGTATTTCGTGTTCCATATCCATAAATAAAGATAAATAACAACTAAGAACAGCAAATAAAAATTACTTAGTGATAAAGCAAACAAGCACACACGAGAATATTCACCCCACGCTATGACTCCCCGGCAACGGCGCCAGAAAAAGGTCTTGATAACCCACAAGTATAGGGGATCAATTGTAGCCTCTTTCGATAAGTAAGAGTGTCGAACCCAACGAGGAGCTAAAGGTACAACAAATATTCCCTCAAGTTCTATCGACCACCGATACAACTCTACGCACACTTGACGTTCGCTTTACCGGAAACAAGTATGAAACTAGAAGTACTTTGTAGGTGTTGTTGGATAGGTTTGCAAGAAAGTAAAGAGCGAGTAAATAAAAGCTAGGGGCTGTTTAGATGAAGACACAACTAAACTAGTAAATAGCTTGTTGTCACGAGAAAGTTATTTGTCCCTAGGCAATCAATAACTAGACCGATAATCATTATTGCAATTTTATTTGAGGGAGAGGCATAAGCTAACATACTTTCTCTACTTGGATCATATGCACTTATGATTGGAACTCTAGCAAGCATCTGCAACTACTAAAGATCATTAAGGTAAAACCCAACCATAGCATTAAAGTATCAAGTCCCCTTTATCCCATACGCAAACAACCTACTTACTCGGGTTTGTGCTTCTGTCACTCACGCCACCCACCATAAGCAAATCATGAACATATTGCAAACCCTACAGCGGGAATCCCTCACGCTTGCGCGACACAGAGAGCACCATAGGACAGCACCAATAATAAAACATACAACTCAAACCAATCTTGATCATCAAATAGCCATTAGGACAAAACGGATCTACTCAAACATCATAGGATAGCCATACATCATTGGGAAATAATATATAGCGTTGAGCACCATGTTTAAGTAGAGATTACAGCGGGTAAGAGAGAGGTTACACCGCTGCATAGAGGGGGGAAGAGTTGGTGATGATGGCGGTGAAGTTGTTGGTGAAGATGGCGGTGATCATGATGGCCCCGGCAGCGCTCCGGCGCCACCGGAAGCAAGGGGGAGAGGGCCCCCCTTCTTCTTCTTCTTCCTTGACCTCCTCCCTAGATGGGAGAAGGGTTTCCCCTCTTGTCCTTGGCTCCCATGGCGTGAGAGGGGCGAGAGCCCCTCCGAGATTGGATCTATCTATCTGTCTCTCTCTGTTTCTGTGTTTTCTTCTGGTCCCCTTTCACCGTTTCGTATATATATGGAGATCTGTAACTCCGATTGGACTGAAACCATCGCCGTGATTTTTTTTCCCAAAAATTAGCTTTCTTGTGGCCAAAGAAGGGCGTCAACCACCTTACAGGTGGGTCACGAGGGTCAGGGGCGCGCCCTAGGGGGGGGCGCCCCCTATCTTGTGCCCACCTCAGACACTGGTTAGCGTTGATTTTTCTTCCAGATTTTCCAAATATTCCAAAAAAATCTCCTTCCGGTTTTATCCCGTTTGGACTCTGTTTAATATGGATATTCTGCAAAACCAAAAACATGCAACAGACAGGAACTGGCACTGGGCACTGGATCAATATGTTAGTCCCAAAAATAATATAAAAAGTCGCCAAAAAGTATATGAAAGTTGAATAATATTGGCATGGAACAATCGAAAATTATAGATACGACGGAGACGTATCACACATGCACAACTATGCACTCAAAATACCTTGGGCATCAGCGGAGGCAATGTACGGGCAGGCCTATAGCACGGTTCGACCTTATACGGCCATCCCCTTTCTTTAATCATTTTTTTCTTTTTTACCACAGGTGAATCAAAACCTACTCATCCTTCGAACTCACGAGGGCTCTCTCCGAGCCTGGTTCCGTATACATAGCCAAGGAACATTCCTCTAAAGGAATCTTTCTTACTTGGGCGAAAGCGGCACATACGTGCGGCAGGAAGGTGCAAAGGATTTTGCAAACCACAACTTCACTCAAGAACCTGTATGGAGCTTTTTCGCCTAGCCCTAGACCCCCGACATGTAAAATGGCCTTGGTGATTATGATAAATTCTATAAGATTACGTTTTGACGTATCAATCAGATCCCAGTGAACCAAATTCTTATTCGGTATCGTCTTTAATTATAGACTTTATTCCGTCTGTTCAGTTGTCTCATGCACACACCTCGGCACAAAAATGCCAGGGGCTCTATAGGGCAACATGTGTGTTGCCAAACAAAAAGTCTAAACAGCTTTATAGCACAATTTGGCATCCCAAGCTTGGCACTATATGCATCAGCTTCGAATCATGTCTTTGGTCAATAGTTGGGTTGCCCGACTCCTGTGTTTGCTACCTTCGTTCCGTCTGATCGGCTAGGGTAGTAAAGGGAGAACTACTGCGATTGTGTTTCTGGTTCGTCCGGTTAAGCACCTCAGTAGAGAAAGCCAAAAACTGACTGTCATGATGCGGCGAGAGCTGGTCAGCCACTCGGCGATTTATCATAATCCTTAGCGATTTTCCCGCATTACACGAAGGACTGTTTCCCGGTCACATATTTAACGCATCCGCGTCAAGGTAGCCGTTTACATGCCAGGGGCTACTGTATAGACCCATTGTAAAACTCCTATAGCTAAGTGAGAGCAATAAAACCGAATAGTCTGATTGCCTGGTTCGCC
Source organism: Aegilops sharonensis (assembly GCA_904067115.1). Lineage (NCBI taxonomy): Eukaryota > Viridiplantae > Streptophyta > Magnoliopsida > Poales > Poaceae > Aegilops > Aegilops sharonensis. The sequence goes on from LR880970.1 coordinate 798,929,264, forward strand.
GCACTGACACCTCCTTCAAGGACCAAGACGTTGGGTTAAGTGTAGCCATGTGCAATTCCGAACACTCCAGTAGTATCTACATGGGGGTTGAAGCCGACGACTGGAAATTCTCATATATAATAAATGGCCGCACAGGAGGATACAAATTTTCATCAAGAATGAATATATTACAAAATACTTAGTTCATATTACAAACCACCCGGACAGTTCGGACTCGGTTATTCGAATACTACATCCTTAGAGCACTGGCCCTCTACAAGGCGGGCACCTTTTAGCACATCCTCAAAATAGCTTTCCGGTGTGCGGTGGGCCTTGCTTTCGGGAGGACCCTCAACTGCCACCTTTTCGGCCTTCATCTTCACCCAGTGCATCTTGACACGGGCGAAAGCCATACGCGCTCCTTATATACAGGACCACGTCTTAACGGCGTCAATCCGGGGCAGCGCGTCGACAAGATGCCACACGAGGCCGAAGTAGCTGTCCGAAATGGCTTCGACCGGCCACAATCGGACTATGACGTCCTTCATGGCCGCGCTGGACATCTTATGTAGCTCCGCCCATTGTGCCATCTGGTCATTTAGCAGTACGGGACGATCCTGCCCCACAAACTGCGACCAGAAGAGCTTCTCCGTCGCGTACCCCTCCTGGGCCTGGAAGAACTGGGCGGCGTCCGCAGCACTCTTCGGCAGATCCGCATATGCGTCTGGAGAACTCCACAATCGATTAAGCAAGGCATACTTCCGGTCCCCAAATTTAGCCTGTAAAAGAAAGGGCTTACCAGCCGCTATCTGACCGGCTTGACGAATTTCCTCGCGCGCTGCGCGGATTCGGACCACGCCTCCGAAGCGTCTTGAAGGGCCTTGGCGAGTTCGGTCCCCTTCGTTTTATTTTTCGTTTCCAAGGACTCGCACTTGGCGGCGGTGTCCTTGAGTTTTTGCTCCATACCGGTCACCCGTTCCTCAAAACGGCGCCGAGCGGCCTGTTCGGCCGTCTAGTCTGCAGCCGCTTATCGGCGGATGCCTTGCTTACCCTGGCTTGCTCCTTGGCTTGAGCAAGCTCTCCCCTGAGGGTTTCCACCACGGCGGCACCATCTGTACAAACACACACATCGCAGCCCTTGAATTTTCAGAGAGCACGAACATAAACAGGCACAAAAGCAAGATATATCGTATACCTTGCGCCTAGTCGAGCCGCGTGTTAACAAGGACTAGATCCTCATCGGCTCGCTCCAGTTTCCGTTTGAGTTCAGAAATTTCCGCTGACTGGGCAATCGCCGCTAACAGAGAGGCCTGTTTTAAATCCAAATAAAATAGCATGTTACCACCTGACATTTGATTATTGATCCTCTGCTCGTTTTTCTTTCAAAAAACCAAACAGAGTCTCAGGGGCTACTATCTATATATACAGGCACATTTCTCATAAAAATGATCAAACACATTACATTGCATACCTCGAAGCCTACTAGCAAGCTGGAGAAGGCTTCGTTCAGCCCGCTTTTAGCAGACTGAATCATCTCAGCCACCGCACCCATCAGGATACGATGCTCATCCAGGACGGATGCACTTTGAAGTACATCCACCATAGTATTCGTCGCCTCCGGATTAGCGGAGGCCGTCATTCTCCCTTCTCCTGCAGGGGTCGCTCACCAAACTCCGGAGCCTTGTGAGTCTCCGGAGTAGTATGCGGCTGGGGGGCGGATTGACGAGGGCCCCCATCACCGGTCTTCAGGGGAGCCGTACCCTCCAGTCCTTCGGCAACCGAGGTGTTGCCTTCCAGCGCTGTTACGCTGCCCGCCCCCCCCCCCCGCCGCCGCCGCCGCGGCCCCCGCGGGTCGTCTCGCCCCCGCGCCGCGCCGCCCGCCGGGAGGGCGGGCGGCCCCCCCCCCCCCCCGGCGCGGCCCCCGCGAGGCGCCCCACGCCCCGCCTCCCCCCCGCCCGGGGGGGGCGGGGGGCCCCCGCCCGGGTGTTGAGGGGGGGGGTCCCCGCGCGTCCGGCGGGCGCCGGGGGGGTGCCGCCGGTGGGGGACGGTGGTGCCCCCCCCCGCGCCCCCGGCAGCCAGAGGGTGTCCCCCCGCCGCGCTTAAGTTGCCCCCCCCCCCCCCCGGCGCGGCCCCCGCGAGGCGCCCCACGCCCCGCCTCCCCCCCGCCCGGGGGGGGCGGGGGGCCCCCGCCCGGGTGTTGAGGGGGGGGGTCCCCGCGCGTCCGGCGGGCGCCGGGGGGGTGCCGCCGGTGGGGGACGGTGGTGCCCCCCCCCGCGCCCCCGGCAGCCAGAGGGTGTCCCCCCGCCGCGCTTAAGTTGCCCCCCCCCCCCCCCGGCGCGGCCCCCGCGAGGCGCCCCACGCCCCGCCTCCCCCCCGCCCGGGGGGGGCGGGGGGCCCCCCCCCCCCCCCGCGTCTCTTCAAGGCCCAGGGAGGGCCTACAGGATGACACCTTGGCATCGTCCACCCTAGGCGGCGAGGAAGCTAGTGGAGGCGACTCGCTCTCCATCATCTCCGATGGCAGATCCCCCGAGTATGAGGATGGCTGTGGGAGAACGCGGGTCGGACTACAAAATATAGAACCTAGAGTTATCATCACAGTTTATTAAGAATTGGATATGTGTAAAAAAATCCCGAGCTACTTACGAGTCGGCATTGGGCTTGGTCCGGCGACGATGCTTCGGGAGGGCCTCGGCGTCTGACTCCGAGTCATCGGAGAGGATGATCTTGTCCCTCTTGGATGCTTCGGCCTCCAGGTATTCAGAGGCCGCCCTTTTCTTGCCCTTGCGGGGAGGATCTTCTACTTCCTCCTCCTCCTCCTCGTCATCGTCGCCCTCGTGGGAGGACTGGGCTTCAGCTTCTCCGGACACTGCATCCGAAGTGCCTTCCTCTCTCTTCTTCTTCTTGTCCTTCTTTACCGGCACCTGGTATGGCGCCGGGACCAGCATTATTGTTAATAGAGGGTTGGCTGGGTTTTCGGGCAGAGGAGCCGAGCACCTTATCCGCTCCGCCTTGGCTGTCCAGCCCTAAAAGAGGAATTCAAACTTAGTATGCCCCTTTGATTGATGATTCAGACTATGTTTGGAAATAGAATGCTTACCGGAGAAGCAGGATGCGCGATGTCGAGCCCGATGTCTTCGGTCTTCCTGGGCCACTTCTTTTCCCGGGCCTTGAAGAGTAACTTCTAGATCCCATCGTGCGTTGTGCCAAAGAAATGTCGCAGAGTTAGAGGGCCCTCCGGATTGAATTCACACATATGGGTCTTCCGGCGTTGGCAGGGGAGGCATCGATGGGAGAGCATCACCTGAATCACGTCGGAGAGATCGGTGCCCTTGTCCATTATGCTCTTGATGCGCTGTTGTAGCACCAGTACCTCATCGGTGGACTCCCAGTCCAGACCCTTGTTGATCCATGATGCGAGCCGCATAGGCGGACCAGATCTGAATTCGGGAGCGGCTGCCCACTTGGTACCACGGGGTTCGGTGATGTAAAACCACTCTTGTTGCCATGCCTTTACGGTCTCCACGAAGGCTCCCTTTAGCCACCTGGTATTGGGGAGCTTGCTTATCATCGCGCCGCCACACTCTGCATGTTGTTTGTTGACCACCTTCGGCTTTACATTGAAAACCTTGAGTCAGAGGCCAAAGTGTGGAGGGATACGGAGGAGTGCTTCGCACATGACGGTAAATGCCGAGATGTGAAGGAAAGAGTTCGGGGCTAGATCATGGAAACCCAGCCCGTAGTAGAACATAAGACCGCGGACGGAGGGGTGGAGGGGAAAACCCAATCCGCGGAGTAAGTGGGGAATCAATACCACTCTTTCGCCTGGTCCTAGAGAGGGGATGACCTGCTCTTGGGCGGGAAGCCTGTGTGCGATCTCCACAGTCAAGTACCCAGCCTCCCGGAGCTCCTTAACGTTCTCCTCCGTGACGGAGGAAGCCATCCATTTGCCTTGGGAGCCGGATCTGGCCATGGCCGAAGAGGTTGGGGGCGAGGGGAAAGATTGAGACTCAGGCGCTGGAGCTTGATGATGGGAGTGCTGAGGAAGGAAGCGCGGGGTAAAAAGACGGATCCTTATCCTCTTATAAAGGCAGTGAATATCAAGCGCCCCCTGATAAGTCTTAAAACTTGCCTAGTCCCGAGGGGTCGTACGAACGGCACGGTTGGGTTACTCAAACCCGTATTGATAAGGATCCCGCAAATAAAGGGCACGATCTCTGCCTCGATGAGAAGTGTCAATAAAGGCCGCGCCTCGATACGTGAGGCGGGAGGCCCGAAAAATGATTCTAGTTAATAATGATGAGACTTGACGTAACGTTTCGCCAAAGAAAAAAAAGGAGAGCTGTCAATGGACATAGCTTATCTCTACTTAATATTTTACCTTCATGATGGAGGATTGTGGTTGTTATACAAAGTTGGGTACATGCCTTTTGTTCAAAAGACTAATCTTGAAGTATTCGGAGGAGGAACCCGCCTTGCAATGCTGAAGACAATCTGTGCGCCGGACACATCGTCATTGTAGACTGGTTCAGGGGCTACTGAGGGAGTCCTGGATTATGGGGTCCTCGAGTGTCCGGGCTATGTGACGTGGGCCGGACAGATGGGCCGTGAAGATACAAGATAGAAGGCCTTCCCCCGTATCCGGATGGGACTCTCCTTTGCGTGGATGACAAGCTTGGCGTTCGGATAGGAAGATTCCTTTCTCTGTAAACCCACTCTGTACAACCCTAGCCCCCTTCGGTGTCTATATAAACCAGAGGGTTTAGTCCATAGAGGCAATCATAATCATACAGGCTAGACATCTAGGGTTTAACCATTACGATCTCGAGGTAGATCAACTCTTGTAATCCCTATACTCAACAAAGTCAATCAAGCAGGAAGTAGGGTATTACCTCCATTAAGAGGGCCCGAACCTGGGTAAACACTGTGTCCCTTGCCTCCTGTTACCCTCGATCCTTAGACGCACAGTTCGGGACCCCCTACCCGAGATCTGCCAGTTTTGACACCTTGAGAGTTCCACTGTGCCGTCAAATGACCCTCTACGCAAGCATGTCGTTTGTTCAAACCTTGAGAGTTCGGGACTCTCTTTTCTTTTTTTGTTTTTCATGTTTTTTATTTCATTTTTTATTTTTTACTTTCATTTATACTTCCAAATATTTGTTATAAATTCACTTACATAAAACATTTGAAGAAAATGCTAAACAAATATTTGAAAAAATGTTGAATGTGTATAAAGAAAATTCTTCACATGTGTACGAAAAATGTATACAAAAAATACAACATGTGTCAAAAAAGTTGATCGTGTATTTTTTTAAAAAATTAATCAAGCCTTTGAAATCTATTTACAAGTATTTTAAAAATGTTATCAAGCACTTGAAAAAATGTTAAGTGTGTATAAAAAATATGTTGACAATGTATTAAAAATTAATCTTGTATTGTATT
>LR880970.1:798951386-798965916 GCA_904067115.1 Aegilops sharonensis
TGGTTCTATACTCAGTGATGCCGTTGGAGTTGATGGACTCGCTTATCTTCCAAGCCTTCCGCTGTTATTATTAGATGGCCTTAAGCCATATTATTGTAATAAGTTCCCTTGTGGACAACGATGTAATAAGTGTGTGATTGCTACTCTGCTATAAATCCTTCGAAGTACTGTGTGGTGTCAGCATTACTGATCCAGGGATGACACTGAGCACAGAGACTTGATCTATTTGGGTCTGGTCGCTACAAGAATAATGTGAGTCAAAGAGGCATGGAGCAAGAGTTTTTCAAGAAAGAAAATGATTCCTGTAAAAACATGGAGATGTAGGAAAAAGATTATACCACACTGTGGATGCTTCACAAGAATACGACAAGATCCTGAATGCAGAAGCTATGTGCACCATTCGCCACTTTCTGTATGAACTTGCTTTTCAGATATTTTTTTGAAATTGTGATTTCCTTTTGATGGGATTTTTTTATCTTTCCAAGTTTGCACCCCCTAAATGTTTCATGGATGATTTAGGCTCATCCGTTTGCCAGAAACAGACCTTGACTTGGATAAAGCAAGAAACCTCAAACTCCGTTTGCCAGAAACAGACCTTGACTTGGATAAAGCAAGAAACCTCAAACTGCTTTTATGCGTCTTTGGATCTTAAAATTAATTTCTATAAGAGCGAACTTTTCACCTTCTATTAGGTTGTAAACTCGGCATTCGAGCATAATTTTAAAAACCAGACCGGCGATCAAATCGGTTCAGGGTTTCACCGGTTGGACCGTTAGTTCACTGTTCCATTTGATCTTTCTCAAGTTTACACCTCCAAAACATTTCGAGGACGCTTCAAGTGCATGCACGTCCATTAGCCTGATAACACATCTTTATTCATTCGGTTTATCTAATGACGTGATTAAATAGGATTGTGGGCATGTTAATTCTCGGAAAAAGGGGGGTTACACCCTATTGAAAAAAGGAATAGAAGTTTTTAGAAAGTAAATAATCCTCAGAAAAATATTTAGGGTTCCTTTGATTCAAAGTTATTTCAGATGATTTTTGAAGATTTTGGATCCTTAGAATCAACGTGGGTAGTTTAATTCACATGATTGGAATCCTTAGATATTTTTCCATAGGATTAATTGCACTCTATTTGAAGGAGAATTCCCATCCACTCAATCCTCTTTGTAGAATTCTTTTGTTTTTTATGTGCTATCAAACACTCAGTCATCAAAATTGATGTACTTTTTTATTCCTGTGGGATTCAAGATGACATAACACTCTAGTTTTGCATTTTTTTTTCATTCATGCGTTTTGAGAATACTGTTAATCGAAGTTGCCTGTAGGAGCAAGAGTTTCTCAAGAAAGAAAAGAATTCCTGTAAAACATGGAGAAGTAGGGAAAAAGGTAATACCACACCGTGGATGCTTCGCAAGAATATGACAAGATCCTGAAAAGAGAAGTATGTGCACCATCCACCACTTCCTGCAGGAACTTATTTTCTAGAATTTGTTTTGGAATTGTGATTTCCTATTGATTAATATATATTTTTTTATCTTTTTCCAAGTTTGCGCCCTCTAAACATTTTGCGGACGCTTCAAGTGCACTCCTCCGTTTTCCAAAAACATACCATGATTTGGATAGAGCAAGAACCTCAAGCTGCTTTTATGCGCTTTTCAATCTTAAAGTTAATTTCTATAAGAGCCAAAATTTCACCTTATATGAGGTTGTAGACTCCGCATCCGATCATAATTTTGAAAAATTGACGGCGATCGAAACCGGAGACCCTGCCGGTTCAGGTTTTCACCGGTTGGACAGTTAGTTTGCTGCTTCATTTGATCTTTCTCAAGTTTACACCTCCTAGGCGTTTTGAGGATGCTTTCCAGTGCATGCCCCTCCATTATCCTGTCAACATGTGTATATTCATTCGGGTTATCCATTGATAGGATTAAATAGAATTGTGGGCATGACTCCCGGACGAAAGGGGGATTCTGCTCTATTGACTGATTGAAAAGAAAAGAAAGAGCGGCACATACATGGAAGATTCATGCATGCTAAAATTGTTTTGAAACTCATGCGCGCCGAGTTATTTCATTTGAACATTGTTGCTAAATCTCAGCCCACTGAGACTTGGTTATGTCTCAGTCGGTACTATATTCGTGAGATCTGAGATTGAGATCCATGCAAACTTTTATTTTCAGATTATTTTCTTTCTTACATTTTATCACTTGACTAAAGTTTGGTTAAGTCTTAGTGGATTGAGACCTGCCCACACCTTTCATTGAATTTCCGCCACTCATACAATGATAAATCCATGCAAGAATCGGCCCGAGAACCAAGAATTGGCAGGCTGCCATCAGTAGCAAACCTTTGGCAGGTTTACATTTTCACTCTTCAAGTGGGAAGGGATGTGCACGTCGGTATCGATGTGCGTGTTGACTTTGTCAACACAAGGCTCCATGCTGTGTATTCCACTCGACGTTTCTAGAAAAAGGAAATTTGCTTGAATCCGAACGCCTGAACGCCGCAGTGCCGGACGCAGCTTCAGTGCCTTAAAGGCACCTGCCTTTGGGTCACACCAGCCATCTGTTAGGCCCACATGTCATAGACACAAAGGCATGTGCCTTAAGACACCAAAGCATTGTCCCGTAGAGCCTATAGACAAGGCAGCAGAGTGGTTGGCTAGTTATCCACCGGCCGGCGACGTGACCTTACACTACACGAGAAGAGAAGGGCCGACGGGCCGAGAGGAGAGGTCAACATCTCACGTCTCCCTCCGGCGCGAAAATCGACGCCCCCGCAGGCTCCCTTTTTTTCTTCCTCTCCCGGCGACCTCGGCGCGCGACGCCATCAACCGCCTGCTCGCTCGCGTACATCTTTTACAATGCCTCCCGCACGCCGGCACGTGCTCCGCGTCCGCGTCGGCCGCGAAGAAGATAGAGTCGAATCTGTGCGTGCCGCATCGGTCGGTCGGTGCGGCGGCGAGTTTCACTCTGGGACCTCGGCACGGAGTACAGACTGCGGTGGCCGGTGATGGCGACGGGGAGAAGGAAGCACGCCACCGGCCCGAGGGGAGCGGAACGGTACTGTGGCGCCAGAATGCGCCGTGCGTGCCAATGCGGCGGCCTCCCTCCGGTGGCTACCGGCTACGTCGCGCCGGAGCGAACGGCGAACGGATTCGGTTCCGGGGCGAGGCCGTGCGACACGACGCGCACGCGCCGGGCCGGTGGCGGGGGCGAGGAATAAAGAAGGCGATGGATGCCGTGGGAGTGGATAGATGCCGCGTGAGCGCGCTGCATATTCTTTCGCTCGTTTGTCCGCCAACTGCCGCAGGAGAGAGAGAGAGAGAGACGAAGCGCGGGGCCCGGCGCACAGGGGAGCACGAGGCCGAAACGAACCGAAATGGATCGAGTCGCGGCCCCCACGTCCGTCCTGGGCCCACCCCGGGCCTTCCCCTCCACCACCCAATCCAGTCCAGTCAAATGCCCCTCCCCGTAGATAATCACGCACAGGGAAATAATAAATAAATAAAATAAAAAACTTTGAGAGACGATTTGGCTAATCGTCCACCGTCCAAGTGTCCCCCGCCCGCTCCTGCTCAACACTCCACCAATCACCACCACCCTCATAAAACCCCTACTCTGCCGCATCATTCCTTTTTTTAAACAGTAGAATCACAAATGCTCACAAATAAACACGCTCGTCTCTATAAACGCACACACTACGCACACCATATCTCTATGAGTGCCTCCAAGTTACTAAGCCCGCACAAGATCTAAAGACCTTTCTAGTCCCGGGGTTGTTGAAACACGAGAGTAGAAACACGCACAGGACTCTGACAGTGTTGACGCCGCATGACAGCAGATTACGAGACAACCCAAAGAGGGCTCAAACAGACGGCCACGTGCCTCTACACCTAAGATTTTCTACGACGAGCTTCTGCCGAGAGTACAAAAATACACAAGACCTCCTTCGAACATGTCGAACGCAGCCAGGCTACCCACGACCGATCATCGTCTCCACCCCGGTCAACCACGCCGCAACCGCTACACGTCGTGTGGCACCGAAAGAGGGGAGACCCCCTAGTACACGTGTGATAGCTGACTATCGGGCCCTTGACAACCCGACATACCTGATGCCATCACCATTGCAGAAAAATACACACCGTTTCCTATATTCATAACAATTGTCTCGTCATGCCCACATGCCACGAACCACCGATCCACCGTCAGCATCCGACCCCCAAGAGGATACCGCACACGTAACATTAGCACCGCTTAATGACACACGTACTAATATCCTCAGGCAGTGGCGATTTTTCATCGATCTATATATAAATACATTGCCATTACTTGAGGGATATGTATCACATAAGCAAAGACATACACACATCGCCATTACTCGACAAAATATAGCACATACATCAAGTGGTGAATTTTAATCGATCTACATATAAATGCATCGCCGTCACTGGGTAAACACATATCAGACAAAGCAAGATTTGCCATTAATCAACGAATACATCACATAAGTTAAGTGGTGATTTTTGATCAATCTAGACGTGAATGCATCGTCGTTACTCGACAAAATACATTACATAAGCAAATATATAAAATATACCAGTATTCGAAAAATAGATCGCACAGGTCAAGTGGTGGATTTGGATTGACCCACATATAAATACATCGTCGTTGCTCAACTAATACATATCACATAAGCAGATGTACAAAATAAAGCACCACCACTCCATAAATATATCACACACGTCAAATGGCGAATTTCGACCGACCTATGTGTAAATGCATCGCCGTTACTCTGCAGATACATATTGCGCAAGCAAATATTCGGCCGATCCACACACAAATGCATCATCGTTACTCGACAGATACATACCACACAAGCAAACATACAAAACACACTGCCGTTACTCGACGGATATATCACATTCCTCAAACGGCAAATCTCGTTCAATCTACGCACAAAATGCACAGCCATTACCCGACAGATGCAGCACACAACAATCAACACAACAAAGCTGGTAATAACCAGGAGATTTGGATCTCAAGTCCCATGGAAAAGAAGATCTTTTGATCAAATGGTGGGGGCTGCATGATCCTCGGAGGACCAATCCATGGTGGAGGCCGTGTGAGAGGGGGAAGAGATATTTTGGCCGGGCCATGGGGGCGGGCGCATCCCGTGGGTACGCGCACGGGGGGACGCATGGCATTTCGCCCACCAACTTCCTCCCCCGCTTTATACCCCGCGCCTATAAAGTTTCTGCCCACTGCGGCTCTGCTCACCCCGACGATACCTTCCCCTCCCCTTCCTCCCTCCACCACCGCCGCGACGGCGACCCCCCAGCCGCACGGCGAAGCGACCCCCTCCGCCCCGACCGCGTCCGTCTAGGGCTAGGGTTTCCGCCTCCTCTCCGCGCCTAGCCGGCTCCACGCGCCGCAGCCCCGCGGATTCCTCCCCCCCCCTTTTCGAGCTCAAAATCGCCGCTTTTCCGCTCGGTTCCCGGCCACGAATCGGCCATTGATTTCCTCCGGTTACCCAAGATTTTCCCCCCTGATTTCTCGGGGCGCGGGCGGGGGCCTTCCGAGGCGATTGGTGCTCTGGAGCAGTCTCTTGCCCGCCGCGGGTTTCAGGCGTTGCGGCTGCTGAAGGCCTCGCCGATTTTTCCATGAGCGCGGGCCGGGGCCCCGGTCGTCTGGGCGCGCGCGCGGGGTGCTCGCGTTAATGCATCGGCTGACCTGCGGCTGCAAGTTCGCCGACCCCGACACGGTCGTCCCCTCCGCGGCGGCGGCGGCGGCGGCGGCGTCGCATCGCGTGCGGCCGGACACCATGAGCTGCGGCAGCGACGGGTGCAGGGACGGTGGCAGCGGCGGCGGCGGCAGCGGCAGCGAGGGGTTCGGGCGGTCGCGGCCGAGCAAGGTCGCGGCGGACGACTCGGTGGAGCCCGCGCGGTGCTCCGACGCCACGTCGCCGCCGGGCTCCTGGATTGACAGGAAGCTGCTGGTCGATCCCAAGATGCTGTTCGTCGGATCCAAGATTGGGGAGGGCGCCCACGGAAAGGTCTACAAGGGGAAGTGAGTGGATCAACTTTTATGACCATAACCCGTGCATAGTGTTTCATACACATGTTTCAGCCGAAGGTCGGCAGTACTTGCATCAACTGTCCCAGCCAGATTTGAATTTATGTTCCTCAGCTTTAGTACTAGCGGCTGTCCAGTCCAAACTAATGGGTGTTATTGCAAAAAGTCCAGGAGTTATGTATCAACGAAGTAGGGGGCATGAGTTGGTATGGTTTTAATTTATATGTATCCAATTGCGTCTGTAGGTACAGTACAAGGTGTACCTATACAACAGTCAGTAAAATTTCATAATATGCTTGAGAGCCGCTTTAGGGTTCTCATTTAATCGACGGCAGTATACCTCCAATGCTCTGATTTGTTTTGTGTGCCTAATTTAGCTATGCCAGCATGTTGTAGATGTCTGCTATTCCTGCTATGGTCAAGGATTTTGAAATTTGTTTAAGTTTGCGTCTTGTTCTAATACTTGCAAAGAGTTGATTCTCAAATTTATTTATGTTTCAATGTACACCATGGGTGTATATTAACAAATAAAACCATTTTCTTCTGCTGCTAATTGTTGATGTTCTCACAAGTTGAGCTGTCAGCCTGACATTCTTGTCCCCCCAAGGAGAAACCTATGCTGTTTAATTATATTCTATATTGTGGTTTTGTTTTGTCCATGTGGATACTCTTACTCTTACTGGCTTGCATCAGTAATTAACTAGTTTGTGTGTCTGTTTTCCAATAGGTATGGTGATCAGATTGTAGCCATAAAGGTTCTCAACAGTGGCAGTACCCCCGAAGAAAAAGTAACACTTGAAGATCGTTTCATCCGAGAAGTAAATATGATGTGTAAAGTGAAACATGATAATCTTGTCAAGGTACATCCTTGCCTGAACAGCAACATTACTGTGCCTAATTCAATTTTAGAATAGCCATTGCTAACTACTCCTAAATCATTAATTTTCTTGTGGCCTTCTTCTCACAAAAAATTGCGCACTTCTACAGTTCATTGGAGCCTGCAAGGAACCATTGATGGTGATTGTGAGTGAGCTGCTACCAGGGATGTCGCTGAAAAATTACTTGAACAGCATCCGGCCCAGCCAACTAGATATCCATACTGCATTAGGCTACGCACTCAACATAGCTCGTGCAATGGAATGTTTACATGCCAATGGAATAATACACAGAGACCTGAAACCTGGTATGTGTGCTTGGACTGTTTTACTTTTCCTGTTGCATCTCCATTTTTTTTCCTTTATCTCGTGCAAAGTAAGGTTGCATTTCTGTTGGTTGAACCAATACCTGGTTGCATATTACCAAGATTTTCTAGAAGATGCCAAAACATGGGTACACAATATACACTTTAAAGTTCAAAGCTAAGAAATTGTATCAGGCATATATTTCTGTGTCGAAGGCAAGAGCATGTGCATTGACAGAGAAGCATCTTGGCCTGTTAGTCATTTAAAATTTTCAGTAAGATGTTTCTGCATCTGATTCTTGAATGTTCCTATCTCCATATCCATGGTATCCACTTTATTCCCGTTCATGTTTCTTCCACAATATGTTTCTTTCGCCCTCTCACTCTTACCCTTCTTTTTACTTGCTTTACCTTCTAGGTTCTTCCAGTAGTTGTTTTGTTCCTTTCTATCAAAGCTGTTCTGTCACTCTCTTTATGCTTTTACAGTGTCCTAATAAATGTTTTGTGTGTGCAGATAATTTGTTGCTTACTGCAAACCGTAAGAAGCTGAAGCTTACTGATTTTGGACTTGCACGAGAGGAAACTGTGACTGAAATGATGACGGCTGAAACTGGGACATACCGATGGATGGCCCCAGAGGTTTGTAAATCACTCTTTTCTGCACTAGCTAGTCAACATTAATAAATTATATGAACTGAAGCCAGAACAAAATCAGACTTGATGCTTGAAATTAAACTTCTATTTGTATGCCCACTTGATAATTTCTTGGCTGTTGTTTCTAGAGTTCACTGATTTCGGGACCTTCTATACAAAGAGAAATCAGATGCTCTAGCACTGATCTCTGTGATTCCAAAACCTGACTCGTTGTCTTATGCTTTTGCAGTTATACAGCACTGTCACACTTCAACGTGGTGAAAAAAAGCACTACACAAATAAGGTGGATGTTTACAGCTTTGGCATCGTCCTCTGGGAGTTGCTGACCAATAAAATGCCATTTGAAGGCATGTCGAATCTACAAGCTGCATATGCTGCTGCTTTTAAAGTAAGTATATGCGACTATCATTTTGTGGCGGAATGATACCACTTTCTAGAATGTTGTCTAGCAATTCTAAAATCCTGCGACTCTCAATGAGTTACGACTCTCCTGTTTCACTTTGCAAATCTTGTCCATACTGGCAGGCCATTAGTAATGTCTCTTTAGTCTTTACTGGACAAAACTGTTACTACTGCTAAAGTAGAAGTACTGTATGTTTTGAAGCCTTGGCTAAAAAAATCGCTTGGCTACCTGAAGAATGAATGATAGCAAAATTGTGAGACAAATTGTCCACACATTTGTGGGAAGAAGGCAACACATTAGTTCTGTATTTTTTACACTGTTATTTTCTAAGAAACATATGTTAGCACCAACAAACGAACTGGTCATAGTTTATTTTCAAAGAATGTTTGAGCATAAACTTCTTTTCTGATGACTGTTTTTGACATTAGTTTCTATTGGAATCCACTAATCTTACCCATATTTTCTCTTGTTTACCATGGCAGCAAGTACGCCCAGCTTTCCCTGAGGACACCCCCCAGGAGCTCGCGTCCATCGTGCAGTCATGCTGGGTCGAGGACCCCGCGATGCGGCCCAGCTTCAGCCAGATCATTCGCATGCTGGACGCCTTCCTCACGACGATCCCTCCACCACCCCCTTCGGAGGCAGATGAGGACACGACGGAGTCGGAAGACACAACGTCGTCGCTGAGCAGCAAGAGCTCCTCGGTCTCCTCCATCGTTTCCCGCGCGACAAGCAAGCTCTCGGTCGTCCGCCATCTGTTCGCCTCGAAGAAGGGAGGCAGCAATGGGAAGGCATGATCCGCGTCCACGGGTCATGCCCCTGAGACGTTTTTCCTTGGTGCTGTAAAGGTGTTAGCCTAGGTTAATGATGATACAGTGGTTGGGGATGATAATGATACAAGATGAGGGATCTTGTTTAGCCTAGGGTTAGCTTTTGCTTGTTTTGTGTTTTGATGATACAGAAGAAAAAGGCTGAGATGCATACTTGTGCAAGCTATGTGATGTATAGCTGTCGGCTGCTCTACCATAAACTTTTGTATGCTGCCATTGAGCAATCCAATCCCCTCTTGTTTTCACTGCAATGTTTGTCTTTCTGCAATGGTAGCTGATGGCAATCCTGTGATCCAAACTAATGAAGTTCCTGTGATTTTATTGTTGGGATTTGTTATGTATGTTGACCAAAATGTAGCAACTTCTAGGTTGTCCAAGCCACTCACAATTTCTAAAAACTTTTGCAGTGGTAAATACTATTACATCCATGACAAGTACTAGGGAGTACTATTTGTTGGATAAACGAATAAATAAGAATTGTTGACAGAAACAAGGATTTTTCTGATGTAAAACTTCCATGTTGGCCAATAAACAAGATTTTTTCTGATGTAAAACTTCATAAATTTTTTGACAAACCATAGAATATTGAAAATCCTCCATTTTTATATTTACAAAGAGGGTCCTACCTCAAGTTATTTCAAAACACAATCTTTTTTACAAATTCTGTGTGAAATTATTTCAGCATTTGAAAACCAGCACAGGTGATGCTGCCACTCTACCAGCACACAGCGTGCTGCAGCCCCGGTCAGCAAACCTTCTCCCCACCCCCGCCCCCCGCCCCGCCGCGGGAGCGCTCCGCGGCCGCCATGGCGTCTCCTCCGGGCCCGGGGTCTGCCAACCGCGCGCTCTCCTCCTCATCGAGGGGGCCGCTCTCGCCCTTCCCCGGCGGCGCGGGCCCGTTCCTCCGGCATCAACCTCCTCCCGGCGGCGACTCCGATGGCGGCGCCTCCATGGACGAGTTCGACGAAGATGACGAGGAGGAGGAGGAGGAGGAGGATGGGGAGGATCAGGACGCCGAGCTGGCGGCCCGCCGCTCGCAGCAGCGACGCGCCTCCTCTCCAGGTGAGTGAGTCAACCCAACCCAAGGGTTTGCTCCTGTAAATTACTAGTACTACTATGCAGCTTCTGGTAGAATGCTGGTAGTACGAGGTGAGCTGAATTTCTGAGAAAATCTGAAGCTAAGTTAGGTTCATATGAATATGATCTCCCTCTGAGCAGCAAAATTTCTCCATTTAGGATTTTTGTGCGTGTATCATCTGATTTATCTGAATGAAGGTGATCACTGACGCTGTTGCTTGCTGACTGGCTCACGCAGCAGGACTCGGGCGGCCTGTCACGAATGGGGAGAATGGAACGAGGCAAATCCAGGAGGGGCAGCAATGGCAGCTGTACAGCTGTGGAACCGAGCAGCACGGCCGCACATCGTCTAGAGGGGACGAAGAGCCTGGTTCTGTTCCCAGGGAGACGAGGGTGGAGGATGGATATGGGGTCATTGGGAGGAGAGAGGGAGGCCCTGCGTCTAGCTATTGGGACCTGCTCAGAGCGCACCTGTCCGACCCGTTGACGTGAGTAGCTTATGCCAATGACTGTTATTCTCTTGAGAATTTAGTTTTTGTTTTTGTAAGTATTTAGTTAGCTATTTCACCTCCTTTGTTGACTGTATATAAGCTTGCAATATTGATAGTGTACATGCTTTCAAGCATTCCTTTATGGCTCTACCCGCTTTGTAGGCTTTTGGCACTTTCCCACTAATTCATATAAATGCAAATTGTCACTGAATTTGCCGTACCCAAATATCATGTCTGGTAGCAGTAATAATGAACATGATATCTGGGGGGGGGGGGGAAGAAATCCAGTATCTCATCCATTTATATTCCTGTGTTTGAATTTGTAGAGGTATTCTCATGGACGACGCAATGATTCTTTCATGTGGCCATTCTTACGGAAGTAGTGGGATGCAGCATATCTACAGAATGGTTTGTCCAAGCATCCTTGCTGAGTTGCTGTGTGATAGTTTTTCAAACTTTTGCCTTTAGTTTGTTACGGTGTAGTTTGCAGTTAGATATTCTGTATCCTCCTGCTTGTTGCTAAATCTCTTCATTTTAGTGTTAAGATTGCCTTTAATCTTAGCTCCTTCTTTTTTGAAATACTAATCATAGTGACTTGACGTGCTTTTGAAGCACAGTGTTTTTCCTTTTACACATGTCTTACTGTTCTTGAAATAACAGGAGTGCACTCTACTGTCGGGGCCTCCCCGTCCACCAACAATTTTTTGGTGAAAACATATGCGGATGTGCATTCAATAGAATGAAAGGCTCCAACTGCATCTTTTCCATTTATATATTGTCTTGTCCACAGTGAAACTAGAAGTATTTCATGGTTATCCATTTGCTCTCAGCTTGGGTAACCACATTAGGCAAACTTTGCTTTCAAGGTCTTACTGTTCTAGAATAATCGGAGTGCACTCTACTGTCAGGGCCTCCCCATTCCCCAACTATTTTTTGGTGAAAAGATATACAGATGTGCACTCGATAGAATAAAACTAGAGGTGTTTCTTAGTTATCGTAAATAAAGTTCTCCAACTGCATCTTTTTCCATTCATAGACTGTGTTGTCCAAACAGAAACTAGAGGTATTTCATAGTTATCCATTTGCTGTGTCAGCATGGGTAACCACATTAGGCAAGCTTTGTTTTTCTAGGTAGAAAATTAATTTGAGACAATCCTGGAAGGTGGTCAACGTGATATTGCAACCCTACTAAAAGAAGGATTTTGTGAAGCTTCAAGTGCATGTGGAAGTAACAGAGAATTGTTTTTGTCCTGCTATGCAGAAAGCTTGTGGTAAATGTGGTCAGCCAATTACCGAGGACTCCATTCGGCCAAACCTGGGTATGGACTTAAAATTGCTAGGCTATTTCGCCACGATTTTTGAGGTTTACTTTCAGCTATCTCACAGAAATCGGTGCATGTCATGTATACCGGGTTTCTTTGCTTCCTTCCTGTCCTGTTTTCACCAAGATCTCTAAGGGTTCCCTTTTTGCTCGCCATGTTTTCAGCTCTTGGCCTTGCAGTCCAGGCATTTAGACGCGAGGAAGAGTCAGCAAAAACACTGAAAAGAAGAAGAGATCGCATCGAACAGGTGTGCACTTTTTTTTCAGCTTATATTACTCCACTTCCAAACTTGGACAGGTGCGTGTGTTACATGGTGTTCTTAAATCTGTTCTCTCTGTAAAATGAGGACAAATGTGGCAACGATGACCCGAATCCAGCCGAGGTTTCGAGAGGCAAAGGTGTCCAGTATCCTTTCGCTGTCTTCGACCGAGTGATAATCAAGGCAGGCATCTCTATCTCTCTTTACTCTGCCAAGCATATGCACTTTTGTTCTTCTCCATTCTTTTCCTATTCGCGATGATGACCAGAACAAACTTCCATCAGGGAAACAAGAGGACCCCGGAGCGGTTCGTGGGGCGCGTGGCGGTGGTGACGGCGCAGTGCTTGAACGGATGGTAGTAACTTCTATTTGTTCACCCAGTCATCTTTTGAAGCTAAGCGTGACACGTGCCGGTGTTGAGCAGGTACGTGGTGAAGACCCTGGACAATGCGGAGAGCGTGAAGCTGCAGTACCGTTCGCTGGCGAAGTTCGTCGACGGCAGCGGCGGCGAGCCTCCCGCCGTGGTCTCCAACAGTTCCCAGAACGCGAGCTGGTTGTGACTTGGAAGGTACAAAAGCAGATCATGCTGAGTACAAGCAGTAGCTGATATGTAGAAGCTGCATCATGGTGTTTTAGATCAGAATCAGAATCAGATCTCCAGGGCCCGCATCTTTTGCTGTTTCCAGGAGGAGGCAAACAGTAGAGTGAGGAGCATTATCCTTTTTTGGTAGCCAATCAGAGTGTCAATCTTTATGGTGCTCCTCTTTCCTTTTTCTTTCTGTAGCAGCAACTAGGTACCATGTGGAGTCAGTCAGTGTCCTTGTGATGTGAGGCTTTGTAGAATACTACTACCATTCCAGTACACCCTTATCCAGGTTGTGCTGTGATTGGACCAGAGGCAGAAATAAGGAAGCACAACATCAAAGGGGGAGAAGCAGTCATCATGGTGCCACCAAAGGGCAACCACCAACACAAAAGTTTGGTGAAACAAGCATTCGGAATAATTGGTTCTTTTTCAAGTAAGAACAACACTGTCTTAATAAAAGCGTCATTTATCGGAAAACTACAACATTGTCATATACTCCCTCCGTTCCCAAATAATTGTCTTTCTAGCCATTTCAAATGGACTATAACATACGGATGTATGTAGACATGTTTTATAGTATAGATTCATTCATTTTGCTCCGTATGTAGTCATTTGTTGAAATCTCTACAAAGACAATTATTTAGGAACGGAGGGAGTATGTTGTTAAGATATGCTTCGTTTTAGGGTGCACATGGATGGGTACTCCTGCGCGACCCGCCTCTTTTGATCTTGTCGGCGTGCCTTCTTCCGGACTTTTTCACCGCCGGTCCTCCCCTAGCTTTTTCCCCCCATGGTGGTCCTATATACCTCGCTTGTCACCCCATGCCTTGTTCAATTCTTTCTACCGTAGATTCACTGGCCACGGTTCCCTCGGTGCCACAAAAGGGGCCTAGATAAGGAAACACAACATCAGAGGGGGAAGTATGCATGGTGCAACTAGAGGGCACAATCACAATGCACGGAAGTCTGGCGAAACAATCATTCAAGATAAAATGGTTATTTTTCTTAAGCAACACACAATATCGTATAATAAAAGCCCCATTATCTGAGGGAAATAACATTGTTGTGTCCGTTTGTTCAGACGTGTTTTGTTTTAGGGCACACATGATAGTTCCGTGTGGTACACCTCTTTTGGTCTTGTCGGCGTGCCTTCTCCCTGACTTCTTCACCGCCGGTCCTCACTTTGCTCTTTCTTTTTTGCGGTGGTCCTATATGCATCGCTTGTCGCCCATGTTGCGTTCGATTCCTTCTAGCATAGCTTCAGGCCGCACCGTTAGCTAGCTCTCGGTGCCACCGAAGGAGCCTAGATAAGGAAACACGACATCAAAGGAGGAAGCAAGCATGGTGGAACCAATACACAGGAGTTTTGATGAAGCATGCATTCGTCGTAAATTGTTCCTTTTTAAGTAAGAACAACACCTTCTTAATAAAAGCGTCATTTATTAAAAATAACAACACAATATGTGTCGTCTAGACATGCTTTGTTTCCGTGCGCACGTGGATACTCCCGCGTGAGCCGCCTCTTTTGATCATGCTGGCATGCCTTCTCCCCGACTTCTTCACCGCCGGTCCTTCCCTCACTATTTTTTTTCGATGGTCCTATATACCTTGCTTTGTCGCCCATGCCTCATTCGATTCCTCCCACTTT
>LR880970.1:798966313-798978164 GCA_904067115.1 Aegilops sharonensis
CCGATTACTCGATGGACGTCCCCATATTGGTACCGTTCTCACACACATACTAGTTCTTTTCTCTTCAGTTCACATGTCGCCCACCACCGCAGGCCATCCACCGCGCCCCTTCCCCTGACGATGCTACCGTACGCCATCTCACCATCACCGGCACCCATCGTCGGATCGCCGCTCCCGCCACAGTCCAACGTCGACGCAAACCCTTGGCCCCATAATGCACACACCAACCGTAATCCGCTGCCCCGGGCCCGGGGTTAGGATCACCCCCTCCGGATCCAAGAGCAACGTTTTTTCTTTTTTTGAGAATAATCCAAGAGCAAGGTGTTTAAATTGTCACCTCTAGTCTAGTACAATGTACGTAATCTGTGCAAAGGCAGGGTCAGACGCCGTCATATCATCATAAATAAAGCCCAGTCATCACCTGCGAGAAATCGGACATGGACACGCCGTCTGCAGACAGACAGACAGCCGAACCCCCGGGCGCGCGCCACGTGCCGCCGGATCCACCGTCCGATCCGCCGGGCTCCAGAAGGATCTCATCCGCCTCCGAATCAACGGCGTATAAATCCCCGCGCTGCCCCCAAATCCAACCCTTTTTTCCTCCCCTCCTTCCGTCGCCTCAGAGCCAGACACGCGAGAGGGTAGACCGCGGCGGCGTGGCCTCCTGCTCGCGCCTAGGGTTTTGATTCGATCCCCGCCGCCGCCGCCGCCGCCTGCCGGATGGCCATGGAGAGGGACCTCATGGAGACCTTCGAGGCCGCCAAGAAGGCCGCCGACGCCGCCGCCGAGGAGGCCGACGGCTCCTCCCCCGAGGCCGAGCGCTGCCTCGACGCCCTGCGCCGCCTCCGCGAGTTCCGCGTCAACACCGACGTCCTCGTCTCCACGCAGGTCTGCCGCCCCCTCCCCCCCGCTCGATTGATGAGAAATTAGGCTATCCGTGGCCTCTCGTTGTGTGGGTTCCGGCTGGTGCGGTGAAATCGAGGAGGGATTGCGGGTGCAATGCGCCTCATTGCGTTCAATTTGGGCCTTTTTTTTTTCTGGCTGGTTCGCGAGGAATTGCCGTGTGCTTATGCGAGGCACGCCGTTCTTCCCCTTTTTTAAAGGGTGGCGGGGCTGCGAAAAAGCGAATTGGGAATTAGATCTTGTGCGAGGGGGGGCAGGTCACACCTTTTTCCTCTTCTTTTTGTGCCTCGGATTGGGAGGTTTGTGGGTGATAGGGCATGCGCGCTCGGTGCCTGGATGTCTCACATAGACGGTGGATAGGAGGCGGCTGGGATTTGTTGAATGCTGCGGATTACCGCAGATTCGCAGTTTCCATTCAGGACAAAGAGGCTGGGATTTGTGTTTTCGATGCTTTTGCGGCGAGGATTAATATGTCTCGGTGACGGTTTGGTCTTTGCTGTGGGTCAGATTGATGCTACCTGCTAGTTTCATCTTAATTGGGATTCTGCATGAAGTGGTCTCCCAACCATCATCTTTCTTTGTTCTCAACAATGCATAATGTCTTCCAGTAATAATAAAAACTGTAAATTCATGGACTGGTACTGATTGAGAGTGTTTTGGTCCGCCTGTGATAGGCACCGTTTTACAATTTGGCTGGAGAACATGTGATAATTAATTTATCTATAACATTGAAATCTATGTTTTGAATTTCACAAAATAGGAACAAAGACTATGAATTTGCAGTTGACTGGACTTGCACCAGCATGTAATCAGTGGCTCTAACTCTGGATTTCATGGGTTTTCGGCATTGTACCCTATCTTCTGCTAGCAAGTCATCTGTGTATATAACTTTGCCTTGATGAATAGACTGTATTTCTGCCAGCTCCCTAAAAAAATCTGCCGATATTTGGTTCACATGTTTATGTGGAAAACTTGATTTGGTAAGTGAAACGTGCAGAACGTAAGCAGTTTAGATGAAAGAAATATTCTACTTCCTCCGTCTCAGTTTACAGGGCATGCACGTCGTTCTAGGTTGACAATTTAACTAGCTATATACTCCCTCCGTTCCGAATTACTTGTCGCACATATGGATGTATCTAGATGTATTTTAGTTCTAGATACATCCATTTCAGCAACGAGTAATTTGGAACGGAGGGAGTATATAATTTCGGAAAGTCATAACTTACAGAATCTTTAAGTTGTCGTATTTGACATGTCTTTCCATAAAAAGCCACCTTCCTGAGTTACTGAACCAATAACTATTTTGCTCGAGTTTTGCCATTTTGTGTGATCTGAAGCTGTAACGGTTTCTCGGCCGTTAAGGTGCACACTTCCCGACAATTAGTATGCCATGTTGTGCTCCCGTTTTGCCATTTTGTGTATATCTGATTTGAAGCTGTAATGGTTTCTTGACTGTTAAGGTGCACACTTCCTGACAATTAGTATGTCTTCGAGCCAGCCACTTACACCATACTTTCATCAGCCTGCCAAATGGCAACTCCAGAAGTTGATAAAAGCCGGGTTTTTTGGCTTGCTTGCATATTGGCATCAAACCAAACAGCTCTGTAGTCTTTAAAGTTTACTTTTAGTTTTAACACCTTTATGATTTAAAACTAGGTAAGGTCCTCTGTATTTGGGATATGAGTTGTTCCCTTCGTGGACACCGACATAAGTGCCATGGGGAATTGAGCGTAACAAATAATAATTCTGAAACAGTTTCTAGGAGTCTAGGCCTCCTAAAGGAGCTGCAGTGACAATTTCTTTCATCTCTGAGTTGTCTTTCCGTGACAGGGTTTCAATTTAGAAAGCTTTAAGTTTGCTAACCTATCTAGCAAAAGCATATCTAATTCGGTAAGGTGCAGATGTGTTTTGAGCATGAGTGGCACACACTCAATATTCATGGCAGAGTGATTCTGGTTTCGAGGGTCTGCATCTATTAGTTGCTCTGGGTTGGTGACAATTTCTTTCATGTCTGAGTTGTCTTTTAGTGACTGGGTTTCAATTTAGGAAGCTTTAAGTTCGTAACCTATATAGCAAAAGCATTTCTAATTCCGTAAGGTGCAGATGTGTTTTGAGCATGAGTGTCAAACACTCAATATTGATGAGCAGAGTGATTCTGGTTTCGTGGGTCTGCATCTATTAGTTGTACTGGTTGGTGGTTTGTGAAACAACTTTTGTGAATCGCATTGCTAAGTAAAATTTTGTCTTTTTTACTGAAGCTTAGTTAGTTAAGTTTATATGTTGTTACTAAACATCTGCTTTCCCTCCTAAATGGTTATTGCTTATTTCATTCAGCTACTTTCCCCATGCAGTTGTTTTCATAGGGCTTTGGGAACTTGCAACTTACAGATTGTGTTTTGTTTTGTCAGGTTGGTAAACGTCTTCGGTACCTGACGAAGCACCCTAACTCAGACATACAGGCGGTGGCTGCAGACCTTTTTGGGTACTGGAAGAAGGTTGTTATTGAAGAGACAGGAAAGAAAAACGGCACACCAGCAAATGGAAAATCAAACAACTCTGCAGCTAAGGCTGAGAAACCTCAGGCCATGAAGGTTGAAAGGAAGTCAGCGAACGTGAAGGTTGAAAAGAACTCTACGTCGACAACTGTGAAGACTGAAAAGAATGCAACTGTGAAGACTGAAAAGGATTCTATGTCGGCAAGTGTGAAGATTGAGAAGACTGTGAATAATGATTCCAAAGTCCAAGTTAAGGTAGAGAAGGTTTCAAAGGAAGTTAGCAGAACATCTGAAACAAAGAAGCCATCTTCTGTTCCAAATGGTCCCCCAAAGCTGACTTCCCTTGTCAGATGCAACGATGCTGCTCGAGATAAATACAGGGAGCTTCTTGTTGATGCCTTCGTCAAGGTTTCCAAGGAAACTAGCGAGGATGACAGAGAGGAAATAAGAGATCTCCTGGACCAGGTAAATGCATGCGACCCATATAGAGTTGCTGTGACAGTGGAGTCGGCGCTGTTTGAGAGGATAGGGCGTTCCACCGGGACCCACAAGGTGAAATACAGGTCGATACTGTTCAACCTGAAGGCGGACAACAACCCTGATTTCCGGCGGAGGGTGCTGCTGGGCGAGGTGAGGCCCGGGAGCCTGGTGGACATGCCAGCGGATGAGATGGCCAGCGACGCTCGGAAGCTGGAGAACCAGCAGATCAAGGAGAAGGCGCTGTTTGACTGCGAGCGCGCGTCGGCGCCCAAGGCGTCGACGGACCAGTTCAAGTGCGGGCGTTGCGGGCAGCGCAAGACGACCTACTACCAGCTGCAGACCCGGAGTGCCGACGAGCCGATGACGACGTTTGTGACGTGCGTCAACTGCAACAACCACTGGAAGTTCTGCTGAGCGCGGGCGAGCGACTCTGCTGCAGCTGCTAGCGTGTTTTTCCTGTTAGCGATGCCGTTTCAGTCTTGACAGGTAGGCTGGTCCGTTTTTTCGTATGCTTAGGAGGAGACTGTTTTATTGTGTTGTTTTTTCTGTGGTTATTAAGAACCCTGATTTATTCAGATTGTGTACTAGTTGACCGCATAAATGTTGTTCGCTGGATGAACTGATGTTGCCTGATGTAAGTTTTATCAAGAGAATGTTCTGTGTTAGTTATGTATATACAGTACACTCACATAGTGATACTGGTGATAGTAATGAAGAAACAGGCTGTGTTGCTCTCATGGAGATGGGGACATGAGGGTATCGGAGCATGTTGAGTTGTTAGATTATACTGTGAAGGACCGAAGGAGTTATTCTGGTGCCTTTGGAATGCTTTAGCAGAAGTGGATGCAATGGATGGATCTCTTCTCGAGCCTTATTTCTCCTATTCACATCTTCTTCTTCCTAATGGATGGATGAGCTTTATGTTTGGGCTTTGGGTTGGGTGAGGTTCATTGTTCATATTTGCCAGATGGACTGAAAGTCTGAAACCATATGTACAAGTCTGAAGTTCCTTGCCTCTTGCAGTATCAGGATATATCTTCTCCTACCAAAGCCTTCCCATGCCCCCGTATTGGCTGGATGCCTCATTTCATTTTTGGTGATATGTTGCCACTTCAACTTGTGCCGCCGTGTTTATGTCTTCTTGCGTATTTTTTCTTTTTTTTTTGTTCTTGCACACAGGGATTGCATCATATGATCCGGGAGGCGAGCGATGCTACTCACAACAGCTTATGCATAACGTCGGATCTGATTGTATGGGTTTTTATGTTAATAAACTTAACCAGAGAAAAGGAAAGTTAGTAGTATGTTTTATATGAAGAAACTTGATGGAGAGTGGTTATCCATCCTGGCGTTGCTCTAGAAGAAATCGAAGAAGTAGACGACTCCATACGAAGAAACATATATTTTTTCTTCCAAAAGGGTTGGCCTCTGTATCCTGGCGTTGCTCTAAAAGAAATCGAAGAAGTAGACGACTCCATGCGAAGAAACATATATTTTTTCTTCCAAAAGGGTTTTCCCCTGGCGTCTGTATCCTGGCGTTGCTCTAGAAGAAATATATTTGTGAATTTTTAGGTATTCATGTATGATGGTGGTGAAGGTTGCAACTTGGAAGATCCTGATCAAATGAGAAAGAGGATGCAAAGGTAAGAGAAGAAAGAGCATATATCTTATCAAGGTAAGGAGACACAAGTGGGGGATAAGTATCTCCGGCAGCACGTGGTCACCCTCACGGCCGCGGATCGAGCTCACGCCACCAGCCCCATGGCGGTCGGGAGGGCCATCGACGAGCAGCTTCGTACCCCGGCGCACCAGCTTTGCGTCACCGCCCATCACCCAGAGGCCTTCCTGGTGCACTTCGACCTGCCGGCGCACCGGGACAACGCGGTCCGCCGCGTCGTCATCAAGGTGGACGGCGGCAAGTATTTCGTCCGCGCCTGGAACCCGGACGACCACCCGGCTATCCTGAAGCTGTCCCTCCACGTCCGCATCGTCGTCGAGAATCTGCCCATGCAGTTCTGGAGTTTGGAGGGGGCGGACGAGGCGTTCGGTGACTTCGGCCGCATCGACCGGCTTGACAGCCGCACATTCGAACGCGGCCACACCAAGACGTTCGCGTGCTGGCTGTGGGGCTGGGACGTGGCGCACATCCCGACCAAGAGGGCCCTGTGGGTGCTCAAGCGCGGTGCCGGCCACGTCGACGAGATCATCGGCTTCTCCCCGCCGGACCGCAACGTTCCTCCCCCGCTGGGCGTCCACCGCTATGATTTGCTGATCCATGTAGACCGTGTGGAGGACTGGACCCCGCTTTCGCCCCTCTCCTCGCACTCGGGACAGAGTGTGTTGGAAATATGCCCTAGAGGCAATAATAAAATGGTTATTATTATATTTCTTTGTTCATAATAATTGTCTGTTATTCATGCTATAATTGTATTATCCGGAAATCGTAATACACGTGTGAATACATAGACCACAACATGTCCCTAGTGAGCCTCTAGTTGACTAGCTCGTTGATCAACAGATAGTCATGGTTTCCTGACTATGGACATTGGATGTCATTGATAACGGGATCACATCATTAGGAGAATGATGTGATGGACAAGACCCAATCCTAAGCATAGCTCAAAGATCGTGTAGTTCGTTTAGCTAGAGCTTTTCCAAATGTCAAGTATCATTTCCTTAGACCATGAGATTGTGCAACTCCCGGATACCGTAGGAGTGCTTTGGGTGTACCAAACGTCACAACGTAACTGGGTGACTATAAAGGTGCACTACGGGTATCTCCAAAAGTGTCTGTTGGGTTGGCACGAATCGAGACTGGGATTTGTCACTCCGTATGACGGAGAGGTATCTCTGGGCCCACTCGGTAATGCATCATCATAATGAGCTCAATGTGACCAAGTGTATGGTCACGGGATCATGCATTACTGTACGAGTAAAGTGACTTGCCGGTAACGAGATTAAACGAGGTATTGGGATACCGACGATCGAGTCTCGGGCATGTAACGTACCGATTGACAAAGGGAATTGTATACAGGTTTGTTTGAAACCTCGACATCGTGGTTCATCCGATGAGATCATCAAGGAGCATGTGGGAGCCAACATGGGTATCCAGATCCCGCTGTTGGTTATTGACCGGAGAGGCGTCTCGGTCATGTCTGCATGTCTCCCGAACCCGTACGGTCTACACACTTAAGGTTCGGTGACGCTAGGGTTGTAGAGATATGAGTATGCAGTAAACCAAAAGTTATTCGGAGTCCCGGATGAGATCCCGGACGTCACGAGGAGTTCTGGAATGGTCCGGAGGTAAAGAATTATATATAGGAAGTCGAGTTTCGGCCATTGGGAAAGTTTCGGGGGTCACCGGTATTGTACCAGGACCACCGGAAGGGTCCCGGGGGTCCACCGGGTGGGGCCACCTATCCCGGAGGGCCCCATGGGCTAAAGTGGGAGGGGAACCAGCCCCTGGTGGGCTGGTGCGCCCCCCTTGGCCCCCCTGCACCTAGGGTTGGAAACCCTAGGGGTGGGGGGCGCCTCCACTTGCCTTGGGGGGCAAGGCACCCCCTTGGCCGCCGCCCCCCTAGGAGATCCCATCTCCTAGGGTCGGCGCCCCCCCTAGGGGCCCTATATAAAGAGGGGGGGAGGGAGGGCAGCCGCAACCATGCTCTTGGCGCCTCCCTTCCCCCTTGCTACACCTCTCCCTCTCGCAGACGCTTGGCGAAGCCCTGCCGGGATCCCTGCTGCATCCACCACCACGCCGTCGTGCTGTTGGATCTCCATCAACCTCTCCTTCCCCCTTGCTGGATCAAGAAGGAGGAGACGTCTTCCCCAACCGTACGTGTGTTGAACGCGGAGGTGCCATCCGTTCGGCGCTAGGATCTCTGGTGATTTGGATCACGACGAGTACGACTCCCTCAACCCCGTTCCCTTGAACGCTTCCGCTCGATCTACAAGGGTATGTAGATGCACTCCTCTCTCTCGTTGCTAGATGAACTCATAGATTGATCTTGGTGAAACCGTAGGAAATTTTTTATTTTCTGCAACGTTCCCCAACAATGGCATCATGAGCTAGGTCTATGCGTACTTCTCTTTGCACGAGTAGAACACAATTTTGTTGTGGGCGTAGATGTTGTCAACTTTCTTGCCACTACTAGTCTTATTTTGCTTCAGCGGTATTGTGGGATGAAGCGGCCTGGACCGACCTTACACGTACGCTTACGTGAGACAGGTTCCACCGACTGACATGCACTAGTTGCATAAGGTGGCTAGCGGGTGTCTGTCTCTCCCACTTTAGTTGGAGCGGATTCGATGAAAAGGGTCCTTATGAAGGGTAACTAGAAGTTGACAGATCATGTTGTGGCTTTTACGTAGGTAAGAAAACGTTCTTGCTAGGACCCTATTGCAGCCACGTAAAACATGCAACAACAATTAGAGGACGTCTAACTTGTTTTTGCAGCATATGATTTGTGATGTGATATGGCCAAAAGTTGTGATGAATGATGAATGATATATATGTGATGTATGAGATCATGTTCTTGTAATAGGAATCACGACTTGCATGTCGATGAGTATGACAACCGGCAGGAGCCATAGGAGTCTTCTTAATTATTGTGTGACCTGCGTGTCAATGATTCAACGCCATGTAATTACTTTACTTTATTGCTAAATCGTTAGCCATAGTAGTAGAAGTAATAGTTGGCGAGCAACTTCATGGAGACACGATGATGGAGATCATGGTGTCATGCCGGTGACGAAGATGATCATGGAGCCCCGAAGATGGAGATCAAAGGAGCTATATGATATTGGCCATATCATGTCACTGTTTAATTGCATGTGATGTTTATTATGATTATGCATCTTTTTTACTTAGAACGACGGTAGTAAATAAGATGATCCCTCATAATAATTTCAAGAAAGTGTTCCCCCTAACTGTGCACCGTTGCGAAAGTTCGTCGTTTCGAAGCACCACGTGATGATCGGGTGTGATAGATTCTAACGTTCACATACAACGGTGTAAAACAGATTTACACATGCAAAACACTTAGGTTAACTTGACGAGCCTAGCATGTACAGACATGCCTCGGAACACAAGAGACCGAAAGGTCGAACATGAGTCGTATGGAAGATACGATCAACATGGAGATGTTCACCGATGATGACTAGTCCGTCTCACGTGATGATCGGACACGGCCTAGTCGACTCGGATCATGTATCACTTATATGACTAGAGGGATGTCTAATCTGAGTGGGAGTTCATTAAATAATTTGATTAGATGAACTTAATTATCATGAACTTAGTCTAAAAACCTTTGCAAATATGTCTTGTAGATCAAATGGCCAACGCTCATGTCCACCTCAACTTCAACGCGTTCCTAGAGAAAACCAAGCTGAAAGATGATGGCAGCAACTATACGGACTGGGTCCGGAACCTGAGGATCATCCTCATAGCTGCAAAGAAAGATTATGTCTTAGAAGCACCGCTAGGTGAAGCTCCCATCCCAGAGAACCAAGACGTCATGAACGCTTGGCAGTCTCGTGCTGATGATTACTCCCTCGTTCAGTGCGGCATGCTTTACAGCCTAGAACCGGGGCTCCAAAAGCGTTTTGAGCAACACGGAGCATATGAGATGTTCGAAGAGCTGAAAATGGTTTTCCAAGCTCATGCCCGGGTCGAGAGATATGAAGTCTCCGACAAGTTCTTCAGCTGTAAGATGGAGGAAAATAGTTCTGTCAGTGAGCACATACTCAAAATGTCTGGGTTGCACAACCGCTTGACTCAGCTGGGAGTTAATCACGCGGATGGCGCGGTTATTGACAGAATCCTTCAGTCGCTTCCACCAAGCTACAAGAGCTTTGTGATGAACTTCAATATGCAGGGGATGGAAAAGACCATTCCTGAAGTATATTCAATGCTG
The DNA here is from genome assembly GCA_904067115.1 of Aegilops sharonensis. Lineage (NCBI taxonomy): Eukaryota > Viridiplantae > Streptophyta > Magnoliopsida > Poales > Poaceae > Aegilops > Aegilops sharonensis. Next base: position 798,976,104 of record LR880970.1, read on the forward strand.
AAATCAGCAGAGGTAGAGATCAAAAAGGAACATCAAGTGTTGATGGTGAATAAAACCACTAAGTTCAAGAAAGGCAAGGGTAAGAAGAACTTCAAGAAGGACGGCAAGGAAGTTGCCGCGCCCGGTAAGCCAGCTGTAGGGAACAAGTCAAAGAATGGACCCAAGCCTGAGACTGAGTGCTTTTATTGCAAAGGGAAGGGTCACTGGAAGCGGAACTGCCCCAAATACTTAGCGGACAAGAAGGCTGGCAACACTAAAGGTATATGTGATATGCATGTAATTGATGTGTACCCTACCAGTGCTCGTAGTAGCTCCTGGGTATTTGATACCGGTGCCATTGCTCATATTTGTAACTCAAAGCAGGAGCTGCGAAATAAGCGGAGACTGGCGAAGGACGAGGTGACGATGCGCGTCGGGAATGGTTCCAGAGTCGATGTGATCGCCGTTGGCACGCTACCTCTACATTTACCTATGGGATTAGTTTTAAACCTCAATAATTGTTATTTAGTGCCAGCTTTGAGCATGAACATTGTATCTGGATCTCGTTTAATACGAGATGGCTACTCATTTAAATCCGAGAATAATGGTTGTTCTATTTATATGAGAGATATGTTTTATGGTCATGCCCCGATGGTCAATGGTTTATTTTTAATGAATCTCGAACGTGATGTTACACATATTCATAGTGTGAATACCAAAAGATGTAAAGTTGATAACGATAGTCCCACATACTTGTGGCACTGCCGCCTTGGTCACATTGGTGTCAAGCGCATGAAGAAGCTCCATGCTGATGGACTTTTAGAGTCTCTCGATTATGAATCATTTGACACATGCGAACCATGCCTCATGGGCAAAATGACCAAGACTCCGTTCTCCGGAACAATGGAGCGAGCAACCAACTTATTGGAAATCATACATACTGATGTGTGCGGTCCAATGAGCGTTGAGGCTCGCGGAGGATATCGTTATGTTCTCACTCTCACTGATGACTTAAGTAGATATGGGTATGTCTACCTGATGAAACACAAGTCTGAGACCTTTGAAAAGTTCAAGGAGTTTCAGAATGAGGTAGAGAATCAACGTGACCGAAAGATAAAGTTCTTATGATCAGATCATGGAGGAGAATATTTAAGTCACTAATTTGGTACACACTTAAGGAAATGTGGAATCGTTTCACAACTCACGCCGCCTGGAACACTTCAGCGTAACGGTGTGTCCGAACGTCGTAATCGCACTTTATTGGACATGGTGCGATCTATGATGTCTCTTACTGATTTACCGCTATCTTTTTGGGGATACGCTCTAGAGACAGCTACATTCACTTTAAATAGGGCACCGTCTAAATCCGTTGAGACGACACCGTATGAATTATGGTTTGGGAAGAAACCTAAGCTGTCGTTTCTAAAAGTTTGGGGATGCGATGCTTATGTCAAGAAACTTCAACCTGAAAAGCTCGAACCCAAGTCGAAAAAATGCGTCTTCATAGGATACCCTAAGGAAACCATTGGGTATACCTTCTACCTTAGATCCGAAGGCAAGATTTTTGTTGCCAAGAACGGGTCCTTTCTGGAGAAAGAGTTTCTCTCGAGAGAAGTAAGTGGGAGGAAAGTGGAACTTGATGAAGTACTACCTCTTGAACCGGTAAGTAGCGCAGCTCAGGAAAATGTTCCTGTGGTGCCTACACCGACTGGAGAGGAAATTAATGATGATGATCAAGGTACTTCGGATCAAGTTGCTACTGAACTTCGTAGGTCCACAAGGACACGTTCCACACCAGAGTGGTATGGCAATCCTGTCCTGGAAATCATGTTGTTAGACGACGGTGAACCTTCGAACTATGAAGAAGCGATGGCGGGCCCAGATTCCAACAAATGTCTTGAAGCCATGCAATCTGAGATAGAATCCATGTATGAAAACAAAGTATGGACTTTGACAGAGTTGCCCGATGATCGGCGAGCGATAGAAAACAAATGGATCTTTAAGAAGAAGACGGACGCGGATGGTAATGTTACCATCTATAAAGCTCGACTTGTCGCTAAGGGTTATCGGCAAGTTCAAGGG
>LR880970.1:798995045-799007861 GCA_904067115.1 Aegilops sharonensis
AGATGGGCCCTAAGGCCCATCTAGTGGGCGCCTCCCTCTCCCTCCCCTCTTGGCCGCCTCCCCTTGATCCCATCTAGGGCTGCCGCCCCTCTAGGGGTGGGAACCCTAGAGGGGGCGCACCCTCCTCCCCTTCCCCTATATATATGAGGCCTAGGGGCTGCCCATAACACGCGATTCTATCTCTCGTTGGTGCAGCCCTGCGTCTCTTCTTCCTCCTCCTCCTCTCCCTTGGTGCTTGGCGAAGCCCTGCGGGATTGCCACGCTCCTCCACCACCACCACGCCGTTGTGCTGCTGCTGGATGGAGTCTTCCTCAACCTCTCCCTCTCTCCTTGCTGGATCAAGGCGTGGGAGACGTCACCGGGCTGTACGTGTGTTGAACGCGGAGGTGCCGTCCGTTCGGCACTAGGATCTCCGGTGATTTGAATCACGACGAGTACGACTCCTTCAACCCCGTTCTCTTGAACGCTTCCGCTTAGCGATCTACAAGGGTATCTAGATGCACTCTCCTTCCCTCGTTGCTAGTTTCTCCATAGATATATCTTGGTGACACGTAGGAAAATTTTGAATTTGTGCTACATATCCCAATAGTTTCATATAGCAAATGAAGTCATTTTGAGATTGGACATCGCCCAGGAGAACAGACAGCTCACCCAACAAGAATTTGCACTGAGAAAAATGCTCAAAGCTAAGGTGCTCGGCCTTGCGGCAATTGAACGAGCTAGAAGAAGGCAGGCCTCCCGGGTGCTATGGATTAGAGCCGGAGATGCAAGCACTAAATTTTTCCACGCCAAGTGTAACAATAGAAGGAGGAAAAACCACATTCACTCCCTGCAAACTGAAGAAGGGGAGATCTTAGTCCAGCATCAGGAGAAGGCCCAAGAGATCTTCAAGCACTTCTCAAATCAGTTGGGGACAAGAAAACCCGGCCTCTCACTATCAACTGGGATTTACTCCAGTTACCATCGGTGACAGATGTGGGTTTAGATAACCCGTTCTCGGAAGGGGAGGTATGGGCAGCAGTTATGAACTCTCCGGCTGAAAAAGCCCCAGGCCCAGACGGATTCACCGGCCAGTTCTTCCGCTCGTGCTGGAGCATCATCAAAGATGACATCATGGCCGTCTTCTCAAAATTCTACCGTGTGATCAACACAGATTTTTCTGAGCTGAACAAGGCCTTCATTACTTTGATCCCTAAGAAGGAGGGTGCATGGGAAGTAAAGCAATTCAGACCTATCAGCTTGATGAGCTCGGTGGCGAAGCTGATTACCAAGGTCTTAGCTATGAGGCTGGCTGCGGTCATCCCACAGATCATATCCCCTGCGCAATCAGCTTTCCAAAAAGGAAAATGCATTCATGACAGTTACCTCTACGTCCAAGGATGTGTAAAATCATTGCACAAAAGAAGCAAGCCCGCACTGCTCTTCAAACTAGACATAGGAAAAGCGTTCCACTCCATCTCGTGGGACTATCTTCTAGAACTTCTACAACGGTTGGGCTTCCCTGCACGATGGAGAAACTGGATCTCCCTTCTCCTCTCCACGGCGACATCCTCCTGTTTGTTGAATGGTGATGCAGGGCAGGCCATTCGCCACTTGCAGGGCCTGAGGCAAGGCGACCCACTCTCTCCTCTGCTGATCATCATCGCCATCGACCCCCTATACCGCCTCCTCGACGCTGCTGTAAATCTTGGCATCTTCTCTCCTCTGCCAGGAAGAGGTGCCAGCATGAGGATTAGCCTCTATGTTGACGATGCTGTGATCTTCGCCAACCCGATTAAAGAGGAGGTAGACTCGCTTCTGCATCTGCTCAACCTGTTTGGAGATGCCTCTGGACTTCGACTCAACCAGAGTAAATCTTCGGTGGCCATGATTAGGTGCAGCAATGTAGACATCACCGACGTTCTGCTTAGTTTTGGCGGATCCATAGTGGATTTTCCAATGACATACCTAGGCCTCCCGGTCTCCACTCGCAGAATTCGCTTAGTGCATCTACAATTCCTCCTGGATAGAATTAGGGCTCGCCTTGCGGGCTGGAAGGGCAGACTTATGAATCTTGCTGGTCGTAGAATTCTAGTATGTATAGTACGTAGCGTGCTGTTAGCTCTACCTACATTCGCGATGACGGTGCTATGACTTCCAAAAAAGCTCCTCAAGGATTTTGACAAGGCCAGACGGCGATTCCTCTGGGCGCATGATGATGAATTGTTGGGCGGCAAGTGCAAAATAAACTGGAAAACAGTTTGCTCCCCCACCCAAAAGGGCGGCCTTGGCATTCAGGACCTGCATCTTTTCGGTAGAGCGCTGCGCCTATGGTGGCTTTGGATGGAGTGGATGCAGCCGGACAGGCCATGGAAAGCCTTCCCAATCCCGTGTGACACAACTGACAGAGCTCTCTTCTCTAGAGTCACGAGAATCGTCATCGGAGACGGAAAGAAGGCAAAATTCTGGACTTGTCACTGGTTGGGAGATGAACCGCTCTGTTAAACCTTCCCAAGGCTGTTCAAACGATCTTGAAACAAGCTCCAAACCGTGGCCGAGGCTCTGCAAAACGACTACTGGATCCGCGGCCTTCGCAATGGGCCACATGAAGAAATTGTTCAAGATGTGGTGATGTTAGCTTGCAAGATCAGGGAGCATGGAGGATTGAACAATGCGCATCGGGAATATGTGATCATTTGGGCTGCAAACGGCAAAGGATCCTACTCTGCATGCTCTGCTTACAATGCTCAGTTTGACAATCAACCAAACAATGGTATAAAATCGTCTATCTGGAAGGTATGGGCCCCTGGAAAGGTTAAGATCTTCTCTTGGTTGATCCATTGGGACAAAGTATGGTGCAACGACAGACTGCAGCGCCGTGGATGGCCAAACCCATACTTTTGTCAGTTATGTCTCAAAAACCTCGAGTCCTCTGCACATCTCTTCTGGAACTACCCATTCTCGCGAGCAGTCTGGGCAAGGGTGGCTGAATGGAAAGGATGCTCACCGCTCGCCCCGCCCCTGCATGATCGGCGATGCACACCCTCGGCAGTCAAGTCAATGGTGGACACAACAAGGGCAGAACACAGGAGGGGGGGGGGGTGAATACTATGATCATGGCTACCACTTGGGCAATTTGGATGGAAAGAAACAACTGTACCTTCAAAAACAAGATCGCCACTTTGAAGGATGTCATCGATGCCATCCGACGCATGATAGAACTATGGCGGCTAGCCGGTGCAAGATCTATTGAGCCCCCGTTTGGGGATTTAGCTGTGAGATAGCTCCCTAAAATTTAGCTGGGAGTTGGAGGCCAAAGGCCCCCTCGGTTGTACCTCTCTCTTTTTTCACTCTCCATCTGATCACTTGATCAAATTTTGTAGCCCATATGCCCCCTTCTAAATCAATCAACGGCAGCCAAGCTGGATCTTTCAAAAAAAAGTATCATGAAGCTGCGAATAAAGCACTAGTTATCCAAGATGATTTAAAGATGAATACTGAGGCAAAGAAGGCACTCAAACTGACTGATCATCTTCATTTGTGGGTTGTTCCTCCAGGGGGCTAGGTCAAATTAGACATGGATGGTTCTTGGTCCTCAGATGGAAGGGCTGGAGCTGGAATTATTCTCCGAGACAACACAAGTAATATAATTTTTTCCTGTAGAGATGCAATGGAAGCCGAGCTCTGTGCTTGTATGGAGGGTCTATATTTTATCTTTGCAACGATCAGTTCTTCCTATTCTGCTAGAGGTGGATTTTGTAGTCTCAGCAGTGAACATTCTCAAGGATGAAGTTTTTGACAGATTGCTGCTTGCTTCTTTGGCGACAGAGATTAGATATTTGCTTTCCCTTTGTAAAACTTGTATTATTACTCATATTAAGCGTAGCCAAAATGTTGTTGGTGATTTCTTGGTAAACTTTGCTAGAACTGAGAATAGAGCTGTTGTTTGGTTGGGCTCAGGGCCAGCAGATGTAGTAGAAAGTGCACCATCAGTATCTTGGTTTTGTCCATGTGCCAACAACCTTGACACCAATTTTTGGACCCTTAAAAGCTCATCGACTTGGCTTAGCATATTTACTCTATCGCAAAGTGCGGAAGGCGATTCCCATCACAAAAGGTGTGCACAAGCACAAGGTCTTACAATCTACATAATTTCATATCAAAGACACTAGGCAGAATCGCAGGGGCAACTTATCGTGTTGTGAAAGTTGAAGAAAATCAAAATCATATTGGGTACTTAGGCCCTGTCTGTTTGAGCTTTTCTGCTTTGCTAGTGAAGTTGAATCTCGAATCCAAAACAAATAATTATTCCAAATCAACCTTGCTAGTGAAACTGAATATGAAATCTGAAACAAATAGCTATTTCGAATCAGTTTTGCCAGTGAAACTGAATCTTGATTCTGGTCATTTCAGTGCAACTTGCTAAAGCACCTTAAAGTGTACTTCGGTTTGCAGGTGATTCAAATCCAATCAAAGCTGAAACAAACATGGTCTTGTATCACTATGAATTAGCTTTGCCACTAAAGCAAATTCACAAGTGATTCGAACCTCATCAAAGTTGAAACAACCAAGGTCTTATTATGCTATGAAGGTTGAAGAAAATCATGATCGTAGGGGAAACTTGTTATGTTGCGAAGTTTGAAGAAAATATTTATTTTATAAGTAACTTAAATACTGAGTTGCATGTCCTAGCTCGAGGATCTATGTATATTGACAGTCTATCTATAGCCTTCGCAACATAATAAGTATTTTCTCCCACATCGGTTATGGGAGGAGGCAGAACACGATTTATAAGGGCGGGGTGTTCTCTCCTAACACGCTAGTCTTTTAGGGGAGAGGACCCAAGTCTTAGTATAAGTCGGTATTGCTTTTTGATTGGGTCTGGTTGCCACATGCGGGATGGAAACACTGGTTAGCGGACCGAGATAGCATAGCACAGGGGCGGCTTACTGCAATAATAGGGTGTTGGTATGTCGTCCCAGCGAGCGATAGATCAATCGATCGATTCGGTGCTAGTTCACCAGCGGCACCAGTACATTCTCCTCGTTCTGGTCTGGAAAAGGAGGTTCACTATCACAATTTCTGGTATGGATCCTACACGTCTATATCAACTATTTAACTCGTACTAATCGGGTGCTGCTGCTTCAACCACAAGATTTTGATTTGGTTGTTGCTATGGACGGACCCTACACGCCTCCGTCAACAACCGAAGGCGATATTTTGTCCTCGCAGAAAAAAGAAGGATGCTGTTTTTCTCTGCGCGACATCCTCGCGTGCGCCCCTCTTTCTTTCCTATTCGCTCCACCACAAGCCAAAAAATTTAAACTTTTTTCTAACACAGTACCGACGCACACGCTGGTACACACGTACGTAGACTCATCCCTATAAACGCATATACACATATCCTTCCGGCAAGAAATAAAAAAATACACATATCCTATCTTTATGAGCACCTTCAGGAAATTGAGCCGACACATTATCTTAGATTGACAAAGTCTCCACAGACGCCTTATTAGTCGATGGAAACATCGCCCTCCGCTGCACGCACATTGCCGAAAAGTATGAAATAAATTCAAAAAATGCGACCGCCAATGCCAAGTCTAGAACTTGAACCCTGGTGTGTTGCTTCAACAAAAGGAACCAATACCATGGCATTTTGTGAGAGTCGTCTTGTTGGACGAAACCCTACGCGTCGCCGTCCCTGCCCCTTTCTTCCTCTTCCCCCCTCCCTAGCCGCCACTAGAGTGCGCCCTTGGGCAAAGCTCGACCGGCGTCAACGGTGACGGGGATCCTCTTCCTCCTCGTCTGGTTTGTTGCGATGCGGCTATGGCATGTTGGCGGGGGCGCCTTTGGCATACACTACAAAAAAAAGACATATCCGTGACATTTTGGGCCGAACGAATTTTTTTTCTGTCATACATATGACACTTCTATGATGACGACGCTGTTTCTCCGTTCCGATCTAGCCATGTACACAAGCCCTGACCGTACGTATATATGCGCGAGTAGGCGTTCGAGACCCCGCCCGTATGTACACATACGTGGCCGTATTTTCTTTCTTGCACCCTGGCCATTGTACGTACGTGTACATGCTACATGCGCGCCTCTACTACGACACGTGCACGCCTCTACTACGACACGTGCGCGCCTCTACATCGACCAGTATATATGTACGTACACGTTCGCGACCAGAATGACAACGCTACGTACGCTTTGACCAGGTGGGTCCCGACTGTCAGGCACTTCCTTGCGTGCGAAGATGTAGCTGGTGGGTCCCAGCAGTCAAGGGGAACCATTTTTTTTGCGAAATACGGTGGCCCGTCCGGTGGGTCCCCGCTGTCAGGTGGAGGAATAATTATTTTGCACGTAATAAGGAGGCACTTCCTCGCTGCGGCCGTGGACCCAGCTGTCAGCCTCTCCACGTACAGTCCACGTCCGATGGAAGCCGTTCCTTGACCACGTTGACCACGCCGCGCCGAGAGCACCAGGGCGGTGGACGAAGGCGAGGCCTAGGAAGAGGACGACGCGAAGCCGGGGAAGACGCGGCAGTGGATGCCCACGCGTAGAGGAGTACGATGGTTCACTGGTTCGCTGCGGTGTGAGGCTGCCGTCGCCGCAGAATAACAGAGGGTATGGGTGAGTAGAGGGATGGCCTGGCCAGCGGTGGGAGTAGTAGGCGGCGGTCAGGCCTCCGCCGCATCGCAGCCGGCCACGGGAGGCAGGAGCACGAGGCACGACCGACGCTGGTTTGGGCGGCTGGAGCAAGAAGACCAGAGGTTGAAGAAGCACTACGGCCGAGGATGGGCATCGTACGGTCACTGAAGCTAGAATCGTGCATATTGACTAAGTTGACAAAGCCCTCCGTCCCCGTCAACTTAGTAGGCCCACAAGTCAGCCTGCCACTATACTAGGTCCCAGCTAACAGGGGGAGTATTCATTTTTTTATGCGTAATAAGGAGGCACTTCCTTGCGAGCGAAGATATAGCTGGTGGGTCCGAGCTGTCAGCGGCGGTAACGTTTTTTCGTGAAATACAGAGGCCCTTTCGGTGGGTCCCTGATGTCAGGTGGATGAATCATTATTTTGCGCGTAATAAGGAGGCATTTCCTTGCGTGCGGCCGTGGACCCAGCTGTCGGCCTCTCCACGTACAATCCACTTCAGATGCATGTCGGTCGTTGACCATGTTGACCAGGCCGCGCCGAGAGCACCAGAGCGGTGGACGACGGAGAGGCCTAGGAAGGGAATGACACGGAGGCAGGGAAGACTCGGTAGTTGTTTCCCACGCGGAGGGAAGTACGACTGTACGAGGGTTTACTGGTTCGTCTGCCATCGCCGGAGAATAACAGCAGGTGTGGGTGAGTAGAGGGATGGCTAGGTCAGCGATGGGAGTACAGTGGGGCGGTGAGGCCTGCGCGGCAGCACAGCCGGCCGCGGGGAGGAGGGAGCAGGCAGTCCCGCCGGCGCTTGTTTGAGCGGTTGGAGCAGGAAGAGCAGAGATTGAAGAAGCACGACGGCCGTTCGATGGGCATCCAACAGTCACTGCTTGTGTGTCAACCTTTTTTTTTAGGAAAGCCTCAAATCTGTGGAAAACAACATACAGCCCATCTGCCATTATTTCTAATAGTTTACAGCCCATTTGCTAATTCTTAAGGTTTTTCTGGAGCCCATATTCTTTTTGTTAGCATTACAGCCCATATTGTGGCCACGGTTAAAAAATTATACAAAATTTTGCATATTTTGGTGCGGTCCAAACTGCTTTTAATCCCGAAATTTCGACTCACATTCAAACTGATTTTAAAAATAAATGTATATCAATATAAAATCCAACAAATTCTCCACGCATAAAAATTAATGTAATTTAAAATCTTGAAATGAAAAAAAGATATTTGAAACTAATTGCCGGTTTGATGTGTTTTAAAAATGTACAATCCATTTCTCATTACTGATAGGCCATTTTCTCGGCCAGCCGAATGAAGCTCTCCTCATCTTGAAAGATTTGCAGCCCAACAGGCTTGACAGAGCGACTTACTTGGCAAATCACAAAAAACTGGGCTGTGGCCGTGGACCCAGCTGTCAGCCTCTCCACGTACAGTACTCTTCCGATGGAAGTCGGTTGTTGACCACATTGACCACGCCGCGCCGAGAGCACCAAGGCGGTGGACGACGGCGAGGCCTAGGAAGGGGACGACGCGGAGCCGGGGAAGACGCGGCAGTGGATGCCCACGCGGAAAGGAGTACGAGGGTTCACTGGTTCGGCTGCGGCGTGAGACTGCCGTCGCCGCAGAATAACAGGGGGTGTGGGTGAGTAGAGGGATACGCTGGGCCAGCGGTGGGAGTAGTGGGGGCGGTGAGGCCTCGGCGGCATCACCGCCGGCCACGAGAGGCAGGAGCACGCGGCACGACCGGCGCTGCTTTGGGCGGCTGGAGCAAGAAGACCAGAGGTTGAAGAAGCACTATGGCCGTTGGATGGACATCGTACGGTCACTGGAGCTAGAATCGTTCATATTGAGTAAGTTGACAAAGCCCTCCGTCCTCGTCAACTTAGTAGGCTCACAAGTCAGCCAGCCTCTATGGTGGGTCCCAGCTAGCAGGGGTATTCATTTTTTGATGCGTAATAAGGAGGAACTTCCTTGCGTGCGAAGATATAGCTGGTGGGTCCGACCTGTCAGCGGGGGAAACGTTTTTTTCGTGAAATACAGAAGCCCTTCCCACGTACAGTGCGTAATAAGGAGGAGCTTTCCTTGCGTGCGACCATGGACCTCGTGGGTCCCAGCCGTCAGGCTCTCCACGTACAGTCCTCTTCCGATGACTCGTATGTTGACCACGCCGCGCCGAGCGCACCGAGGCGGTGGACAACGGCGAAGCCCCAGACTGGAACGACCCGGAGATGGGGAAGACGCGGCAGTGGAGTCACAGACGGAGAGGAGTGGGAAACTTGACTGGTTCGGATGCGGGGTGGGCCTACACTCGGCAGAGAATAACAGGAGGTGCGGAGTGGAGGGATGCCCTGGCCATCGGCAGGGTAGCGTTTCGCCGAGGAGCGCAAAACAACGCCGCTGGAGCCGAAGGATGGAGCAGGCGGTTCCGACAGCGCTGGGGGAAGAAGATGAGAGATTGAAGAAGAATGCCGACCGTTGGATGTAAATCCAACGCCTTCTTAGGCTTCAACCTACTGGCCCATATGTCAGCCAGTCCATTTGTTTTTTAGTCCATTTGGTGGGCTGGGTGAAACAATGATGTAGCATCTATGCAGCCCGTTCAAATCCCATTTGCATTTTTCTCGAAATCCGCGGACTTGCTGGGCTGGGTGAAAATATCATGTTGGGCTAGACGGAGAAATGTTATAAAAACATAAACACATGATTGCATGTCAGTAAAATCTTTGCAAGCTTATGTACGCAATCACTAGGAGTTAACTTGCCAAGTTATATATAAACAATTATTATTATTATTTTGTAAGAACTTTCAACTTATGAAATAAAATATCATTTTAATTTGATGAGTTAATAGTACGTGGGGTATTATTATTTTTTAGGCTAGACGTGGGACAGTTGAGTTGGTTCTAGGGGAAAGTACTGGGAGAAAACTCAGTTTACATCGAAAAAGAAAATGGAGAAAATTCAGAGACCTGCTGGGTCCACCTGAGGAGAGAAATATGTTGGAAGGAAGGAGATTGAAAGCACGGCAGCCGAGTGAACTAGTTTTTTTACAAACAAGTGAACTAGTTTACATACATAAGCAAATAGCCACTAAAAAAAGTAATCAGGTTAATGGGTTCTTAAAAGAAATATTTCAGATAAAACAGATAATTACGACACATAGGCTAATGCATGAAACACTCAGATGATAAAGGTGCTTATAAACAGATAAAGTACAACATCTAGACCTTCCTGGCATGCTTGATCATGACGCTGCGGCTGTCCGTGTACTCGTCGGTTACGGGAAGCAGACACACCCTCATGTCCAAGATCTGCCTGTACATGTCGTAACATGCGTATGCGTCCTTGGCCGTGTAGGTTATGTAGGCTAGATTCAGAGGTACCTCCCACGTGTTCAGGTCGTCTTCTTTCATGTTGGCGTATCAGGGGTCGATGATGGTCTCAGCGAGGTCAACCACGAAGTCCTTCTCCTGCCCGTTGCTGATGATCTTGTATTGCTTCTGGATGTCGACAAGCTTGTTGCACCAGATGACTGAATCGTCGCGTTCTTCCTTCTCTCCACCGTAGCGAATGTGCAGTCGGTGCTGCCGATGAAACGGGCGAATGCTCGAGAACCTGGTGCAGCCATAGGACTGAGGCGAGGCAGAGCTTCACCGAGTCCGTATCGTTGGTGTACATCACATTCAACTTGGTGCAGCCATAGGACTGAACGGTGAACTCCTTGCTAAAGTCCATATCCAGCAGGCTCACCCCTCGGATCGCCATTGGAGTCTCTTCGAGTGAACGAGTGTGTAGGCGGCGGCAGCAGTTCGTTTTTCAGCTCTTGGGGAACTGTATTCAACAGTAAGCCGAGTGTGTACAGGCGACAACAGTTACTACCCCTCCCTCATCCGCTGCATGCCCGGCAGAAGATGCACCCTCGGCGCATTGAAACGCCTCCATTAAGAAACCTACTCCGGCCACACGTCGGTTCACGAGCGGGTCTGTATTGGTACTGTAATAACAGGAGTTAGTGGTCACTTTACTTAAATTTAATTAGCTTTAATAGAAATTTATACTTAAAACAAGCAATGCATTCGCTCGTTCTATCAGTGCCACAGGATCAACATGCACAACAATTAGAATTATTGTTCTCAGGACGCACACGATCAACACATTTGTCGCACTTTCACAAAGATAATACTACCAAGTTTGAACTGTTTTGTTATGGTTGTTGTCCTCTGCATCATCATGCCGTGTTTCCCAGCTTGCAAGATTCAGAACCAACAAATAAGATCCAAATAATAAGTACACCAAAGATGCCTACACATCTCATTGATTCCTAGCTTGCAAGATTCAGAACCAACAAATAAGATCCAAATACTAAGTACAACAAAGATGCCTACACATCTCATTGATTCCCAACTTGCAAGATTCAGAACCAACAAATAAGATTGAAATAATAAGTACAATGTAACATCCCAAAATTCTAAATTTTGGAATGTTATATTAAATAAATATTTATGCTTGTTTGTTTGATTGTTGTGTAACTGCTTGTGTGAAATTGAGTGAAATTTGAAACTTTTTGAAACTTTACTGAGAGGGAATGAAATGACATTCCCAAACTTTCACCTTGCATTTATGATCTCCATGAATTCAAATTCAATTCAAACACAAAACCCTAGAGAGAAGATGATATGACTTCTTCCATTTAAATAAATGAAAAGGGTTTTGAAAAGATTTGAATTCCATTTGAAAATATTTCAATTCTGAAACTTTATACAACTCAATGATTTTCACGAGAGAAGATAAAATGACTTCTTCAAATTAAATGAAATATGAGTTGGGAGCTTTAAAACAATTAAATCCAAAGTTCTTTGAATTTATTTCCAATTTGGAGTTATTTGAGTTTTATTCAAAATATTTTTCTCCAAAAACAAAATATATGGAAAATAGGGTAACATGATTCCCTACATCAGAAAATTGGAGAGAAATTAATTTGAAGTCATTTTGGTATTTAAAAAATGATTTTTGTTGGATTTTATTGGACCAGAAGCACTCTTTACTTTATTTAAATTTTTGTGTATTTTATTTAATGCTAGAATAATGTTCATCATGTAGGAAATCTTTTTCTGAAAATTTTGATATATTATATGCCAATATAATATTTTCATTTTATTTTGTTTTATATATATATATCGCCTTGGGCCAAAGGCCCAAGCCGCCAACCAGCCGGCCGGCCAAGGCCAAGACCATCGCACGCACGCACCTAGGGAGCCAGGGAGCCAAGGTTTCCTATTCTTTTACAAATCCTAGTATGATTTGATCCCGTTTCGTTATTCCGTTTTTATTCCTAGGATTCCTAATCCTAGTCTATTTCTTGCCCCCTACCCCAAGCAAAACCCTCCCTTCCCCACTATAAATACCCAAGCACCCCCCCCCTCTAACACGTCAAACCAATACCTCTCCTCTCCTCTCCTCTCCTCTCCGCAGCAGCAGCAGTGCAGCACCACCGCCGCCGCCAAGTGCCGCCGCCGCGCCCTCGACCTCTCCTGAGGTTTATATGATCTCCTCTCCACCGTCCCGTGATCTCCTTTCCTCTAGGATCAACCGCAACATCGGATCCGATCTTCTTCCCCAACTCCGACGACTACTCCGGTGAGATCCACGAAATCCCGTAATTCATTTTTTTTTCCAGAAAATAGCAATCTTAGAAAATTCATATCTTTTAGAGTTTTTAGTATTTTTGAGTGATTCCAATTGCTATGTGTCACAAATTTGCGGAAGTTTCTGTTAGTGTCTCTGGATTTCAAATTTGAGTAGTTTAAATTTGAATTTGATAAATTTTGTTCAGATTAGTATTTTGGCCATAACTTGAGTTTAAAAATAGGTTTTTAGTTAATTCTTTTTGCTCCTGGTCACCTATGATATTTTTTAGCTGTAGGATTTAGTTTGGTAATTTTGGAGTATTTTAAATTAGTTTTTTAGTAAAAACAGTACTGTTTTGCTTATATAGTTGTTTTAGTTATGTAATTATTGTTTTTAATTATTTTTAGTTCATTCCTTTTGTAGATTTTCACTTGTTGTTATATGTTTATGTTTAGCTACAGTAGATAAATTTTTGTAGTTATTTATTAGTGTTTAGCTACTGTTTTTGTAATTGCTTGTTTAGTTCATAGTGATAGTGGATAAAAATAGTT
>LR880970.1:799041059-799066491 GCA_904067115.1 Aegilops sharonensis
GCTAGGGTTGTAGAGATATAAGTATGCAGTAAACCAAAAGTTGTTCGGAGTCCCGGATGAGATCCCGGACGTCACGAGGAGTTCCGGAATGGCCCGGAGGTAAAGAATTATATATAGGAAGTCGAGTTTCGGCCATCGGGAAACTTTCGGGGGTCACCGGTATTGTACCGGGACCACCGGAAGGGTCCCGGGGTCCACCGGGTGGGGCCACCTATCCCGGAGGGCCCCATGGGCTGAAGTGGGGGGGGGGGGGACCAGCCCCAGGTGGGCTGGTGCACCTCCACTTGCCTTGGGGGGCAAGGCACCCCCTTGGCCGCCGCCCCCCTTGGAGATTCAATCTCCTAGGGCCGCCGCCCCCCTAGGGGCCCTATATAAAGAGGGGGGGAGGGAGGGCAGCCGCACCCTTGCACTTGGCGCCTCCCTTCCCCCTTGCTACACCTCTCCCTCTCGCAGACGCTTGGCGAAGCCCTGCCGGGATCCCTGCTGCATCCACCACCACGCCGTCGTGCTGCTGGATCTTCATCAACCTCTCCTTCCCCCTTGCTGGATCAAGAAGAAGGAGACGTCTCCCTGACCGTACGTGTGTTGAACGCGGAGGTGCCGTCCGTTCGACGCTAGGATCTCCGGTGATTTGGATCACGACGAGTACGACTCCCTCAACCCCATTCTCTTGAATGCTTCCGCTCGATTTACAAGGGTATGTAGATGCACTCCTCTCTCGTTGCTAGATGAACTCATAGATTGATCTTGGTGAAACCGTAGGAATTTTTTTATTTTCTGCAATGTTCCCCAACAGTGGCATCATGAGCTAGGTCTATGCGTAGTTCTCTTTGCACGAGTAGAACACAATTTTGTTGTGGGCGTAGATGTTGTCAACTTTCTTGCCACTACTAGTCTTATTTTGCTTCAGCGGTATTGTGGGATGAAGCGGCCCGGACCGACCTTACACGTACGCTTACGTGAGACAGGTTCCACCGACTGACATGCACTAGTTGCATAAGGTGGCTAGCGGGTGTCTGTCTCTCCCACTTTAGTTGGAGCGGATTCGATGAAAAGGGTCCTTATGAAGGGTAAATAGAAATTGACAAATCATGCTGTGGCTTTTATGTAGGTAAGAACACGTTCTTGCTAGAACCCTATTGCATCCACGTAAAACATGCAACAACAATTAGAGGACGTCTAACTTGTTTTTGCAGCATATGATTTGTGATGTGATATGGCCAAAAGTTGTGATGAATGATGAATGATATATTGTGATGTATGAGATCATGTTCTTGTAATAGGAATCACGACTTGCATGTCGACGAGTATGACAACCGGCAGGAGCCATAGGAGTTGTCTTAATTATTGTATGACCTGCGTGTCAATGATTTAACGCCATGTAATTACTTTACTTTATTGCTAAACCGTTAGCCATAGTAGTAGAAGTAATAGTTGGCGAGCAACTTCATGGAGACACGATGATGGAGATCATGATGATGGAGATCATGGTGTCATGCCGGTGACAAAGATGATCATGGAGCCCCGAAGATGGAGATCAAAGGAGCTATATGATATTGGCCATATCATGTCACTATTTAATTGCATGTGATGTTTATTATGTTTATGCATCTTGTTTACTTAGAACGACGATAGTAAATAAGATGATCCCTCATAATAATTTCAAGAAAGTGTTCCCCCTAACTGTGCACCGTTGCGAAAGTTCGTCGTTTCGAAGCACCACGTGATGATCGGGTGTGATAGATTCTAACATTCACATACAACGGGTGTAAGACAGATTTACACATGCATAACACTTAGGTTAACTTGACGAGCCTAGCATGTACAGACATGGCCTCGGAACACAAGAGACCGAAAGGTTGAACATGAGTCGTATGGAAGATACGATCAACATGGAGATGTTCACCGATGATGACTAGTCCGTCTCACGTGATGATCGGACACAGCCTAGTCGACTCGGATCATGTATCACTTAGATGACTAGAGGGATGTCTAATCTGAGTGGGAGTTCATTAAATAATTTGATTAGATGAACTTAATTATCATGAACTTAGTCTAAAAACCTTTGCAAATATGTATTGTAGATCAAATGGCCAACGCTCATGTCCACCTGAACTTCAACGCGTTCCAAGAGAAAACCAAGCTGAAAGATGATGGCAACAACTATACGGACTGGGTCCGGAACCTGAGGATCATCCTCATAGTTGCAAAGAAAGATTATGTCTTAGAAGCACCGCTAGGTGAAGCTCCCATCCCAGAGAACCAAGACGTCATGAACGCTTGGCAGTCTCGTGCTGATGATTACTCCCTCGTTCAGTGCGGCATGCTTTACAGCTTAGAACCGGGGCTCCAAAAGCGTTTTGAGAAACACGGAGCATATGAGATGTTCGAAGAGCTGAAAATGGTTTTCCAAGCTCATGCCCGGGTCGAGAGATATGAAGTCTCCGACAAGTTCTTCAGTTGTAAGATGGAGGAGAATAGTTCTGTCAGTGAGCACATACTCAAAATGTATGGGTTGCACAACCGCTTGACTCAGCTGGGAGTTAATCACCCGGATGACGCGGTTATTGACAGAATCCTTCAGTCGCTTCCACCGAGCTACAAGAGCTTTGTGATGAACTTCAATATGCAGGGGATGGAAAAGACCGTTCCTGAAGTATATTCAATGCTGAAATCAGCAGAGGTAGAGATCAAAAAGGAACATCAAGTGTTGATGGTGAACAAAACCACTAAGTTCAAGAAAGGCAAGGTAAGAAGAACTTCAAGAAGGACGGCAAGGAAGTTTGCGCGCCCGGTAAGCCAGCTGTCGGGAAGAAGTCAAAGAATGGGACCAAGCCTGAGACTGAGTGCTTTTATTGCAAAGGGAAGGGTCACTGGAAGCGAAACTGCCCCAAATACTTAGCGGACAAGAAGGCCGGCAACACTAAAGGTATATGTGATATACATGTAATTGATGTGTATCTTACCAGTGCTCGTAGTAGCTCCTGGGTATTTGATACCGGTGCCGTTGCTCATATTTGTAACTCAAAGCAGGAGCTGCGGAATAAGCGGAGACTGGCGAAGGACGAGGTGACGATGTGCATCGGGAATGGTTCCAGAGTCGACGTGATCGCCGTCGGCACGCTACCTCTACATTTACCTACGGGATTAGTTTTAAACCTCAATAATTGTTATTTAGTGCCATCTTTGAGCATGAACATTGTATCTGGATCTCGTTTAATATGAGATGGCTACTCATTTAAATCCGAGAATAATGGTTGTTCTATTTATATGAGAGATATGTTTTATGGTCATACCCCGATGGTCAATGGTTTATTCTTAATGAATCTCGAACGTGATGTTACACATATTCATAGTGTGAATACCAAAAGATGTAAAGTTGATAACGATAGTCCCACATACTTGTGGCACTGGCGCCTTGGTCACATTGGTGTCAAGCGCATGAAGAAGCTCCATGCTGATGGATTTTTAGAGTCTCTCAATTATGAATCATTTGACACATGCGAGCCATGCCTCATGGGCAAAATGACCAAGACTCCGTTCTCCGGAACAATAGAGCGAGCAACCAACTTATTGGAAATCATACATACTGTTGTGTGCGGTCCAATGAGCGTTGAGGCTCGCGGAGGATATCGTTATGTTCTCACTCTCATTGATGACTTGAGTAGATATGGGTATGTCTACTTGATGAAACACAAGTCTGAGACCTTTGAAAAGTTCAAGGAATTTCAGAATGAGGTAGAGAATCAACGTGACCAAAAAATAAAGTTCTTACGATCAGATCGTGGAGGAGAATATTTAAGTCACGAATCTGGTACACACTTAAGGAAATGTGGAATCGTTCACAACTCACGCCGCCTGGAACACCTCAGCGTAACGGTGTGTCCGAACGTCATAATCGCACTTTATCGGATATGGTGTGATCTATGATGTCTCTTACTGATTTACCGCTATCTTTTTGGGGATACGCTCTAGATACAACTACATTCACTTTAAATAGGGCACCGTCTAAATCCGTTGAGATGACACCATATGAATTATGGTTTGGGAAGAAACCTAAGCTGTCGTTTCTAGAAGTTTGGGGATGCGATGCTTATGTCAAGAAACTTCAACCTGAAAAGCTCGAACCCAAGTCGGAAAAATGCGTCTTCATAGGATACCCTAAGGAAACCATTGGGTATACCTTCTACCTTAGATCCGAAGGCAAGATCTTTGTTGCCAAGAACGGGTCCTTTCTGGAGAAAGAGTTTCTCTCGAGAGAAGTAAGTGGGAGGAAAGTGGAACTTGATGAAGTACTACCTCTTGAACCGGTAAGTAGCGCAACTCAGGAAGATGTTCCTGTGGTGCCTACCCCGACTAGAGAGGAAATTAATGATGATGATCAAGGTACTTCGGATCAAGTTGCTACTGAACTTCGTAGGTCCGCAAGGACACGTTCCACACCAGAGTGGTATGGCAACCCTGTCCTGGAAATCATGTTGTTAGACAACGGTGAACCTTCGAACTATGAAGAAGCGATGGCGGGCCCAGATTCCAACAAATGGCTTGAAGCCATGCAATCCGAGATAGAATCCATGTATGAAAACAAATTATGGACTTTGACAGACTTGCCCGATGATCGGCGAGCGATAGAAAACAAATGGATCTTTAAGAAGAAGACGGACGCGGATGGTAATGTTACCATCCATAAAGCTTGACTTGTCGCTAAGGGTTATCGGCAAGTTCAAGGAGTTGACTACGATGAGACTTTCTCTCCCGTACCGAAGCTGAAGTCCGTCCGAATCATGTTAGCAATTGCCGCATACTATGATTATGAGATATGGCAGATGGACGTCAAAACGGCATTCCTTAACGGTTATCTTAAGGAAGAACTGTATATGATGCAGCCGGAAGGTTTTGTCGATCCTAACAATGCTAACAAGGTATGCAAGCTCGAGCGATCCATTTATGAGCTGGTGCAAGCATCTCGGAGTTGGAACATTCGCTTTGATGAGATGATCAAAGCGTTTGGGTCTATGCAGACTTATGGAGAAGCCTGCGTTTACAAGAAAGTGAGTGGGAGCTCTGTGGCATTTCTCATATTATATGTAGATGACATACTTTTGATGGGAAATGATATAGAACTTTTGGACAGCATTAAGGCCTACTTGAATAAGTGTTTTTCAATGAAGGACCTTGGAGAAGCTGCTTACATATTAGGCATCAAGATCTATAGGGATAGATCAAGATGCCTCATAGGTCTTTCACAAAGCACATACCTTGATAAGATATTGAAGAAGTTCAATATTGATCAGTCCAAGAAAGGGTTCTTGCCTGTATTGCAAGGTGTGAGATTGAGCTCGGCTCAATGCCCGACCACGGCAGAAGATAAAGAAGAGATGAGTTTCATCCCCTATGCCTCAGCCATAGTATCTATTATGTATGCCATGCTGTGTACCAGACCCGATGTAAACCTTGCCGTAAGTTTGGTAGGAAGGTACCAAAGTAATCCCGACAAGGAACACTGGACAGCGGTCAAGAATATCCTGAAGTACCTGAAAAGGACAAAGGACATGTTTCTCGTCTATGGAGGTGACGAAGAGCTCTTCGTAAAGGGTTACGTCGATGCTAGCTTCGACACAGATCTGGATGACTCGAAGTCACAAACCGGATACGTGTATATTCTAAATGGTGGGGCAGTAAGCTGGTGCAGTTGCAAGCAAAGCGTCGTGGCGGGATCTACATGTGAAGCGGAGTACATGGCAGCCTCGGAGGCAGCGCATGAAGCAATCTGGGTGAAGGATTTCATCACCGACCTAGGAGTCATACCCAATGCGTCGGGGCCAATCAAACTCTTCTGTGACAACACTGGAGCTATTGCACTTGCCAAGGAGCCCAGGTTTCACAAGAAGACCAGGTACATCAAGTGTCGCTTCAACTCCATTCGTGAAAATGTTCAAGATGGGGATATAGAAATTTGTCAAGTGCATACGGACCTGAATGTTGCAGATCCGTTGACTAAACCTCTCCCTAGGGCAAAACATGATCAACACCAGAATTCCATGGGTGTTCGATTCATCACAATGTAACTAGATTATTGAACTCTAGTGCAAGTGGGAGACTGTTGGAAATATGCCCTAGAGGCAATAATAAAATGGTTATTATTACATTTCTTTGTTCATGATAATTGTCTGTTATTCATGCTATAATTGTATTATCCAGAAATCGTAATACACGTGTGAATACATAGACCACAACATGTCCCTAGTGAGCCTCTAGTTGACTAGCTCGTTGATCAACAGATAGTCATGGTTTCCTAACTATGGACATTGGATGTCATTGATAATAGGATCACATCATTAGGAGAATGATGTGATAGACAAGACCCAATCCTAAGCATAGCTCAAAGATCGTGTAGTTCGTTTAGCTAGAGCTTTTCCAAATGTCAAGTATCATTTCCTTAGACCATGAGATTGTGCAACTCCCGGATACCGTAGGAGTGCTTTGGGTGTACCAAACGTCACAACGTAACTGGGTGACTATAAAGGTGCACTACGGGTATCTCCGAAAGTGTCTGTTGGGTTGGCACGAATCGGGACTGGGATTTGTCACTCCGTATGATGGAGAGGTATCTCTGGGCCCACTCGGTAATGCATCATCATAATGAGCTTAATGTGACCAAGTGTTTGGTCACGGGATCATGCATTACGGTACGAGTAAAGTGACTTGCCGGTAACGAGATTAAACGAGGTATTGGGATACCGACGATCGAGTCTCGGGCATGTAACGTACCGATTGACAAAGGGAATTCTATACGGGGTTGTTTGAATCCTCGACATCGTGGTTCATTCGATGAGATCATCGAGGAGCATGTGGGAGCCAACATGGGTATCCAGATCCCGCTGTTGGTTATTGACCGGAGAGGCGTCTCGGTCATGTGTGCATGTCTCCCGAACCCGTAGGGTCTACACACTTAAGGTTCGGTGACGCTAGGGTTGTATAGATATGAGTATGCAGTAAACCGAAAGTTGTTAGGAGTCCCGGATGAGATCCCGGACATCACGAGGAGTTCCGGAATGGTCCGGAGGTAAAGAATTATATATAGGAAGTCGAGTTTCGGCCATCGGGAAAGTTTCGGGGGTCACCGGTATTGTACCGGGACCACCGGAAGGGTCTCGGGGGTCCACCGGGTGGGGCCACCTATCCCAGAGGGCCCCATGGGCTGAAGTGAGAGGGGAACCAGCCCCAGGTGGGCTGGTGCACCCCCCCTTGGCCCCCCCTGCGCCTAGGGTTGGAAACCCTAGGGTGGGGGCGCCTCCACTTGCCTTGGGGGGCAAGGTACCCCCTTGGCCGCCGCCCCCCCTTGGAGATTCAATCTCCTAGGGCTGGCGCCCCCCTAGGGGCCCTATATAAAGAGGGGGGGAGGGAGGGCAGCCGCACCCTTGCACTTGGCGCCTCCCTTCCCCGTTGCTACACCTCTCCCTCTCACAGACGCTTGGCGAAGCCCTGCCGGGATCCCTGCTGCATCCACCACCACGCCATCGTGCTGCTGGATCTTCATCAACCTCTCCTTCCCCCTTGCTGGATCAAGAAGGAGGAGACGTCTCCCTAACCGTACGTGTGTTAAACGTGGAGGTGCCGTCCGTTCGGCGCTAGGATCTCCGGTGATTTGGATCACGACGAGTACGACTCCCTCAACCCCGTTCTCTTGAACGCTTCCGCTCGATCTACAAGGGTATGTAGATGCACTCCTCTCTCGTTGCTAGATGAACTCATAGATTGATCTTGGTGAAACCGTAGGAATTTTTTTATTTTCTACAACGTTCCCCAACAAAAACAGACGCGTGTGTGCACCTCTTCTCTTCCTGTATAACGTACTAAACTCAGAGTATAAGTTTTTGTGGGTGGCACGATGGTGCGTGCGAGAAGTCCCGAGAGATAGGTTTAATGCGTCTAAAAAAGACTAGCCTATAGCTCGCCACGCGGCTATTCCTGTCGAACGGCCCATTAACCGTAAGATATGTATACGACGGTGCCAGTTATTGCACGTACACAGTAGAAAAAGTACACCACGACTAAGAACACGTGCCCACGTAACGCCATCCGGGAATAGTGCCACACTTCGGAACTAGAACCGTCAATAAATTTTGAGCTTGCGTCTCATCACATTCCAAATTACTCCACGCTATATTGAATTGCAAACCTGTTCACACCGATCACAACCTAAATGGTTTCCCACTTAGGAGCGTACTAGTACTCGAGCGCGACCTGCTGAGGGCGAAGGTCGTCCGAAGTGCAGACCAGCAGGAGGAGACCAGTGCCTTGTTGAAGAGGACCAACGTCATCGTCAAGAAACTTATGGACAAGAATGACATGCTCCGCATCGAGCACCAAAGGCTGGTGGAGGAATCCGTGGATGTTCTCAAGCAGCGTCTTGAGGACAGGAAAGAGCTCATCGCCGCTTGCCGCGGAGACTAGTTCCCGCGGCCTGCAACAACACATCAAGAAAGTAGAGATCAGCGAGCCAGATCCTTGTCTTCCTTCTTCTTTTGCCCTTGTGTATTTCGGGCGTAGCCACATGTGGCTTTTTTAATTATCTTTCTAATTATGTAAGACAATTAATCGTCCTTATATATTCATCAGTCTTGCTATAAGTCGCAGTAGATGCTATATAGGTCCGTCGGATCTTACATCAAGATCCGTGCTTTCAGATTTTCTTTTTTCTCTCTTAAATCTCAGTCGAGTGAGACATAGCCACGCCATTAAACAGAGGCTCGGGCGCCATTAATGGAGACCTTGGGAGAGAGGTAGACGGCAGATGGAGGTCAAAGGGCTCTCCTCCCGATAAGCACGCGCAGGGGTCTGATCGCACGCCTCTCGTACTCAAATAGCTACCCTGCATGATGCCTCCTAGCTAATAAAAAATGGGGACGCGTGGCGGCACGTAAATGGTAGTAAATAGAACGCCCACGGTTTCAATAATACTTGTGTTCCCGATTGTAACGTGACAACACTTGTTCCAAAATGACTTTGTTGATTGTTAATGTGTGCGCCTTCGCAAATCGGACATGGCACCAAGCCAAGTTTCATTATTTTCATGCGTGTTTTGGATTTACAGGAATTAAAAAACTAAGTTTCTCAATGTTTCTAGCCCAGCCACGACGCCCAGAATTTTGAATTTCATTCCCATTTCTTGCACGGAACCTAGAAATTTACCCGAGGACACACATGTGATTTTTCAACCAACTTTGGAGCACTGGAACATGTGCTTGTATTTCAAATTTGAATTATGCACACAAAGGTGACACGTTCCCTCTCAGAACCATGAGCCTTTTTGAGAGAAGCTCCGATTTGCAAGAAGCTTATACCCAAATTTGTTCCTATTCAGCCAATTTTTTTTTACCACGGCATGGTACTACCATGGCATGACACCATGCCAAGTATCATGATTTTAAAACCAAGTTTCTCAATGTTCTCGACCGAGCCACGATGCCCAGATGTTTGAATTTTATTCTCATTTTTTGCATGGGACCTAGAAATTCACCCAAGGACACAAATGTGATTTTTCAACCAACTTTGGTGCACGGGAGCATGTGCTTGTAGTTCAAATTTGAATTATGCACATTAAATGACCAAAAACTCAATTAATGTGTAAAAAAGGCCAAACGAAGCCGGAATGATTTCCAAAATTTAACAGGGCACTCATGTAGTTCTATGTTGCCTTTGTAAATAAACTCAAGGGGGACAACGTATATCGTTTCGCACTCAAAGGTGGCACGTTCCCTCTCAGAACCACAAGCCTTCTTGAGAGAAGCTTCGGTTTGCAAGAAGCTTATACCAAAATCTGTTCCTATTCGGCCAATTCTTTTACCACAGCATGGTAGTACCATGACATGACACCCATGCCAAGTTTCATGATTTTTAGACGTGTTTTGGATTTACAAGAATTTAAAAACCAAGTTTCTCAATGTTCTCGGCCGAGCCACGATGCCCAGATGTTTGAATTTTATTCTCATTTCTTGCATGGGACCTACAAATTCACCCGAGGACACAAATGTGATTTTTCAACCAACTTTGGTGCACGAGAGCATGTGCTTGTAGTTCAAATTTGACTTATGCACATTAAATGACCAGAAACTCAATTAATGTATAAAAACGACAAACGAACCTGGAATAATTCCAAAATTTAACAGGGCACTCATGTAGTTCTATGTTGCCTTTGTTAAGAAACTCAAGGGTGGGAGGGGGGGCAGCGTATATCGTTTCACACTCAAAGGTGGCACGTTCCCTCTTAGAACCACGAGCTTCCAAATCGGCCCAATTTTTTACCACAACATGTTAGTGCCATGACATGACACCATGCCAAGTTTCTTGATTTCGAGACGAGTTTTGGATTTACATGAATTTAAAATCTAAGTTTCTCGATGTTCTTGTCCGAGTCACGACACCCAGATGTTTGAATTTCATTCTCATTTCTTCCATGGGACCTAGAAATTCAACCAAGGACACACATGTGATTTTTCAACCAACTTTGGTGCACCGGAGCATGTGCATGCAGTTCATATTTAGATTATGCACATTAAATGACCAGAAACTCAATTAATGTATAAAAACGACAAACGAACCTGGAATAATTCCAAAATTTAACAGGGCACTCATGTAGTTCTATGTTGCCTTTGTTAAGAAACTCAAGGGTGGGAGGGGGGGCAGCGTATATCGTTTCACACTCAAAGATGGCACGTTCCCTCTTAGAACCACGAGCTTCCAAATCGGCCCAATTTTTTACCACAACATGTTAGTGCCATGACATGACACCATGCCAAGTTTCTTGATTTCGAGACGAGTTTTGGATTTACATGAATTTAAAATCTAAGTTTCTCGATGTTCTTGTCCGAGTCACGACACCCAGATGTTTGAATTTCATTCTCATTTCTTCCATGGGACCTAGAAATTCAACCAAGGACACACATGTGATTTTTCAACCAACTTTGGTGCACCGGAGCATGTGCATGCAGTTCATATTTAGATTATGCACATTAAATGACCAGAAACTCAATTAATGTATAAAAACGACAAACGAACCTGGAATAATTCCAAAATTTAACAGGGCACTCATGTAGTTCTATGTTGCCTTTGTTAAGAAACTCAAGGGTGGGGGGGGGGCAGCGTATATCGTTTCACACTCAAAGGTGGCACGTTCCCTCTTAGAACCACGAGCTTACAAATCGGCCCAATTTTTTACCACAACATGTTAGTGCCATGACATGACACCATGCCAAGTTTCTTTATTTCCAGACGAGTTTTGGATTTACATGAATTTAAATTCTAAGTTTCTCGATGTTCTCGGCCGAGTCACGACGCCCAGATGTTTGAATTTCATTCTCATTTCTTCCATCGGACCTAGAAATTCAACCAAGGACACACATGTGATTTTTCAACCAACTTTGGTGCACCGGAGCATGTGCATGCAGTTCATATTTAGATTATGCACTTTAAAAGTCCAGAAACTCAATTAATGTATAAAAAGGCCAAATGAACCCGAAATAATTCCAAAATTTAACATGGCGCTCATATAGTTCTATGTTGCCTCTGTAAAGAAAATCAGGGGGGAGGCAGCGTATATCGTTTCGCACACAAAGGTGACACGTTCCCTCTCGGAACCACGTGGCTTGTTGAGAGAATCTCCGGTTTTGGAAGAAGCTTATACCAAAACTTGTCCCAATTCAGCCAAAAATTATACATATGAAAACAGGGTTTAGATTATCCCGAACATCTCGCTACCTAGACCAATAATGTACTATGATTTGAATTCAACATAAAATGGATACAAATATTTGAATTGGAGAGCGTATGGTACATGTAGTTCATAGTGAAATGTGATTACTGCTATATGCATGTTTTTTCTTATCAAGATAATATTTAAATTATTGTATAACTTGACAACAATCGTATTCAAATAAGGAAAATTGATTCAAATTTAGTCCATATGGTAGACGACAATATATATGTTCACATGGTGGAGTAAAATGTTCATATATGATGGAAGATCAAAATGTACAACTACATCAATTATAAACCGCAAGATCACCTAACGGTATATTCGAATTCAACATAACGTGGATTCAAAAATTGAAATTCGAGATCATGGCATCTATAATCATATAAAAAGGGACATTACTCTTTCTTTGGTGGGAATTGATTTGTTTTTTGTTGTTGTTGAGGGAAATGCGAATCGATTTGGTACTGTGCAGGGTAATCTTATTCTCCCAATTTTTTTTACATTTTTCTTGTAGTTTTTCAATGGCATCTATAGAAATATAGTAAAAGGGGACATGACTCTCTTGTGTCTTGTATGAATTCGTTTTTTACACGTTAAGTTTGTTCTGCCGAACAAGGAATCCACACCTTGTTATCTCGAAATTTTCAAGCTCGAGTATATTTTGTCTCACCTGCTTTGAAACTCCCGCTTCTTCAACCCGCGCCGCGCCTTGTTATCCCGAAATTTGGACGCGCGCAAGAACTCCCTCCTCATCCGAAATCGCTCCCGCAGCCCAGACACGCGAAATCCCCCTTCTACCCCTCAGCCGGAAATGAAGCTCCACGTCGCGGTGTCAAAACCGGTGGGGGTATGCAGGTAACTTACCCTACATTTCGGACAAGCGCGTCCCTAAGCTTGGCTCCCCCTCCCCCTTCGCCCCCCATTCGTACACCGAGGCCGCCAAAACCCGCGAAACCCCACGCTCCTCCGTCGGCCTCCCGACCGCCGCCCAGCCGGAGACTCTTCCCCGACTACGTCGTCCACCGCAACAGCTCGCCGTCCCTCATCCACCGCACCGGATGAGGATCCGTTGTCGATCTCGTCGTCCTGCCGGATCAACCGCCCGTCCTCCACCTCCAAGGAGCTGCCCCGACGTTCGCCTTGTCTATCGCGCCACCTCAATCCCCATAGCGTCGTCTTGACCTGCCCCACGGAACCGCAGCACCCTCACCAATTCCTCTGAGAAGCTGAGGCCAACTCGGCGCCACCAAGGAGGTTCTGCACTCACCGCTGCATTTTATCTTTTATTCGATCTCACGGGGCTGCCGGTGCTCGATACCGAGCAGACATGGCGGGTCTCCATCGACGGTGCCGTCGCCGGCCACATCATCCACGGCATCTCTCCCCCATGTCATTGCTTCCTCGGCGGCGACTTCCACAACGACACTAGCTGCAGCTGCTCCGGCTCTCGCTCGCGCTGCAGCTCTGTTCTTGCTTTCGGTCGCGCTGCTGCACTGCTCCTGCTTTCGTTCGTGCTGCTGCTCTGCTCTTGCTCTCGCTTGCGCTGCTGCTGCTGCTGCACGACCTCCGGCAGCTACAGGAGTTGCTGCTTTAGCACTTGCTCACGGTGCTACTGCACGACTTGCTCTCTGCTAGTGCGTTCCCTTCTTGAGCGTCTGCTGATTTAGATCACTGCTTCTCTGCTACTAGTGCTCGAACGCCCTAAACATCTATTGCAATGCTCTGTTACTAGTTCAATCAGTTTCGGCAGTAAAATTCATTTTCGACTGTGAAGTTCATTTTCTTCAGTTAAGTTCAGAGTGAACAGTACTTACAGCATCTGTCGGTGCGGTCGTGGCGCGGCTGATGCGTTTTACATCTAGCACTTTCTGGTGATGTATTTTACATCATCTATTGCAGATGATATTAGGGTCCCACTTCAGATTAACGTTGTATGTCTTGTCATGCTTCAGCCTCGTCGCCGTACACCTTAGCGGAGCTGCTCCAACGACGGAACCGTCAGCGGAGCAGTACCCTCAGCGCCGTTTCCAGAGGCCTCGGATCTTCTTCCCCGCCTCCGACAGTTACACCAGCATCATCACCATCCTCCACGTCCAACCCAATGATGCTGAGGTCCACAAGGCTATGCCAAAGAGGTTGTACACTCGTCGCATCACTTTGTTTCTCCATTCCTCTGTTCTTCCACTTCATGTGAGCCAAACACCCAGGTTAACTGAAATCATATGTTTCCAAATGCTCTGTTTTGCACGTGCATTCCTATCATATTCCTGTGTTTTTCCTGTCCCTGCGTTTATAGAATCCTCCAATTCTAAGGAGCCCTTACAGATTTACTT
Organism: Aegilops sharonensis; assembly: GCA_904067115.1. Classification (NCBI taxonomy): domain Eukaryota; kingdom Viridiplantae; phylum Streptophyta; class Magnoliopsida; order Poales; family Poaceae; genus Aegilops; species Aegilops sharonensis. Next base: position 799,055,151 of record LR880970.1, read on the forward strand.
CATTTTCAGATAGGCGTCAAAGAAAACTCTGTGTGCTATGTCCTGCTCCTGCCGTGCCGTCATCCACCCCACCTGAGGTGCACCATCGACAGAAGCGTTCACTGCAGCAGAGATCCCCCCTGCAGACTTTCTTTCGCCGCCTCAGATCATCTTCCCCGTTGCCGGAGCCACGCCAACTGCATTACCATCATCGACTGAGCAGATGAACCTAAGGACTACACAGTTCTGGAAGAGAGGTCACAGTCTTTCGTGTTTGCTTACGTTATACATCGGTTATTATTACTTGCTACTTTATCGTTCAATCTTGAGTTTTGAATTGCCCATGGGTCTCATATCGAGCCAGCAACGAATAGTGTCTGTCTACTATCTGGTTCATCTGGGGTCTTTTATGTGGTTCATGTTGGGTGGGCAACAAACAATAGATGATCCATTATCTATCTTTTTAGACTGAAGCTATAATCTACCTGCTATCATTAGTTTTGGATCCATCCACTCGTTTGCTACCATCAGTCTTGATTTTTGCATGCACCCCTTAGGCCTTACAAAATCTAACTATTTTTTTATTATGCATGTCAGATATTGTACACAATCGTACTGAACATGTACAGAAAAAGAGAAGACCGTTGCATGCGAATATAATGTCATGCAGACAGCGCTCCATGGTGGGCGAAGTGGCCCCCCCTCCTGCATTTCCAGATTGTATTCCAGAGGAAGATAACTATTCAGATGGAGATTCAGAAGGAGCCGACCACGCCTGTTTACCACCTGAGGTGTTTGCTCTAACCTGGCATGCTGATGTTGGTCATATCATGCATATGGCGCCTTGCATTGCTTACATTATACATCTTATATGTCATCAGCTTAGTTTAGATTTGCTTTGTGTGAATGCCACCTGTTTGGTTTCTATATCATACTCCCACCATTCCTAAATATTTGTCTTTTTAGAGATTTCAACAAGTGACCAGCTTTTTAGTCATCGTATATGTGAATTGTATCGTGCCATGTTTTTTCCATAATGTATTCCATTTGTCAACAGTGTATATACATTCATCTACTCTTCCTGTGCATCAGCCATTTGAGTCGGTCATGGGAAAATCTGGAGTGAAAACAAGGTCTTCTGAGCAGTCAATGCTACCTGTCGAAGCAGATTTCTTGCTGGTTACAGATAGCTCCTCAGAGGAGGATTCAGGGAGAGATGACCAGTCGTATTCCCCCCCCCCCCAAGGTGCATGCTCTAACTTGGCTGGGTTATATTGCTCATATCATGCATATGGTGTCTTGCATTGCCATGCCATCTGCTTAGATTAGAAATGCTTTGTGTGAATGCCTCATGTTTGCTTTCTATATCAGATATGTGAATTATGCAATGCCATGTTTTTCAGCCAGTTATCATATATGTGAATTATGCACCGCCATGGAGCCAGGCATCATATATGTGAATTATCTCATGCCATATTTTTTCATTACGTATTCCATTTGTCGACAATCTGTGTATATTGAACTACTCTTCATGTGTATCAGCCATTTGAGCCGGTTATGGAAAAACCTGGAGTGAAAACAAGGTCTTCAGAGTAGGCAATGGTACCTGTTGAAGCATATATCTCGATGGTTACAGGGAGCTCCTCAAAGGAGGATCCAGAGACAGATGATCAGTCCTATATCCCACCTGAGGTGTATGCTCTAAGTTGCAATGTTTATATTTCTCATATGATGCATATGGTGTCTTGCATTGCTTAGTTTAGACATCATATGCACAATATTGAATTCTATCTGCTTAGTTTAGAGATCATACATGCGAGTGCCAGCTGCTTAGTATATGAATCAATTATGTCAATTATATCATGCCATCCTGTATACTTAGACAACATGTATGTGAATTATTTCATCCCAACCTATTTTAGAAAGTCATCATATAGTTTTGTCATGTCATCATGTTTAGGTACTCATCATATGTTAAATTATGCCATTATATCCTGTTAAGTTATCCATCATATATCTGAAACTGTGTCATGCTATCCTGTTTAGTTAGGCATCATATATATGAAATTGTGTCATGCTGTCCTACTTGGTTAGACAACATATATGTGAATTACCACATCTGTCTATCATACAATGTCTATACGTTCAATTTCTTTTCTTGTTTATCAACCATTTGAATTGGAGGGGGTGATGGTAGTATCTAAGGGAGCAAAAACCCGTTCTTCACAAAAGACAGTGCTACCCGTCGATGCAGATAGAACCATGGTTGTACTGGCCCACAAACTAGCCCCACCACACATAATCGAGCATCTTCCAGATTGCACACTTACACCGTTGGGCAGAGAACCAGCTACAACCCATCTAACCGCAACCCTAGCGGATAGTAACCCACTTATAGTTGACAAAGCACCATGTCCACCACAAAGTACCCCCACACGAGCAGTTTGTAAAGCTACTGCAGTGCCCAAAGCACGAAGACCACCACAACTAACCCAAACTCCACGTTCAAAGCAGAAGAGCAACTGTTCTCAGGTCAGTTTCCGTAGCTATGGTCCATACTCCTTTGCTGTTGCATCACTGTATTTACTCATACCAACTACTTTCGAATTTCAAGGATCCAATTGAAACTCCAATGGCGCAACATGTATGTTTTAAACGTATTTCTTTAACTGGATTGCTGTTCTAACTTCTTGCTCTATGTTGATTTCAGTTTAAGTTGTATAAACAGTTATGTTCTCATGTGATGCACATTACAAGTGCTGCCAATGTTGTGTAGTTTCTCACACTTATATTATGTCTATGCTGCTGTGTCTTAAAAATATATGAGTTGAACTGTGTCTCTATCTTGATTAGGGAACATAAACTAGAATGATATGGACAATACAATGACCATAGTACATAGATATATGTTTGTTGGGGAACGTAGCAGAAATTCAAAATTTTCTACGCATCACCAAGATCAATCTATGGAGATTCTAGCAACAAGAGAGAGAGGGAGTGCATCTTCATACCCTTGAAGATCGCTAAGCGGAAGCGTTACAAGAACGCGGTTGATGGAGTCATACTAGCGGTGATTCAAATCGCGGAAGATCCGATCTAGCGCCGAATGGACGGCGCCTCCGCGTTCAACACACGTACAGCCTGGGGACGTCTCCTCCTTCTTGATCCAGCAAGGGGAGAGGAGAAGTTGAGGGATAACTCCGACAGCACGACGGCATGGTGGTGATGGAGCGCGTGGTTCTCCAGCAGGGCTTTGCCAAGCACTACGGAGGAGGAGGAAGAGTTGGAGGAGGGAGAGGGCTGCGCCAGGGGAAGGGTGCGGATGCCCTCTTTCTCCCTCACTATATATAGGGGGAAGGGAGGAGGGGGACGCGCCCTAGGGTTCCCTAGGGGAGGGGCGGCGGCCACAGGGGAAACCCTAGATGGGTTTGGGCGCCCCCACCCCCTAGGAAACTTGCCCCCAAGCCGGGAGGGGTGGCTGCCCTTGGGGTGGCGCCCCCACCTCTCCTGGTTACGTGAGATGGGGTGGGATGGGCTCTCAGCCCCTTAGTGGGCTGATGTGCCCTCTCCCCATGGCCCATAAGGCCCCCCAACGCTTGTCGGGGCCTCCGAAACCCCTTTCCGACACGCTAGTCATCACCTGGTACCCCGGGAACAATTACGGACTCCAATACCCTTCGTCCAATATACCGATCTTCACCTCCGGACCATTTCGGAGCTCCTCGTCATGTCCGGGATCTCATCCGGGACTCCGAACTACCTTCGGTAACCACATACTATTTCCCATAACAACTCTAGCGTCACCGAACCTTAAGTGTGTAGACCCTACGGGTTCGGGAACCATGCAGACATGACCGAGACGTTCTCCGGTCAATAACCAACAGCGGGATCTGGATACCCATGTTGGCTCCCACATGTTCCACGATGATCTCATCGGATGAACCACGATGACAAGGATTCAAGCAATCCCGTATGCAATTCCCTTTGTCAATCAGTATGTTACTTGCCCGAGATTCGATCGTCGGTATCCCAATACCTCGTTCAATCTCATTACCGGCAAGTCACTTTACTCGTTCCGTAATGCATGATCCCGTGACTAACTACTTAGTCACATTGAGCTCATTATGATGATGCATTACCGAGTGGGCCCAGAGATACCTCTCCGTCATACGGAGTGACAAATCCCAGTCTCGATTCGTGCCAACCCAACAAACACTTTCGGAGATACCTGTAGTGCACCTTTATAGTCACCCAGTTACGTTGTGACGTTTGGTACACCCAAAGCACTCCTACGGTATCAGGGAGTTATACAATCTCATGGTCTAAGGAAATGATACTTGACATTAGAAAAGCTTCATCAAACGAACTACACGATCTTGTGCTATGCTTAGGATTGGGTCTTGTCCATCACATCATTCTCCTAATGATGTGATCCCGTTAGCAATGACATCCAATGTCCATGGTCAGGAAACCATGACCATCTGTTGATCAACGAGCTAGTCAACTAGAGGCTCACTAGGGACATGTTGTGGTCTATGTATTCACACATGTATTGCGGTTTCCGGTCAATACAATTATAGCATGAATAATAGACAATTATCATGAAAAAGGAAATACAATAATAACCATTTTATTATTGCCTCTAGGGCATATTTCCAACAGTCTCCCACTTGCACTAGAGTCAATAATCTAGTTCACATCACTATGTGATTGTAATGAATCAACACCCATGGGGTTTGATCATATCTTGCTTGTGAGAGAGGTTATTAGTCAACGGATCTGAACCTTTCAGATCCGTGTGTGCTTTGCAAATCTCTATGTCATCTCCTAGATGTAGCTACCACACTCTATTTGGAGCTATTCCAAATAACTGTTCTACAATACGAATCCGGTTTACTACTCATAATAATCCGGATTAGTGTCAAAGTTTGCATCGGCGTAACCCTTTACGACGAACTATTTTACCACCTCCATAATCGAGAAAATTCCTTAGTCCACTAGTTACTAAGGATAAGTTTGACCGTTTTCCTGTGATCCATTCCTGGATCACTCTTGTACCCCTTGACTGACTCATGGCAAGGCACACTTCCGGTGCGGTACACAGCATAACATACTATAGAGCCTACATCTGAAGCATAGGGGACGACCTTTGTCCTTTCTCTCTCTTCTGCCGTGGTCATGTCTTGAGTCTTACTCAATATTCACACCTTATAACACAGCCAAGAACTCCTTCTTTGCCGATCTATTTTGTACTCCTTCAAAATCTTGTCACCGTATGTATTTATTTGAAAGTACTATTAAGCGTTTTTGATCTATCCTTATAGATCTTGATGCTCAATGTTCAAGTAGCTTAATACAAGTTTTCCATTGAAAAACACTTTTCAAATAACCCTATATGCTGTCTAGAAATTCTACATCATTTCTGATCAACAATATGTTAATAACATATACTCATCAGAAATTCTATAGTGCTCCCACTCACTTCTTTGGAAATACAAGTTTCTCATAAACTTTGTATAAACCCAAAATCTTTGATTATCTCATCAAAGCGTATATTCCAACTCCGAGATGCTTACTCCAGTCCTTAGAAGGATTGCTGGAGCTTTGCATACTTGTTAGCATTTTTCAGGATTGACAAAACCTTCTGTTTATATCACATACAACCTTTCCTCAAGAAAATCGTCGAGGAAACAATGTTTTGACATCCTATCTGCAATATTTCATAAATAATGTAGTAACCGCTAATACAATTCCAACTGACTCTTAGCATCGCTATGAGTGAGAAAGTCTCATCGTAGTCAACTCCTTGAACTTGTCGGAAAACATCTTAGCGACAAGTCGAGCTTTCTTAATGGTGACACTTACCATCATTGTCCGTCTTCCTTTTAAAATCCATCTGTACCCAACAGCCTTACGACCATCAAGTAGTTCTTCCAAACTCCACACTTTGTTCTCATACATGGATCCTGTCTCGGATTTTATGGCCTCTAGCCATTTTTCGGAATCTGGGCCCATCATCGCTTCTCCATAGCTCGTAGGTTCATTGTTGTCTAGAAACATGACCTCCAAGACAGGATTACCATACCACTCCAAAGCAGTACGCGTCCTTGTCGACCTACGAGGTTCGATAGTGACTTGATCCGAAGTTTCATGATCACTATCATCAGCTTCCACTTCAATTGGTGTAGGTGCCACAGGAACAACTTCCTGTGCCCTGCTACACACTGGTTGAAGTGATGGTTCAATAACCTCATCAAGTCTCCACCATCCTCCCACTCAATTCTTTCGAGAGAGACTTTTCCTCGAGAAAGGACCCGCTTCTAGAAACAATCACTTTTGCTTCCGGGTCTGAATTAGGAGGTATACCCAACTCTTTTGGGTGTCCTATGAAGATGTATTTATCCGCTTTGGGTTTAAGCTTATCAGGATGAAACCTTTTTCACATAAGCGTCGCAGCCCCAAACTTTCAAGAAACGATAGCTTAGGTTTCTCTAAACCATATTTCATACGCTGTCATCCCAACGGAATTACGTGGTGCCCTATTTGAAGTGAATGCGGTTGTCTCTAATGCCTAACCCATAAACGATAGTGGTAATTCGGTAAGAGACATCATGGTATGCACCATATCCAATAGGGTGCAGCTATGATGTTCGGACACACCATCACACTATGGTGTTCTAGGCGGCATTAGTTGTGAAACAATTTCCATAATGTCTTAATTGTGTACCAAACTCGTAACTCATATATTCATCTCTATGATCATATCATAGACATTTTATCCTCCTGTCACGACGATCTTCAACTTCACTCTGAAATTACTTGAACCTTTCAATAATTCAGACTTGTGTTTCATCAAGTAAATATACTTAACATCTACTCAAATCATCTGTGAAGTAAGAACATAATGATATTCATTGCGTGCCTCAGCACTCATTGGACTGCACACATCAAAATGTATTACTTCCAACAAGTTGCTTTCTTGTTCCATCTCACTGAAAACAAGGCCTTTCAGTCATCTTGCCCATGTGGAATGATTTGCATGTCTCAAGTGATTCAAAATCAAGTGAGTCCAAACGATCCATCTGCATGGAGTTTCTTCATGCACACATACTAATAGACATGGTTTGCATGTCTCAAACTTTTCAAAAACGAGTGAGTCCAAAGATCCATCAACATGGAGCTTCTTCATGCGTTTTATACCAATATGACTCAAATGGCACTGCCACAAGCAGGTGCTACTATCATTATTATCTTATATCTTTTGGCATGAACATGTGTATCACTACGATCGATATTCAATAAACCATTCATTTTAGGTGCAAGACCATTGAAGGTATTATTCAAATAAACAGAGTAACCATTATTCTCCTTAAATGAATAACCGTATTGCGATAGACATAATCCAATCATGTCTATGCTCAACGCAAACACTAAATAACAATTATTTAGGTTTAACACCAATCTCGATGGTAGAGGTAGTATGCGATGCTTGATCACATCAACCTTGGAAACACTTCCAACACATATCGTCATCTCACCTTTAGCTAGTCTCCGTTTATTCCGCAGCTTTTATTTCGAGTTACTAACACTTATCAATCGAACCGGTATCTAATACCCTGGTGCTACTAGGAGTACTAGTAAAGTACACATTAATATAATGTATATCCAATATACTTCTGTCGACCTTGCCAGCCTTCTCATCTACCAAGTATCTAGGGTAGTTCTGCTTCAGTGACTATTCCCCTCATTACAAAAGCACTTAGTCTCGGGTTTGGGTTCAACCTTGGGTTTCTTCACTAGAGCAGCAACTGATTTGCCGTTTCATGAAGTATCCCTTCTTGCCCTTGCCCTTCTTCAAACTAGTGGTTTTACTAACCATCAACAATTGATGCTCCTACTTGATTTCTACTTTCGCGGTGTCAAACATCGCGAATTGCTCAAGGATCATCATGTCTATCCCTGATATGTTATAGTTCATCACGAAGCTCTAGTAGCTTGGTGGCAGTGACTTTGGAGAACCATCATTATCTCATCTGGAAGATAACTCCCACTCGATTCAAGTGATTGTTGTACCCAGACAATCTGAGTACAAGCTCAACGATTGAGCTTTTCTCCCTTAGTTTGATGGCTAAGAAACTCGTCGGAGGTCTTATACCTCTTGACGTGGGCACGAGTCTGAAATCCCAATTTCAGCCCTTGGAACATCTCGTATGTTCCGCGACGTTTCAAAATCCTCTTTGGTTCCTCAATTCTAAACCGTTTAACATTACTGAACTATCACGTAGTCATCAAAACGTGTATGTCAGATGTTCGCAACATCCGCAGACGACGTTTGAGGTTCAGCACACCGAGCGGTGCATTAAGGACATAAGCCTTCTGTGCAGCAATGAGGACAATCCTCACTATACGGACCCAGTCCGCATAATTGCTACTATCAACTTTCAACTATATTTTCTCTAGGAACATATCTAAAACAGTAGAACTAAAACGCGAGCTACGCCATAATTTGCAAAGACCTTTTGACTATGTTCAGGATAATTAAGTTCATCTAATGAACTCCCACTTAAATAGACATCCCTATAGTCATCTAAGTGATACATGATCCGAGTCAACTAGGCCGTCTCCGATCATCATGTGAGGCGGACTACTCATCATCCGTGAACATCTTCATGTCGATAGTATCTTATATACGACTCATGTTCGACCTTTCGGTCTCTTGTGTTCCGAGGCCATGTCTGTACATGCTAGGCTCGTCAAGTCAACCTAAGTGTTTTGCATGTGTAAATCTGGCTTACACCTGTTGTATGTGAACGTTAGAATCTATCACACCCGATCATCACGGGGTGCTTCGAAACAACGAACTTTCGCAACGGCGCACAGTTAGGGGGAACACTTTCTTGAAATTTTAGTGAGGGATCATCTTATTTATGCTACCGTCGTTCTAAGCAAATAATATGTAAACATGATAAACATCACATGCAAATCATAAAGTGACATGATATGGCCATTATCATCTTGCGCCTCTGATCTCCATCTTTGAAGCGCGGCATGATCACCTTCGTCACCGGCATGACACCATGATCTCCATCATCATGATCTCCATCATCGTGTCTCCATGAAGTTGTCTCGCCAACTATTACTTCTACCACTACGGCTAACGTTTAGCAATAAAGTAAAGTAATTACATGGCGTTGTTCAATGACACGCAGGTCATACAATAAATTAAGACAACTCCTATGGCTCCTGCCGGTTGTCATACTCATCGACATGCAAGTCGTGATTCCTATTACAAGAATATGATCAATCTCATACAGAACATATATTTCATTCATCACATCCTTCTTGGCCATATCACATCACACGGCATATGCTGCAAAAACAAGTTAGACGTCCTCTAATCGTTGTTGCAAGTTTTTTATGTGGCTGCTATAGGTTTCTAGCAAGAACGTTTCTTACCTACGCCAAAACCACAACGTGATATGCCAATTGCTATTTACCCTTCATAAGGACCCTTTTCATCGAATCTGATCCGACTAAAGTGGGAGAGACTGGCACCCGCTAGCCACCTTATGCAACAAGTGCATGTCAGTCGGTGGAACCTGTCTCACGTAAGTGTACGTGTAAGGTCGGTCTGGGCCGCTTCATCCCACAATATCGTCGAAACAAGATAGGACTAGTAATGGTAAGCATATTGAACAAAATCAACGCCCACAACAACTTGTGTTCTACTCGTACATAGAATCTACGCAATAAACCTGGCTCTGATACCACTATTGGGGAACGTAGCAGAAATTCAAAATTTTCTACGCATCACCAAGATCAATCTATGGAGATTCTAGCAACATGAGAGAGAGGGAGTGCATCTTCATACCCTTGAAGATCGCTAAGCGGAAGCGTTACAAGAACGCGGTTGATGGAGTCGTACTCGCGGCGATTCAAATCGCGGAAGATCCGATCTAGCGCCGAATGGACGGCGCCTCCGCGTTCAACACACGTACAGCCCGGGGACGTCTCCTCCTTGTTGATCCAGCAAGGGGAGAGGAGAAGTTGAGGGATAACTCCGACAACACGACGGCATGGTGGTGATGGAGCTCGTGGTTCTCCAGCAGGGCTTCGCCAAGCACTACGAAGGAGGAGGAAGAGTTGGAGGAGGGAGAGGGCTGCGCCAGGGGAAGGGTGCGGCTGCCCTCTCTCTCCCTCACTATATATAGGGGGAAGGGAGGAGTGGGAGGCGCCCTAGGGTTCCCTAGGGGAGGGGCCGCGGCCACAGGGGAAACCCTAGATGGGTTTGGGCGCCCCCACCCCCTAGGAAACTTGCCCCCAAGCCGGGAGGGGTGGCTGCCCTAGGGGTGGCACCCCCACCTCTCCTGGTTACGTGAGATGGGGTGGGATGGGCGCTCAGCCCCTTAGTGGGCTGATGTGCCATCTCCCCATGGCCCATAAGCCCCCCCAACGCTTGCCGGGGGCTCCCAAACCCCTTTCGGACACGCTGGTCATCACCTGGTACCCCCGGAACAATTCCGGACTCCAATACCCTTCGTCCAATATACCGATCTTCACCTCCGGACCATTACAGAGCTCCTCGTCATGTCCGGGATCTCATCCGGGACTCCGAACTACCTTTGGTAAACACATACTATTTCCAATAACAACTCTAGCGTCACCGAACCTTAAGTGTGTAGACCCTACGGGTTCGGGAACCATGCAGACATGACCGAGACGTTCTTCGGTCAATAACCAACAGCGGGATCTGGATACCCATGTTGGCTCCCACATGTTCCACGATGATCTCATCGGATGAACCACGATGTCAAGGATTCAAGCAATCCCGTATGCAATTCCCTTTGTCAATCGGTATGTTACTTGCCCGAGATTCGACCGTCGGTATCCTAATACCTCGTTCAATCTCGTTACCGGCAAGTCACTTTACTCGTTCCGTAATGCATGATCCCGTGACTAACTACTTAGTCACATTGAGCTCATTATGATGATGCATTACCGAGTGGGCCCAGAGATACCTCTCCGTCATACGGAGTGACAAATCCTAGTCTCGATTCGTGCCAACCCAACAAACACTTTTGGAGATACCTGTAGTTCACCTTTATAGTCACCCAGTTACGTTGTGACGTTTGGTACACCCAAAGCACTCCTACGGTATCAGGGAGTTACACAATCTCATGGTCTAAGGAAATGATACTTGACATTAGAAAACCTTCAGCAAACGAACTACACAATCTTGTGCTATGCTTAGGATTGGGTCTTGTCCATCACATCATTCTCCTAATGATGTGATCCCGTTATCAATGACATCCAATGTCCATGGTCAGGAAACCATGACCATCTGTTGATCAACGAGCTAGTC
>LR880970.1:799080080-799104913 GCA_904067115.1 Aegilops sharonensis
TCAACTTCAGTACCTCTTTCAGAAATTTTATGCCCCAAGACAATGCCTTCATTAACCATAAAGTGGCACTTCTCCCAATTCAAGACAAGGTTAGTTTCTTCACATCTCTGCAAAACTCGATCAAGGTTGCTTAAGCAATCATCAAAAGAAGTTCATAAACAGAGAAATCATCCATGAAAACCTCAACAATCTTTTCACAAAAGTCAGAGAAGATAGCAGTCATACATCTTTGAAAGGTAGCAGGTGCATTACATAAACCAAAAGGCATACGTCTATAAGAAAAGGTATCAAAAGAGAAAGTAAAAGTGGTATTTTTTCCTGATCCTCTTTTGACACAGGTATTTGAGAGAAACCAGAATAACCATCTAGAAAGCAAAAATGTGTATGTTTGGATAATTTTTCTAGCATTTGATCTATAAAAGGTAGAGGGTAATGATCTTTTCTAGTAGATTTATTTAATTTCCGGAAATCAATTACCACTCTATAACATGTAACAATTCTTTGTGGGATCAATTCGTCCTTATCATTAGGAACAACAGTAATACCTCCCTTCTTAGGGACACAATGTACGGGACTCACCCACTGACTATCAGCGACATGATAAATTGTACCTGCCTCCAGAAGCTTTAGTATTTCATTTCTTACCACTTCTTTCATCTTAGGATTTAACCATTGTTGGTGATCAACAACTGGTTTAGCATCTTTCTCCAGTTTTATTTTTTGCTGGCATAGAGTGGGACTAATGCCCTTAGGATCATCAAGAGTATATCCAATAGCGGCACGGTGCTTCTTCAGAGTTTTCAATAATTTCTCTTCTTCATGCTCTGAAAGGTTAGCACTAATAATAATAGGATATATCTTCTTTTCATCAAGATAAGCATATTTCAAAGTATTAGGTAATTGTTTAAGCTCAAACACGGGATCGCCCTTGGGTGGAGGAGGACCCCCTAGGATTTCAACAGGCAAGTTGTGTTTCAGAATAGGTCCCTATTTAAAGAATACTTCATCTATTTCCCTTATTTCATTCATAAACATATCATTTTCATGGTCTAGCAAATATTGTTCTAAAGGATCATTAGGAGGCACGACAATAGAAGTAATACAATTAATTTCATCTTTACTAGGAAATTCTTTATCATGGGGTTGTCTACGAAATTTAGCAAAATTAAAATCACGAGACATATCCCCTAAACCAACAGCAACAATATCCTTTTCACAGTCTATCTTAGCATTAACAGTATTCAAGAAGGGTGTACCAAATATAATGGGGAAAAAGTCATCTTGTGGGGAACCAAGAACAAGAAAATCAATAGGGTATTTAATTTTCCCACACAAGACTTCAACATCTCTAACTATCCCAATTGGTGAAATATTATCTCTATTGGCAAGCTTAATAGTAACATCAATATCTTCTATCTCAGCAGGTGCAATATCATGCATAATTTCTTTGTATAAGGAATGAGGTATTGCACTCACACTAGCACCCATATCACATAAGCCATGATAACAATGATCTCCTATTTTAACAGAAACAACAGGCATGCCGGCAACAGATCTATGTTTACCTTAGTATCGGGTTTAGCAATTCTAGAAGCTTCATCATAGAAATAAATAACATGCCCATCAATATTATCTACCAAGATATCTTTAACCATAGCAATACTAGGTTCAACTTTAATTTGCTCAGGGGGTGTAGGTGTTCTAGCATTACTCTTACAAACCATAGTTGAAGCTTTAAAATGATCCTTTATTCTAACAGGGAAAGGTGGTTTCTCAATATAAGCAGTAGGAACAATAGGATCAACATTATAAGTAATAGTCTTTTCTTCAACTTTAATAGGTTCTACTACCTTCACTTCAATGGGATGATGATATTTAAAACACTTCTCCTTAGGGAGATCAACATGAGTAGCAAATGATTCACATAAAGAAGCTACTATCTCAGAGTCAAGTCCATATTTAGTGCTAAATTCACGAAAAGCATCAGTATCCATAAAAGATTTAACACAATCAAACTTAGGGGTTATACCTGACTCCTTACCTTCGTCGAGTTCCCAATCTTCAGAGTTGCGTTTAATTCTTTCCAATAAATCCCATCTGAATTCAATAGTCTTCATCATAAAACAACCAGTACAAAAAGTATCGAGCATGGAGCGATCATTAAGTGAAAGCCGAGCATAATTTTTTTGAATAATAATTTCTCTTGAGAGCTCATGATTGGGGCATGAATATAACATTGACTTAATCCTCCCCCAAGCTTGAGCCATACTTTATCCTTCACGAGGCCAAAAATTATATATATAATTATGATCATGATGAACCAGATGCATAGGATAAAACTTCTGATGAAATTCCAATTTCAATCGGTTGTAGTTCCATGATCCAATACCATCACGTAGCCTAAACCATGTCAATGCCTTTCCCTTCAAAGATAAAGGGAAGACCTTCTTCTTGACAACATCCTCGGCATACCTGCAAGCTTAAATAATCCACAAACTTCATCCATATAGATTAGGTGCATATCATGATGTAATGTTCCATCTCCTGTATAGGGATTAGCTAGCAGTTTCTCTATCATACCCAAAGGAATTTAAAAGTAAATATTTTCAGTAGCTTTAGTAGGTTGAGGAGAAACTCTATGCACTTCTGGTCGGGGTGAAGGTACCCCGAACAAGCCCCTCAAAGGATTATTTTCCATACTAACAAGTGATAGTAAATTTCAGCACACTATATAAATGTTTCCTTACCAAATTCCACCTACCAAAGGCGCTTCACTCCATGACAACGGCGCCAGAAAAGAGTCTTGATGACCCACAAGTATAGGGGATTTATCTTAGTCCTTTCGATAAGTAAGAGTGTCAAACCCAACAAGGAGCTGAAGGAAATGACAAGCGGTTTTCAGTAAGGTATTCTCTGCAAGCACTGAAATTATCGGTAACAGATAGTTTTGTGATAAGGTAATTCGTAACGGGTAACAAGTAACAAAAGTAAACAAGGTGCATCAAGGTGGCCCAATCCTTTTTGTAGAAAAGGACAAGCCTGGACAAAATCTTATATAAAGCAAAGCGCTCCCGAGGACACATGGGAATTACTGTCAAGCTAGTTTTCATCATGCTCATATGATCCGCGTTCGTTACTTTGATAATTTGATATGTGGGTGGACCGGTGCTTGTGTACTTCCCTTCCTTGGACAAGCATCCCACTTATGATTAAACCCTCTCGCAAGCATGCGCAACTACGAAAGAAGAATTAAGGTAAACCAAAGCATAGCATGAAACATATGGATCCAAATCAGCCCCTTACGAAGCAACGCATAAACTAGGGTTTAAGCTTCTGTCACTCTAGCAACCCATCATCTACTTATTACTTCCCAATGCCTTCCCCTGGGTCCAAACAATGGTGAAGTGTCATGTAGTCGACGTTCACATAACACCACTAGAGGAGAGACAACATACATCTCATCAAAATATCGAACGAATACCAAATTCACATGATTAATTATAACAAGACTTCTCCCATGTCCTCAGGAACAAATGTAACTACTCACAAATCATATTCATGTTCATAATCAGAGGGTTATTGAATAGCATTAAGGATCTGAACATATGATCTTTCACCGAATAAACCAACTAGCATCAACTGCAAGGAGTAATCAACACTACTAGCAACCCACAGGTACCAACCTGAGGTTTTGAGACAAAGATCGGATACAAGATATGAACTAGGGTTTGAGAGGATATGGTGCTGGTGAAGATGTTGATGAAGATTGACCCCCTCTCAATGAGAGGATCGATGGTGATGACGATGGCGATGATTTTCCCCTCCGAGAGGGGTATTTCCCCGGCAGAACAGCTCCGCCGGAGCCCTAGATTGGTCCTACCCAGGTTCCGCCTCGAGACGGCGACAATTCGTCCCGAAAGATTCCGTATGAGTTTTTCTAGGGCAAAAGACACCATATAGCAGAAGATGGGCATCGAGGGCCTGCCAGGTGGCCCACGAGGCAGGGGGGCGCGCCTAGGGAGTAGGGCGCGCCCTCCACCCTCGTGGCTGGTGGGTGGCCCCCCTCTGGTGCTTTCTTCTCCCAATATTTTCAATATATTCCAAAACTGACTTTCGTGGAGTTCTGGACTTTTGGAGTTGTGCAGAATAGGTCTCTAATATTTTCTCCTTTTCCAGCCCAGAATTCCAGCTGCCGACATTCTCCCTCTTCGTGTAAACCTTATAAAATAAGAGAGAAAAGGCATAAGTATTGTGACATAATGTGTAGTAACAGCCCATAATGCAATAAATATTGATATAAAAGCATGATGCAAAATGGACGTATCATGCCCGTTGCTGTTTTTGGTTGTTTTTGGTTTCGCAGAATATCAATACCAAACAAAGTCCAAATGCCACGAATTATTTTGGAGATTTTTTTTGGACAAAAGAGAGACTAGAAGCTTCGGGAGAAGACCAGATGATGATCCATGAGCCCATGTGGCTCTGTTTGACCTAACTCTGCCTCTATAAATTCTCTAAAATTATGAACCCAAAAGAGGAGTCCATGAAATACTTTTTCCGCCACCGCAAGTTCCAGAACCACGAGATCCCATCTAGAGGCCTTTTCCGGCACTCTACCGGAGGAGGATTCGATCACGTAGAGGGCTTTACATCATCCTTGCTACCCTCTGATGATGCGTGAGTAGTTTACCACATACCTATGGGTCCATAGTTAGTAGCTAGATGGCTTCTTCTCTCTATTTGATCTTCAATACAATGTTCTCCTCGATGTTCTTTGAAATCTATTCGATGTAATGACCTTTTGCTGTTTGTTTTTTGGGATCCGATGAATTGTGAGTTTATGATCAGATCTAACCATGAATATTATTTGAGTTTTCTTTGAACTCTTTTATGCATGATTTTTATAGCCTCGTATTTCTTCTGTGATTTATCTTGCCATGGGAAGAGGTGCTTTGTAATCGGTTCGATCTTGTGGTGCTCAATCCCAGTGAAAGAAAGGGACATGTCACGCATGTATTGTTGCTATTAAGGGTAAAAAGATGAGATTTATTTTATACGTGAGTTCATCTTGTCTACATCATGTCATCTTGCTTAAGGTGTTACTCCGTTTTTCCATGAACTTAATACACTGGATGTATGCTAGATAGGGTCGATGTGTGGAGTAATAGTAGTAGATGCAGAATCGTTTCGGTCCATTTTTCTTAGACGTGATGCCTATATACATGATCATTGCTTTGGATATCATCATAATCATTTGATTTTCTATCAATTTCCCAACAGTAATTTGTTTACCCACCATATGCTATTTTCAGGAGAGAAGCCTCTAGTCAAAACTATGGCCCTCGGGTCTATCTTTTATCATATATTAAAACTAAAAATACCTTGCTGCAATTTTCTTTTATTTTTTATTTGTATTTTTGTTCGAGTCTATCTATAAAAACTATACAATTTAATCTTCCTCGTAACCGTCAAGGGACTGACAACCCCTTGTTCGCGTTGAGTTGCAAGTATTCGTTGTTTGTGTGCAGGTGATGTTCACGATTCGTTGCTTGGTTCTCCTACTGGATTGATAACCTTGGTTTCACAACTGAGGGAAATACTTATCTCTACTGTACTGCATCATCCTATCCTCTTCGGGGAAATCCTAACGCAGCTCACAAGTAGCAAGATCTAGATTTGATCGTCTCGACAACAAGTGGCTACATGGTGGCAGTGATGTTCCTTTCCTCTTTCAGTCTCCGGCTCTCCTCCCTTAACTTCCTGCACGAATCTGACTAGCTGGGCTCCATATCCAACATCTTCGGCTCTTCATCCCTCAACTTCCTGCGCGGATCCAGCTGGTTGGGCTCCAGATCAAGCATCTCCTTCTCTTCCTCCCTCGAATCTTGCACGAATCTAGCTGGCTGGGCTCCAGATCCGACCGTCCCACTGACCGCATTGCAGTGTTGATGTTCCTCTCCTCTTTCCATCTTGCTGGCTCTTCCTCCATCGAATTCCCTTGTTAATACCCCTATAGTGAAACATCCACACCGTGATAAGGTTGTTGGTAGGTGAAAGTGCTAGTTATCGACTAGTGAGGGGGGGTGAATAGGTGATTTTTATGAAAGTCTTCGAAACAAGTAATGTCTTTGGAGACGGACAGTCAAATAACACCTAAACAAGATGCAGCGGAAGGTAAACTACACTAGCCATGCCATAGTCAAAGAAACAGTACAAAGAAAGCACAAAGACAAATAGCTGCTTGGTAGAGCATATCAGAATAGGAAGACAATATGAAGCCAAATATGCAATCAGGGTGAATGTCTCCACACAAGGTATTCAACCAGGACAGGCAAGCAATGACTTCACGAAGCTAAACTATAAGTAAAGGGGTGAAATGATAGAACCAGTTGCTTGACGAAGACAAGGATTTGGTAGACCAGTTCTAGTCGCTATGACAATTATAGGTCTGGTTAGGGAGGCTGAGACTAAACTAAGAAGACCACGTCTTAACCTTATTACCCTTGAGCTAAGGTCACTTAGTCCTCGCCCAATCACTCAGGTAAGTCTTCAAGGTAGACTTTAAAACCTTCACAGACTTAGGTCACCGGTGATCCACAATCACTCTTGGATCCTCGGAACACAAGCCTAACCGACTGGAAGATCACAATCTTCAAGTGTAATAAGTCTTCAGATCACGCGGGCAGAAACACTTCAATGATGCCAAACACTCTTTGGGCTTTAGGTGTTTTGGGTTTTGTCCTCGCAAGGATTCTCTATCAAAGGCGTTGGAGGTGGGTTTCTCTCAAACGACAAAAGCCGTACTCTTAACTCGGAGCAACCACCAATTTATGGGGGAAGGGGGTGGCTATTTATAGCCAGGGGGCAACCCGACATGATATGTCCGAAATGACCCCGGGTCATTGGGGAACCGACATGTGTCCAACGGTCGGATTTCAAACACATGTGAAAGCTTTATTTGGGCTACAAGCAAAGCTGACTTATCCAACACATGATAAGATTTCTCTCATTTGTCTTCTCTCAAAGACATAGGATTTGGGTTGTGCATCACGTCCATTTTCTGACTTTGTTCACTTGGACCCCACTTAACAGTTTGGTGGGTCCTATGACTCAAGAAAGAAGAAAATGAAACTACGAAAAGAACTATGTCTTCACACTCCATTGGCTTCAAACGAATGTCTTCACACGCCATTATCCTCGACGCAAATGTCTTCGTGAACCACCAATGTCTTCATACATTTTTAGGGGTCATCTTCGATGGATAAACCAAATCAATGGGGACTTCTACCTGTGTTCTCCTATGAATCTCACAAACACATTAGTCCCTCAATCATGTTTGCCTTCAATACTATAAAACCAACTAGGGGTGATACTAGATGCACTTACAGTAGGCCCACAAGCAAAAAAAGAAGAAAGTCTCTAATAAAAAATGAGGATGGACCAAATTGTGCAAAGCTGAGGTCATAATTCGCTGTGGATATTGTTGAGAATGTGTCATAACAAGAAAGGATGTCCAAGATTCATGGAGATGGCTAGAGTAGAAGCAGCAGCTCAAGCAGCACAACCTGCTCAAGGAAGTGTAGACTATCAGGCATAAGCACAACAACCAGAAAGACCAAGAAGTAAGAAAAGAAGAACCATGCAAGAATAAGTTAACATGTCAAACATCCACAAAGGGCCAACAATGATTGATGAAAATGGTGATGGATATATCCTTCAGATACTACAAGTAATATGAACTACAATGAGATACCCACTACAATTGTTAGCTTTTTCACGAGCACTGCATTACTAATTCAAATTATTTTCTTTTCAACAACACATTGATCATGTTGAACTACATCACAAGAAGAGATCCTTCCAGTGTCAAAGTATGTATGGTATCTCACCTAGCCCAGATTCACTAGTTTGTTTTTGCAATTATGAATTAGTTCTCGGTAGTAATTTTGAATTCTATAAATGGAGGCTCTAAAGATTGTCTTTTAAGACCTTCAGCCATTTCCTTCCGAGTCAGCATTTGTTGCTGCCACGGAGCAAATATTCCAGCCCCAATCACTACAACATTAACCACATAAGGTTTAAGAGGTATAGGTAGGAATTGGTCTCGAAGGAGAGTGGCTAGAGCTACAAAAAATGCAAGTAACATGGAAAGAGGTCAGTAGCAACAACATGTCAAGAGGAAATGTAGGTGCTACTGGCAGCAACAACAACAGGGGAAGAGGAAATGTAGGTACTTTTGGAAGCAACAACATGTCAACAGGAGGAAATATGCAGGTTCTACAACGTTTGAATATCTTCCATTTGGTACTAGGAGAGGAGCTAGAGCTGCAGCAAGTACTAGGAGAGGAGCAACATCATGATCATCTCACATCGATAGATCACAACAACAAATTTAGATACCCCCTCACATCCATATTAATTGTCGCTGATTTAGTACAAAGCAACAACTACTACGGATCAAAGGGAGTATATAATTTAGATACATAATTGACATATCATTGCCAAATTTAGGTACAATAGTTGACATCACATAGGTCCACAACACATTGCACAAACCCAACATAAATTTCATAAATTCTAGCTACATTCATAAACCTAACACACACCTGTTACATTCCCACCGTTCAAAATTAATTCAAACTACAAAATAAGTATGTTTTCACATCTTAGATAGTCCACCTGCACGTTCCTCGGAGCTTGGCCCTGCAGAACCATGCCCACCACCAACATAGTTCCTCTTATGTCACCAATTATACCAGGATAACAGGTGAATGTGTTGTTGGAAATATGCCCTAGAGGCAATAATAAATTGGTTATTATTATATTTCCTTGATCATGATAATTGTTTATTATTCATGCTATAATTGTATTAACCGAAAAACCATAATACATGTGTGAATACATGGACCACAATATGTCCCTAGTGAGCCTCTAGTTGACTAGCTCGTTGATCAATAGATGGTTGCGATTTCCTGACCATGGACATTGGATGTCACTGATAACGGGATCACATCATTAGGAGAATGATGTGATGGACAAGACCCAATCCTAAGCATAGCACAAGATCACGTAGTTCATTTGCTAGAGCTTTTCTAATGTGAAGTATCATTTCCATAGACCATGAGATTGTGCAATTCTCGAATACCGTAGGAATACTTTGGGTGTATCAAATGTCACAACGTAACTAGGTGGCTGTAAAGGTGCACTACAGGTATTTCCGAAAGTGTCTGTTGGGTTGGCACGAATCGAGACTGGGATTTGTCACTCCATATGACGGAGAGGTATCTCTGGGCCCACTCGGTAATGCATAATGAGATCAATGTGACTAATGAGTTAGCCATGGGATCATGCGTTACGAAACGAGTAAAGAGACTTGCCGATAACGAGATTGAACAAGGTATAGGGATGCAGACGATCGGATCTCGGGCAAGTAACATACCGATGGACAAAGTGTATTGTATACGAGATTGGTTGAATCCCTGACATCATGGTTCATCCGATGAGATATCGTGGAACATGTGGGAGCCAATATGGGTATCCAGATCCCTCTATTTGGTTATTGGCATGAGAGGCATCTCGGTCATGTCTGCATGGTTCCCGAACCCGTAGGGTCAACAAACTTAAGGTTCGGTGACGCTAGAGTTGTAATGGGAATTGCATGTGGTTACTGAAAGTTCTTTGAAGTCTCGGATGAGATCCCAGACATCATGAGGAGTTCTGGGAATGGTCTAGTGGTAAATATTTATATATGGGAAGTCTTATTTTGGCCACCGGAAAATGTTTGGGAATTTTTGGTATTGTACCGAGAAGGTTCTAGAAGGTTCTGGAGTGGGGCCCACCTGCATAGGGGGACCCACATGAATGTGGGTAGTGGGGGCAAGGCCCCACACCCCTGGTCAAGGGGCACCAAGATCCCCCCTTAGAAGGAATGCTATCATATCCCGAAGGGATAAGATCAAGATCCCTAAAAAGGGGGGATAACAATCGGTGGGGAAGGGAAATGATGGGATTTCTTTCCTCCCACCTTTGCCAACACCCCAATGGACTTGGAGGGCAAGAAATAATCCTCCCCTACCTCTATATATAGTGGGGAGGTGCATGGGAGCTGCACCCCTCACCCCCTAGCCCCTGACACAACCCTTTCCCTCCAACTCCTCCTCCTACTCCGTTGAGCGTAGCGAAGCTGTGCCAGAGAACCACGAGCTCCACCACCATGCCGTCGTGCTACCAGAGTTCTCCCTCAACTCCTCCTCTCCCCTTGCTGGATCAAGAAGGAGGAGACGTCCCCGGGCTATACGTGTGTTGAACGCGGATGCGCCGTCCGTTCGGCTCTTGGATCAGATCTTCCGTGATTTGAATCGCCGCGAGTACGACTCCATCAACCACGTTCTTGTAACGCTTCTGCTTAGCGATCTTCAAGGTTATGAAGGTGCACTTCCCTCTCTCATTACTAGCATCTCCTAGATTGATCTTGGTGACACGTAGGATTTTTTTTGAATTATTACTATGTTTCACAATAGTGGTATCAGAGCCAGGTCTTTGCGTAGATTCTCTGCACGAGTAGAACACAAGTAGTTGTGGGTGAAGATTTGGTCAATTTGCTTACCATTACTAGTCCTATCTTGATTTGGTGGCATTGTGGGATGAAGCGGCCCGGACCGACCTTACACATACGCTTACGTGAGACACGTTCCACCAAATGACATGCACTTGTTGCATAAGGTGGCTAGCGGGTGTCTGTCTCTCCCACTTTAGTCAGATCTGATTCGATAAAGAGGGTCCTTATGAAGGGTAAATAGCAATTGGCATATCACCGTTGTGTCTTTTGCGTAGGTAAGAAACGTTCTTGCTAGAAACCCATAGCAGCCATGTAAAACATGCAACAACAATTAGAGGACGTCTAACTTGTTTTTGCAGGGTATGCTATGTGATGTGATATGGCCAAAAGGATGTGATGAATTATATATGTGATGTATGAGATTGATCATGTTCTTCTAATAGAAATCACGACTTGCATGTCGATGAGTATGACAACCGGCAAGAGACATAGGAGTTGTCTTAATTTATTGTATGGCCTGCAAGTCAATATAAGCGCCCTGTAATTACTTTACTTTATTGCTAACTGTTAGCCATAGTAGTAGAAGTAATAGTTGGCGAGACAACTTCATGAAGACACGATGATGGAGATCATGGTGTCATGCCGGTGACGATGGTGATCATGTCGAGCCTCGAAGATGAAGATCAAAGGCGCAAGATGATATTGGCCATATCATGTCACTTTATGATTTGCATGTGATGTTTGTCATGTTTACATCTTATTTGCATAGAACGACGGTAGCATAAATAAGATGATCCCTCACTAAAATTTCAAGAAAGTGTTCCCCCTAATTGTGCACCGTTGCGAAGGTTCGTTGTTTCGAAGCACCACGTGATGATCGGGTGTGATAGATTCTAACGTTTGCATACAACAGATGTAAGCCAGATTTACACACGCAAAACACTTAGGTTGACTTGACGAGCCTAGCATGTACAGACATGGCCTCGGAACACGAGAGACGGAAAGGTCAAACATGAGTCGTATGGTAGATGCGATCAACATGGAGATATTCACCGTTGATGACTAGTCCGTCTCACGTGATGATCGGACACGGCCTAGTCGATTCGGATCATGTATCACTTAGATGGCTAGAGGGATGTCTATCTAAGTGGGAGTTCATTAAATAATTTGATTAGATGAACTTAATTATCATGAACATAGTCAAAAGGTCTTTGCAAATTATGTTGTAGCTTGTGCTTTAGTTCTACTGTTTTAGATATGTTCCTAGAGAAAATTTCGTTGAAAGTTGAAAGTAGCAATTATGCGGACTGGGTCTGTAAACTAAGGATTTTCCTCATTGTTGTGCGGAAGGATTATGTCCTTAATGCACCGCTCGGTGTGCTGAACCTCAAGTGTCGTCTGTGGATGTTGCGAACATCAGACATACACATTTTGATGACTACAGGATAGTTCAGTGCATAGTGCTAAATGGGTTAGAATTGAGGCGCCGAAGATGTTTTTGAAACGCCGCGGAACATATGAGATGTTCCAAGGGCTGAAATTGGGATTTCAGGCTCGTGCCCACGTCAAGAGGTATGAGACCTCCGACAAGTTTCTTAGCCTGCAAACTCAGGGAGAAAAGCTCAATCGTTGAGCATGTGGTCAGATTGTCTGAGTACTACAATCGCTTGGATCGAGTGGGAGTTAATCTTCCAGATGAGATAGTGATGGTTCTCCAAAGTCACTGCCACCAAGCTACTAGAGCTTCGTGATGAACTATAACATATTAGGGATAGATATGATGATCCTTGAGCTATTCGCGATGTTTGACACCGCGAAATTAGAATCAAGTAGGAGCATCAATTGTTGATGGTTAGTAAAACCACTAGTTTCAAGAAGGGCAAGGGCAAGAAGGGATACTTCATGAAACGGCAAATCCATTGCTGCTCTAGTGAAGAAACCCAAGGTTGAACCCAAACCCGAGACTAAGTGCTTCTGTAATGAGGGGAACGGTCACTGAAGCAGAACTACCCTAGATACTTGGTAGATGAGAAGGCTGGCAAGTTCGACAGAAGTATATTGGATATACATTATATTAATGTGTACTTTACTAGTACTCCTAGTAGCAGATACCTGTTTGGTTGCTAAGTGTTAGTAACTCGAAATAAAAGCTACGAAATAAACGGAGACTAGCTAAAGGTGAGTGACAATATGTGTTGGAAGTGTTTCCAAGGTTGATGTGATCAAACATCGCATGCTCCCTCTACCATCGGGATTGGTGTTAAACCTAAATAATTGTTATTTGGTGTTTCATTGAGCATAGACATGATTGGATTATGTTTATCTCAATACAATTATTCATTTAAGGAGAATAATGGTTACTCTGTTTATTTGAATAATACCTTCAATGGTCTTGCAGCTAAAATGAATGGTTGATTGAATCTCAATCGTAGTGATACACATGTCCATGCCAAAAGATATAAGATAGTAATGATAGTACCACATACTTGTGGCACTGCCATTTGAGTCATATTGGTATAAAATGCATGAAGAACCTCCATGTTGATGGATCTTTGGACTCACTCATTTTTTGAAAAGTTTGAGACATGCGAACCATGTCTATTGGTATATACACATGAAGAAACTCCATGCAGATGGATCGTTTGGACTCACTTGATTTTGAATCACTTGAGACATGCAAATCATACCACATGGGCAAGATGACTGAAAGGCCTTGTTTTCAGTGAGATGGAACAAGAAAGCAACTTGTTGGAAGTAATACATTTTGATGTGTGCAGTCCAATGAGTGCTGAGGCACGCAGTTGATATCATTATGTTCTTACTTCACAGATGATTTGAGTAGATGTTAAGTATATTTACTTGATGAAACACAAGTCTGAATTATTGAAAGGTTCAAGTAATTTCAGAGTGAAGTTGAAGATCATCGTGACAGGAGGATAAAATGTCTATGATATGATCATAGAGATGAATATATGAGTTACGAGTTTGGTACACAATTAAGACATTATGGAAATTGTTTCACAACTAATGCCGCCTAGAACACCATAGTGTGATGGTGTGTCCGAACATCATAGCTGCACCCTATTGGATATGGTGCATACCATGATGTCTCTTATCGAATTACCACTATCGTTTATGGGTTAGGCATTAGACAAAACCACATTCACTTTACATAGGGCACCACGTAATTCCGTTGAGATGACACGGTATGAACTATGGTTTAGAGAAACCTAAGCTGTCGTTTCTTAAAAGTTTGGGGCTATGATGCTTATGTGAAAAGGTTTTAGCCTGATAAGCTCGAACCTGGAGCGGATAAATGCATCTTGATAGGACACCTAAAACAGTTGGGTATACCTCCTATCTCAGATCCAGAAGCAAATGTGATTGTTTCTAGAAACAGGTCCTTTCTCGAGGAAAAGTTTCTCTCGAAAGAATTGAGTGGGAGGATGGTGGAGACTTGATGAGGTTATTGAACCATCACTTCAACCAATGTGTAGCAGGGCACATGAAGTTGTTCCTGTGACTCCTACACCAATTGAAGTGGAAGCTGATGATAGTGATCATGAAACTTCAGATCAAGTCACTATCAAACCTCATAGGTCGACAAGGACGCGTACTACTTCAGAGTGGTACGGTAATCCTGTCTTGGAGGTCATGTCGCCAGACAACAATGAACCTACGAGCTATGGAGAAGCGATGGTGGGCCCGGATTCCGACAAATGGCTCGAGGCCATAAAATTCGAGAGAGGATCCATGTGTGAAAACAAAGTGTAGACTTTGGAAGAACTACTTGATGGTCGTAAGGCTGTTGGGTACAGATGGATTTTAAAAGGAAGATGGACAATATGGTAAATGTCACCATTAAGAAAGCTCGACTTGTCGCTAAGATGTTTACCGACAAGTTCAAGGAGTTGACTACGATGAGAATTTCTCACTCATAGCGATGTTAAGAGTCTGTTGAAACTATATTAGCAATTACTGCATTATTTATGAAATGTTGCACATAGGATGTCAAAACATTGTTTCCTCGATGAGTTTATTGAGGAAAGGTTGTATGTGATACAACCAGAAGGTTTTGTCAATCCTAAAAGATGCTAACAAGTATGCAAAGCTCCAACAATCCTTCTAAGGTGTGGAGTAAGCATCTCGGAGTTGGAATGTACGCTTTGATGAGATGATCAAAGATTTTGGGTTTATACAAAGTTTATGAGAAACTTGTATTTCCAAATAAGTGAGTGGGAGCACTATAGAATTTCTGATGAGTATATGTTGTTGACATATTGTTGATCGGAAATTATGTAGAATTTCTGGAAAGCATATAGGGTTGTTTGAGAAGTGTTTTTCAATGGAAAACCTGGATTAAGCTACTTGAACATTGAGCATCAAGATCTATAAGGATAGATAAAGAATGCTTAGTAGTACTTTCAAATGAATGCATACCATGACAAGATTTTGAAGGAGTTCAAAATAGATCGGCAAAGAAGGAGTTCTTGGCCGTGTTATAAGGTGTGAGTATTGAGTAAGACTCAGGACCTGACCACGACAGAAGAGAGAGAAAGGACGAAGGTCGTCCCCTATGCTTTAGACGTAGGCTCTACAATATGTTGTGTTGTGTACCGCACCTGAAGTGTGCCTTGCCATGAGTCAGTAAAGGGGTACAAGTGTGATCCAAAAATGGATCACTGGACAGCGGTCAAAGTTATCCTTAGTAACTAGTGGAATAAGAAATTTTTCTCGATTATGGAGGTGGTAAAAGAGTTCGTCGTAATGGGTTACGTCGATGCAAACTTTGACACTAATTCGGATGACTCTGAGTAGCAAACCAGATTCGTATAGTAGAGCTGTTATTTGGAATAGTTCCAAATGACGCGTGGTAGCTGCATCTACAAGATGACATAGAGATTTGTAAAGCACACACGGATCTGAAAGGTTCAGACCCATTGACTAATAACCTCTCTCACAAGCAAGATATGATCAAACCCCATGGGTGTTGGATTCATTACAATCACATAGTGATGTGAACTAGATTATTGACTCTAGTGCAAGTGGGAGACTGTTGGAAATATGCCCTAGTGGCAATAATAAATTGGTTATTATTATATTTCCTTGCTCATGATAATTGTCTATTATTCATGCTATAATTGTATTAACCGGAAACCTAATACATGTGTGAATACATGGACCACAATATGTCCCTAGTGAGCCTCTAGTTGACTAGCTCATTGATCAATAGATGGTTGCAGTTTCCTGACCATGGACATTGGATGTCGTTGATAACGGGATCACATCATTAGGAGAATGATGTGATGGACAAAACCCAATCCTAAGCATAGCACAAGATCACGTAGTTCATTTGCTAGAGCTTTTCTAATGTCAAGTATCATTTCCTTAGACCATGAGATTGTGCAACTCCCGGATATCGTAGAAATTCTTTGGGTGTATCAAACGTCACAACATAACTGGGTGGCTATAAAGGTGCACTACAGGCATCTCCAAAAGTGTCTGTTGGGTTGGCACGAATCGAGACTAGGATTTGTCACTCTGTATGACGGAGAGGTATCTCTGGGCCCACTCGGTAATGCATCATCATAATGAGCTCATTGTGACTAATGAGTTAGCCATGGGATCATGCGTTACAGAACGAGTAAATAGACTTGCTGGTAACGAGATTGAACAAGGTATAGGGATACCGATGATCGAATCTCGGGCAAGTAACATACCGATGGACAAAGGGAATTGTATACGGGATTGATTGGATCCCCGACATCGTGGTTCATCCGATGAGGTCATCGTGGAACATGTGGGAGCCAATATGGGTATCTAGATCCCGCTATTCATTATTGGCCGGAGAGGCATCTCGGTCATGTCTGCATGGTTCCCGAACCCGTAGGGTCAACACACATAAGGTTCGGTGACGCTAGAGTTGTAATGGGAATTGTATGTGTTTACCGGAAGTTGTTCGGAGTCTCGGATGAGATCCGGGACATCATGTGGAGTTCCGGAATGGTCCGGAGGTAAAGATTTATTATGTGAAGTCCTCTTTTGGCCACCATAAATGTTCGGAATTTTTCAGTATTGTACTAGGAAGGTTCTAGAAGGTTTCGGAGTGGGGCCTACCTGCATAGGGGGACCCACATGAACGTGGGTAGTGGGGCCAAGGCCCCATACCCCTGGTCAATGCGCACCAAGATCCCCCCTTGGAAGGAATGAGATCATATCCTGAAGGGATAAGATCAAGATCCCTAAAAAGGGGGGATAACAATCGGTGGGGAAGGGAAATGATGGGATTTCTTTCCTCCCACCTTTGCCAATGCCCCAATGGACTTGGAGGGCAAGAAACCAGCCCCCTCCACCCCTATATATTGTGGGGAGGTGCATGGGAGCTACACCGCTCAGCCCCTAGCCCCTGGCGCAGCCCTCCCCCTCCAACTCCTCCTCCTCCGTTGAGCGTAATGAAGCTGTGCCAGGGAACCACGAGCTCCACCACCACACCGTCGTGCTGCCGGAGTTCACCCTCAACTTCTCCTCTCCCCTTGCTGGATCAAGAAGGAGGAGTCGTCCCCGGATGCGACGTCCATTCGGCATTTGGATTGGATCTTCCGCGATTTGAATCGCTGCGAGTACGACTCCATCAACCGCGTTCTTGTAATGCTTCTGCTTAACGATCTTCAAGGGTATGAAGATGCAATCCATCTCTCTCGTTACTAGCATCTCCTAGATTGATCTTGATGACACATAGGAGATTTTTTGAATTATTACTACGTTCCCCAACATGTGTGACTACGACTAGTATTGGAATCCTCATCGTAATCGTACATATGTTGCAACTCAGTTATGATTGGACTGCGAGTAATAACCTTTAGCACATGAATCTTCACACGATGAACCACTATCGGCTTCTCAATTATCAGACGAGGCATAGGCGGGAAATTTGGTCCGTCAGAATCCAAGGATAGATAGTCATGCAGTGTGTTAGGTTCTGGGAGCTCCACCTCGTACAATTTAGGTAATATGTTGGATTTTTCATCCACTCTTCCATAACATCAAAACAACAATCAGTAGGCTTAAACATCTTCATGGGATCGACACTGAGATGGTTAACAAGCTTCACGGTGAACTCCAGCTCCCATGGCTCTTGTGGGAGCCCATCGAAGCTCATCCTTGCCAGAAACTCCAGGGACGATGCCTCGCCACCCAGCCCTGCTGCCAATGCCCCAGATGAATGGTCTCACCGTGGCTTACAAGAGTGCTTAATGAGCACTCAAGTGCAGTCATCGCCCACCAGAACCGGAGAAGGAAATCGACCGGAGGCGAACATATCTCTACCATGACGTCGTGCGACGGATGCTGCATTGTGATTATTGGAATACTGGGCAAATTTGTGATTAATTATAGTAAATAAGTGATTACCAGAACAATAATTAGCATGCAACAGTCTAGCACACATGATGAATAGGAAACACATGCACAACAACATCACACATGTAACGACAGCCATAATTTGGGACATGAACATATCACAATGCTGTTGCTGGAGCGACGTTGTTGATGACAATGTTTGTGACAGTCTCATGCAGATGGAGTTGAAGACGACAATGAGTAGTGATGCTTGACTTGGACGAAAGATGACCCATGCTGACGAACTTGAGCAGTCGTGCATAGTGCTTCTTAAAAAACGGATTCATCCTCTCCCGGTGAAGGATCAGAAAGACGAGCGGCTTAGAATACCTGCTCTCCGGCACGCTGATGTACGCCTTGTTCGGAATGGAGTAGACTGCGGTGGCGGCTCAAGTTGTGAGATGAGACAAAATACTAGGTGTTTTTTTTTGGGTATTTGGCTGCGGCGGGAATAATTATATATAGGAGGACCAAGGTGGTATCGTGTCGCGATCACAATCTCAAACCGACTTAGTCTACAAGTCGTGAACTTACCGGACAAGTAAAGGTTCAGCTTGTCTGGTAAGACATAAAAAAACTGGCAAAAGGAAGTCGCACCGCTGCAAGGCCACCGACCGGATTTTGGCATACCATTCACGCGCATGTCACACTCCCGTTCGGCCCCAACCCGAGCCCGACCGAGCCCACCCAGGCGAGCGCACGTGTGGTCTTCTCTCCTCAACACATCACTTAGTGTGATGGGGATAATCCACTATATAAGGCCATATTCGGTTAATCCCCTCACCATAGGGATTGAAGGGGATTGGGGAGGTTTGAGGGGGATTTTGACTTGCAAGGGAGTTAATCCCCCTCAAACCCTTTCAAACCTCTTCAAACCCTGCCTAACCGAACAAGGCCTAAAGAGGTCTCACACATCCTCAACTTTCAAGACGGGACTAAACTTTAGAACGACCGCTTGCAATTTTATTCATGGATCAACTTGAGATTTCAGAAGTTGTACATGGGCCTAGCCCGCTATCTCTAACAGAGCCGCCGCTGCCACCACATGTGTCGGCAAGACGGGAGGCCGATTGTCTTGCACTGTACCAAGCAGCGCACGGCCGCATAGCTTCTCCTCAAGCTGGTACATGTCTGTCGTGCGTTGGAGAACGCAACGATCCACCTTTGGTTGCTGCCCTGGTTGACCGTGCCGCCAGATCTCCGTCGGGAAGAAGATGCACCCCTCCCTATTCTCCGGCCGCCAACTCTCTTCCTCCATCTCAAGCTAGGTGACGGCAGGCCGGTTTGAGCGACGGAGTTGGGTGAGAGTGAGCGAGAGCTAGGGATTTGGCCTGTTTGGGATTTAGGGCTAGTAGAATTGGGGGTTTTACCTGAAATGTTGATTTGCAACCCTAAATAAAACCAAAGGGCCACGTTGCATAAAAGTGAAGGCCAAATGCAATGATTGTGGGTCCCAGGTTTAGTCAGCACGCCACGTCGACCCTGTTAGGGCATGTCCAATGCGCGACGCTAAGGTAAGGCGCCATGATTGATTTCCTGGTCGACCGGCAGTTATGCGATCGAATCCTTGCGTCTGGCCCGGCATCGACGCAAAGTTGGGAACCGAGCGCTTGGATGTTTTTTGCCATGTGAGATAAAACGTTAAGTGCGGAAGCCGATCCTTTTAGGGCAGCACTGGGCGCCGGTGCGCCGGCGGAAAGTTTCGGCCGGCCTGCCCCTAGCCGCCCGATCTGGCTGCACGAGATTGTCAGATCGCAGCCTCTATTCTAGGTTTTTTTTTCTGTTCTTTTTGCGGGTGAATTTTTTCCTTATCTTATCCTTGTCTCCAGCACATAGAGAGAGAAGCGAGCCAGTCAAGGCCGCCATGGATGCGCGACCACGTAGCCCGTGCTTGCCGCCTTGTCACCACCCGTGCTTGTCGCCTTCGCCGCCTGTGGTGCTCATCGCCCTGGCCATGGCGCCGCCCGCGCTCGTCGCCCCGGCCGCCCGCCGCATCGCTCGTCGCTCCGGCAAGGGTGCCGCCCGTGCTTCGTCGCCCCGACTGCCCGCCGCATCGCTCGTCGCTCCGGCAAGGGCGTCGCCATGCTTCGTCGCCCCGGCCATGGCGCCGCTCCGCGCTCGTCGCCCAGGCCGTCCATGCTCGTCGTTCTGGCTACCCGCACTCGCCGGAGATCCCCGAGCTGACCCGTGGTAGGAAATCTACTAGTGTTTTCTGGCTAACCAACGCCGAAGCTGGTTCCAGCAAAAAAACATGCGAGTTGTAGCTTTTTTTTCATGGATGCAGCTCCGCCTCACCAATGATTGACTGGTTCCAGCAAAAAACAGAGATGTCAGTTGTAGCATTTTCCTGTGTCGGTCGTAGCAAATGAAGACAACGGTTGCAGAAAAAAAATCCTCGTTGCCGCCGTCGAGCTGGCAGCTCCATGACGAAAAAAGGGGATGTAGCAAAATTCCCCGATGGGTGTAGCAAAAACTACAACGGTTGTAGCAAGAAAAGTCGTTGTTATCCCGGGACTCAACTCGGCCATGAATGAATGTAGAAAAAAAAAATGAAACGGGTGTAGCAAAACAAATCACCGGTTGCAGCAAAAACATATACCGGTTGCAACAAAAAAAGAAAAAAAAAATATCATGGTCACCGTGGTCGCCATCGAAGAAGAAGCCCGTTCTGGCAATTCTGGACGCCGGTTCCAAGAATCTCTACGGTTGAAGCTTTTTTAGTCAACGGTTGTACCTTTTCCCTTTTCACAGTGTCTGGTTGGTGCTTTTTTCATCTACGGTTGAAACTTTTTCTATCACGGTTGCAACATTGGCCGGCCCCTAGCTTCTGCCATGTCCGGTTTAAACCTTTTTCATGGCCGGTTGTACCTTTCTCAGGTGTAGGTTGCAGCTTTGCACGTTGCATAGAACTGGTTGTATCACTATGCAGCAAAAAGTGAACACTGTTTCTGGCAAATTTTACCATGGGTTCCAGCAAAAAATCTGCCCGGTTGTAGCATAGGTGGGATAGCAGTTTGAGATGCACGGGGGAGGTGGCGAGAGGAAAAGGTGACAACACGAGAGAAGAATAAAGCTGAGAAAAAAAGAAAAAAAATGTGACGCGGAAGAGATGAGGTTCAGGCCCAGCAAACAAACACATGTGCCAGTCTGTTCTGGTATAAAAGCGCGAGCGAGCGAGGGGCGTCCGGCCGGCGCCCCGGCACCAAACGTTTTCCATCCTTTTAGCACCTGTTATTAGCATCTATCTACGGTTCGAGCAGGAGGCGCTAAGGTGAGTTTTTTATTCTATGATATTTATTTTGATTACCTAAGCGCCTGTACAAGCTTCTCCCGTTGGAGATGCCCTTATGGTTCGAAGCGGCGGAGCGACTCGATCGCTCATGAAACAAAGCAAAGTGATCGATCGGTTCATCACATTTTGTGAGAAGTGCTCATCTCGTGAGAGTTCAGTGACGAATGGTGCGTGTATCTCCTGGATGAACTAGCTAGGCTAGTCACGGGTATAATTCTAGTCAGTGCCGAGTATTATTATTCTTCTCAAAATGTACAAAGTTTGCTACTACTACTTAATTACTCAGAGGCCAGCAATCGGCATCTCCCTTATGCCCCCACACAAACAAACAAAAAGAAAACGAAGTCTTCTAAGCAGCAACAAGAAACAACAAAATCGTCTAGGAAACATCAACCAATCAAAACTAGAAGAAGAAGAAGAAGAAGAAGAAGAAGAAGGAAAAAGAAGATCGAGCATAAAAATGGCCGTCGTAGTATGTCTATACGCACGGCTTTGGGTACATGAAGCCGACGTACTTTGCCTTGGCGTTCTCGCACTTGGACGATGTGGTGCCGGCGCCCTTGAACTTGAGGTCGAGGTCCTGGAGCACGACGCCCTGGCACGGCACGCCGCAGCGGAGCAGCACGGCGACGGGCAGCGACGAGGTGCCCTTGATGTTCTTGAAGGTGACGTTCTTGATGGTGACCCCGGACACGTACTTGTGCTCGCAGTTGTAGTAGGGGCAGTACTTCTGGTCGATGATCACCGGGTTCTGCACGTCCTTCATCACCAGGCTCTCGAACACCATGTGCGCCGCCAGGCTCTTGGTGGGCGAGTTCTCCCACGTCTTGATCCGCACCCCGTTCATGGTGCCCTCGAAGGTCATGTCCTTGACGTGCACGCGGGTCACGTCCCCCTCCCCGACGTACCGCCCCAGGCTGCCCACGCTCATGCCGTGGCCCGGGCCGCAGGTGACGCGCTGGATGTCGATGTTGTCGTTCCCCTGGCCGATGGAGATGCAGTCGTCGCCGGTGCTGATCTTGGTGTCGGCGATGGTCACCCCGGAGCAGCGCTCGATGTGGACGCCGTCCGTGTTGGGGCTGGTCCCCGGTGCGTTGATCCGCAGGTTGATCATCTGGGTGTTCTTGTTCTGCAGCAGCGCGAAGTGGAAGAACTTGCTGTTCACCGACGAGATGTCTTTCACCACCGTGTTCTCGTTGTTCACGAACAGCACGCTCTGCACCACGCCACATTTCTTTACGGTCAGCGCCGTGCCGGCCGCCGCTCGTGACCGGAGAGGAGAGATGGGGACGGGTACTCACGGTGGGGAGGACCTTGCAGTCCTTCCGGATGGGGCACTTGTTGAAGGGCCAGGAGGCGGCGCCCTGGCCGTCGATGGCGGCGCCGTTCTGGCCGGCGACGATGAGGCCCTTCACCCACCCGAACTCGATCCAGTCGTTGCCGAAGCGGCTCAGATCCGTCGCCGCCTTCAGCGTCCCCTGCACGCACGCACGCACACAAACTGAGCCCCCATCGTACGTGCAATGTGCTAACCGCATGCATGCACGCGCGCACGACGGCACAAAACACTTGGTCACTCTGAACTGAACCACAACTGCTTGCTTGCCTGGAGCAAGAAGGTGAGGGAGGAGGCCTTGCAGGGGCCGTGGAACTGCGCCGGGCCCATGTAGTATACCCCCGCCGGGACCTGCAGCGTCACCGCGCCGGCCGCCGCGCACGCCACCTTCCACGCCGCCATTAGCGCCTGCATGTAAGCACGGCGATCACAAACAGATCATATCAACAGCGAGCGAGCGAGCGAGCGAGCGCGACGAGATCCGGCCTGAGATGCGTACCTTGGTGTCGTCGGTGGCGCCGTTGCCTTTAGCGCCGTAGTTCTTGACGTTGTAGGTGACCGCCGTGCCGTGGGCCACACCGCCGCAGAGGGATACAACGCACAGCGCGACGACGATAATGGCCAACACCGGCGGCCGCGCCTCCATGATCGATCGACTTGATTACCTAGCTAGCTCCTCACCCGCGACCGCAGCTAGCAGTAGAAGCGCTTAAAAATCCTTGATCGGCAGCAATTGATATCCCTGCCTTTCGGCTTCCTCTTCCTCACGACC
This sequence comes from Aegilops sharonensis, assembly GCA_904067115.1. Classification (NCBI taxonomy): domain Eukaryota; kingdom Viridiplantae; phylum Streptophyta; class Magnoliopsida; order Poales; family Poaceae; genus Aegilops; species Aegilops sharonensis. Next base: position 799,103,437 of record LR880970.1, read on the forward strand.
GATCCTTTATTCTTCCTCTCCGCGCATGCATCCGGCGATCCTCCGCGATCACTCACTCAGTCAGCCAGCCAGAGCACATGCGTGGCGGCCGATCGATCCACACTGAGATCGAGTGCGCGCGCGCTGATCACCTCAACAAGAACCAATCGGACCATGCATGGCGGATCGACTCTTATAGGGTTTGGGAGGTGGCTAAATTTGGAGGATTTGGAGCTCTTCGCGCGGCGGCACTTGTGTGGAGCAGAGGCGATGGCTGGGCTTGGCTGGGCGACTGGGCAACCGCCGCATGCGTCGTTCCATGTCCTGAGATGTGGCGCGCCCCACTACTTCTGCTCCAGACGGCGGTCAAACTCGATCGATGTGAATGGCCAACTCCTGTCCGGACGAACCAAGTGAGCTCCTGTGTAGTACCACTGCCGCATCTAGCGGTGAAAACTCATCGCCCGCAGATTATTATTTTTTGGTTCATCGGTTTAAAATAAATGGTTAACTTGTTTGCAAAAAATATAATTGATCAACTTACTAGAAGATCATGATGAACTAACTAGTGTACTACTTTAGTGATCTAATAAAAAAGTTCTAGATTAGTTTACGGAGGGAGTATTTTTTGTTTGGCACGAGCTATTGGCAAGTCAACTGAATAACGATTTTGCGTAAGTCGATTCTGAGCGTAGCTCGAGGCTGAAGACGGCGACGGCGAGGCCGAGCCAGACCTCGCTGGATAGGGGGCGACGCTACGAGCGGCGGCGGTGCAGTTGGAGGCGTGGAAGAAGGATAACATGTATATGGGTTCAAGTGCAAGTGCCGGGGTGCAGGTGCTACGGGAACATGAGGTCAGGGGGAAGGGGGCTTAGAGGGATGGCCTTAGGCGGCAGCTAGCACGGCGGTGGGTCGAGGTCAAGGGGAGGGCGGCGCGGCGAGGCGGTCATGGTAGCGTCACCAGATACGGATGGTGGAGGCTTCCGGTTAGAGCTGGACCGCGAGGCGGCTAGGGAGGAAGAAGCCGAAGAAAAAAGATGAACAGTGGCTGCGTGATTTTTGCCATTGGATGGAAATTTGATGGCAAAATAATGACTTACACTAAAAAAATAGTTGACTTGCATATAGCAGTCCCTTTTTTTTATCTTTGTGTTAACAATCAAAACATTCTGCTTATTATCTTGCAATTTGTAGTTTCTGTAGAGAACCTCTACGATACAAAATCATGACTTCGACAGCTTTGGTTGCACGTGTGTCTCGGAGCTCCTGAAGTTTAGATGCTTGAGCCTTTTTCAAATACACATTGGGGTGTGTTAGACATCTATACGCTTAAGCTCTTGTATCTCCTTCGTTCTTCTCATATCACATTCTCCCTTGGGTTTTAAAAAGTTCATTCACACAAAACTTCGGAAAACTTGTGATTGATTAGTGTAAATAAAATTCAAAACCTTAACACCCCTTACTGAAGCAATTTGACAAAATTATAATCCAACATTAG
>LR880970.1:799118891-799130474 GCA_904067115.1 Aegilops sharonensis
CGTGACCAGACACTTGATCACTTTGAGCTCATTATGATGATGCATTACCGAGTGGGCCCAGTGATACCTCTCCGTCATACGGAGTGACAAATCCCTGTCTCGATCTGTGTCAACCCAACAGACACTTTCGGAGATACCTGTAATGCACCTTTATAGTCACCCAGTTACGTTGTGACGTTTGGTACACCCAAAGCATTCCTACGGTATCCGGGAGTTACACGATCTCACGGTCTAAGGAAGAGATACTTGACATTGGAAAAGCTCTAGCAAAAACGAACTACACGATCTTTGTGCTATGCTTAGGATTGGGTCTTGTCCATCACGTCATTCTCTTAATGACGTGATCCCGTTGTCAATGACATCTGATGTCCATAGTCAGGAAACCATGACTATCTGTCGACCAACGAGCTAGTCAACTAGAGGCTCACTAGGGACGTATTGTGGTCTATGTATTCACACGTGTATCACGATTTCCGTATGATACAGTTATAGCATGAATAAAAGACAATTATCATGAACAAGGAAATATAATAATAATGCTTTTATTATTGCCTCTAGGGCATATTTCCAACAACATCCACGTTGATGGAGACTTCAACCCACGAAGGGTAACGGTTGCGCGAGTCCACGGAGGGCTCCACCAACGAAGGGTCCACGAAGAAGCAACCTTGTCTATCCCACCATGGCCGTCGCCCACGAAGGACTTGCCTCACTAGCGGTAGATCTTCACGAAGTAGGCGATCTCCTTGCCCTTACAAACTCCTTGGTTCAACTCCACAATCTTGTCGGAGGCTCCCAAGTGACACCTAGCCAATCTAGGAGACACCACTCTCCAAGAAGTAACAAACGGTGTGTTGATGATGAACTCCTTGCTCTTGTGCTTCAAATGATAGTCGCCCCAACACTCAACTCTCTCTCTCACGGGATTTGGATTTGGTGGAAAGAAGATTTGAGTGGAAAGCAACTTGGGGAAGGCTAGAGATCAAGATTCATATGGTAGGAGTGGAATATCTTGGCCTCAACACAAGTGTAGGTGGTTCTCTCTCAGAAAATGTGTATTGGAAGTGTATGTTCGTTCTGATGGCTCTCTCCATGAATGAAGAGGAGGTGGAGGGGTATATATAGCCTTCACACAAAATCTAACTGTTACACACAACTTACCAATCTCGGTGAGACCGAAGTGAAAAACTCGGTCGGACCGATTCAGCAAATCTAGTGACCGTTAGGATTTTCGGTGGGACCGACATGCAACTCGGTAGGACCGATATGGTTAGGGTTAGGGCATAACGTAATCTCGGTGAGACCGATTACACAAACTCGGTGAGACCGATTTTGGTAATAAGCTAACCAGAGAGTTGGTCAGGTAAACTCGGTGGGACCGATTCGCTCATTTCGGTGAGACCGAAATGTTACAAAAGGGAAACAGAGAGTTTACATTGCAATCTCGGCGGGACCGATCGCTCATCTCGGTAGGACAGAAACGTTACGAAGGGAAACAGAGAGATTAGAATCCCATCTCGGTGAGACCGAGATCCCTATCGGTGAAACCGATTTGCCTAGGGTTTGTGGCAGTGGCTATGACATCTGAACTCAGTGGCGCCGGATGGAAAGAATCGGTAGGGCCGAGTTTGACTTTTGGTTTAGGTCATATGTGGATGTGAGAAAGTAGTTGAGGGCTTTGGAGCATATCACTAAGCATTTTGAGCAAGTAAGCCATTAAGCAACACCTCATCCCTCCTTGATAGTATTGGCTTTTCCTATAGACTCAATGTGATCTTGGATCACTAAAATATAAAATGTAGAGTCTTGAGCTTGAGCCAATCCCTTAGTCCTTAGCATTTTGAGGGGTCCACTTTTCTCATCCATGACATGCCAATCATTGAGCTTTCCTGAAATATTAGTCTTGAAATAGTGTTAGCTCAATGAGCTATATGTTGTTAGGAATTACCAAAACCACCTAGCGATAGTTGCACTTTCAATCTCCCCCTTTTTGGTAATTGATGACAACATATAGATCAAAGCTTCGACAAATGATAATAAGAGTGAAAAACATTGTCGCTTTGAGAAGTATGTGAAAAGCAAGAGCTCCCCCTAAATTTGTGCATAGTTTAAGATTTGCTTTGGACTACAAATGCACAATGAGTTAGGATCATGGGTTACTCTTCCATGTCACATACATCTTGGTGGAGTGCTCAAAATGATAATAAATAAATACATGCACTCATCACCAAGCAAAGTGAATGATCATATGGGAGATAAAAGGATAAAGTCATCCAACAAGCATTAAGGTAGCATATGATCAAACACATGATCATCCAAGTATCTCACAAACAAGCAAATAAAGTATCTCAAACAAGCAAATAAAGTTCAAGCACCAAAACAAGAGAGAACAAAAGCAACTCTCTCTCTCTCTCGAAGCCTATGATCTATACATTTTTCTCCCCCTTTGGCAACAAGTTACCAAAAAGTTCATAGAAAATGCATAGCACTAAATCTACTCTCAGGCTTGGTCTTCAGGTGGTGGTGTAGACAGAACTCCAAGAATGAAGGCATCAGCCGATGTAGATGGTGCTGGAGGAGTAGGTGCTGGAGCTGGTTGCATAGAAGCTGTAGCTGGTGCAGATGTAGTGGCTCTGGTGTCTGTAACAGGCACTACAGCTGATCGCTGGCTCTTGGGCACTCTGGCAAAAGCATCAGTCGTAGTCTTGCCCTTCCTCTCCTGCATATCATCCTAAAGTTGCTCAACAACTGACTGTATCTCAGCGACCTTCACATCCAAGTCATAGAACTTCTGCTCCATGATCCTCTCCGGGCTCTCCTGGTTTCGAGTCAGGGTGGCCAGTCCCTTCTCAATCCTCAGAGTGGAGGCAATCAAGTAGCCAGGCTGATCCGGCTTGCTCTTCAAGAAGTACTGAGATGCCTCATCAATGGTTGGCATCTTTGCAGCCTTTGGCAAGTTGCTTGGAGTGCTCCTGCTTCCATCATCTGAGCTGCTAGAGGGACTAGTGCCCTCACTCATGTGAACCTGCTCCTCTGACTTGTTCTGACTGTCACTCTGATCTGACATGATGCAAACACTGACAGCTGACACTGTGAATAGTTTATAGATGAGGTAGAGTGGATGAGCATCACAAAATACAGAGGTTTTTGCAAAAGGATGACTCAAAAACTTAGTTTTAGTTTTCCACAGAAAGCATTTCGGATCTACCGATTTGTAAACTCGGTGATACCGAAGCAGCTTTTGGAACCTGAACTAGTGAGCTTGGTTAGACCGAGTCACGGTTCAGTGGCACCGAGACTGCTAGGGTTTCACAAAGTCCTGAACTCGGTCACACCGATTTGCAATTCTCGGTCAGACCGAGAATCACATGTGCAATGGCCTTAGCCGAATCGGTGGTACCGAGTTCTACAACTCGGTTGGTTCGAGATGGTTTCGGAGGAAACCTAACCCTAAATTTTCAATTCACATCTAATCTATGGAGTGTTTTCGGTGGATAAGATGATCTCAATCGTGGCAAGATTAATGGCAAAACAATGTGCTAGGGATTCGTAGTTAGGAATAGCACAAATATCAAGTCCATACCCTAGTTTGGCGATGGACTTGCTACGACGGCAATGGCGGAGACGATTCCCGTTGATGGCGGCGGAGACGATTCCCGTTGACGGCGGCGGAGACCAGCGGCAGGAGGCAGCTGGCGACGAGGAGGAGGATCCGGAGACCCAGGGAGGCAGAGCATGCTGAGCGTGGGCGAACGAGTTCGAAGAAATTTCCAAAATTTGACCCATGGATATATATAGCCTGACCCTGTCGGTGTGACCGAGTGGAACAACTCGGTGGCACCGAGATGCATAGCTGCAAGCAGTTACAGCAACTCGGTGTGACCGAAAATTTCAAATCGGTTGCACCGAGATTGAAAACCTAGATCAACTTAGTGATCTCGGTATGACTGAAATGGAAGAATCGGTCAGACCGAAATGCACAAAGAAGTTTTGGAAGTTTAAGTCTATGACGAATCGGGGACTCCGAGTGCTCCTCACACAGAGTGGTTCGAATCTGATTTGATCAAATTTTGTGATGTAGCATGAATAGAATTTGAGACAAGAAAAGCATAGATAGCTAGAGAAGGTTCTTAGGCATTCTTGTCCATCCACTTGGCAAAAGAAAAGGAACCAATCAATCAAAACAACAAGTGGATGTCCTCGAATGAGTAAATTATGCAACCAACATGCTCACACAATAAAATGGCAAATGAAATATGTGGCAAAGCATGCACAACCAATTCTAGCATCTATCAAGCAATTGGCGATGACTAGGTCATCTATATATGAGTATATTGACTTAGGAGTCAAATGAGAACATTTGATCATAGGTCATACTCATTGTTTAAGCACAAGTGGGGTTACCACTTTTACATAAAGCGTTGTTGTGTTCACACCATTAGACTTGCTTTAGCTCAATTCTTAGAGTAAAGCCCCCCCTAGATGTGAAATCCCCCCTTAGAGGGATGAACTAACCTTGGGTTTTGTCGACGATGACTTCATGTAGGTGTTGAAGATGTGGGTGCTCAATGTTGATGTAGATCATTTGGAGCAATCCTTTGAAGTGAGTTGCACTTTCAATACCTACACGGGTTAGTCCCACAAGGAACAAGCAAGGATATCCATAGACATAGAGTGATGCACACACAAGATGTTGTCTATGAAAGCATTAGGTTACCTTGTCCCTTGTCTTACCACCAAGAGGGTTTGTGACTCCTTGAACTAGTGCAAGAAGTGGAAGTTGATTGCACTTGTTCTTGCCAAAATGATATGAGTGAAATATGTTGGCGGAGTCACCCTCAAGAACTCTCTAGTTCTTCTTCTTCGGGATCCACATAATCTTGATGGGAATCCTTGGAGTTGTAGTCGTACTTGATGAAGTAGAACTTGATGTAGTCTTGGGAACCCACTTGAACAAGGCCTTAGGAGCTTCTTCAAATGCATCAATTTCTTCTTGAAGCTTGTCCTTGCCTTTTTCCTTGTGGTCTTGTGGTGGAAGATCATCTTGAGCTTGTGTCCCTTTGAAAGAAGTAGGATCTTACTTCTCTTGTTGAGGAACAAACTTCGTCTTGGGGTATTGATCTTCTTCCCACTCAACTCCATTGGCATTGAACTTTCGTTCAAAACCAACACCTTGGTTCTTCCGGTGCCTTCCTTGCTTCGTACAATTTCCTCGAATTGCTTACTCCCGGCAAGGCTCTTGTAAACACCTTTATCTATAATTCCCTTCAATAAGCTATTTTCTTGCTCAAGTGTAACTTGGCTAAGAGAATCATTAGTGGAATCAAGAGAACTACTAGAAGCAACAACATTGGATTTAGCATGATTATTGTTACTACTAGAGGAAGAATCTTTCTTGTTCTTGTTACTAGACTTGACTTGAGGCATGTAAGTGGATAAGAGTAAACGCTTGGCAATGTAAGAAGAACTTTTCTTGCGAAGATCATCATTGATTGCCTTTAAGAATTCATGCTCTTGCTCAAGGTTGAGCTTTTCAAAGCGTAACTTTTCATGCGTCCTTAAAAGTTCTCGATGATCTCCTAAGATAGTTTCATGAGCTAACTTAAGAGTGTTTAGTTCTTTAGTTAGAGACTCAATCTTCTCCTTATCATTGTCATTTGTTTTATCTTGATTATCATGATTAATTGACGTTTCATCATAGTATTCATCACTAGAGTTGTCAACAAGTAAATCATCATCACCTAACAAGTCATCTTCATCACTATTGAAATCAACATACTCGTGGTGTGATACCTTTGGACCTTTGGCCATTAAGCATCTTCCAATTCCTTCATTTGGTGAATCAAATATGTCGTAGGAGTTGGTTGACACAAGTGCTAGACCGGCAACACCTTCATCTTGAGTATATTCGGAGTCGGAGTGATAGCTTCTCTCGGAGTGATTGTCGGAGTCAGAGCCGGATACCCATTCACCAACATGAGCTTGATGTCTTCGTTTTGTGTAGCTCCTTGATGACTTGTCCTTCCATTTCGTATCCTTGCTTCTCTGGGATGTTCTTCATTCATAACGATCATCTCTACTCCTTCTCTCTCTTGATGGTGATTCTTCTCTTCTACTTCTTCTTTTGGGAGATTCTTCTCTTCTTTTGTAGGGTGACGTACACTCATTTGAATAGTGTCCGGGTCTTCCACAATTGTAGCAATTACGCTCTCGACTAGAAGATCTTTTGTCATTGTAGGACCTTGACTTGGAGCTTCTCTCTTTGCTTCTACTCTTGTAGAATTTGTTAAAGTTCTTCACCATTAGGCTCAATTCTTCATTGAAGGTTTGTTTCTCACTTGATGATGTGGGGGCTTCACATGAGGCTTTGTAAGCACCACTTGACTTGTTGTGAAGTTCCTCCTTATCCTTGAGTGACATCTCATGAGCAACAATTCTTCCAATGACTTCCGTTGGCTTGAGATTTTTGTAATAGGGCATCATTTGGATCAATGTGCACATGGTATCATATTTTCCATCCAAGGCTCTTAGGATCTTCTTGATGATGAATCTGTCGGTCATCTCTTCACTTCCTAAGCCGGCGATCTCATTTGTGATAAGAGCAAGCCTAGAGTACATTTCAGCGACACCTTCACCATCCTTCATTTTGAACTTGTCAAGTTGACTTTGAAGCACATCCAACTTGGATTCCTTGAAGGAGTAGGTACCTTCGTGCATATCAATCAAAGTATCCCAAATTTCCTTTGCATTCTCAAGACGGCTGATTTTGTTGAATTCTTCGGGGCACAATCCGTTGAAGAGGATATCACAAGCTTGAGCGTTGTATTGCAGCATCTTCAACTCTTCCGCGGTAGCTTCACGGTTTGGTTCTTTCCAATCGAAGAATTCACCTTGCAAGCCAATACACACAATAGCCCAAACGGCGGGGTTATGTCCAAGAATATGCATTTTCATCTTATGCTTCCAACTAGCAAAATTAGTACCATCAAAGTAAGGACCTCTACGGTGATAATTTCCCTCACTAGACGCCATACTCTCCTAGGTTGTGAAACCAAGGCTATGACCACCAAAAGCTATGGAAATCAAAGCAAATGGAGACCAAAGCACTGATACCACTTGTAGGATCGAAAGTATGTCTAGAGGGGGGTGATTAGACTACTTGACCAAATAAAAATCTAGCCTTTTCCCAATTTTAGTTCTTGGCAGATTTTAGCAACTTTAGAACAAGTCAAGCAATCTCAACACAATTCAAGCAAGCATGCAAAGAGTATATGAACAGCGGAAAGTAAAGCATGCAACTTGCAAGAATGTAAAGGGAAGGGTTTGGAGGATTCAAACGCAATTGGAGACACGGATGTTTTTGTCGTGCTTCTGATAGGTGGTGCTATCGTACATCCACGTTGATGGAGACTTCAACCCACGAAGGGTAACGGTTGCGCGAGTCCTCGTAGGGCTCCACCCACGAAGGGTCCAGGAAGAAGCAACCTTGTATATCCCACCATGGTCGTCGCCCACGAAGGACTTGCCTCACTAGCGGTAGATCTTCACGAAGTAGGCGATCTCCTTGCCCTTACAAACTCCTTGGTTCAACTCCACAATCTTGTCGGAGGCTCCCAAGTGACACCTAGCCAATCTAGGAGACACCACTCTCCAAGAAGTAACAAATGGTGTGTTGATGATGAACTCCTTGCTCTTGTCCTTCAAATGATAGTCTCCCCACCAGGGCCGAGTTTGAATTTTGGTTTAGGTCATATGTGGATGTGAGAAAGTAGTTGAGGGCTTTGGAGCATATCACTAAGCATTTTGAGCAAGTATGCCATTAAGCAACACCTCATCCCTCCTTGATAGTATTGGCTTTTCCTATAGACTCAATGTGATCTTGGATCACTAAAATATAAAATGTAGAGGCTTGAGCTTGAGCCAATCCCTTTGTCCTTAGCATTTTGAGGGGTCCACTTTTCTCATCCATGCCATGCCAATCATTGAGCTTTCCTGAAATATTATTCTTGAAATAGTGTTAGCTCAATGAGCTATATGTTGTTAGGAATTACCAAAACCACCTAGCGATAGTTGCACTTTCAATCTCCCCCTTTTTGGTAATTGATGACAACATATAGATCAAAGCTTCGATAAATGATAATAAGAGTGAAAAACATTGTCGCTTTGAGAAGTATGTGAAAAGCAAGAGCTCCCCCTAAATTTGTGCATAGTTTAAGATTTGCTTTGGACTGCAAATGCACAATGAGTTAGGATCATGGGTTACTCTTCCATGTCACATACATCTTGGTGGAGCGCTCAAAATGATAATAAATAAATGCATGCACTCATCACCAAGCAAAGTGAGTGATCATATGGGAGATAAAAGGATAAAGTCATCCAACAAGCATTACTGTAGCATATGATCAAACACATGATCATCCAAGTATCTCACAAACAAGCAAATAAAGTATCTCAAACAAGCAAATAAAGTTCAACCACCAAAACAAGAGAGAACAAAAGCAACACTCTCTCTTGAAGCCTATGATCTATACATTTTTCTCCCCCTTTGGCAACAAGTTACCAAAATCGACGTAACCTTTTACGACGAACTCTTTATCACCTCCATAATCGAGAAACATTTCCTTAGTCCTCTAGTTACAAAGGATTATTTTGACCGCTGTCCAGTGATCCACTCTTGGATCACTCTTATACCCCCTTTTGCCAGACATGTGGCCTAGCACATATCAGGTGTGGTACATAGCATGGCATATCATATAGAACCTGTGGCTGAGGCATAGGGAATGAATTTCATTCTCTCTCTATCTTTCGTCGTGGTCGGGCTTTCAGTCTTACTCAATTCGCACCTTCCAAAACAGGCAAGAAACCCTTCTTGGACTGATCCATTTTGAACTTCTTCAACATCTTATCAAGGTATATGTTTTGTGATAGTCCTATTAGGCGTCTTGATCTATCTCTATAGATCTTGATGCCCAATATATAAGTAGCTTCACCAAGGTCTTTCGTTGAAAAATTCTTATTCAAGTATCCTTTTATGCTATCCAGAAATTCTATATCATTTCCAATCAACAATATGTCATATCAGAAATGCTACAGAGATCCCACTCACTTTCTTGTAAATACAGACTTCACCATAATTCTGTATAAAACCATATGCTTTGATCACCTCATCAAAGCATATATTACAACTCCAAGATGCTTGCACCAATCCATAGATGGATCGCTGGAGCTTGCACACTTTGTTAGCACCTTTAGGATCGACAAAACCTTCTGGTTGCATCATATACAACTCTTCTTTAAGAAATCCATTAAGGAATGCAATTTTGACGTCCATCTGCCAGATTACATAATTATAAAATGCGGTAATTGCTAACATGATTCAGACTGACTTAAGCATCGCGACGGGTGAGAAAGTCTCATCATAGTCAACCCCTTGAACTTGTCGAAAACCTTTTGCGACAAGTCGAGCTGTGTAGATAGTGACATTACCATGAGCGCCTGTTTTCTTCTTGAAGATCCATTTATTTCTCAATGGCTTGCTGATCATTGGGAAAATCCACCAAAGTCCACACTTTGTTCTCATACATGGATCATATCTCAGATATCATGGCCTCAAGCCATTTATCGGAATCTGGGCTCATCATAGCTTTTTCATAGTTCGTAGGTTCGCCATGGTCTAATAACATGACTTCTAGGACAGGATTACCGTACCACTCTGGTGCGGAACACGCTCTGGTCGACCTATGAGGTCCAGTAGTAACTTGATTCGAAGTTTCATGATCATCATCATTAGCTTCCTCTCCAATTAGTGTAGGCATCACGGGAACGGTTTTCTCTGATGTGCTACTTTCCAATTCGAGAGAAAGTACAACTACCTCATCAAGTTCTACTTTCCTCCCACTCACTTCTTTCGAGAGAAACTCCCTCTCTAGAAATGACCCATTCTTAGCAACAAAGATCTTGCCTTCAGGTCTGTGGTAGAAGGTGTGCCCAATAGTTTCCTTAGGGTATCCTATGAAGACGCACTTCTCCCATTTGGGTTCGAGCTTATTAAGCTAAAGCCTTTTGACAGAAGTGTCGCATCCCCAAACTTTAAGAAAAGATAGCTTAGGTTTCTTTGCCAAACCATAGTTCATACGGTGTCGTCTCAACAGATTTAGACGGTGCCCTATTTAACGTGAATGCGGCTGTGTCTAATGCATAACCCCAAAACAATAGTGCAAATCGGTAAGAGACATCATAGAACGCACCATACCTAACAAAGTACGGTTACGACGTTCGAACACACCATTACGCTGTGGTGTTCCAGGTGGAGTGAGTTGTGAAACAACTCCACATTGTTTTAAATGAAGGCCAAACTCGTAACTCAAATATTCGCCTCTGTGATCAGATCATAGAAACTTTATTTTCTTGTTATGATGATTCTCTACTTCACTCTGAAATTCCTTGAACTTTTCAAATGTTTCAGACTTGTGTTTCATCAAGTAGATATATCCATATCTATTGAAATCATCTGTGAAGGTAAGAAAATAATGATACCCGCCGCATGCCTCAACACTCATTGGACCGCATACATCGGTATGTATTATTTCCAATAATCCATTAGCTCACTCCATTGTTCAGGAGAACGGAGTTTTAGTCATCTTGCCCATGAGGCATGGTTCACAAGTATCAAATGATTCCAAAAGTCCATCCGCATGGAGTTTCTTCTTGCGCTTTATACCAATATGACCTAAAGGGCGGTGTGCTACCTCTTCAGCACTGCGTAGGTTTTCCCTTGAAGAGGAAAGGGTGATGCAGCAAAGTAGCGTAAGTATTTCCCTCAGTTTTTGAGAACCAAGGTATCAATCCAGTAGGAGGCTACGCGCGAGTCCCTCGCACCTACACAAACAAATAAATCCTTGCAACCAACGCGATAAGGGGTTGTCAATCCCTACACGGTCACTTACGAGAGTGAGATCTGATAGATATGATAGGATAATATTTTTGGTATTTTTTGATAAAGATGCAAAGTAAAATAAAAGCAAAGTAAAAAGCAACGGAAATAACTAAGTGTTGGAAGATTAATATGATGAAGATAGACCCGGGGGCCATAGGTTTCACTAGTGGCTTCTCTCATGAGCATAAGTATTTTACGGTGGGTGATCAAATTACTGTTGAGCAATTGACAGAATTAAGCATAGTTATGAGAATATATAGGTATGACCATGTATATAGGCATCACGTCCGAAACAAGTAGACCAACTCCTGCCTGCATCTACTACTATTACTCCACACATCGACCGCTATCCAGCATGCATCTAGAGTATTAAGTTCATAAGAACAGAGTAACGCCTTAAGCAGGATGACATGATGTAGAGGGATAAATTCATGCAATATGATCAAAACCCCATCTTGTTATCCTCGATGGCAACAATACAATACGTGCCTTGCTGCCCCTACTGTCACTGGGAAAGGACACCGCAAGATTGAACTCAAAGCTAAGCACTTCTCCCATTGCAAGAAAGATCAATCTAGTAGGCCAAACCAAACTGATAATTCGAAGAGACTTGCAAAGATAAACAATCATACATAAAAGAATTCAGA
>LR880970.1:799140073-799161563 GCA_904067115.1 Aegilops sharonensis
TACGATGGGTAAACGAATTACTGTCGAGCAATTGATAGAATTGAGCATAGTTATGAGAATATCTAGGTATGATCATGTATATAGGCATCACGTCCGTGACAAGTAGTCCAAAGCGATTCTGCATCTACTACTATTACTCCACACATCGACCGCTATCCAGCATGCATCTAGAGTATTAAGTTCATAAGAACATAGTAATGCTTTAAGTAAGATGACATGATGTAGAGGGATAAACTCATGCAATTTGATATAAACCCCATCTTTTTATCCTCGATGGCAACAATACAATACGTGTCGTTTCCCTTTCTGTCACTGCGATCGAGCACCGCAAGATTGAACCCAAAGCTAAGCACTTCTCCCATTGCAAGAAAGATCAATCTAGTAGGCCAAACCAAACTGATAATTCGAATATACTTGCAAAGATAACCAATCATACATAAAAGAATTCAGAGGAGATTCAAATATTGTTCATAGATAAACTTGATCATAAACCCACAATTCATCGGATCTCGACAAACACACTGCAGAAGAAGATTACATCGAATAGATCTCCAAGAAGATCAAGGAGAACATTGTATTGAGATCCAAAAAGAGAAAAGAAGCCATCTAGCTAATAACTATGGACCCGAAGGTCTGAGGTAAACTACTCACACATCATTGGAGAGGCTATGGTGTTCATGTAGAAGCTCTCCGTGATCGATGCCCCCTACGGCGGAGCGCCGGAAAAGGCCCCAAGATGGGATCTCACGGGTACAGAAGGTTGCGGGGTGGAAATAGGGTTTTGGCTCCGTATTTGATGTTTCCAGGGTATATGGGTATATATAGGCGAAAGAAGTCGGTCAGGGGAGCCACGAGGAGCCCACGAGGGTGGAGGGCGCGCCCAGGGGGTAGGCGCGCCCCCCTGCCTCGTGCCCTCCTCGTTGCTTTCTTGACGTGGACTCCAAGTCCTCTGGATCACGTTCCCGAAGGTTTCATTCCGTTTGGACTCCGTTTGATATTCCTTTTCTGCGAAACACTGAAATAGGCAAAAAAAACAGCAATCTGGGCTGGGCCTCCGGTTAATAGGTTAGTCCCAAAAATAATATAAAAGTATATAATAAAGCCCTTTAAACATCCAAAACAGAATATAATATAGCAAGGAACAATAAAAAATTATAGATACGTTGGAGACGTATCAAGCATCCCCAACCTTAATTCCTGCCCGTCCTCGAGTAGGTAAATGATAAAAACAGAATTTTTTATGTGAAATGCTACTTAGCATATTTTTCAATGTAGTTCTTCTTATTGTGGCAAGAATGTTCAGATTCGATATGATTCAAGATAAAAGTTTAATGTTGACATAAAAATAATAATACTTCAAGCATGCTAACCAAGCAGTTATGTCTTATCAAAATAACATAGCCAAAGCAAGTTATCCCTACAAAATCATATAGTCTGGCTATGCTCCATCTTCACCACACAAAATATTCATATCATGTAGAACCCCAGTTTTAGCCAAGCAATTGGTTCATACTTTTTAACGCGCTTCAACCTTTCCAATCTTTACACAATACATGAGCGCAAGCCATGGATATAGCACTATGGTGGAATAAATTATAATGATAGGGGTTATGTGGGAAGACAAAAAAAAGAGAAAGTCTCACATCGACGAGGCTAATCAACGGGCTATGGAGATGCCCATCAATTGATGTCAATGCAAGGAGTAGGGATTGCCATGCAATGGATGCACTAGAGCTATAAGTGTATGAAAACTCAACAAAAGAAACTCAGTGGGTGTGCATCCAACTTGCTTGCTCACGAAGACCTCGAGCATTTGAGGAAGCCCATCATTAGAATATACAAGCCAAGTTCTATAATGAAATTTCCCACTAGTATATGAAAGTGACGAAATGAGAGACTCACTATCATGAAGATCATGGTGCTACTTTGAAGCACAAGTGTGGTAAGAGGATTGTAACATTGTCCCTTCTCTCTTTTTATCTCATTTTTTCCCTTTTTATTTTTTTTATTTGGGCCTTTTTTTTCATGGCCTCTTTTTTTTAGTCCGGAGTCTCATCCCGACTTGTGGGGGAATCATAGTCTCCATCATCCTTTCCTCACTTGGGACAATGCTCTAATAATGATGATCATCACACTTTTATTTACTTTACAACTCAAGAATTACAACTCAATACTTAGAACAAAATATGACTCTATGTGAATGCCTCCGGCGGTGTACCGGGATATGCAATGAATCAAGAGTGACATGTATGAAAGAATCATGAACGGTGGCTTTGCCACAAATACGATGTCAACTACATGATCACGCAAAGCAATTATGACAATGATGAAGTGTGTCATAGTAAACGAAACGGTGGTAAGTTGCATGGCAATATATCTCAGAATGGCTATGGAAATGCCATGATAGGTAGGTATGGTGGCTGTTTTGAGGAAGGTATATGGTGGGTGTATGATACCGGCGAAATGTGCGCGGTATTAGAGAGGCTAGCAATGGTGGAAGGATGAGAGTGCGTATAATCCATGGACTCAACATTAGTCATAAAGAACTCATATACTTGTTGCAAAAATCTACAAGTTATCAAAGCAAAGTATTACGCGCATGCTCCTAGGGGGATGGACTGGTAGGAAAAGACCATCGCTCGTCCCCGACCGCCACTCATAAGGAAGACAATCAATAAATAAATCATGCTCCGACTTCATCACATAACGGTTCACCATACGTGCATGCTACGGGAATCACAAACTTTAACACAAGTATTTCTCAAATTCATAGCCACTCAACTAGCATGACTCTAATATCACCATCTTCATATCTCAAAACAATTATCAAGTATCAAACTTCTCATAGGATTCAACACACTCATAAGAAAATTTTACTAATCCTGGATACATATCATATTGGGACTAATTTTATGATTAAAGCAATTTACCATGCTGTTTTATAGGACTCTCAAAATAATATAAGTGAAGCATGAGAGAACAAAAGTTTTTATAAAACAAAACCACCGCCGTGCTCTAAAAGATATAAGTGAAGCACTAGAGCAAAAACTATATAGCTCAAAAGATATAACTGAAGCACATAGAGTATTCTAATAAATTCCGAATCATGTTTGTCTCTCTCAAAAGGTGTGTACAGCAAGGATGATTGTGGTAAACTAAAAAGCAAAGACTCAAATCATACAAGATGCTCCAAGCAAAACACATATCATGTGGTGAATAAAAATATAGCTCCAAGTAAAGTTACCGATGGACGAAGACGAAAGAGGGGATGCCTTCCGGGGCATCCCCAAGCTTTGGCTTTTTGGTGTCCTTAGATTATATTGGGGTGCCATGGGAATCCACAAGCTTAGGCTCTTGCCACTCCTTTTTTCATAATCCATCAAATCTTTACCCAAAACTTGAAAACTTCACAACACAAAACTTAACAGAAAATATCGTGAGCTCCGTTAGCGAAAGAAAGCAAAACACCACTTCAAGGTACTGTATTGAAATCATTATTTATTTATATTGGTGTTAAACCTACTGTATTCCAACTTCTCTATGGTTTATAAACTATTTTACTAGCCATAGATTCATCAAAATAAGCAAACAACACGCGAAAAACAGAATCTGTCAAAAACAGAACAGTCTGTAGTAATCTGTAACTAACGCAAACTTCTGGAACTCAAAAAGTTCTAAAAAAATAGGAATACCTAGAGAATTTGTTTATTGATCAGCAGAAATTGGAATCAGTATTTTATCACGTTCTGGTGATTTTTAACAATTGTTTTTGTGAACAGAAAGTTTCTGGAATTTTCAGCAAGATCAAATAACTATCATCCAAGAATGTCCTATAGGTTTAACTTGGCACAAACACTAATTAAAACATAAAAACACATCTAAAGAGAGGCTAGATCAAAGATTTATTACTAAACAGAAAAAAAAAGCAACAAAATTAAAATAAAATTGGGTTGTCTCCCAACAAGCGCTTTTCTTTAAAGCCTTTTAGCTAGGCATTGAGATTTCAATGATGCTCACATAAAAGATAAGAATTAAAGCGCAAAAAGAGCATCATGAAACACGTGACAAACATATCTAAGTCTACTTACTATGCTAGGCATCTTGTAGGCAAACAAATTATCATAGCAAACAAAAACTAGCATATGCAAGAAAGTGGAAAGAAACAATAGCAATCTCAACATAACGAGAGGTAATTTAGTAACATGAAAATTTCTACAACCATATTTTCCTATCTCATAATAATTACATGTAGGATCATAAGCAAATTCAACAATAAAGCTATCACATAACATATTCTCAACATGATCCACATGCATGCGAAGTTGGCACTCTTCCAAAATAGTGGGATTAACATTAACTAAAGTGATGACCTCTCCAAACCCACTTTTATCAAAAATATCATAAGATTGAATATTCTCCAAATATGTGGGATCTAAAGTTGACACTCTTCCAAACCCACTTTCTATACTATTGCAAACACTATTATCAATCTCATATTCATCATGGGGCTTAAATAAATTTTCAAGATCATAAGAAGAATCACCCCAATCATGATCATTGCAACAAGTAGTAGACATAGCTAAACTAGCATCCCCAAGCTTAGGGTTTTGCATATTATTAGCACAATTGACATCAAGAGAATCTATAGTAACATCATTGCAATCATGCTTTTCATCGAAGGAACTACCAAGTATAGGTGCAATAGCAACGATCTCATCTTTAACATAAGGAACTATAGCAAATTCATCTTCATAAATATTGGCATCATGGCCACAAGAATAGCAAGCATCATGGTCATCAAGGGATATTTCAATCAAATCATCGGAATCACCATTATCTATAGATTCATGCATATCATTATTTTTTTCCAAAGCAACAGTCATTCTCTCAATAAATTCTTTGACATAGACATTATGAGCATAGTTTTCATAGAAATGTTTAAGTATGTCAAAATTTTCAGATTCGTAGAGAGTAATATCATACTTTTCAATCAAAGAAGCAACTTCATAAGCACCCTTAAAAGAAAAAAATTCTTCAGTTTGTTCGATATCATAGTAACTATAAACACCCTTTGCATAAGAAGATAAGATTTCATTTTCATTAAACTCACAAAGGTAGGGAAGGTGTTTTTTAGGGTTTTTAGAGCAACAAGTAAAATCACAAAATTCACAAAGATTCCAAGCATAACATAGCAATCTGTTTATTTGATTCCATAAGAGTCTCCCTTTTTCAGACAAACGGTGACGCACAAAATGAGCATGCTCATTGCTGTCTACTACGCAACCTTCTTCTTGTAGACGTTGTTGGGCCTCCAAGTGCAGAGGTTTGTAGGACAGTAGCAAATTTCCCTCAAGTGGATGACCTAAGGTTTATCAATCCGTGGGAGGCGTAGGATGAAGATGGTCTCTCTCAAACAACCCTGCAACCAAATAACAAAGAGTCTCTTGTGTCCCCAACACACCCAATACAATGGTAAATTGTATAGGTGCACTAGTTCGGCGAAGAGATGGTGATACAAGTGCAATATGGATGGTAGATATAGGTTTTTGTAATCTGAAAATACAAAAATAGCAAGGTAGCAAGTGGTAAAAGTGACCGTAAACGGTATTGCAATGCATTGAAACAAGGCCTAGGGTTCATACTTTCACTAGTGCAAGTTCTCTCAACAATAATAACATAATTGGATCATATAACTATCCCTCAACATGCAACAAAGAGACACTCCAAAGTCACTAATAGCGGAGAACAAACGAAGAGATTATGGTAGGGTACGAAATCACCTCAAAGTTATCCTTTCCAATCAATCCGTTGGGCTATTCCTATAAGTGTCACAAACAGCCCTATAGTTCGTACTAGAATAACACCTTAAGACACAAATCAACCAAAACTCTAATGTCACCTAGATACTCCAATGTCACCTCAAGTATCCGTGGGTATGATTATACGATATGCATCACACAATCTCAGATTCATCTATTCAACCAACACATAAAACCTAAAAGAGTGCCCCAAAGTTTCTACCGGAGAGTCAAGACGAAAACGTGTGCCAACCCCTATGCATAGGTTCATGGGCGGAACCCGCAAGTTGATCACCAAAACATACATCAAGTGAATCACGTGATATCCCATTGTCACCACAGATACGCACGGCAAGACATACATCAAGTGTTCTCAAATCATTAAAGACTCAATCCGATAAGATTACATCAAAGGGAAAACTCAATCCATTACAAGAGAGTAGAGGGGTAGAAGAAACATAAGATCAAACTATAATAGCAAAGCTCGCGATACATCAAGATTGTGCCAAATCAAGAACACGAGAGAGAGATCAAACACATAGCTACTGGTACATACCCTCAGCCCCGAGGGTGAACTACTCCCTCCTCGTCATGGAGAGGGCCGGGATGATGAAGATGTCCACCGGTGAGGGTTCCCCCCTCCGACAGGGTGCCGGAACAGGGTCCCGATTGGTTTTTGGTGGCTACAGAGGCTTGCAGCGGCGGAACTCCCGATCTATTCTGTTCCCCGAAGTTTTTAGGGTATATGGAGATATATAGGCGGAAGAAGTACGTCAAGGGAGCCATGAGGGGCCCACGAGGGTGGAGGGCGCGCCCCCTACCTCGTGTTTCTTTCCTGATGTGCACTCCAAGTCTATCAGGTTGCTTTCCTTCCAAAAATAACTTATCCAAAAGGTTTCATTCCGTTTCGACTCCGTTTGATATTCCTTTTCTTCGAAACACTGAAACAAGGGAAAAACAGGAACTGGCACTGGCTCTGGGTTAATAGGTTAGTCCCAAAAATAATATAAAAGTTCATAATAAAGCCCATAAACATCCAAGATGGATAATATAATAGCATGGAACAATAAAAAATTATAGATATGTTGGAGACGTATCAGCATCCCCAAGCTTAATTCCTGCTCATCCTTGAGTAGGTAAATGATAAAAACAGAATTTTTGATGTGGAATGCTACCTAACATATTTCTCAATATAATCTTATTTATTGTGGCAAGAATATTCAGATCCATAAGATTCAAGACAAAAGTTTAATATTGACATGAAAATAATAATACTTCAAGCATACTAACAAAGCAATCATGTCTTCTCAAAATAACATGGCCAAAGAAATTTATCCCTACAAAATCATATAGTCTGGCTATACTCTATCTTCATCACACAAAATATTAAATCATGCACAACCCCGATGACAAGCCAAGCAATTGTTTCATACTTTTGATGTTCTCAAACTTTTTCAATCTTCACGCAATACATGAGTGTGAGCCATGGACATAGCACTATATGTGGAATAGAATGGTGGTTGTGGAGAAGACAAAAAGAGGGAGAAGATAGTCTCACATCAACTAGGCGTATCAACGGGCTATGTAGATGCCCATCAATAGATATCAATGTGAGTGAGTAGGGATTGCCATGCAACGGATGCACTAGAGCTATAAGTATATGAAAGCTCAACAAAATAAACTAAGTGGGTGTGCATCCAACTCGCTTGCTCACGAAGACCTAGGGCATTTTGAGGAATCCCATCATTGGAATATACAAGCCAAGTTCTATAATGAAAAATTCCCACTAGTATATGAACGTGACAAAATGAGAGACTCTCTATCATGAAGACCATGGTGCTACTTTGAAGCACAAGTGTGGTAAAAGGATAGTAGCATTGCCCCTTCTCTCTTTTTCTCTCATTTTTTTATTTTTTTATTTGGGCCTTTTCTCCTTTTTTTAGGGCATCTTTTTTTTTAAGTCCGGAGTCTCATCCCGACTTGTGGGGGAATCATAGTCTCCATCATCCTTTCCTCACTGGGACAATGCTCTAATAATGATGATCATCACACTTTTATTTACTTACAACTCAAGAATTACAACTCGATACTTAGAACAAAATATGACTCTATATGAATGCCTCCGGCGGTGTACCGGGATATGCAATGAATCAAGAGTGACATGTATGAAAGAATTATGAACGGTGGCTTTGCCACAAATACAATGTCAACTACATGATCATGCAAAGCAATATGACAATGATGGAGCGTGTCATAACGAAACGGTGGTATGTTGCATGGAAATATATCTCGGAATGGCTATGGAAATGCCATGATAGGTAGGTATGGTGGCTGTTTTGAGGAAGGTATATGGTGGGTGTATGATACCGGCGAAAGGTGCGCGGTATTAGAGAGGCTAGCAATGGTGGAAGGATGAGAGTGCGTATAATCCATGGACTCAACATTAGTCATAAAGAACTCATATACTTATTGCAAAAATCTATTAGTTATCGAAACAAAGTACTACGCGCATGCTCCTAGGGGGATAGATTGGTAGGAAAAGACCATCGCTCGTCCACGGCCACCACTCATTAGGAAGACAATCAATAAATAAATCATGCTCCGACTTCATCACATAATGGTTCACCATACGTGCATGCTACGGGAATCACAAACTTTAACACAAGTATTTCTCAAATTCATAACCACTCAACTAGCATGACTCTAATATCACCATCTTCATATCTCAAAACAATCATCAAGTATCAAACTTCTCATAGTATTCAATGCACTTTATATGAAAGTTTTTATTATACCCATCTTGGATGCCCATCATATTGGGACTAGTTTCATAACCTAAGCAAATTACCATGCTGTTCCAAAGACTCTCAAAATAAAATAAGTGAAGCACTAGAGCAAACGACAAACTACTCCGAAAGATATAAGTGAAGATTAATGAGTAGTTGAATAATTATGTAACTATGTGAAGACTCTCCCATTTAATAATTTCAGATCTTGGTATTTTATTCAAACATCAAGAAAATCTAAAGAAAATAAAATGACGCTCCAAGCAAAACACATATCATGTGGTGAATAAAAATATAGCTCCAAGTAAAGTTACCGATGAACGAAGACTAAAGAGGGGATGCCTTTCGGGGCATCCCCAAGCTTAGGCTCTTGGTTATCCTTGAATATTACCTTGGGGTGCCTTGGGCATCCCCAATATTAGGCTCTTGCCACTCCTTATTCCATAGTCCATCAAATCTTTAACCAAAACTTGAAAACTTCACAACACAAAACTTAACAGAAAACTCGTAAGCTCCGTTAGCGAAAGAAAACAAAACACCACTACAAGGTACTGTAATGAACTCATTCTTTATTTATATTAGTGTTAAACCTATTTTATTCCAACTTCTCTATGGTTTATAAACTATTTTACTAGCCATAGAGTTATCAAAATAAGCAAACAACACACGAAAAATAGAATCTGTCAAAAACAGAACAGTTTGTAGTAATCTGTAACTAACGCAAACTTCTGGAACTCCAAAAATTCTAAAATAAATTGGTGGACCTGATAAATTTGTCTATTAATTATCTGCAAAAAGAATCAACTAAATATCACTCTCCAGTAAAAAGTTGAAGCTAATTTCGTGAGCGCTAAAGTTTCTGTTTTTTTACAGCATGATCATAAAGACTTCACCCAAGTCTTCCCAAAGGTTCTACTTGGCACAAACACTAATTAAAACATAAAACCACATCTAAACAGAAGCTAGATCAAATGTTTATTCCTAAACAGAACCAAAAGGCAAGAAACTAAAATAAAATTGGGTTGCCTCCCAACAAGCGCTATCGTTTAACGCCCCTAGCTAGGCATGATTATTTCAATGATGCTCGCATAAAAGATAAGAATTGAAACATAAAGAGAGCATCATGAAGAATATGACTAGCACATTTAAGTATAACCCGCTTCCTATGCATAGGGATTTTGTGAGCAAACAACTTATGGGAACAATAATCAACTAGCATAGGAAGACCAAACAAGCATAACTTCAAAACTTTAAGCACATAGAGAGGAAACTTGATATTATTGCAATTCCTACAAGCATATGTTCCTCCCTCATAATAATTTTTAGTAGAGTCATGAATGAATTCAACAATATAACCAGAACCTAAAGCATTCTTTTCATGATCTACAAGCATGGAAAATTTACTACTCTCCACATAAGCAAAATTCTTCTCATTCGGAATAGTGGGAGTATCATAAGAGACTTGAATACTATAAATTGTTTCCATTTTAAAAGAGTAATGTTCAGAGAAAGGGTACTCATAATCATGACAAGTTTTATAAATATAATCATCACTACTCTTTATAGCATAAGTTTCATCACAATAATCATCATAAGTAGCAACTTTGTTCTCATCATAATCAATTGAAACCTCTTCCGAAATAGTGGATACATCACTAAATAAAGTCATGACCTCTCCAAATCCACTTTCATAAATATTATAAGATTCAACATCCTCCAAAATAGTGGGATCACTACTTCCTAAAGTTGACACTCTTCCAAACCCACTTTTATCAATATAATCATCATAAGTAGGAGGCATGCTATTATAAATTTGCATATCGAAACTTGAGAGGCTAAAAATATCATCTTCATTAGACATAGCATCCCCAAGCTTGGGACAAACATTAATTGCAGCAAATATATTCTCAAAAACATCATCTTCTTCAAACATAGCATCCCCAAGCTTTGGCCTTTTCATATCATAAGCATAATCACTCTCATCATTAATAGTATGGATAGCACCAATAGTATAGCAATTATCATATTCTTACAAGCAAGTGCCAAAAAGATTTTCAAGATCATAAGAAGTATCATTATCTTCCTAATCATAATCATCACAACAAGCAATAGGCATAACGAGATCACCATCAAGTGCATCATCTTCCACAATTATTTTTGATTCATTTTCATGAGGCACAATAATAATAGGAGCAACATTATTTGGGAGAGATATCTTTTTACCTGTCTTCCTTTTTCTTTCCTTCTTCTTCACCACATCATGTGTGGGTTCAATCCTCTTTTTGGAGCTCCTTATTAATGGGATTGGTTGAATAGAAGGCTCCTCCTCTTTACCTGATTCAACATAAGAAATAATAGGAGGATATTGGGAAGTCTCTTCCCTTTCATTAGTATTCTCTTAATCTTCTATTTGTTTTATTTTCTTTATGTAATTGGAAATATAAGGATTTTCAATGCAATTCACCGCACAATACATACAAATTTCCTCTAGATCAAAATCAAGAAATTTATCGAGATTAAATTTTGGAATACCCTCAGTTATACGTTTCATTTCTTCATAACCCAAAATAAGACTAAGCTCTTTATGATGTTCAAGGGTAATCACGTTATCACAATTTTTGGACACGACTTGATCATGAAACAAATAGCATTGGAGCTTTAAATGACCATGTTCATTGCAAAGTTCACAAGGATGGCGATAAATATTGAATCTTTCAGCACAAACATCTAACCTTTCTTGCAACAATTTAGTTTATAAATACTTATGCCTCTTGCAATGTCTATCTTCCCTATTTGGTGTGTACTTGCAAACCCAATGCACTCCACAAAAATTGACAAGTTTATAGGAGACATTTTCATTATAACTAGTGCAATCATCATTAGTACTATGGATATTGAAGGAGTTCATACTAACAACATTGCAATCATGCTCATCATTCAAAGATTTAGTGCCAAACATTTTAATGCATTCTTCTTCTAACACTTTGGCACAATTTTCCTTCCCATCATACCCACGAAAGATATTAAAAAGATGAAGCGTATGTGGTAAACTTAATTCCATTTTTTTGTAGTTTTCTTTTATAAACTAAACTAGTGCTAAAACAAGAAATAAAAAGATTCGATTGCAAGATCTAAAGATATACCTTCAAGCACTCACCTCCCCGGCAACGGCGCCAGAAACTGCTTGATGTCTACTATGCAACCTTCTTCTTGTAGTCATTGTTGGGCCTCCAAGTGCAGAGGTTTGTAGGACAGTAGCAAATTTCCCTCAAGTGGATGACCTAAGGTTTATCAATCCGTGGGAGGCGTAGGATGAAGATGGTCTCTCTCAAACAACCCTGCAACCAAATAACAAAGAGTCTCCTGTGTCCCCAACAACCCAATACAATGGTAAATTGTATAGGTGCACTAGTTCGGCGAAGAGATGGTGATACAAGTGCAATATGGATGGTAGATATAGGTTTTTGTAATCTGAAAATATAAAAATAGCAAGGTAGAAAGTGGTAAAAGTGAGCGTAAACGGTATTGCAATGCGTTGAAACAAGGCCTAGGGTTCATACTTTCACTAGTGCAAGTTCTCTCAACAATAATAACATAATTGGATCATATAACTATCCCTCAACATGCAACAAAGAGTCACTCCAAAGTCACTAATAGCAGAGAACAAACGAAGAGATTATGGTAGGGTATGAAACCACCTCAAAGTTATTCTTTCCAATCAATCCATTGGGCTATTCCTATAAGTGTCACAAATAGCCCTAGAGTTCGTACTAGAATAACACCTTAAGACACAAATCAACCAAAACCCTAATGTCACCTAGATACTCCAATGTCACCTCAAGTATCTGTGGGTATGATTATACGATATGCATCACAAATCTCAGATTCATCTATTCAACCAACACATAGAACCTCAAAGAGTGCCCCAAAGTTTCTACCGGAGAGTCAAGAAGAAAACGTGTGCCAACCCCTATGCATAGGTTCATGGGCGGAACCCGCAAGTTGATCACCAAAACATACATCAAGTGAATCACGTGATATCCCATTGTCACCACAGATACGCACGGCAAGACATACATCAAGTGTTCTCAAATCATTAAAGACTCAATCCGATAGGATTACTTCAAAGGGAAAACTCAATCCATTACAAGAGAGTAGAGGGGGAGAAGAAACATAAGATCCAACTATAATAGCAAAGCTCACGATACATCAAGATCGTGCCAAATCAAGAACACGAGAGAGAGAGAGAGAGAGATCAAACACATAGCTACTGGTACATACCCTCAGCCCCGAGGGTGAACTACTCCCTCCTCGTCATGGAGAGCGCCGGGATGATGAAGATGGCCACCGATGAGGGTTCCCCCCTCCGACAGGGTGCCGGAACAGGGTCCCGATTGGTTTTTGGTGGCTACAAAGGCTTGCGGCGGCGGAACTCCCGATCTATTCTGTTCCCCGAAGTTTTTAGGGTATATGGAGATATATAGGCGGAAGCAGTATGTCAGGGGAGCCACGAGGGTCCCACGAGGGTGGAGGGCACGCCCTAGGGGGGTGGGCGCGCCCCCTACCTCGTGGCTCCCTCGTTTCTTTCCTGACGTGCACTCCAAGTCTATCAGGTTGCTTTCCTTCCAAAATAACTTCTCCAGAAGGTTTCATTCCGTTTCGACTCCGTTTGATATTCCTTTTCTTCGAAACACTGAAACAAGGGAAAAAACAGGAACTGGCACTCGGCTCTGGGTTAATAGGTTAGTCCCAAAAATAATATAAAAGTGCATAATAAAGCCCATAAACATCTAAGATGGATAATATAATATCATGGAACAATCAAAAATTATAGATACGTTGGAGACGTATCACTCATCTAAAGATTTCCCATCAACTAGGCTAGTTGGGGTTTCAGCACGAGCGCATAAGGATCGAAGATGATCTAAGTAGAACACTTTAAGTGGATCCATATCAATAGATTTTTAGCAAGCAAAGATGCAAGCAAATAGAAGGCACATGGAAACACAAACAAAAAGACATACGAGAAGAAGGCGAAGAAAAGGCGAATAAATCGGCAAGGGTGAAGTGGGGGAGAGGAAAAAGAGAGGCAAATGGAAAATAATGTAATGCGAGGGATAAGAGTTTGTGATGGGTACTTGGTATGTCTTGACTTGTGCGTAGACTCCCCGACAACGGCGCCAGAAATCCTTCTTGCTACCTCTTGAGCACTGCGTTGGTTTTCCCTTGAAGAGGAAAGGGTGATGCAGCAAAGTAGCGTAAGTATTTCCCTCAGTTTTTGAGAACCAAGGTATCAATCCAGTAGGAGACCACGCTGGAGTCCCACGCACCTAAACAAACAAATAAGAACCTCGCAACCAACGCGATAAAGGGGTTGTCAATCCCTTCACGGTCACTTACGAGAGTGAGATATGATAGATATGATAAGATAATATTTTTGGTATTTTTATAATAAAGAGTAAATAAAGATGCAAATTAAAATAAACGGCAATAGAATAGCTAAGTGTTGGAAGATTAATATGATGGAAAATAGACCCGGGGGCCATAGGTTTCACTAGTGGCTTCTCTCAAGAGCATAAGTATTACGGTGGGTAAACGAATTACTGTCGAGCAATTGATAGAATTGAGCATAGTTATGAGAATATCTAGGTATGATCATGTATATAGGCATCACGTCCGCGACAAGTAGGCCGAAATGATTCTGCATCTACTACCATTACTCCACACATCGACCGCTATCCAGCATGCATCTAGAGTATTAAGTTCATAAGAACATAGTAATGCTTTAAGTAAGATGACATGATGTAGAGGGATAAACTCATGCAATATGATATAAACCCCATCTTTTTATCCTCGATGGCAACTATACAATATGTGTCGTTTCCCCTGCTGTCACTGGGATCGAGCACCGCAAGATTGAACCCAAAGCTAAGCACTTCTCCCATTGCAAGAAAGATCAATCTAGTAGGCCAAACCAAACTAATAATTCGAAGAGACTTGCAAAGATAACCAATCATACATAAAAGAATTCAGAGGAGATTCAAATATTGTTCATAGATAAACTTGATCATAAACCCACAATTCATCGGATCTCGACAAACACACCGCAAAAGAAGATTACATTGAATAGATCTCCAAGAAGATCAAGGAGAACATTGTATTGAGATCCAAAAAGAGAGAAGAAGCCATCTAGCTAATAACTATGGACCCGAAGGTCTGAGGTAAACTACTCACACATCATTGGAGAGGCTATGGTGTTGATGTAGAAGCCCTCCGTGATCGATGCCCCCTCCTGCGGAGCGCCGGAAAAGGCCCCAAGATGGGATTTCACGGGTACAGAAGGTTGCGGCGGTGGAAATAGGGTTTTGGCTCCATATTTGATGTTTCCAGGGTATATGGGTATATATAGGCGAAAGAAGTCAGTCAGGGGAGCCACGAGGGGCCCACAAGGGTGGAGGGCGCGCCCCCCTGCCTCGTGCCCTCCTCGTTTCTTTCTTGACGTGGACTCCAAGTCCTCTGGATCATGTTCGTTCCAAAAATCACGTTCCCGAAGGTTTCATTCCGTTTGGACTCCGTTTGATATTCCTTTTTTGCGAAACACTGAAATAGGCAAAAAAACAGCAATCTGGACTGGGCCTCCGGTTAATAGGTTAGTCCCAAAAATAATATAAAAGTGTATAATAAAGCCCTTTAAACATCCAAAACAGAATGTAATATAGCATGGAACAATCAAAAATTATAGATACGTTGGAGACGTATCAGTCTCTTTACTCATTCCGTAATACACCATCTCATAACTAACTCCTTAGTCACTTTGCTTGCAAGCTTCTTCTGATGTGTATTAGCGAGAGGGCCTAGAGATACCTCTCCGACACACGGAGTGACAGATCCTAATCTTGATCCATGCCAACTCAACACACACCTTCGGAGATACCTGTAGAGCATCTTTATGATCACGCAGTTACGTTGTGAAGTTTGATAGCACACAAGGTATTCCTCCAGTATCCGGCAGTTGCATGATCTCATAGTCGAAGGAATATGTATTTGACATTAAGAAAGCAATAGCAATAAACTGAACGATCATATGCTAAGCTAACGGATGGGTCTTGTCCATCACATCATTCTCCTAATGATGTGATCCCGTTATCAAGTGACAACACATGTCTATGGTTAGGAAACCTTAACCATCTTTGATCAACGAGCTAGTCTAGTAGAGGCTTACTAGGGACATGGTATTTGTTTATGTATCCACACAGGTATTTAAATTTCCGATCAATACAATTCTAGCATGAATAATAAACTTTTATCGTGAATAAGGAAATATAATAATAACAACTTTGTTATTACCTCTAGGGCATATTTCCATCAGGAGTGAGGGTCTAGCTCGTTGGTGGAGGAAAACAGCGAGTAGGTGCACCGCGCGGAGAACGTGACGCCGTGGGTGAGGAACCTGTCGTCGGGGTGAACCGTGGGAGCGACGTCTTACAACAAAGCTATTACAGTAGGAAGCTCGATGAACGCATCATCGGTTAGGCAGTTGCGCAGGGCTGCGAGTAAGCCATCATGCAAAACCTCTGGGACCGGAACATAGGGTTGTGTTGAGTGGGAGAAGAGGATGACATATGTTTGGGCTAGAGGGGTATGAGTAAGCCAGGTGTCAACCCAAAAGTAGGTAGATGTGTGATACGTCTCCAACGTATCTATAAATTTTTATTGTTCCATGTTGTTATATTATCATTCTTGGATGTTTTACAATCATTGTATAGCAACTTTATATCATTTTTTGGACTAACCTATTGACATAGTGCAAGTGCCAGTTGCTGTTTTCTACTTGTTTTTTACATCGCGGAAAATCAATATCAAACGAAGTCCAAATGCAGCAAAACTTTTTGAAGAATTTTTATGGACCAGAACACCTAGGATGGGCCAGAGCAGCACCTAGAGGGTGCCCCGAGGGGGGCACAACCCACCAGGGCGCGGCTGGGCCCCCAGGCGCGCCCAGATGGGTTGTGCCCACCTCAATGGCCTCCCGCACCCCATCTTCGCCCTATAAATTCCTAAATATTCCAAAACCCTTCGGGGTAGCACTAGATCAGAAGTTCCGCCATCGCAAGGCCTCTGTATCCACGAGATCCAATCTAGACCCCGTTTCGGCACCCTGCCGGAGGGGGGAATCATCTCCGATGGCCATCTTCATCATCCCGGCAGCCACCATGATGAGGAGGGTATGTCCACCCTCGGGGTCGAGGGTTTGTACCAGTAGCTATGTGTTTAATCTCTCTCTCTCTCTNACGTATCTATAAATTTTTATTGTTCCATGTTGTTATATTATCATTCTTGGATGTTTTACAATCATTGTATAGCAACTTTATATCATTTTTTGGACTAACCTATTGACATAGTGCAAGTGCCAGTTGCTGTTTTCTACTTGTTTTTTACATCGCGGAAAATCAATATCAAACGAAGTCCAAATGCAGCAAAACTTTTTGAAGAATTTTTATGGACCAGAACACCTAGGATGGGCCAGAGCAGCACCTAGAGGGTGCCCCGAGGGGGGCACAACCCACCAGGGCGCGGCTGGGCCCCCAGGCGCGCCCAGATGGGTTGTGCCCACCTCAATGGCCTCCCGCACCCCATCTTCGCCCTATAAATTCCTAAATATTCCAAAACCCTTCGGGGTAGCACTAGATCAGAAGTTCCGCCATCGCAAGGCCTCTGTATCCACGAGATCCAATCTAGACCCCGTTTCGGCACCCTGCCGGAGGGGGGAATCATCTCCGATGGCCATCTTCATCATCCCGGCAGCCACCATGATGAGGAGGGTATGTCCACCCTCGGGGTCGAGGGTTTGTACCAGTAGCTATGTGTTTAATCTCTCTCTCTCTCTCTCTCTCTCTCTCTCTCTCTTGTTCTTGAGATGTCACGATCTTGATGTATCGCGGGCTTTGTTAATGTAGTTGGATCATATGGTGTTTTCCCCTCTCTATCTTGTTGCATGAATTGAGTTTTTCCCTTTGAGATTTCATTGTTATCGGATTGAATACTTTTATGGATTTGAGAACACTTGATATATGTCTTGCAATTGAATACTCGTGGTGACAATGGGGTATTGTATTGATTCTCTTGATATATGTTTTGGCACTCAACTCGCGGATTCCCGAGGTGACATTGGGGTAATCTATGCATAGGGGTTGATGGACGTTCTTGTCTTTGTTTCTCCGGTAGAAATCTTGGGGCACTCTTTGAGGTTCTTTGTGTTGGATTGAGTATTATGAATATGAATTTGCTTTGGTGTTATTTTAGTACGAACTCTAGGACAGATCAAACGGAAAGAATAGCTTTGTGTTATTTTAGTACGAACTCTTGAATAGATCGAACGGAAAGAATAGCTGTGAGGTGGTTTTGTACCCTACAAACAATTTATTCTTATGTTCTCCGATAGATAAGAACTTCGGAGTGATTCTTCATTGCACGTTGAGGGATGGTTATGTGATCCAATTATATTAGCATTGTTGAGAGATTGCACTAGCAAAAGTACGGACCCTAGGCCTTGTTTTCAAGCATTGCCATACCATTTGTGCTCACTTTTATCAATTGCTACCTTGCTGTTTTTATTTATTCAGATTATAAAAATATATTTCTACCATCCATATTACACTTTTATCACCATCTCTTCGCCGAACTAGTGCACCTATACAATTTGCCATTGTATTGGGTGTGTTGGGGACACAAGATATTTCTTCTATTTCGTTGCAGGGTTGTTCGAGAGAGACCATCTTCGTCCTACACCTCCCACGGATTGATAAACCTTAGGTCACCCACTTGAGGGAAAATTGCTACTGTCCTACAAAACTCTACGCTTGGAGGCCCAACACGAGTGCATTGTTTGTTAGGACAAAGGAAATCGAGAGAAGGATGCGAATTTGGCTTTTAACTATCTTCCGCAAGAAGGAGGGGTAAGGGGTGACATGGAGAAATCAAGAGAGTAGAGCTGTAGAAACCATCTAGCCCAGGAAATGCCAGGTTTCTCTAGAAGTTTGTAGGCATTTGAAGGAGGTAATTGTTTTCGAGTTGAAGGTTTTTTATGCCACACACAAGTGGTTTTATCAGTCTTCTCAAGAAGTTTAGCTTTAATTTTATAGATCACAAACTTCAAGATTCATCATGAATAAACCATCACATAATAGAGGTTTAATCAAACAACATATTCTCATAATAATCCGAACAACTATTGTCTTGAAACTTATAAGAATATCCATCGCATAACCCATTGGGTAATGCATTACATAACTCCGAAGCAAAATAACTATTATTTCAGTTCTAAGATAAATCTTGAAGATAAACTAAAGACATGACTTTGACGGTCACCAAGCAGTGATCCCATCACCATTCCCGACTTGTACCATGACTTCATTTCTTTGCTCCCTGTGAGCTCTCTGTAGTCCATGTATCAGTTTACAAAATGGGAGCAACCGACCAGTATCAAATACTCATGACATACAGAAATTTACCAGTAGTATAACATTAACTTTGTATAACGAATATACCTTTACCGGAAGAATCATTCTTCTTATCCCCCAAATACTTCTTGCAGTTACGCTTCTAGTGTCCCTTCTGCTTGTAGTAGAAACATTCAGTCCCTTTAGAGGCTTTGCCCTTGTTCTTCTTATGAGACTCAGTCTTACCGGCTTCAGTATATTTCTTCTTCTTGGACTTGCCCTTCTTCTTGAAACTGGTGGTCTTGTGGATCATCAACACTGTTTTGTTCTTCTGCATTCCAGCTTCCGCAGTTTTGAGCATAGCAAACAACTCGTTTGTACTTTTCTCCATCCCATTCATGTTGTAATTCATGGTAAAGCCATCGTAAGATGGGGGGAGTGAAGCAAGGACAATATCTGTATCGAGTGTTGGAGGAATTTTAAATTCCACAGAAGCCAGTCTATCAACATAGCCAGCAAGCTTTACTATATGCTCACTCACTGAGGAACCCTCTTTCATATTGCATTCAAGTCCTTGGTTAATTCAAAATGTTCGGTCCGTGCCTGCTTCTTGTACAGAACTTCCAGTGGCCCAATTATGAATTGAGTAGCAGATCATTCAAAATGCTTCTGTAGTTCAGGATCCATGCAAGTTAACATGAGGCACTGTACGGAATCATAGTCATCACTACGAGCAGCGTAAGCAGCAACTTCTTCTGGTGTTGCATCCTTTCCAGGAGCATCGCCTAGGGGTTGATCCACCACGTACTCCTTCTTAGCACCTTCTGAGAACAAATCTCACGTCGGATCCAATCCACATAGTTTCCACCAGTAGCAGCCAACTTTTCTTTCTCTAACATAGGGGCTAAGTTGAACATATTGCGAGCCATTGATCTACAACGATAGACACAAAATTCATTTAGACATTTATCCATAATTAATATTGCACTAGTGATTAACCAAATTTAGTATAAAGTGCACTCCCACTCAAATCAATATCTCTTATAATTGATAGTGAGTGATTCAAGATCCAAATCTAGTTCTCAGTCATGGATGTGGACATCACTACTGACAAGAATTTTTACCGGAGGGTAAGCAATTGTCGATCATATCACCATATCACTACAGGAATCAGCTACTTTGCCGTCTGCCGAGGCAGACAGCAAAGGCATGGAAGGCGGACGGCAAAGGCCTTTGTCGTCTGCCGCGGACGGCAAAAGGCGCCGGCTAAGAAAGGATCAGCAAAGACCTTCTTTGCCGTCTGCTTCCTGACGCGGACGGCAAAGGAGCCTTTGCCATCAGCGGCGGACGGCAAAGAAAGCCGACAACAATAAATTCGCTGTTAGTCCGTTAGGTGGCTAAGGGCAGTCTTTGCCGTCTGTGGCTGACGGCAAAGAGCATCAGGCCTTTGCCGTTTGCCACTGTAGGCAAATTGACAAATGGTCAGCTGCCAGGAAACACAGGTGGTTGCCACGTGGCTTCTTTGCCATCTGCGGCGGACGGCAAAGAGTCCGTTGTCGTCGGTGGAAGACGGCAAAGAGCCTGCATTGCCTCTTTTTTTCTGTTTTTTCTTATACCCAACCATTTTCACAACAAATAGATGATACATATATATTTTTCACATGGCAAGTTCACAGCAAACATATGAGATATCCAACACATATAATTTCATCATACATGCGTAGTTCCATCAACCATACATAGCAAGTTCCACATACATGCATCCAACCATACATATTACAATAGTGTCATCCTACCATACATGCATAGTTCATCGATACAAAAGAAAAATAGTTCATCCAAACAAGCACTCCATCGATGCAAGCTTCCGTGAAGCGAATGAATTCTGCAAAATGGGAAATAAGAAAGTTAGAAGAAGAAGATTAGAAGAAGAAGAAGAAGAAGAAGAAGAAGAAGAAGAACAAGAAGAAGAAGAAGAAGAAGAAGAATAAGAAGAAGAAGAAGAAGAAGAAGAAGAAGAAGAAGAAGAAGAAGAAGAAGAAGAAGAAGAAGAAGAAGAACATGAAGAAGAAGAAGAATATATGACATTTATGAGCTAATTTAGGTGAAATTGATCGTTTGTGAGCTAACATAGGTGAAATGGATCGTTTATGAGCTAACCTAGGTGAAATGGATCGCTTATGAGCTAACTTAGGTAAAATGCATCATTTTAGAGCTAACCTAGGTAACATGGATCATTTTGGAGCTAACCTAGGTAAGATGGGTCATTTTAGAGCTAACTTGGGTAAAATGGATCATTTATGAGCTAAGTAATGTAAAATGGGTCATTTTAGAGCTAACTTAGGTAAAATGAATCGTTTATGAGCTAACTAAGGTAAAATGGATCATTTTAGAACTAACTTAGGTAAAATGGATCGTTTATGAGCTAACTAAGCTAATTATGCCATTTTTGACATAAGTAAGCTAA
>LR880970.1:799171259-799212183 GCA_904067115.1 Aegilops sharonensis
GTGATGAACGGGGAAGTTCACCGTGTTATTTTTCTTCTTCCCCTTCTTGTTCTTCTTTTGAGGCTTGTGTTGCTTTGTTAGCCCACATTGCCTTGGCTCACTCTGACCTCTGTGTCTTTCAAGTTTCATTGCCATGTGGCATCACACCATGGTCGAATTCGATGTCGTCAACTGTCACATCTTTCTCCTCCAGCATGTACTCATCAAAAGCAAAAGCCCACTATAGGATTCAATTATGAAGAATGCAACAAGCAAGAAAAAGCTTAACTTGAGCCGAAAAATGATGAAATCGCTTCTGATCAGGGATGTGAAATCTATTCTTCAGAGCGCCAAATACCTTATCAACCGTAACTCATAGACTAGAGTGTCAACAATTACTTGGCAGTCTTAGGATAGTTCATAGAAGAGAACTCGTTGAGATGATACATGATTTTCTTGAAAGATGGAAGAACCCCAGGCCGGCATGCATATCTAGCATCTACTAGGTAGAAGTTAGCATCGGGGATATTGATCCCATCAGGTCAAACCATGTTGTCAAGAAATTTTTTAGCATCATGGGTGATCTATGCTTTCTAACTTTGAATGTCATAGCTTGTGACCTGAGCACTCTAGCACTCACATGAGTGAAGGGATGGAGGGCGCTCTAGCATATTAAAATCGATGCCGCAATATGTAACAGCAAAATCGATCATACACCTTACCTAACGACCTAACAGGCGAGGGATGGATGGTGGTCGTATGCCGCTTACCGTCATCGGAGACGACGACGACGGTCGCCCATGCCGAAGACGAGGCAGACAGAGATGAAGCTTACTTGGGATGAAAGTACTAGTCCACCCTTAGATGGTGTATAAACTGCATAGACGCGTGAGGAATACATGAGCTAACCTGTTTCCAAGTCGTATTGTATCCCCCTGAAGGTCGCGCCGCGCGTGCAGCAGCGCCAAAGGCATGGACCGGACCGGTTCAAATGCGGGGGCCGCGGCCCGGCCAGCGGAAGACGACGCACGTCCATTTGCCACCATCACCAGCGGAATACCCGGCCGATGGGATCCGTGGGTGACGTGCGTGCACTGCAACAACCGCTGACTCGACCCGCTGAACACACTGCTGGTGGAATGTTTATTCCGCTGCAGCGTAGCGTTCCGATCTGACACTGACAGGCAGGCTGCGGCTGCTACTCTATCATTTCTCCGTACATGAGGCCATGTTGCCTCTTGCTTTCTTTTTTCCCATTGTTCCTTCTTGGACTTGTGGAACCTCATCTGCTCTTCTCTGCTCAGACGGTACAATCCTAGCTGGTTGACCGCCGCCAGGTAAAACTCACAGTCAGTTTCAATGCAAAAAAAAAAGTTTCAATGCAATTGAAGGACTGGGTGGCTTTTCTGCGCAACTGCCATGACATTTTTTTATATATATTCTTTTAAGTGTAAAAAAAGCCATCCAAACTGCACCATAGGAAAAAGGTTGTGTGGCGGTTAGGGCGTTCGCTGACAGCTTCTCCCTGGCGAACGTTCACCGGTTACGATTCCCGTTTGATGTATCATGGATGGGTTCATGATGGAGTCATGGTGAGCTGTTGCTTTACCCCGATGCGATGGAGTCATGATGAGTTTGTTGCGTACCACAACCTGACGAGCTCCCTACGTTAAGCCTGCCTGCGTCTACCGTACACGTCTGTATTAACAAACTGAACACGGTAGCCGGCGTATATTTTCTCTTCTCTTCTCGACCGGCATGCTCTTCTGGATCCAATCCGTTGAATCAACGAAGTGCCGTATGTATATTCTCTCTCGAGGCAAAGAAAAAGAACCGGGCAGTTGCTGCTGCAAACCAAAAACAAGTCTATTTTTATTATTGCACTTATTAAGCACAAACAAGGTTTTGATTCAAAAGGTTGGCAGGCGTACGTATCCGCTCGTGCTCCTCTTGTCCGGGAAGAAGACCGTGTCCTCTTGATTTGCTGGTGCTACCATGGACCCTACACGCCTCCATCAACAGCAAGTGAACGCCATCTTTTCCCCAAGGAAAAGTATCCTGGCATCGTGTGGTTGGCCCTGTCTGCTCACAACCACTCTCTATTAATCGTGCTGCAACCAACCCATGGCGATGGTGGGGCTGCTGTTCGTCGCTGCTGCTCCTACTGGTTGGGGAGAAAAAACTTGAACCAGTTTTGTTACATTTTGCGCATTTGCTGTCATTGTAGTAACAAATAGAGCTAGCATTTTTCGTCGTTTGATTTCTCGGGTATGTTTGATTTCCTCGCCGCCTCGCTGTCAACATGATCAGCATAGTTACCACCCTACAAGCTCCCTTCTTCTTTATCGTGAAAGAATCGAACTACCACTGCCTTTGATCTATGTTTTTGAAATTTTAACAAGATGGCTTATCACATGTGCCATGTGGTTGTGACCTGTACATAGTTGCTTCTTTGAATGGGTTGGTAGGTTTATCCCGCATCCGCATGTGCTGCCATCGAGCATCATGGTCCCGCAAAACACAAAGAGGTAACATGGTTGTTTCATTTTTTTATATATATTTAAAGCAAGGTATCCATGAACTTCGAAATCTAAATTAAGCCAGGCCAGGCCCCCATGTATCTACTCAACGGACTTGTCACGCCATCCATCTAAGCTAAGTAATAGTATCCCCAAAAAAAGCTGAGTAATAGTATTTCTAGACGTCTCTAGAGAAGTAATGTACTGCATTGTTAGTTGAAATATTAGCATGGAAAATTAGAAAATGCATGTTCATCGTCATAGGTATTAAGCATGATTCGAGCTGTTCTACATACCCGCTGTCAAAGCCTGTTTGGAGCTTGATCTCGTTAGAGGGACCAATAGTTTGCAACCAGAGAGTGTTATACACATGTTGGTGATGGCGGCGGGCCACTGGTGCGGCAACTTTGGTTGCGTGGATGGCGAGCCGTTGGCCCCAAACCCGGTGGAGTTGCAACTTGTGTGACAATCATAAAAATGGCAAGGGGAGCCGGGTTGCGGGATGTCCTTCGTCGACCTTTCTGTATGTCCCAATGCCTGAAGTCGGAGTTGTAGCATTGCAAGGGCGACATGGCGGCAACAATGCCATGTGATGGTCATGTCGAGCTATGTTGACGCAAGTCACGCTTTTTCTCTCCGGTGAGGCTCGTTGTCGATGTCGGAGCTACCTAGTTCTCGATGCATTTGGTCGACTATTTGGCATAGGTTCCCAGGATTTTCGAGCTTCATTCAGTCTAAGGGCTCCTGGTTTGTTGGTCGTCATGGCCGTCCCTAGCATTTCAAATGCCCTTATGTGAACTGGGTAGAATGGTCCCACTAGGTGTAAAAATAATGAAATATTATTTAACTTCACCGTATATTTCGTTGTTTAAAATTATGAATATCTAATTCCACGGTCGAATGTTGCGCTAGCCACCTTGCCATAGTTTTTTGTCTACAAACATTGCAGATTTACTATACATACAAGTACACATTTTTTAGGGGTATAACCAAGTTTTATTGATCAAAAACCACATGTAGTGCAATTACAAAAGGATCATGGGGTTGGACCAGTCAAACATGTCGCCCCTAAACAAGAGAGTGAGAAAACTTGGCTAAGCTATCGACATCACAATTAGCAGCTCGGTTTTCATAGGTGAAATTACAATTAAACATTATCATCTTCTGCTTGATCTCGCTGATGATGTTTCCATAAACTCCATTGACTTTCTCTCTAGATGTCATTCATTATCTGCTTCGAGTCCGAGGCGACGACGAAGTTGCTTACCATCAAATCCTCTGCTAGAGAAAGAGCCTCTCGGCAAACAATAGCTTTGAGCGTCGCAGCGACGTCTATACCATGAATTACCAAACTAGAGCTTCCCATATAGTTTCCTTCTACATCTCTACAAAATAGCCGTTGCCTAGCCCCTTATCTGATTCCTTGTGATACCCGCGTCAACGTGGATCTTTACATACCCAGGTGGTGGGGCTTTAGGCCGAACCATTGCACTCCCCCTGACATTCGGTTCTTTAGTTATCTTTGTTGGCAAATCATCTAGCTCCTATTATGAAATTGCATATGAAGTGATGTGTAGTTGCCGAACTCTGGGTAATTTCCTCGTGGATGGCCTTTCTTCGTGCCTGCCAAATCTCCTAAAGGGTAATTGAAATCTCACAAATGCAGCATGCAATAATGTATCTATTATGAAAAAATCCACTGTTTGACGCTAGGCTCTATTATTTCACACAAGTGGTCTGCCGATTCTCCATCGACGAGTGCCCAGATGCACTTGGCCATCGAACACTCAAGCATGGAATACTGCCAGGAGTACTTTGCGCCGCATAATCCACATATACTCAAACTGGGCATATTCATATGAGCTCTAACATCTTTGGTAGGTAAAGATTGTTTTGCTAGCTAGCCTCTACAAGAACATCCGTATTTTGCCTGGGACCGGAGTTTTCCACAATAGTTTCCATGAGGTTGCATCATGGTCCGAGCCGGAGGAGACCGACACGCAATCCAACCAGGCCTCTCTCCTCATCTTTGTGTCCACCGTCATCCTATGTGCCGATCTTATAGTAAATGTCCCACTTTTTTTCAAAGTTCCATGCCCAGTGGACAGGGATATTTGAAGTGCAAAGTGGGATCCATAGGATGGCTGGAATGTTACAAAGTACATAAGCGTAGGGTATGGGCTCTTGCTTGGTCTGCCCCCTAAGCGGTCGCACTCTTCACTATGGCCCCGGCCGGGCCTATCGGTCGTCCGCCATGGAGTCGGAGTCGTAGGCAATCATGTTGGTGTTTTTCGGTGGTGTGTATGCGTGGGTCTGGTGAGTAGATATGCCTTCTGGAATGCCCTATCTTGCTGGTGTACTGGCGTTTTTCGCTCTTTTTCCCGTAAATTAACTGGTTTCTCTTTCTTTCTCAGGGTTTCTCTTCCCCTCCTCTATCCCTTGGCGGCCAGGGCAACTCTTCCTTCCAGGCTTCACTGGTGAGCCCGTGGATTCGCCTCCCCTACCTGCCGCTCCAGCGGCTGGTAGCGGGGAGGGGAATCCCGGTGCCTCTGCTACGGTTAGTGGTTTAGATTAGGGTTTCCTAGTCCTCGCAGGTGCGGCGCTCGGGCAGATGGCTACGCTTCTTCATCGAGTTTGTCTTCCGGACTCCGATCCTCCTCGAGTTCATTCATCTGGACGTAGTTGTTGGAGCCCCGACGCATATTCTTGCCATATCTTTGGGGCAGTGCGGCCAGGGTTTCTCGTCATGTGGCGAGATTTGGTGTCAGGTGTTTCAGATCTATTCAAGGGTTCAACGACGACGACCGCGGCTCCAGGACACTGGTCCATAGGGACGCGTGCACGAGGACTTCGTGGTTGTCATCGACAAGGTCAAGCCGGCTCCGGCGGGGTAGCGGCAACAGCGGCGCCGCCGGCTCGTTCCGGCGGTCGTAGTG
The DNA here is from genome assembly GCA_904067115.1 of Aegilops sharonensis. Taxonomy (NCBI): domain Eukaryota; kingdom Viridiplantae; phylum Streptophyta; class Magnoliopsida; order Poales; family Poaceae; genus Aegilops; species Aegilops sharonensis. Next base: position 799,176,694 of record LR880970.1, read on the forward strand.
GCCGTTCGGTGGTCTCGTAATCTCGATGTAATTTTTATGATGTTTCAGGTGTTTTGTACTTCCGGTGAACTTTGACGATAGATCTGGATCATAATTTGAAAGAAAAGAAAGGAAAAAAAACTGGTTACTAGATGCTTCTAGTCTTGGTCCACATGATTTATCCCAATATAATAACCATTTGAAAACCTCCAAGTGGTCGTTCTTATCCTCCGGTCCACCCCACGAATTTGAATTTGGCCTCCTCCTCAAATTTCTTTCCTCCGACTCCGAGGCAAGCCCCAGCCCGCCCTCGAGAATATCCCCGCCCTCGGTTTGATCCGTGCCGCGCGATACTCCCGAGCCAGGCCCAGGAGGAGAGGAGGGGAGGGGAGGGGAGGGAAATGAAGTGAAATCCCGAGAGTGCCCCTGAAGCGACCGGCCCGTGCTCCCCACCCTTTTTCCCTTTTAGCCCCCGCCTCCTCCGCCACTCGTCCTCCGGCTTCCACCGCAACCCCACAACCGCACGCCACCAACGCCCCCGCCGCACCCGCACCCGCACCCGCCCCACCCACCGACGGACGAAACCCTAACCCTAGCCCTTCCCCCCACCGCCGCCGCGCCGCGCTCCCATGGCGGGGCGCCGAGGCTGCTGAGCGCCAGCCCCCGATCGCGCGCGAGGATGGATTGAGCCCGCCCGGACCCGAGGCATGGGGCCCAACCCTAGCCTGGACATGCTGGCCGCCGCCGCGGGGATGGAGTCGGCGGCCGAGGCGGCGGCGGCGGCGGCGGCGGAGGCGCAGCCCAGGGGCCGCGTGGTGCGGATCATCGTGCACGACGCCGACGCCACCGACTCCTCCTCCAGCGAGGACGAGTCGGCCCCGCCGCCGCCGCTGGCCACGATGCCGACCACCAAGGAGGAGCGCCGGAGGGAGCGCAAGAAGCGCCGCCGCGTCATGGAGGCCGGGAGGAGGGAGGACTCGGGGCCGCCGCCGTCCGCCGGGGCGCGCACGCCCTCGGTGCGCTACCGCGGCGTGCGCCAGCGCCGCTGGGGCAAGTTCGCCTCGGAGATCCGCGACCCGATCCAGGGCCGCCGCCTCTGGCTCGGCACCTTCGACACCGCCGAGGAGGCCGCCGCCGCCTACGACGCCGCCAAGATCCGCATCAGCGGGAGCCGCCGCCCGCCCGACGGCGCCACCACAGGCTGCTTCCCTTTCTCGTTCCCGCCGCCAGAGCCTGCCAAGCCGACCGTCCTGCGTCTTCCCATGCCGCAGCCTGCCAAGCCGACCATCCTGCGTCTTCCCATGCCACAGCCTGCCAAGCAGATTACCTCGCCGCCGCCGCCTCCCTCGCCTGAGCCTGCCAAGCCGGACATCTCGCCGCCTCCTCTGCCAGCTAAGCCGTTCGCCCTCCCGTTGAAGCTGAGGCTGAAGCTTTCCTTCAATGCACAGGTCAAGGACATGGGTTGGAACTGGTGCTCTGCAGGCGATGTCAAGGAGGAGGAGGACGGGGGCTGTGATGGCGAGGCAAAGGTTGGGGATGTGAGCATTGCAGGCGAGGTCAAGGTGGAGGCTGGGGGCTGTGCAGGGGAGGTCAAGGTGGAGGGTGTGGGCTGTGCAGATGGGTCGAAGGAGGCCGGCGGTAGCTCCGAGGTCCAGGCGGTCAAGCCAATGTGGGCGATGATCACCGGGAAACGAAAGAAGCGGTCAGGCTGCGGCACCCGTGTCGGCGCCCTCCACGCCTCCTCCGTCTGCGTCGAGGAAGTTGGCGGGACCTGAGGGAGGGTCCAACTATCCCCGTAATTACTATCGTTAGATCTCCTACTCTTCTGCCTAGCGTCGTCGTCCGAACTTCTTTGGTATTGTGTAATTTTTGTCAAGTACTAAACTCCTTGATGTGCAAACTCATGACCATCCTGTGATATGATTGTGGATGATTTAATGTATATACACCCTTCAATATGGTCGATAGTCGATGCCAAGGATGCCACTTTGATGTGCAATGAAACTGATGTACTATAATATCCAAACTAAAATTCTTTATTGAGATATATCATATATGTAGCTTTCATCTTGGATCAATATGAAAGTTAGTGGGAAACTATAGCAATCACTCCTGAAGTGGTAGTAGTTAAGAATTTGAGATGGTCTTTTTCCTTTTAGAATGATGGTCTTTGTGAATTCTTCTTGAGAATAGATGTGCTTGTGCCAGTTAGATTAGTACTGTTACTTGATTTGTCTCATGTGTCCATGTCCAGGTTCAGTTATTTTCCTTTGTAAGCTCTGTTTTATGTCATGTCCTGGTGGTGTTAACATCACCATGGCATGACTATTATATCACTTATTGAATGACTTGGTGGAATATGAATCTTGGTGACAGTAATGTTATGGTTGTAGAATTTGGCAATTTGCTTCATCGAGTTTTGTAGCTGAAATCTGCGGCATCTGTTGTTCCAATCTGATGCTGTTTTAATATTTGTGGTTTGGGTTCGGATGTTCTCCTTTTATCTACACTTCTTCACATCTAAAAAGTAAAAACACACACACAGCCTTTTCTGCTGTGTTGGTGCACATGGATGTGGAACAATGCTCATTTTGGTAGAAATATTTGGAGTCTTGCCCAACTTTGCCTAACCGTTCTGCTACGGTCACAGAAAAACATTTTCGTGTGGTGTGCTATGTGCTTGTCTCACCAATCTGGCCAACAAGTCTCATGTTATCAGTCTGAGGGGCCGCACAATTTCATCAATTGAAAAAGTTCAATTCTAGTTGCTCGTGCCGGTGCAGTAATACTGTAGCACCACATGTTAGATGAGGAGTTCAATATAGTAAGTACTGTACTTACTATGTCCTTTGCCATATAAAGTGTATTTTGATTGTTCAGACAACATTTCGATCACAATTATTCTATTAGCATAAGGTTTATGTGACATAAAATCACAATCAAAAGTACTACTTTTGGTAGGAATTACTTTTGATTTTTCTTTTTGATCACAGGAATTACTTTTGATTTGATTGTGCCCTGGGCCAGAAGGTGTCCAGTGTTCTGCCTTCATATTGGTCACAGGAAACATGAGCTGGGAACCGAAAAGAAAAGGCTGGATACAACCATTCCAGCAAGTGTTTATTCAAACGTCACTAGGTCTGTCTACAAATTTGAACAGATCTGATTCGTAGTGGAATGTTTGAATACTTCTTAAGATGCCTTTTCCACGGAACTTCGTGACCGATTCTTGTTTTCGCGTTCAAGGGTATAAAATTACATCTGCATATGTCCTCTGTATCTCCAAAACAACTATACGGCATTACCGTGGCAAATGTCTCCCAGGTGATTCCTGGCAGTAGCATATCCCATCTATCATGCCAAGCAGAGACAAACATGCCTGACACCGAAACATGCCTGGCGCCACATGTGGGCTATTGTATTCACTAGAAACAAAGGACCCAGTTTAGTAAGTATTCCCTCTGTCTGGATGTATAAAGCGTATTTTGATTGGTTAGACAGAGTTTTGTCCAACGATTATTCTATTAATATACATAGTTTATGTGATATAAAATCATCATCGGAAGTAAGTACTTCTGAATACAGTACAATTTAGCCGGTGATCTTGAGGTGTCCGGGCCAAAAGATGACCAATGTTCGGTGGGGAACTATGGCATTTGTGGCTTCTAAATCTTCCAGACTTACCTTGTATTCCCATGAACATTACTGTTTAATCAATTAAGTGTGTTTAGAGTAAAAAAAAAGCAGTTAAGAATTTTAGATGGTTTTTCTTTTTAGATTGATGTTCTTCTGAGCAAATGTGCTTCTGCCCGTTAGATCAGTACTATTAAATGTTTTTTGTCCTCAGTGTCCATGTCCAGATTCAGTTAATTTCAGTTAAGGCCTTTGCAAACTCTGTCTTATGTCATGTCCTGGTGTCAAGTGTTAACATCACCATGGCATGACTATATCTCTTATTGAACGACTTGGTGGAATAATATCAGTCTTGGTGACAATAATGTTATAATAGTAGAATTTGGCAACTCGCTTCATCCAGTTTTTAGCTCAAATGGGCGGCTTCTGATGCTTCAATCTGAAGCTGTTACAATGTTTGTGGTTTTAGGTTCATAAGTTCTCCTTTTATCTACAATCTAAAAACACGCCGCATTTTAGCTCAAACGATGCTCATTGTGGTAGAAAGATTTGGAGTCTTGCCTGAATTTATTCCTAACTGTTTCGCCACGGCGCTGTCACTATTTTTGTGTGGTGTGTTCTTCAGTTATTCCGCTTGTCTCGCCAGTTTGGCTAACAGATCTCATCTTATCGGTCTGAGGGCTGAACAATTTTATCAACTGAAAAGGTTCAATCTAGTTACTTGCACCGGTGCAGCAAGTTTTGTCATCACCACTTGGGTCTCCTGTAGATGCTGCTACAACAAGTACTGTAGCACCACATGTCGAGTGTTCACTAGAAACAAGGAATCCTGTTTAGTAAGTATTCCCTCTGTCCGGCTATATAAAGCCTACTTTGATTGGTCACACAGAGTTTTGTCCAAGGATTATTTTCTACATATAAATAGAAAGTTTACATGATATAAAATCATCATCAAGGTAAGTACTTCCAGCTAGATCCATCTTAAATTTTGAACAGTCCACTCATAGTCCTATGTTTGAAAACTTAAGCTGATTTTTTTCAGACTTGGCAACCGGTTCTCATTTCCGCATAGTACATTTTCGGTGTAAAATTAATCTGCATACGCCTCTATATAACTTCAAAACGATAATACATTATTGCCGCGGCTAACACTCTCCCGCTTGATTCCCAGCATCATCATCTCATCTACGATGCCAAGCAGAGACGAAGGAACATGCCCGAACCCAAAACTGCCACGAACTCATACAGTTCTCCAATGTGAACCGCAGCGGTCCATGAACACCGATGACATTAAAAACTGGATTGCTAAATTGTCGACTCGGATATTGATGACACAATTGTGTGGAACTTGTGTGACTCCCAGGTTTACCCTGCCAAATCTGCCTATTTGAGTCGGTTCCTTCCTAGGATCTTATCCCAGCGCAAATTACCGCAAGGTTTGTCAGGCCAAGGTGGAGCCTAAATGCAGATTCCTTACATGGCTATGCCTGCGTGAAAGAATTCTTACCAACGACAATCTTTGCTAAGAAGGGACTGCCTTACAATGACCCGTGTGCCCTTTGTGATCAAGAGGAGGAAAATCCTTTGCACCTGCTCCTGAAGTGCCCCTTCTCTCGCACCGTTTGGCCGGTTGCTGACTGGTTGCATTGTCAGAATCTGTTTGAAAATGCTATTCATGCCCAGACCATGAGTCACTTGTGTCCTTGTGGGATGATCTAACCTGCAAGCTCAATCCGAGATCCACCTCTGCTGCCATCTACACTTTCTGAAACTTATGGAAAGAAGAGAACCAAAGAGTCTTTGAGTCCAACCCTATGAACGAAGCTGGCATTCTGCACCTCATCAAGCAAGACATCCTACAGCCTACTGTACCCACGCATTGGGTTTCGGATTGCGAAAACGATCCACCACCGGAGCCGGATTAATGTGGCCATTCGATTACTGTTTCTGTGGAAATTCCTTATCGCTCCAGCCAATTTGTGACTGAATGTTTTTTACTTTTACTCCTTAATACTGTATATAGGCAGGAAAACTGACAATTCCTCGGAAAAAAAAAACATTGTCGACTCGAAACCTCCATGACCGAACCTATTGTTTCAGTCTGAGATATGTAGCTTTCAACTTGGATCAATATGGAAATTAGTGGGAAAGTATAGCAATAACTCGTGAAGTGGTAGTAGTTAAGAATTTGAGATGATCTTTCTTTTTAGAATGATGATGGTCTTTGTGAGTTCTTCTTCAGAATTGCTCTTATATTATGAGACGGAGGGAGTAGTTCAGTACCTGTTAAATGATTTTTGTCTTGCGTGTCCAGATTCAGTTATTTTCAGTTAGGCCTCTGTAAGCTCTGTTTTATCTTTTATGTCATGTCCTGGTGTTTAACATCGCCATGGCATGACCATGTCTCTAATTGAGTGACTTCATAGAATAGGAATCTTGATGACAGTAATGTTATGATACTAGCTCCGATCCATATTAGTTGTCGCTGATTTAGTACAACTCTGTACTAAATCAGCGTCAATTGATATGGATCGGAGGGAGTAGTAGAATTCGGCAGTTTGTTTCATCCAGTTTTGCAGCCGAAGTCGGTGGCATCTATTGTCTCAACCTGATGCTGTCCTAATACTTGTGGTTTTCTTAAGTTCAGAAGTTCTCATTTTCTAGACTTCTCTGCTGTGTTGGTGCATACGAAATGATGCTGGATCCTGTGTCGAACTTATGCCTAAACTGTTCTGCTACTGCAGTCACCTATTTCTGTGTGATGTTATTCTGCTCGCCTCACCAATATGGCTGTCTGACAATGCTGATCTCGTGAAGAACAATTGCCTAATCGCTTGTACTTGTATGATAACTTTGTTATGACTAGCTGTGTTCTACTTCCTCTGTAAACAAATATAAGATGTTTTAGGTCACTACTTTAGTTATCTAAAACGTCTTACATTTATTTACAGAGGAAGTATACTATTGATGCAGCTGCAAGTACTTACTAGAAATAAAGAATCCAATTTAGTAAGTACTTCCTCTGTCAGGATATATGAAGCACATTTTGATTGCTCAGACGAAGTTTTGACCAACAATTATGCTATTATTATACTATGGCTTATGTGATGGGGAAATCACAACAAAACATTAAGTACAGAAGTACTTCCTTTTTTTTTGTGGGGAACATTAAGTACTTCCATATACTAATTAAATGGCATTTTTTCCTGAAACTGTTAGATCAGTATGCTAAACATGGTCTCGGGAAGATCGCTTGGTGGCAACTCGACGTGCCATAGAACGATGCTGTTTTAATTTGTGTGTTCATCAAGTTCAGATGTTCTTCTTTAACTACTCCCTCCGTCCCAAAATTCTTGTCATAGATTTATCTAGATATAGATATATCTAGTCATGTTTTAGTGTTAGATACATCTGTATCTAGACAAATCTAAGAAAAGAATTTTCGGACGGAGGTAATACAAAATTGCCATAGAAGGATGCTGGTGTCTGCCCAACTTGTGCCTAACTGTTTTTGCTTCACCTATTTCTGTGTGATGCGTTATACTGCTCGTCTCACCTGTACGGCTAACAAAAGGTCATGCTATCAATCGTGCTGTCTAGTACTGTAGCAGCACCTGTGGCCCATTCACTAGAAATAATGAATCCAATTAACCAATTTAGTAAGTGCTCCTTCAGTCCCAATATATAAACTGTATTTTGATTGGTCAGGCAAGATTTGATCATTTATATTCTATCAATATATGGTTTAGGAGCTACAAAATCACAATCAAAAGCAAGTACTCCCTCCGTCCCACAATGGACAATTTTGCAAGCTATGTAGCTTGCAAAATGGTCTTACATTATGGGGCGGAGGGAGTACTTCTGAATACAAATTCATTGCGTGAGGTGTCCGTGGCTGTATGATTGTTGGAATTTTGCCCGCAGGATCAATCACATCAAATCACGATGAACACGCGCACGCAAAACTTTGTGGCCAAGGGCACGTGTCGTACCCGTATTTTCTTTATTCCTCTCAATATTTTCCACGGTGTTACAATAGCCATGGTCTGCCCGTGTATATATATACACGTTCAGCCAAGCCCTCACGTCCAACTCTTCCTACTTCTACTCGGACATCTACTTGGACCTTGAACCGGCTTAAACTCTGACTCACGTACTTAATCCCAGCCGGACTCTTATCTACTACTGCTTGATTTTTATACGATTTTCTGAAGTGATCTGTCCAACTAAGTAGAAAAGGACACTAGAGTGTGGCTACACGTGGTATAGGGCTGCTCGTCCCGCCTGGTGTTGAGGGAGCTAAAGTGGAACTCTCACATACATGTTCCTTAAGTTTTTAGCTCGCTAAATGATACAGTCCTCGCTGATGGATCGGCAAGTACTCCACCTATACAACAACAATGAACTCACTTCTGATCAAATTGGATTGGATGAATCGGTAATCTTTCTCTGTCTTGTGAGAGAGAGTCACTTGCTGTATTGAGAGCGGGCGGGTGACATGCATTAAGCGAAATCAGTTGTTATGTTTTTGATCTTATTTGCGCGAGAAGACCCTTGACTGAGGAGACGTGTTTGGCTTGGATGATGCCGCTATGCTCCTATTCACTTTCAGAGACCGCTCTGAGTTTGCCGGTTTTGCGGCAACCCTTTCACTAAGAACATTTTAGTCATTAACGAAATGCCACTACTCGCGTAGAGACACAACTTAATCAGCTAGCTAAACTAGTGCTAGACTAGTACGGACATGTACTAATTAAACTACTCAAGATTACTGCTAACAATGATGTCCAGCGTCCACCTTCGGTCACAGGAAAGGTAAGCTCAAGCTGGGAACAGACGGAAAAAATGGCTGGATACAACCATTCCAGCAAGCACTATATTTACTAAATTGCATGATGTTTCTTTTTTGTGAACTCCAGCAACCATTCCAGTGCTCACCTTTGTGGATTCTTCTTCAGAACAGATGTGCTTCTGCCAGTTACTCCCATTGCGCGAGGGAGTAGATCCGTAGTGTTAAATGCTTTTTTTTACCTGTTCATGTCCAGGTTTAGTTATTTTCAGTTAAGGCCTCTGTAAGTTCTGTTTTTTGTCATGCCATGGTGACACCGTGGCATGATTATAGCTTCAATGTCATACTGTTTTAATTTGTGTGGTCTTAGGTTCTGATATTCTCTTTTTTTTTTTACAATTCTAACATGTAGAAACACACAGCCTTTTCTTTTGTACTGGTGCACATGGAAGTGTAGAAAGATTTGAAGTCCTGTTGAAGTTATGCCCGACTGTTTTGTGTGGTGTGTTATTCTGCTTGTCTCACCAGTCTGGCTAACAAGGCACATGTTATCAATCAGAGGGGCTGGAAATTTTCATCAACTGAAAAGGTTTTGATCCAATGCTCGATTGATAACAGTGCCATAACTCAAGCATGCCTAGGCGCTAGGCGACAACAGAACACCTAGCTTTTAATAATGCTAGCCGTGCGGTTAGGCGAGATAGGCGCTAGGCAGTGGTAAAATGCACAATTAACGCCTAGCGCTTTTTTCTCTCTCGCCACGCTACTACTATAACACCACACCATGTGGACTATTCAATAGAGATAAGGAATCCAATTTAGCAAGCACTTTCTCAATCCGGGCGTCCGGCTATGGCAGTTACTTATTTCTGTGTGGTACTCCCTCCGTTCCGAAATAATTGTCTTTCTAGCCATCTCAAATGGACTACAACATACGGATGTATGTAGACATGTTTTAGAGTGTAGATTCATTCATTTTGCTCCGTATGTAGTCATTTGTTGAAATTTCTAGAAAGACAATTATTTAGGAATGGAGGGAGTATAACACTGCTTGCCTCACCAGTATGGGTAACAAAGCCCATGTTTATCAGTCTGATGGGCTGAACAATTTATCTACTGAAAAAGTTTCATCTAGTTTTTCTTTTAAAGAAGCAAAAAGTTTAATCAAGTTGCTTGCACCACATGTGGACTGTTCACTAGAAATCCAATTTAGTAAGTATTCCCTCTGACCGGCTATATAAAGCGTATTTTGATTGGCCAGACAGAGATTGTCCAATGATTATTCTATTAATATAAACTTTACAATAAAAAGTTAGTGCTTATGAATACGAATTCAACGCGTGATCTTGAGGTGTCCGGTGTTCACCGTCATGGTCACAACTCACAGTAAAGGTAAGCTTGAAACAAAAAGAAAGGCTGTATAACTCGGTCCAATTTTTGGAAACTTGTTAGGCTGATCTTTTTCACAGGATCCGCGATCGATTCTCATTTTCGCCGAGCATGTTCAAGGTATAAAACTACATCTGCAAATGTGTCTCAATCTTCGAAACAACAATACGGCATTACCATGGTAAACGTCGCCCAGGTGATTCCCCACAGCAGCATGCATATCCCATCTAATCTATGATGCCAACCTGAGACAAACAAACATGCCTGAACCCAAAACTGTCATGAACTCATACAGTCCTCTAATATAAACCGCCACGATTCACGAACACTTACGGCATTAAGAACTGGGTTGCTACATTCTCAATTCGAAAGCTCCAAGAACGAACCAAACACCTTAAGGTACAGGCTAGCTGATGATTATTATACCTTAAACGAGATATGTAGCTTTCATCTTGGATTGATATGAAAGTTAGTGGGGAAAAGTATGGCAATCCCTCGTGAAGTGGTAGTAATTAAGAATTTGAGATGTTATTTTCCTTTTAGAACGATGGTCCTTTTGGATTCTTCTTCTTCAGGACAAATGTGCTTCTGCGAGTTATATCAGTATTGTTAAATGATTTGTCTCATGTGTCCATGTCCAGATTCAGTCAAAGCCTTTATGTCACCATGGTGTGACTATATATCCCGTATTGAATGACTTGGTAGAGTATGAATCTTGATGACAGTATAATGCTATGATAGTAGAACTTGGCAGTTTGTTTCATCCAGTTTTGTAGCTGAAGTCGGTGGCATCTGTTGTTTCAATCTGATGCTGTCCCGATATTTGTGGTTTTCCTAAGTTCAGATCTTCTCCTTTCATCAACTTCTCTGTTGTGTCGGTGCATATGGAACGATGCTGGATCCTGTGTCGAAATTATGCCTAAACTGTTCTGCATATGGAGTATTTCTGTATGATGGTAATTCTGCTTGTGTCACCAATATGGCTTTCTGACAACTAATCGTGCTTGTACTTGCATGATAACTTTGTTTCTGACTAGCTGTGTTCTACTATTGATGCAGCTGCAAGTACTTGCTAGAAATAAAGAATCCAATTTAGTAACTACTCCCTCTGTCAGGATATATGAAGCATATTTTGATTACCCAGACTAAGTTTTGACCAACAACTATGCTTTTACTATGCTATATAGTAGCTTATGTGATGAGGAGATCACACCAAAAAATAAGTACTCCCTCCGTAAACTAATATAAGAGCGTTTAGATCACTGCTTTAGTGATCTAAACGCTCTTATATTAATTTACAGAGGGAGTAGTACGTACTTCCGTATACAAATTAAACAGCAGTTTTCCCCCGTAATTGTTAGATCAATATACCAAACATGATCTCGACATGCCTAGAACGATGCTGTTTTAGTTTTTGTGTTTCATCAAGTTCAGATGTTCTCCTTTTATATACTACATTGCCATAGAATGGACGCAGCTTCAGTGACTTACTACACCCGCCTTTGGAGTCTGCCCAACTTGTGCCTAACTGCTTTTGCTTCACCCAATTTCTGTGTGACGCGTCATCAATCAGAGGGACTGAACAATCTCATCAACACAAGAAGTTTGTGACAGTACAATAATTTAGTCATGACTACTTGGTGTTATGCAGCCACAAGTGCTGTCTAGTACTGTAACAGCAGCACATATGGTCCATTCACTAGAAATAATGAATCCAATTTAGTAAGTACTCACTTTTTTTTTTTTTTGCGGGAAGGTGTCCGGTTTTCAACGTCATGGTCACAGGAAAGGCAAGCTGGAAACAAAAAGAAAGGCTAGATACAATCATTCCAGCAAGCATTTACTGAAACGCGACATATCTATCTTGAAATTTCAACAGTCCTAACTAACAGTCCAATGTTTGGAAACTTCTTAGGCTGATCTTTTTCACAGGATTCGCAGTCAATTCTCGTTTTTTTGCTGAGCATATTCAAGGTATAAAATAAAGTGTGCATATGTGTCTAATCTTCCAAACGACAATACGGCATTACCATGGCAAATGTCGCCCGGGTGATTCCTCACAGCAGCATATCCCATCTATGATGCCAACCAGAGACAAGCAAACACGCCTGAACCCAGAATTGTCATGAATCCATACAGTCCTCTAATATAAACCACCATGATCCACGAACACTTGCGGAATTCAAAAGTTCCGAGACCGAACCAAACACCTTAAATGAGATATGTAGCTTTCGTCTTGGATCAATATGAAAGTTAGTGGGGAACTATGGCAATCACTCGTGAGGTGGTAGCAGGTAAGGATTTGAGACCATGGTCTTTTTTACTTATTCTTCAGAACAGAATGTGCACAAAATGTGCTTCTGCCAGTTACATCAGTATTGTTAAATGATTTTTTGTCTGATGTGTCCATGTCCAGATTCAGTTATTTTCAGTTAGGCTATTGCTAGCTCTGTTTTATCACATGTCCTACCATGGCATCAGTATTGAATGACTTGGTGGCATATGAACCTTGATGACAGTAATGTTATGATAGTAGAATTCGGCCATTTGCTATATCCAGTTACATGTTCCAACATGATGCTGTTCTAATGTTTGTGGTTTTAAGTTGATATGCTCTCTTTTTAGAAACACACAGCCTTTGTCTTGTGTTGGTGCACATGGCTAACAAATCACATGATATATTAGTCTAAGAGGCTGAACAATCTATCAACCTAATATCTATTAGAACGCGACTACATCTTTCTTTCCTTAGTCCAATGTTTGAATACCTCTTAAGCTGGTTTTTCCACCGAACACACAGCCTGTGTATCTGCCAAACAACAATAATATAAACCTGACAAACGTCTCAGCAGCAATATCACATCTATGATGCCAAGCAGAGGCAAACAAACATGCCTGAACCCAAAATTACCACAAATTCATACAGTTCAATAATATAAACCACAACAATCCATGAACACTGATTTTGACATTAAAAACCAGACCGCGACATCGTCGGTTCAAAGCCTCCGTGGCCCGAACCAAACACCCCGACTCCACAAGGCACAAGCTGATGATCCTTATACCCTTTTTATTATTATCCGCGACTCCATAATGCAGAAGGGTGGATAATATACAAGGAAGTTCCGACGCCTAACAGGGGGTGAAAAGGAAAACATGAAAGCTCACATACTCGGGCCTCTCTAGTCTGTCTGTCATGGACATCACCTACCATCATAGCACCACATTACTAGGGTTAACAGTCAATTAACAAATAAAGCGAATGTTCTAGGACCTTACAGCAACCCAAAGCTGGGCCGACCCACCAACCCAGGACTCTACTACTTCCACTGTCCCAGCGGCTTCTCCTTGTCCACAGGAGAGACCGCAGACTCATACTGACTCGTCTAGCGAAATGCAGGGCGTCACTTCCTTCAAGTGCGCCCGCGGCAAACGTTGCCCGGAGACATGGCGTCCCCGTTGGGGGGCATAAGGCACCTGGACAATACCGGTAACGATGAGGGGTGGCTCCTTCCCTACTGGCCTGTTTTCGCACGCTTCATGCCACCATTGCTGAATGGGGAGACGCTTCCTGGATGAGGGCTGTCCTCTCTCAGGGTTGAGTTTAGCATCGCCAGCTCCCTGAGCTGTTGCCTCTTGTAGATATCCTGTGTCTCATCCTGCAGCAGAAATCAATATGGCTTTGTGAGTGAGGCATATCCAGAGTGGTACCGCCTGTATACAAAAAGCATTCTTGGACAAGCAAGCAGCCATAGCATATATGTGCAATTGTAAACACAAGTTCCAGATAATAAATGAGAAATGGAAATGGACTCGACAAAAATATAGGGAACCAATGGAGAGAGATCAGTAATGCTAATCTAAAATTCAAGAAAAGATATATCTGCTAGGTGGTGACCACTAGCACTGAGGAAGGTGGAGGTTAACATTTTTACACATGATTTCTCACATTATCAATTATTCTTTATTAAAAAGCACTTTCATGATATTAAACCATAAGAAGGATAATTGGGTATTTGATTGGCTTTCTCCAGAAAGCAAAAATCAACATTATTGGAGTGCATATTAATCACTTACCACTGGCTTTAGCAGTTCTTCTAGAATTTCCTGTGCATGTCTCAATCTGGCATCAATAATATTGGCTGGGAACTCAGCCTCTATCAAGATATGAAGTTGTTCACTCAGATGCTCATAGCCTGGTTTTCCTCGTAGCTTGTCCTCCTTGAGAAAATAAAGAAGAAAATATGTAAAAGTTAAAGTTATTAGAGGCAGAAAACCAAGTAATGGAAACTACAGGTATAAATAGCGAAGAAGGAAAACAGACTTATGAGGAACAAAAAGAAAGTTGAAAGGTAAACTGGACAGAATAAAAATATATTGCACGTCAGTGTAAAAGTAAAGTTATCATGAAGAAAAAGTATTAGCTTGCAGTTACATAATTATGGACTAGAAAAAGAGTAGGGAGTTCCAGGAGAAAGTTATTACACATAATCCAATGTTAGGGTTATGAACAGGCCGTGAAAGGCCAAACATGGTGATGGATGAGGTCCCTAGAACTGGAGGACGATTCAAGTAAACTTACTCAACTTACTATGCAAACCCAATTTGCAGACTTCGAAGAAATGTAAAATGCTAAAGCAAAATTAGACTGCTATAACTACCTGTTGGCGTAATGATGACCAAATAACTGAAGAAGCACTAGTAAGTTCAACTTAAGGGGGTGCAGATCAAACATTGCAAACTTTGGTTACCTTCCCTGGATCTTTGATGGAACCCTTTCCTCTGATGAAAACACGACAACCAGTAGATGCTTCTACCCGCTTTAGAGAATTACCTCTAGGTCCTAGAATACGTCCCACAAAATTGAACTGTCATGAAAGTAAAAAATAAATATCAGCAAAGGGATCGAAAATGGATCAAGCATCATCCTGTGTAAAATTAAAAATGCACAAGTTAGAGGCAGCATACACTCGGATAAGAATCAACTGGGACCTCCAAGCGTAGAATCTTCTTCATGACATGAGAGCTAGGGCTTGGTGGCGCTCCTTGCCAATCCATACTGTTTCCTTGAGGAAAGCCTAATCTCTTTGGAATAGTTAAAAATGGCAAGCACAAACGATTCATCAGTATTGTTTCATGAAATAAAAATATTTGGAAGAATGTGCATAACATGAATAACAGACAATATTTCTCACCAAAGAAACCCACATTTACATAGTATTATCAATTTATCATAGCATCATATATCATACCCAAAAGTTGACTATAACTTATGTGTCCACAGGGTCCATTTTATAGATAATAATGGCTAATACTCCCACAGTGAAAGCATGAGCCTTCTTGGAGTATAAAAGTGCAATAGCATGATCTATTGGATTGTAAACATATTTTATTTCTTCCTTCACAAATAAATATGTAATGAATGAATGTGTACCTCTTGGTGTAGTCCATTCCAAGGACTGAACCCATTGCCAGAGAGATTGGATCTTGGATTTGGTGAAGACATTGGACTAGGACTTCTGAATCGATGTCTATCAAAATCACTGAATCCAGGGTTGTGGGCAGAGTTTGACACCCGCATAATCTCTGAGTAACAAGAAGGTCAGGTGAGAATTTAGATCAAAAGAAATGGATAAGCTATTGATTATAATCAGAATTTTGTACATCGATATTAGGTTATTTTTCACAACCAAGGCACGATATAATCATACAATGGATAAACACTGACTGGCCAAAGGCAGATATCAAAAAGCATATGCACATAGGAACCAGATCCAACATATTCGTATGATCATTCACAGTAGGTCCATAACAAAAACCATTCCTTTCTCAATCCTCATAAAAACATCAACCGTTCCTTAGATATACTTATCTAATATACATACAACATGCTGATGGCCAGCGTATAATTCGTTCGACAGGCTGGTCTAACCAAGAGACATTAGAGTGTGATGCAGTCGATGTAAATTTTGATCAAACACCACCATTTAAAAGAAATAATTCTTGATAGCCTCACTGAAGATAGTGAATCCCTCAGGCTAATATATGAGATAAAGAAAATCCCATAAATCATGATCCAAGCATGTGTGCTGCGCGCAGAAAAAAGACTCGCATGTCCTATAGAAAGAGGCTGAGTATCAAGTGAAGTATTCCTATAATCAGCCCAGTTTGCAGAAGAACTTCATAGTTATATCAAAAGATGTTTATATGTAGTGGGGATGGAAATGAGCAAGGCTGCAGGATATCTCAACAACTCTCTGGTTGATAATGTCATTGATTTATTTCACAGCGATATATATGTCGATGTTCATATAGAGCATTTAGTGTTGTCCAGTGTATATACAATCCACAAACTTAAGCACTGCTTTTTTACATGGTACAGTTAAGATGAACCCTAAATAAACCACCCCAAAAAAAAGATGAACCCTAAATCAGACATATGGTTCTGACCAATGATGAGATGATTTGCTAAGATACCAGACAAGTTTCCAGCAGCAATCGACCACCATATGCCAGTCAAGAAGAAGATTGATCTACCTCATTGCAAACGTAGATTGCAACAGAAGGATTGATCAACATTATCACGCATAACTGCAATCACCTAATCTCGCCCCGACGAATGAAAACATCGCAATATGTACAAAACGAAAACAGAGTGTCATCCAAGCCAAGCAGTGAATGCACCAGAGACCATACGAAGCAAGCAGCAGCAACGAATGCCATCTAATCTAAAGTGGGCGCTATCCAAGCCCTGCATGTCAGCCATGTACTTCCCTATCCATGGCTGCAGAGGAACACCACTCCCGTGCATAAACAGAGGAAAACCACATCAGCCTGCAGAGAGAACAGTAAAAAGGGGGAGATGAGGAGATCTCACCTTGGCTCAGCAGCTTGCTGCATATGGGCAGCACCTGCATGAAAGGCCCCAGCTTCTGGTGCTCGGCGAGCAGCTCGGCCAAGTACTGGCTGCACAAAACCATTAATTACACAACAATCACATCACCATCCCCATTCATCCGTCCGTCAAGCAAACCCAACCCAACAGGAAAAGAAAAAAAAAACAGTACACACGATGAAAATAAAAAAAAAACAATCTTGCCACCACGAATTGGCCAAGAAGCAAGCAAAGAAGCCAAGAAAAATCCAGGCGCCGCCTCTACCTATCGACATCTGGGTTGCTTCTAATCTGGGGGGATAGGTTCCTGGAAGGGGAGAACCCCTGCTGGCCGTACAGCCCGGACATGGCGGCGGCGGCGGCGGCCCCTCCGGAGAGGCGGAGACACAGGGCGCCGCAGCCGAGGCCGAGGCGGGGTGGTGGCGGTGGTGTGTGGGTGGGGTGGCAGAGGGAGAGAGGAGGAGAGGTGGAAAGGCTCGCTGCTTTAGGGTGCGTGCAGGCTGCAGCGGCAGCAGCCAGCGTAGTAGGGGGGGGAGAGAGAGGGGGGGGGCTGGGGGCTGCCGCTCTGGAACCCTTTTCTCTCTCTAGCGTTGGCCTCGCCCGCTAGGTTGCAACGCGCCAGCACGGCACACCCCATTGGAAAGCCACAATTTTCTCAGAGCAATAAAATGGGGGAGGAAAATAGGTCTTTTCGATTTTTTTTTGGTGAGTCACATCGTGTCTGTGTCTGGACTATGCATGATAACACCAAGGTTTTTGTGGTTTATGTGTAAGCCGTTTTATTCTTTTGGCGAAAGGTCCAGGCGGTGCAGCTGCCGCCACACGTACCGTGATTTGTTTTCGTCGCGTCGATGGATTTATTTTCGATATATAAGATAAGACGACACAATATCAAAAATGGTTACTTCATTGTATTTTAAATCAATAGGATTATTGTTTTAATAGATGATGGTAGTTTCGTGGTTTATGTGAAAGCCGTTTTCTTCTTTGCAAGGCGTGCGGAACGTCTGGGTGGTTTTAGCCACTTCCACGTGTATCACGGCACGTCAACAAATCACTCCCAGGATGTAAAGACAGAAGCGCCGTTGGAAAATATGTTTACCTATCTAATCTTGTTTTTTTTGCTAGATATACTATAGGGAATTGTGTTGTTGCTTTTTTTTTATAGATCACACCTGAAATCAATATATTTTGCATACAGTATTTTGGTTATTTTTGCCACCATATGTGAAGATTTTGTTTTTCATGTGTATAGTTTAGGAGTGCCTATGGAAGAATGACCCACAAAGACAATATATACATGATTATAGTTACACGCATATGTGAATTTTTTCAAACATGTAAAACTCTTGTTCCATTACCAAAGAAAAGAATTAGTCAATGTGGCAGATAGACTTTGTCATCCCAAGGAAAATGATGTCTTTCCATAGTTGTACTCCTTTCTTGTGGATATGGATGCACAAACTCATTGATCACGACCTATATGTTTAAAAATGAAAACGTGTTACCTATTTAATAAATACCCCCAAAATAAGATTTCTCTTTAATTTATCACGGTTATCATTCATTAAATATTTTAACGCGTAGAATCACATCCTTTTATTTATATTTAGAGTGTTATTACGCCCAACATGTATTTCCCTGCAGACCCTTTGAGACAAATATGCAGCAACAAAAATCTACCAATTAATTCCCTGCGATAAATCTACTAATTAATTTCCTTTATCAGTGCAGGAAAGTAAAATGTAGTTGTCTAGGTGTCAACAGCTAAAAACCCTATTGTTTTAATATGCTAAAAAAATAGAAAGTAAAAGAAAAGAAATAATTTAGCATCTAATAAACATGAGACACATGTTAGTGGGCCCCTCGCCCTCTCAAGTGTGGTGATCGAAATACCTGGCAAGTTTGGGCAAGCCAAAATCCCCATGTCACACTCTTTCTTCCAAACTGTCAATTTCGTACGCTGGAGTCAATTCCAAATCCAGCCTTTTCTCCATTTTCCCCATACCTAAATTTAACTCCCCATCCAACATGCAGGTGGCTCTTTTATTATCTCCCAAAAATTTTGGCTTTCACGCATTTAGTGGGCATGGCCCCCCTTAGCGACCAAGACCGTACACAAATACGAATAAAAAAAACACTTATGCAATAGCCCACATACATAAATGGGAGTATGCATTTGTCCAGGCACGCGACAGGAACACTTTCTAATCACTGTTTCAGCTGCTAACCT
The DNA here is from genome assembly GCA_904067115.1 of Aegilops sharonensis. Lineage (NCBI taxonomy): Eukaryota > Viridiplantae > Streptophyta > Magnoliopsida > Poales > Poaceae > Aegilops > Aegilops sharonensis. The sequence continues at coordinate 799,195,612 of LR880970.1, forward strand.
TGTGTCCAGCAGCGGCCCACGAATTAGCTCCGTCCACCCGTATTTCGTGATGCTGCTGTTTCCCGTATGGGATCGTCGGTAGTTGAGTTGGTTTGTGCAAAACATGGCCGTCGCCGTCAGCGCACAAGCTATAGAGCAAGTTCGGCCTTATCGGCAACATAGGGGGGGATCACTGGCGTGTTCGAGCTAGTCGTGATGTGATGAGCTAGTCCTATGCATAGTACATCTTATAATTACGATCGACGACGACGATGGATTACATTGCACCGACCCAACGCCAACAAATTAGAAAAATAACTAGAGGATTAACGGGACGGTGTTATGTTAGAATAAAACAAGGTGTCGTATTCGGTTTTGATTTTATTTTTTTGACCGCTAGACCCGCTTTCGAATGCCGTGGACGGAAACCCGTGGTAATTATCGGAGATTTTTGCTTTGGACAAATGAGGGTTTTATATGTGTATTTGTTGAAAGTGGATGGTTTATTCTTTTTTTAGCATATAGCACAATCACAGTTGCTCACAAGCACGCGCATACATTCGGCACTGTGACGCGTGCACGCACACCCTACCCTTATGAGAATGGTTTCTTTGTTAGAATTTTCTAGATCTATCCTCGCAAAAAAATATCTGGATTTACATAAGACCACGAATAACCATGAGTAAAAAAGCTCAACGGATAGTTTACATGCTCCATGTGTTTAATCAGAAATAAAAATTAGATGGCTCATGTATCGCGGAAGTGCCCTTCTCGCGAGCTCATATGCATCCTCATTGGACAGTAAATCCGACAAAAAAATATAGTAAAAACAAACATTGACGAATCTTCTACATGCGTGCAAAGTTTCATGAATAAAAGATGTCTCGAAATGCTCCCTAAAAACAAAGTTTCATTTTGGAATATTGTTTCTTCATGAAAAAATTCACACATGTTGAGAATTTGTTGATGTTTGTTCCAAAAAAATGATTTTTGTTGATTTTTTAACTTTTTTTAACAGATTTTACTGTTTGTAGGGAGCATATGAGCTCGCGAGCACAAACTTCATGTCCTATGAACCGGTGTTACACAAACATAATGTGTCATCTTCGATCTCAAGTATCAATTTGTATCCACTTCCACTCTTGAGTGCAATAGTTGAAAACCAATCAAATCGCTTGCTCGGGCTGCAAGAGGTTTTACCGTGTCCAATGGTGATCTTTTTCCCTACTAATTCAACAAATAATCATCATGCTCAATCTTCTTAGAAAATTGACATGCTCCATATTTTTCAAATAATGCGGTGTCCTACTTTACCACATAAGGTTCAAGGTTGCATTAATAAGCTTGGTACTTCGACACCCTAAGGATTTGAATGCATTTTCCAATTTTTGTAAGGGTATTTTCTTAAGGGTTCGTGTTTCTTAATACAGTAAATGATACCTAAAACTAAAAATATTTATTTGCATGGAAGATGAATATTTGAAGTAACAATATGATAACTAAAACTAAAAATGCATGCGATTTATTGTGTTTGATTATTGGATAGTTGTAAAATATGTAGCATAGTAGAATGGAAATTCTCGTGAAAGTTCACATGTTGAGGTGTTTTCTCCTATGCATGGTTGGCTAGTTTGATGTAATGTAAAAGGTCCCTACTTATATAATTGCATATGGCGTGCACATGCAAACTGTTCCAAGGAAGTTGTGGTTGGATGGCGACGGGGAGTAGCTGCGACAATGGCCAATTGAGGAGGTAGAGACACTGAGGAGCAAAAGAGTCGGTCGTCAGTTGGTTGGAGTGCACATGAACATCGGTGGGGTGAAGGAGATCACTGGAGTGGGACAAAGACTATTTCCCCCCAAGCTAAACCATCCTAATTTTTTCCTTCACAATTTGATCAAAGGCTGGGGGCAGTGCCCCCCTCTCTCCCCCCCCCCCCCCCGCCCCCCCCCCCCCCGCCCCCCCCCCCCCCGCCCCCCCCCCCCCCGCCCCCCCCCCCCCCGCCCCCCCCCCCCCCGCCCCCCCCCCCCCCGCCCCCCCCCCCCCCGCCCCCCCCCCCCCCGCCCCCCCCCCCCCCGCCCCCCCCCCCCCCGCCCCCCCCCCCCCCGCCCCCCCCCCCCCCGCCCCCCCCCCCCCCGCCCCCCCCCCCCCCGCCCCCCCCCCCCCCGCCCCCCCCCCCCCCGCCCCCCCCCCCCCCGCCCCCCCCCCCCCCGCCCCCCCCCCCCCCGCCCCCCCCCCCCCCGCCCCCCCCCCCCCCGCCCCCCCCCCCCCCGCCCCCCCCCCCCCCGCCCCCCCCCCCCCCGAGTACACATAGTTTCGCCTCAGTAGTCTAGAACCACTAGATGATACCTCTCACATTGTTGCGGAATGTTTTGCAATACATTTCAATATGGCTTGATTGCATGCAACGTGAATATTTGAAGTAACAATATGAGAACTAAACCTAAAAATACATTTGATTTATTGTGTTTGATTATTTGGTAGTTGTAAAATATGTAGCATGGTAGAATTGAAATTCCAGTGAATGTTTGCATGTTAAGGTGATTTTTTTCCTACGTATGGTTGGATAGTTGATGTATTGTAAAAGGTCTCTACTTATATAATTGCCTATGATGTGCGCGTACAGATTATTCCAAGGAAGGTGTGGCTGAACGGCAACGGGAAGCAGCTACAACAATGGCCGATTGAGGAGATAAAGACACTGAGGAGCAAAAGAGTCTAGTTGGTTGGTGTGCACGTAAACATCGGTGGGGTGAAGGAGATCACTGGGCGTGCATGCTGACATGGAGGCCGTCTTCCAGATCCATGCCTTGGAAGGGTCCGTGACCTTCGAGCCCAAGTGGTTGTTGGACCCGTAGAAGTTGTGCGAGGAGAAAGGTGTGTCAGTGCTAGGCGGGGTCAACCCGTTCAATTCGGGTTGCTCATCATGGCCTCTGGCAACCTGCGGGAGCGCATATCTATGTCATGTGCACTTACCTCATAATGTACACGTAGAACACAACTCGGCTAATCTAGATGAATTTTTTTAAAGGAACACAATGCATTCCATTACATAACATGGCTGGACAAATAGGCAACAACAACTTCTTTTACAAAGTCCCGAACTTAGCCAAGCCACATCTCACACAAACTAGGTCCCAATTTAGCACTGGCGGAGCCAGACTAAATTTCTTGGGGAATGGGGTGGGGGGTGGGGGGGATATGAGTGTTTGGTAGGGCCAAAGACTATTTTTCCCCTAACTTAAACCCTCCTAATTTTTTTCCTTCACAATTTGAAGTGATAATGTGAACTTAAGTTGTAATATTTTGGTTTAAAAAATGGAGGGTCCACTATTTGTTTTAAACAAGTGAAAAGCCAAGCAAGCGTGTGGTGTAAAAAGGATAATCCTTATTAGCGAGCGCTGATCAATAAATACTGATCAATCTTATCTTATATGTGAAATACATTTTTTCAAAAAACTTTTAATTTATTCATCTTTAATCATGGTAGTACAATGAACATCGAAAATAAAAAATTACATTCAGATCCATAGACCACCGAGCGAAAACTATAGGCACTGAAGCGAAAATAATAAAAATACATTTTTTTGGCGGTGGCTAGTACTATTTTTCCCATGTGGAAGACACTCCTGCCAACGATTTCTGGTATGTACATCCAAGGCGGACGAATCACGACAATCTACGGCTCACCAGAGCACTGCTTCACGTACGACAGAATATTTACAATTTCTGTACGAAGTAGTAATCCACCGTGAACCCACCTTGAGCCAGCGTTGATCAACGGTAGCCATACTACTTCGTACAGAAATAGTAAATATTCTGTCGTACGTGAAACAGTGCTCCTCACTATACCTGGCCAAACCTCAAGCCGGGCCGAGCTTCGGGCTGGGCCTAGCCAAGCCCGACACAAAAAACCCAGGCCCGGGCCCGGCCCGGCCTGGCCATCGGGCCTGTGTTTCTGGGCCCGAGCACGGCCCGAGCACGTAAAAGCCCGTCGGGCTTCGGGCTGGCCCGGCCCGACCTTCAGAAAACTGCAAAAATGACGGGCCCGGGCCCAGCCTTCGGGCTCCAAAACTAGGCCCGAGCCCGGCCCGGGGGCAGCATCGGGCTTTTTCGGGCCGGGCTTCCCATGGCCAGGACTACTCCTCACCATGCTCCCCATTCATTGCGTGTACGCTCTACGGATGAATCGGGCCAGCGACTCCGCTTTATTTATCGTTCCTTGTCAGAAGTGCGAGTACATACATAATCATGGACCACACTAGCGAAAGAGAGAAAACAATTAAACACTAAGAAAACAAAGAGCACTAGCAATCAACTAGTGCGTGCGATCAGTTACTTTTCCTAGAAGGAGATGCCGCGAGCTATGCTGTGATCTGGTTATCACGCACACGTTCTCTCCACACTGTTCATTTCAAGTGATTCTTTCTGCTCTTTCCTCTCTAACTTTTGCTCTGGTTGTGCGTGGTGTTTTTTGCTGTGCGCTGGATTCGGCAAACAGGTGAACGTGGAGCCTGTCAGATAGTAGTATGAGGTGAACGACGTCCTTTCACATGCACTTTTTTGCCCCGAGAGAGAAGCCAGGTAGGCAGCAGGGCAGGAGCAGGATGCTGTGTCTGATTCCCAGCGTCAACTTTTGTGTTGGCCCTTTTCGGTGCCATTGCTTCCTCTCCCGTCAGCCTCCACATGCGCCCAGCAATGATCTGCTCCACAAGGAGAGGAGCCAAACAAACCCAAGAACAAATTTTAATACAAGTACTCCCTCCGTCCGGAAATACTTGTCACCAAAATGAATAAAAGGAAATGTATCTAGATGTATTTTAGTTATAGACACAACTATTTTTGTCCATTTTGATGACAAGTATTTTCGGACGGAGGGAGTAGTAGTAGTAGTAGTAGTTAAGTCCCTGCACTTGCTCTTGAAATCGTATTTAGTTATATATTTTCACACGCTTTAAAACGGGCTCTAGCTTCATGGTGATTCTAACATGTTGCCATGGTTTGATGAAGTGGAATTTCTGACTAGATTATGAGATGCATTTCCCGTCTTTTCTTTTGGGGCGCCGCTGGCCTTGGATCCAATCAAAACCCATGAATGATGATGCGAGCGTAGCATAGCAGTAGCAGGGATTTGGGACACGGGCATAGGATCCCCTGTAGAATCTTGTAGAGGGATGTTTATTGCTGGCCGCCGGGGAGGGGAGGCAGCGCACGTTGCGGCCGCAGTGCGCGCGTGCTGCCCGGCCCTCGTGCCATGCCATGCCATGCACGGGCTGCAGGCTCCACTGCTGTGTTTACACTGACCAGTACTACGTGGTACGCGGGCGGCCTCTACTGTGCTTATACTAGTAGCCAGCACGTACGCAGGCCGGCCGGCGGCAATGGACAGGCTCCAGCAGCTAGCTAGCCATACACCGTACGTACGTGCATACGTATACTACGTACACTGCACACCAGCGCATGCGTACGTCCCGTCTCGTCCGTGCACGGTGATCTCTGTCTCTGGTGCGCCTCACGGACGGGGACGGACAGCGTGCGTGATCGCTGCCGCCTGCCGGTGCCGGCCTCCTCTCGCGTCGCGCAGCGCATCGCATCCAGTGCTGCCGATCGGCTCCTCTTGCGCATCGCATCCAGTGCTGCCGATCGGCTTGCCGCACGGATCTCGCGGAGTTGCAACGCTCCAAGAAACGACGTGACAAAGATATCTACCCCCAGTACGGTCTAGTTACACTTGCACGCCTCCTCCTCTGACAGATTCGTCCCTGCCGTACGTTTGTGGTCACTGCACGGGTGGGGTCCACTAGTACAGCCAAGATCGAGAATTACTAGTGGGAGGTGTTATTAAACGAAAAAAAAAACTTACTAGCAAGAGAACAAGTCAGAATGAACGAACACGAAGAAGATTACCCCCGCAAGAAAAAAGAATACGAAGAAGATTGAGATTGCCTTCGTGACACAAATAAACGGGACAAAACAAATGCAATTGCAAGGAAAAAGAAAAAGAAAAAAAAGAAAAAGAAAAATAATTGTCAGAAGTGGGGTTCGAACCCACGCCCTCGTAAGAGGACCAGAACTTGAGTCTGGCGCCTTAGACCACTCGGCCATCCTGACTTTCTTGTACTTTTAGTGGTCCAATATTACATGAATATACCATGTGGTTCTTTTGCTGAGGTAGAAGTATCAACAAAGAGAGACATCACGCGATCGATTTTTCCTACTCCCGCCGTTCCAAATTAGAAGATGTTTTGGATATTTCAATATAGACTATACACGGACTGAAATGAGTGAACAAACACACTAAAATACGTCTAAATCAGAAAAAGGTTAGAACATCTTATAATTACGAACGGAGGGACTAGAACATTATTCACATGCTCAACTACAGGATCGGCAGTTGGATATACAAACGATGTAGCATTGTCCAGGACCAGGGCAAACTCACATAAACATTGGGGAGGCACGCCAACAATGTCATGAACAGTACCCAGAATGAAGAGCGCAAAACTTGAAAGAAAACAGGTTGCGGTAAGGAGACATTCCAAAATACTCGTATAGCACACTGATCCTGCAGTTACAGGATGATATTGGTTTGTTCAAAAATTCCGCGACATGATCTACACTTTGTTGTTACAAAATAACATATGAAAACACAAGTTCAAGAGGCGATTCGCAGACACCCGGCTTGAGCAGCGTCGATGGATGGACTGCAACCAATGGATGATTCTCTGCAGATAAGAATACATACATAAATTAGAAGGATAGTCGTTACCAGCAAAACTCTAAAATACACTATGTAAGGAACCAGACTTTTAGCAGACCATGTATTTGCACAATTAGTGTTTGTAAATACAGTTCTGTGTCCTTTTACTGCCTATCAAACACATATAGTGATTCTCCAAATTCATGATAATTAGTGTTTGTAAATACAGTTCCGTGTTCTTTTACTGCCTATCAAACACATATAGTGATTCTCTAAATTCATGTCCGTAATAACACTTAAGAAAACTAACATGTACAGAGTCAAGATAATGAAACAGTCTATTTCAAGAATGAAAAATAAGAACAATTTGGTACTATAAAAGGGATTCACTTCACCTAGACAAGTTCGATGTAAGCCATAGGTGCATTATCTCCCCGCCTTGGGAATGTCGGGATGATCCTTGTGTAGCCCCCGTTTCTTTCCCCATACCTGTCTGGAACCTCAGCAAACAATGCATGGACTATGTGCTTCTCATAAATATACCCCAGGGCCTGCCTCCTCTTGTGAAGAGATCCATCCTTCGCCATCGTGATCATCTTGTCAACCCACTTCCTCATCGCCTTTGCCCTTGGCTTGGTAGTCTTTATCCTCCCGTGCTTCAGCAGCTGTGTGGTCAGCCCACGCAGGAGTGCTTTCCGCTGATCTGCAGGCCTGTTGAGCCTAGGAATGCGCTTCCCGTGCCTCATTGCCAATATCCTTCCACGAACATCAGTACCGAACAGTCGGTGCGCAAAGCTTGATTCCACTGCAATATTTGAGAAATTCAATGAATGAGTCCATTGTGAAATTCATAGGAGTTTCTCAAAGATCCATACTAATATTATCTTTAGTGTGCCTTGCTTAAGAACTTTTGCACTGATCTGACATATTTGGCATCTAACAACTGAGTTCTTTAATGTCCCCAGGACATACTTGCATTGTTTGAGATTGTATGGTGTGGTCAATCGTTATATACCAAAGATAACTAGTTTTTAAGCAACGTAAGGTGATCAAACCTCTTTTCTCTTCATAATAATATTTGTTCGCTTAATCAGCAAGATAAACAATTATGCATGGGATGGCAAGTTAGCTGTTTTCTCACCGTTCATTCTGCCCTTCCGATTCCACAAGTACATGTTAAAAACGTTTTCAAAATACAGATATACCAGTAATATATTCATTATGCTTTCCATTTTTTCTGCTCATGATCATAAGGGATAAAATGGCAGCATCACAATTCGAAGCACCACAATGGATTCAAGCATCATCGCGATTAAACTGATGAAGAAAGTGGAACTATAATACTGTGGGTGCAAATGTTTAGGAATCTGTTGATGGCAGAAATGAGAAATGGCACATATTTCTTCAAAATAAGCGCCCAGTTTGCCAACTGGTTCATTGTTATCTCCTATTTGTAACTGCCAACATATGCTCCAGTACATATATGACACGAGTAACGAAATGGGTAATACTAGGATAAATGCTCTTCTAAAAACTGAGAGAAATTGTCAATTGTTCAATACATTGTTGATGATTTTTAGAGTTGAGCATCCTTGAACACTGAAACGCGATTCCAAATCTACAGACCATCTGAAATGCCATCAGCAAAAAATAAATAAATGATGTGCCCCTGATACTACAATATGGAACCCAGGTGGCCACGGAGAATGAATATGCAGCTTGCCCAGTTCAAGATTTTTTTGGACTGGCGGCTGGTGAATTTTAGCATTTGTGACACTCGAGTGTCCAAACTGAAAACTTTGTGTAAATAAACAGCATTTACAGCCACAATCGGGCGCAAACATAAGGACCGGAAAAGGAGGTCTCACCGGAGAACGAGGAGGTGTACGAGAAGGCGAGCGACGCCGAGGCCGCGGAGGACATCGGGGCGGGGGAGACGGAGGACGAGGCCGAGGACGTGGAGACGAAGGAGCTCCGGAGGAACGGGGCGGCGGAGGCCGCCTGCCTGCGAGGCCGGACGGCCGCCGACGGGGAGGGGCGGAGCGCGGGGAGAGCGGCGCGGAGGGAGTCCATGCGCCAGGCCGAGGCGGAGATCGCCGGCGAGGGGGAGGTGGAGGCGAAGGCCGCCATGGGGGAAGGAGAGCAGCGAGCGGAGGAGGGGTGTGTGGGTTTGGCTGGAGAGGGGTGGCGACGCAGCTCGGCTTTGAAGCGGATAACGTTTGGATTTCTGCTGCCGATTGGGTTCCGCTGGGCCGGGCTGGGAGGGACGGGCCCAGTATATGGATATGGGCAACTCGAGAATGGGCCCTTGATGACGCCCAAAACGTTGTTTATTAGAGTAACCCTCTCAAAAAAATAAAACGGAGAGAGTTATTATAGTAAAAGCACCTTGCATGTTATCACTCGATGATATTCAGACATGGCGAAATGGAGTGCCGATACAATGATCAAAGATAACAATCCAGGTTACATGCACATTATTCAATCGGTGCACTAATTTATCTCTTATTTGCTAGTGCTTCCGTTGTAACTAATTGTAAAAGGCGCATGTCTCGCCATGAGGGCAATCGTTACTCATGAAGAGGAGCCGGTGCCTTGGCGGGGCGGTTATGGTTTGGGTTTGGCCCGGAAACAGGAAGTGGCCTCCATGGTGACATGTTGTCGCCTTCCCTCCCCTCCTCCATCGATGCCGGCGGTGGGGCCTTGCGTCGACGATGCTCGTTGGGTTGAGGCACTAGAGCAGGGTGGCTATGTATGGGGTGTGATCCAGAAGGAACCGGCCTCGGCGCCACGATATTGCCTTCCCACGCCTCCTCTGTTGATGCGGGCGGTGGGGTATGACATCGGTGACGGTGGTGGGGTTGTGGCGCGGGGGCGGGAAAGTGATGTATAGGGTTTGGACCAGAAGGAACCGGCCTCGGTGCCACCATCACATCTTCCCTCGCCTCCTCCATTGATGGAGGGGGCTTGTGGGGAGCCGGGGCGGGAGGATGATGGTGTATAGGGTCTGGCCCGGAAGGAACCGGCCTCGGCGCCACGATATTGCCTTCCCACGCTTCCTCCTTTGTTGGAGGAGCCTTGTGGGGCGCCGGGGCAGGAAGAAGCTGGAGTGGGTCGCCGGGCATGTCCGGCGGGGGCAGGATAACCGCGGTGGGGGTGGTGGGGTTGTGGCGCGGGGGCGGGAAAGTGATGCATAAGGAATTGCGTCGAGGGAAACAGCCGCGGCGCCACCATCATACCATCCCCTCCCTCCTCCTTTGTTGGAGGAGCCTTGTGGGGCGCCGGGGCAGGAAGAAGCTGGAGTGGGTCGCCGGGCATGTCCGGCGGGGGCAGGATAACCGCGGTGGGGGTGGTGGGGTTGTGGCGCGGGGGCGGGAAAGTGATGCATAAGGAATTGCGTCGAGGGAAACAGCCGCGGCGCCACCATCATACCATCCCCTCCCTCCTCCTTTGTTGGAGGAGCCTTGTGGGGCGCCGGGGCAGGAAGAAGCTGGAGTGGGTCGCCGGGCATGTCCGGCGGGGGCAGGATAACCGCGGTGGGGGTGGTGGGGTTGTGGCGCGGGGGCGGGAAAGTGATGCATAAGGAATTGCGTCGAGGGAAACAGCCGCGGCGCCACCATCATACCATCCCCTCCCTCCTCCTTTGTTGGAGGAGCCTTGTGGGGCGCCGGGGCAGGAAGAAGCTGGAGTGGGTCGCCGGGCATGTCCGGCGGGGGCAGGATAACCGCGGTGGGGGTGGTGGGGTTGTGGCGCGGGGGCGGGAAAGTGATGCATATGGTTTTGACCAAAAGGCACTGACGTCGGTGCCACCATCACACCTTCCCTCGCCTCCTCCGTTGATGGAGGGGGCTTGTGGGGAGCCGGGGCGGGAGGATGATGGTGTATAGGGTCTGGCCCGGAAGGAACCGGCCTCGGCGCCACGATATTGCCTTCCCATGCCTCCTCTGTTGATGCGGGCGGTGGGGTATGACATCGGTGACGGTGGTGGGGTTGTGGCGCGGGGGCGGGAAAGTGATGTATAGGGTTTGGACCAAAAGGAACCGGCCTCGGTGCCACCATCACATCTTCCCTCGCCTCCTCCGTTGATGGAGGGGGCTTGTGGGGAGCCGGGGCGGGAGGATGATGGTGTATAGGGTCTGGCCCGGAAGGAACAGGCCTCGGTGCCACCATAATGCCTTCCCACCCTTCCTCCTTTGTTGGAGGAGCCATGTGGGGCGACGGGGAAGGAATAACCGGTAATGGGTCGCCGGGCATGTCCGGCGGGGGCAGGATAACCGGTGCTGGATCACCAGTCATGTGGCGCGCGGAAGACGGGGTGGAAAAGAGCATTAGCGACAAGAAGAGCACAAGGAGCGCCGGAGTGCTCTCGTGCATGGCAGCCATGGCTATGTATCTTGGCTACTTCTTGCAACCTGTTGCTGTGTTGTGTGCTCACTCTTAGAGAGTGGGCGAAATATATAGAGGGCCTCATTTGAGATTAATTGGCGACCAATTAATGAGATGCTTATCTCTAGTAAGATAAACATGCAACTAGTAAATGGGATGGATGGATATCCGGCATTCTCGGCGGTCAGCAAGAGAAACGCCTTCACTTTACCCAGCATTAACGGGCAAAGAGACGTAAAATATGTATTGTTACCAAGACGCGTTTCACTTTAAGATGCATATATACGTATTAGCAAACGAAGGCACGGTGTCTTCATCACCGACGCTTGCTGAAGAAGGAAAGACACTGGTACCCGGATGTGAACTCCCAACTCAGGCAATTATCGCTAGCAAAAGCAAACGAGTTAATTAAATTATCTACCATTACAGCCTAGATGCACTCAAAGGTTCTTCAGATTTTACCTCTGGATGTTCTCGGGATAAACAATACTCTCCCACGTCGTTGGTCGTTTGTAATACTCAACTATTTTTGCACCGGTGTGTTGGCAACACAACCGACTCAGTACTGATAGCAGCTCGCTCCATTTTATGCATGACCGGAAGAACAAGTTATAGACATGCATACCACTAGCCTGCTGACACGTCTCACTAGCCGTGAACGCACGTAGGTACCAGCGAAGCCCGACCCCCACGTCGCCCCCGCTCGGGCGACTCGAGCGGTTCCCCAGCCCTAGTCGCCGTCGGGGACGAATCCACCTTCCCTCACCCCGTTGCCGCCGGAGGACGCCGCCGGGATGCGCCCAGGGGCCGATGGCGGTGGCGGGGATCCTCCTCTCTCTAGGGTCTCGCGGGTGGTGAGGAGCCCTTGCGCGTGTGGAGGCGCGACAGATCCGGTGGCAGCGGCGATGGCTGCAGGCTGCAGCGGTGGCTTGCTTGGTTCTGGCGGCGGCGACTTATGCTGCGGCGGCTCGTCATTAGGCTTCGGATCAGCGGCGGTGTGAAGGGCCTGGTGGGCTGCTTGGCGGCACCTCCGGTCAGATCTATTTTGGCTGGTGCAGCCGACGATGGTGGTCATCTCCTCTGTCGGAGGTGGTCGGCCTGAGGCTGGGTGGTCGGATCTCGAGATCTGTCATCTAGTCCCGGCTGCGAGTCGGGGAGATATGGTTGCCGGTGAAAACCGAGCCAACGACAGATGATGACGGCGTTTCCGCCGTTACCTTGATGAAGGCATCATCGAGTAACTACTGTCAACCTACTCGTGCTGCTCCGGGTGAAACTCTAGGATCTGGTGTTCCAGATCGGACGATGGCGGCACTACGGTGTCATTTCTCTCTTGGGATTGTGGAGCAGCGCTGGAAGGCAGAGGCAGGAGGCGGAGTGGGCTTCGTCTTGGACGGAGTTTCTGTGGACATGTTAAGTCATGCCTGGCCGATAGGTGCTATGCTTTGTCATGCCTGGTTGGCAGGTGCTACACACGATAGATCTTCCAGAGTCTCCGCATCGGGATGGACGAGCGCGGGGTGATGGTGTCGTTGGGCGTCGTGGTGGCATCGACGGTTGGTCGGACTGGCAAGGATGATGCGGATCTCTCTCCTGAAGATGGGACAGCGGTACGACGATGATGTCGGCCTCTAAAATGTGTACATGTGGTGTATGCTTTAGGTCTGCCGTACCGGTTGTTGATTCCGATACGTTATATGGATGAATCGACGGGGATATCGGTTATAGATATGCGGAGTGAGAGGACTCCGCATTATCAAGTTTGTAGGTGTAAATGATGACTTTGGGTGGCTTTATGCATGTTTTTGTTAGACCTTCGGGGAATAATTAATAAAAATAGCCGTATGCGTTGTTTGATGCAGAGCCCGGGGGTTTAACCTCCTTTTTTTAAAAAAGAAACCACTAGCCTACTATTCGAAATTGAACATTTCATACAACATGTTTCGGTCTAGCATATAGAGTGAGGTAGTCCGGTGAGCCGGAGCGATTTAAGGTGTACAACCCTAAGGTCCGTTTTTTACCTCTCGGTTGCATATTTATATCACGACAATTTTCCTCCCCCAACACATCAGATCGCACTGACGGCTAGAATGGTGTTGTACTCTAGGATAGTGAGGGGTACAGTAAAAGCACCTTACATGTTAAGTTCTCACTTTATTGTCCAGCCATAATGGAATATAATAAATTCAATGCAATGCATCACAAATACTCCCTCCGTTCCGAAATATAAGTCTTTCTAGAGATTTCAACAAATGACTACATACAAAGCAAAATGAGTGAATCTACACTCAAAATATGTCTACATACATCCGTATATTGTAGTCCATTTGAAATGTCTAAAAAGTCTTATATTTAGGAACGGAGGGAGTAACTAACAATCCATGTTACACGCCATGCCACATGTTTAACTAGGTGTAGTAATCCATCCCTTATTCCGCTAGTGATTCCGGTGTAACTAAATGTAAAAGGTGTATGTGTCGCCAATGGGAAAACCATCACGCCTGAGATGGAGCCAGTGGCGGGGCATGACGCCGATCATGATGGTGGGGATGCAGCGCCACGGCGGGAGTTTCGTGTTGTATGGGGTTCGGTCCGGAAGGAACCGACATGAGTGTCACTATGAGGCCTTCCATCGCCTCGTCATGAAGGCGGTCATGGATGATGTCTAGGGTCTGGCCCAGAAGGAACTGGCCTCGGCACTGCCATGGGGCCTTCCATCGCCTCGTCCATCGATGAAGGCGTTCGGGGATGATGTATGGGGTCCGGCCCAGAAGGAACTGGTCTCGGCATTGCCATGGGGCCTTCCATCGCCCCGTCCATCGACAAAGGCGGTCGGGGATGATGTATGGGGTCCGACCCAGAAGGAACTGGCCTCGGCACTGCCATGGGGCCTTCCATCGCCTCGTCCATCGATGAAGGCGGTCGGGGATAATGTATGGGGTCCGGCCCAGAAGGAACTGGCCTCGGCACTGCCATGGGGCCTTCCATCGCCTCGTCCATCGATGAAGGCGGGCGGGGATGATGTATAGGGTCCGGCCCAGAAGGAACTGGCCTCGGCATTGCCATGGGGCCTTCCCTCGCCTCGTCCATCGATGAAGGCGGGCGGGGATGATGTATAGGGTCCGGCCCAGAAGGAACTGGCGGCGGCGCTGCCATGGGGCCTTGCAGCGCGGCGTGCAGCGATGAAGGGGGAGGGGGATGATGTATGGGGTCCGACCCAGAAGGAACTGGCCTCGGCATTGCCATGGGGCCTTCCCTCGCCTCGTCCATCGATGAAGGCGGGCGGGGATGATGTATAGGGTCCGGCCCAGAAGGAACTGGCGGCGGCGCTGCCATGGGGCCTTGCAGCGCGGCGTGCAGCGATGAAGGGGGAGGGGGATGATGTATGGGGTCCGGCCCAGAAGGAACTGGCCTCGGCACTGCCATGGGGCCTTCCATCGCCTCGTCCATCGATGAAGGCGGGCGGGGATGATGTATAGGGTCCGGCCCAGAAGGAACTGGCCTCGGCACTGCCATGGGGCCTTCCATCGCCTCGTCCATGGATGAAGGCGGTCGGGGATGATGTATGGGATCCGACCCAGAAGGAACTGGCCTCGGCACTGCCATGGGGTCTTCAATCACCTCGTCCATGGATGAAGGCGGTCGGGGATGATGTATGGGGTCCGGCCCAGAAGGAACTGGCCTCGGCACTGCCATGGAGCCTTCCCTCGCCTCCTCCAATGATGAAGATGGGAAGTGGGAAGGCTGGGAAGAGATGGTAGACAATGAGGAGGGGATGGTCGGGAGAGGAGGGGTGTTGGGCGGCGGGGAGGAGATGATCGGGAGCGGGGGTAGAGGAAGGTTTGGCAGCGAGGGAAGAGGAAGGATTGGTGGCGGGGGGAGAGGGAGGCTTGGAAGTGGAGGTAGAGGAAGATTATGTAGCGGGGGCGGAGGTAGGTTTGGAAGCGGGGGTAGAGGAAGGTTTGGTAGCGGGAGAGGGACGTCTGGTACTAGGTCGTCAGGCATGTAAGACGAAGGGGAAGGGATGATATCATCAGGCATGTAGTCGACGGACTTGTGGGACGGTGGGGAGGGGATGACTGATGGTGGGTCGTCAGGCATGTGGTCGCGGGGCGGTGGGGAGGAGATGACCGGCGTCGGGTCACCAGGCATGTGGCACGCCGAAGACGTCGTGGAGGAAAGGATTAGCGACAGAAAGAGCACAAGGAGAGCCGCGGAGCTCTCGTGCACGGCGGCCATGACTATGTGGTATTGCTTGCAAAATGCAAGCAAGTGTTCTGTGTTTGTGTGCTCATTGCAAAGTTGTACGGGGCGTGGCAAATATATAGAGGGCGTCGGTGTGAGATTATTTGGTGAGCAATCAATGGACTAATTACCGAGAGGGTTATCTGCAAGATAAACAGGCAACTAGTAAAAGAATTGTAAAAGAAACTAGTAAATGAGATGATTGGATATGCGATACCCTCAATATTAACGCGCAGAGAGACATATACGTATTCGTATGAAGGCGCATTCTACTTTGGAGTACGTATCAGCAGTACGTGAACTCGTAATACACACATGGTCGATCTATGGCGAAACAAAACTGGTTGAACTAGCTAGCAGTCTCAGCCTAGCAAGTTACCAAGAGCTTCTGTTTCTTCTTCTTCTTCTTTTTGCAGGTTTAGCTTCTGTTTCTTCTTGGGATCTCTTTAAACAAAAAGTCTTAGATGTGATCAAACATTCTTCAGATTTTACGTACCTCTAGATGTTCTCGGGAAAAAACACTAGTATCAAGGAAACTCTCATACGTTGTTGCACCTTTGCAATGCTCCCTAGTATTTTTTTCAAAGACATGTGTCGGCATGGCAACACACATAATCACCTAGTCGGATCAGGTTGAAAGACCAACTATTTCATTTTCAGTCAGGACCAATCGTTCTTATAATTCTATACAGCATGGCAACACACAGAGTAGGATCATAGTTTAGTAGTTCTATCTGAAGACAAGTTCAGTTGTCTAGTAGTGAATATTTGCAAATCAGGGTAGAGCGAAATTATCTGATCTTACCAAACAAGAGAACAATCAGTCTCTCTCTCTCTCTCCCTCCCTCTCTCCCTCCCTCCCTCCCTCCCGTCAAGACAAATTCAATCATCCAATGAACATTTGTAATCAGATGTAACAAAATCATTCAAACAGGGATTTAGTTCCGGTTGGAAACGGCCTTTAATCCCGGGTAACCAACCGGGACAACGAAAATGGGACACCAACCGGGACTAAAGGTCCTCCAGCCTCCGGCGCGCGCTCACGGCCACGTGGAGGGACTTTAGTCCCGGGTTGTGGCCAACCGGGACTCCGCTAGCTAGCGCCGGGGGCTGAAGGCCTTTAGTCCCGCTTGGTGACATCAACCGGGAGTAATGATTTTGTGTTGCGGTTTATGATTTATTTTTCCTTTTCATTTGTGTTTTCTATTCAATTTTTTTTTCATTTCAAACATATTTTACGCTACTACATATTGTACTACAC
>LR880970.1:799212790-799232326 GCA_904067115.1 Aegilops sharonensis
TGTTAGCCGTTACTTGAGTATTTATATGGGAAAGTAATATTTAGAAAACATTATTAAACTTGGGGCCCATTGAAATTTTCAAAAAGTCTCGTGATTTGTAGAAGTTGTTGGTAAAGATCTGGATGCCAGCTTTCCCAATTCATTCTCATCATCTTTGCACTGATATTACCTTAGAAGTCATTGCCAAGAAGAAGAAACATTGGTGACTTTTATCATCATCTTGTTATCTATTCCATCATCATCCATTACACCAACACATGAAAATCGAGTTTTCTATTAGGAAAATTGATTAAGTATATATGCAACCATGTCTTCTCATATTAATGTAATTTATATTGAGCTACTTTCCGATGTAAATCAGCCTATATTTTTAATGGCGTGGAACTTGCTAGCTTTTTTCTTCTTCTGATGATGCACGTGCTCCTTTGCATTGAATTATGTTTTTACATCATAGCCAAAACGGTTATTAATGTACTTGCAATGAATTTTCTCCTAACCTTCTTGCTAAAACTGTTTTCTTTCCCATCACCCACATGTTACAATTATATACATTATTGTTTCCTCTTCCAATATTTTCCAATGTAGGGAAACTCATGTTACTTAGTTTGTTTTTCCTACATTGTCGTTGATATATAATTTAAATTACAAAAATATTATCACAACGTATCCATCTCGAGGAAACATGAACAGACTTTTGTGGTAATCTGTATGCTTATGTGAGAAACATGATCAGTACTTTTGTCTTTCACCAAATGTTAATCATATAAAGTTAGTAACAAAGATTTTTTTGCTATTTCTCGGAAGACTGTGAAATTAGCATTCGATGATCGGAACCAACTGATTCTATAATTGAGATTCATCTAAGCACAGATAATCGTACAATATCTATGAATATTCACTCAAGAATAACTTTGCGTCCATTTGTTTGCATCAACTTACATTTAGTCTGGTGGTAATCAAACTTTTTAATTTTTTTAGTCGTGTTTCGTGTTCAACTTTACCTTAAAAATTATATGTAAATCCCATTGCTGAAATTAATATGATGGACAATGATTTGCTATTTATTTTTACTCATTATTTCGAACTTCACAAATCAATGGAGTTTTATTCTTTATTCACCTAATTAGAACTATATTTGTTATTTTTATGAGCAACCTGACTAATAACCTTTGATTGATACCTGTTCAAATGAGTAGATTCTCTAGCTTAAAGGAATAGCAACATTTAATATTTTGTTTTGTTCATGCAATCATTTAGTTTTGAGCGATGTACCTGCTATAGTTTTTTGTGACCAAACTTATTTGCACTAATTTATCCAACTTATACCAACATAAGAAAAAGTTAAAGTCTAGCGTCATTTACAGCTAAGATCTACAAATGAGTTCATACATGCATACGCAGATACGCTTGTCATGCATCTAACACACCGCACATACATACTCGCTAAGCTCACGTGCATATAAGCTATCGTTGTCAAATCCTGGTACAAACCATGTGTAGAATTAGCCAAAAAGAATTAAAAAGTACGGTCAAACATGCATACGTACATGGATCATACCCCGCTCTAGCTTCTTGGTTTGGAAGGGTCAATCGCTGCTTCTGCACCTATGTTGTGGACACGTTTGGAAATTCATCTACTGACTCTACGCCATTTGACAGTCTCCTGTGACACTGAGATGCCACCCCTGCCCGGTGCTGCGAAAGCATGCGAGAGATGGCCAGGGCAGCCCCGTGCTGTGTAGCGGACACGCCGCGGAAACATGGAGAGGCAAAGCCACCCATGCAAACCCGTGGCCGTGGTTAGTTTTCCTTTGCCGGAGGCTTTTTCTTTTTTAGGATTGGCTTGATTTGTTTGATATATGGCCGGTTGTATAGTACACGGATATATCCTTTTTTGCTTGGAATCTGAATGATATTTTTACATGATTCTGATTGATTTTCATAGAGATTTATTTTAGGGGATTATTCTATATGAATTTTAGTCGCAAACGTGTACAATTAGGATTCCTGTAGTGAATCAAAACCGGCTGGCCAGTACAATACGAATTCTGTACAATAACATGTAATACTTGCCTAATACAATACGTATAGGACTTGCCTTATGTAAATTTTTGTTCCATGTAGTATGCCTAATCTTCACCGTTGACACCTCCTTGACAATTTCTC
Source organism: Aegilops sharonensis (assembly GCA_904067115.1). Taxonomy (NCBI): domain Eukaryota; kingdom Viridiplantae; phylum Streptophyta; class Magnoliopsida; order Poales; family Poaceae; genus Aegilops; species Aegilops sharonensis. The sequence continues at coordinate 799,214,957 of LR880970.1, forward strand.
TGCTTGCACGTGTGTGCTGTCATAGGAAACCAAAAATCAATGTGTGTAGTTACGTGCCCGTGTGCTGATTGGTTTTTCTCTGCCGGAAATTATCCAAGTGTATTGCTTGCACGTGCGTGTTGGCATAGAAATCAATAAACATGTGTACTTCCGTATCCGTGTGCTTTTTTTTTCTTCTGGAAATAAATCAACTGCGTTTTGGTTTATGAATCTCCACCGTTGACACGTCCAATTTTTCAAGTGTTAAATCTTCACCGTTCTTTTTCTATCGTTTTAAGTATATAATAGATCGTCTTCTTTAGTTCAAAATTTTTCGCAAATTTTTTTGTCGAAACGGGGCGTGTAATATATTGTTGGAAAGCTCTTGACATCTACATTACAATCTTATAATTTGTTTTTGCAAAAAAATTATGATTTAAGAGCAGTTTTGGAAAAACCGTTTTTTTCAAAACCGAAAACGTGAATCGTATTTTGGACTTAATTTTCAAATGGTTAGTCGGAATTGAGCAAATGAGATGGCGTTGGAAAGCCTGTGAAAATCCGCATCTTCCATATATCTAATATTTTTTCAAATTCTATATGATTTAAAAGTAATTTGAAAAACGGTGAAATTCTGGGCGAAATATTTTTTCACTATTTTTTGCAAACAATTTGTCGGATTGACGCAAATGATACGATGTTGGAAAGCTATGGAAAATGCGCAACTTTTGCGTATATAAAGTTTTTTCTAATTCCTTACGGTTTAAATACGAATTCAAATACAGTTAAACTAATTGTCGGATTGACGCAAATGTTTTTTTATTCTTGTTTAAACTAAACCTTTTTTTATAATGATGTTCTGGACTTCTCTTATTTTACGACTTGTACTTTTCTCATTTGAATTGCATGGGGTATCTTTTTGCTTGAACTTTTACAAGTTAAATTTCTGTCATTTCTTTTATTCCGAACGGACCTCCATTTTTAACTTGTACTTATCAATATTTTTAATTCAACCATTTTTATTTCTAGAACGGATGAATATATGTTCGAGAAAAAGAGTACTTGAACGGATGTATGTATGGTTTTGTACTGAGTGTGTTTTCACATACTAAGCGTGTTTTGTGACGATATTCTAGACTTCTCTCATTTTGAACTCAGCTCCTTGAGCGACCAGCCATAAAACAAGAAGTTGTACTGTTGAGCACAGCTCCTTGAGCGACCGGCCACAAAACAAGAAGTTAAGTTGTACCGTTGAGCAGGAGGTCCTTGACCCCGACCGCGTAAGTACTTAGTATGACGATGTATTTGTACTGCCCAAAAACATACACGGAAGCACAAAGTAAACATTTAAGTACATTGGCACTCACGGGAATAATCACACGCACAAAAACTTTTTCTTTAATTTGTTAACGAACTGATGATATAAATACATAGTGAACTGCTATACTTAGTGTATGTTTTCTTGTACAAGTCATATACTGAAGCAAGGGATCTAGCTCCCCTGATTTGTAGAAACGAGGTGAGGGGCTTAATTTAACTCCTCTGTCCACAATCCAGTAGCATCAAACGTCCCTGCTTGCCTGTAGTATTCTACTAGGTAGTTGTATCCACTACTCTGCATTCTGTACTAGCTGATGTGGATGTACTACTTGAATGAAAACTTCAGTTTAAAAGAGGACGAAGCTGCCAGCTGAAATAAAGCTTCAAAGAAAAAAAGCTTCAAAGAAAAAGAATGAGGCACAGAGACTTATGCTACTGATACTTGAGAGAAAAAAGAGAGCAGAGCTTTTACTATTTTTTTGGCACCAAACGAAGCCGGTATTGTTTAAACAAATATGCATGCTACTCACAGTATGGAAGGCTCAAACATGATTAAACAACTCCGATGAGAGATGAAACAACTAGTACTTCACTGGACTAAATATGATCTAAAATTTTGACACTAAAAACAAAGTCTCCAGCATTTCTAAAAAAAGTCGGTGCAATGAAGACACAAGTGGCATTTTTCTGAACGAAGCAACCTAAGAAATGAAATACTACAAGAGCTCCAACATCAGTATTTTAGAACTCATGGTGCCAATATATATCTTCGGCCAAATATGTCTTCAATAGTTTGAATTCTTGATTGTTGACAAAGTTAATTAGCGTACAACTTTAGTGCTAGAAATGTTTCAAAACACAAAAGAGAAGGAGTGCCGTCAGTCGGTCCCTGTAACTTCTGAAGATTCTTAGTGCCATCAGGAACTAAACACCAACTTGTAATTGAACTAACCTAAATTAAACCTAAACTATAACTATTGAACTGATCTGTAACTATAACAAGAATTGTACTGAACTAAATTTAGTAATTGAACTGAACCAAAAAAAATATTTAGTAATTTAGTAATTGAACCGATGGTCTTTTGTCGAATCGTGCACTGAAGAACTGCTGTAGATCATATGGAAAATATACCAACGAGAAACCAGAGGTGTGGCGGCACCGCTGCAGCACCTATGTCTTTTATAACATTTTTTCAAGAGAATCTGACCATACACTTGCTGGAAAAATGGAACTTCTAATAAATCTATTCGGCAAGAGGCATCATAGGGTATCCTTTCTTTGCCCTATTATACCAAGTACCAAACAACAAAAATTGGTTCTCATAAGCATTTCAACAAGCACCTAGACCATCAATTATTTTCATATAAGTAGCATGGAATCGAATGGAGCAACAGTAGGTCATGAGAAGAAAGAAGTAGCAGCAACACCTCAAGATCCTACCATTTTTTGTACATGATGCATCTCCCTTGTCGTTCAGATACATGAGATCATTGAGTTCACTTACTGGAGATCATTCAGTTCAATTTGTGTACATGCTCGCAGGCCGCATCAGGCACCAGGCATGCACCAGCACACACACAAGTTCTAGTAGGCAACATGGATTATTTTGTTGCATCCATTGAACTGAAGGGAGCTCCTTCGACCTGTAAGATGAACGGAAAAAAGAAAATGAAATTTGTGAAGGTCGAAATGACCATAATAATCATGTAAAACATGTAAAAATAACGACAAGTTCATGCACAGTAACATGAGAAGTACACAAAAGAAACCTAAAATAGAAGTTCTGTACTTTGAAATACTTCGTTTTAGTTCCCAAGTACTTCATTTGTTTCAAAATATGAACTTCTATATTTATGTTCTTAGAACTTATTATGTTTTCCCTGCAAATTACATGGGTGAGAGCATGGTGCTCTAATTCAATTGCATATATCTGAAACTCCACATGCGACATGAACTTATGCATAACAGTATGAGTGCAGAATACTTGTAAGCATAAGAAAAAGACATAGAGTGCACATATAATTTTCAAGATTTCCTTGATGTTCTGCATATTAAAGTTGATTTACTGAAAAGAATGCAATTTTTGAACTGAAAATCAAGTAAAAGATGAACTCATATAAATTTCAAGGTCAAAAGAACCTCCACATCCATCAAACTTCATATCCTATAGTTCAACTTCTGGAAAAATAGAACTTGTGGTATCCCTCATAAATTAACAAGAAAACCTGCAGAAAAATGTACATGTTCTCATTGGCATATCAACAAGCACCTTTAGAGAACAGAGTGTCATATGCCCCTATCTCCAGAGAAGCCATCCGTCCATGGCAGAGAAAGCATTGTTCAGAGAAAGATCAATGACACATCACACATACGACCCTGATTCTTCTTAAATTTATCACCCTCTCATCAAGCTCAAGTTGTACTGCAACTCACATTTTGAGTGACCGGCGGCGGGGCAAGAAGTTGGACTGATGACATGTAGATCTTCTAGTTGACTAGCTTGTGGGTGAGGATAGCAGGAGGGAGCGGAAGTGCAGGGGTGGAGGAGTGGGAAGGTCAAGTACAAGGCAGCGAGCGGAGCACCTCGAAGAGATGAGGGGGCTAGGAGGAACGACAGAAGGAGGGAGGCCTGTGGCGTTGACCTGAGATGCGATGGGATCAGAGATGTGTTGCAGAGTCGAGGGTAGTGCTGGTCTCGCCGGACCAGAGGAGCGACGGTGGCGGGTGGGGTAGTGAACCTTTTGCCTGAACAACTACAATTCTACCATATAGTAAACTGTTGTATAATTAGAAACAGTGTGAATTTTTTGCACAAACACTGTACTGTTTTATATGTTTTCCAAGAACTTGGGATAGCTCACGTACTGAACTGAGAACACCTACTTTGTGTTTCAGGAAATAAAATAGACATCCTCTGTTTTTTGTGATAAAACTAGTGTGGAGTTGGGAGGAGAGGCAGTGTGGACGGACAATTAACATCTTATTTTTCTTGCTCCTGAATGCATGCAGCTAGGAACTCAGGGCGACAGAGGTGGTCGCCGCGCGGCTGGGAGGAGCAGGAGGGCGGAGGTGGTTGTTGCCGATGCTCCGCTTTCCCACCGGTGGCCGCCCCTGCGGAGGCAGATCCATGGTCCGCCACCGGAGGTGGGAGGCAAGGGCGTGGCGCATTGCCGGAGGTGGGAGGCGAGGACGTTCGCCTCATGGAGGTTGGTCAGTCCACTAATTATTTGGTGGCGACGGTTCATCACACTAACTCAGTAACATATACTGCACTACCTATATTCATCGGACTTAAGACACTTTTATTTTTATACGAGAACTGATGTTGTTTATCAGATACTACCTATATAACTAAATGCAAGACATTTTTGCAGTACTTCCCTAAATCCTATAAGTGCAGACCAAATACAGTTACAGAAATACTACACTAGGAGGTATCAATCAATCTAATCTATAGCACATTTTGCTAATATGCGTGTGTGATCCGTAGCCCATAGCCTATGTGTGATTTGTTCCAATTAATCCATGCATTGTTTATCCTCTGCTGCCTGCAGCTATGGCTAGACCGAGTAAAGGCTGGAAGGTAAAACTACTGTTAGCATGTGTACCTTTTTTGTAGCATCTCATCTCCTTTGCTTTAACTTTGGGCACTTTGATATGGTCAACCTCTTTGATTTTGCAAGTGCCGGTAGTCCACGAATTGAAACTAGTTCTGGAAAATGGTCAAGTGACAATACCTCTAGCAATGGACGATTACTGAGCCAAATGCACATTTCTTGTCTACAGAAAATACTGGGTTTTTTCACTTTCCTTAGTGGTGCAACTACCTTCAGATTAAAAGGATCTAGATAACACTCATCCATTAAACTGCACATATTTGACATCATTTACACGCCTGATAATACATCCATCTCAAAGTATCAGCTATCTACTCACAAAGTATAAAATACCACAAGAACTTGAAAAAGAATTTTCACTTCACAAAACTATCAGCTATGAGTTCATCGAGTCGAGATGGACAACTCTCCGAGGTCTCAACTATCAGTTCACACAAACTACAAAGCATGGAGTTCATCGACTCTTAACTATCAGTTCATACAAACTACTCCCTCCGTTCCTAAACATAAGTCTTTATAGAGATTCAACTATGAACTACATACGGATGTATATAGATGCATTTTAAGTGTGGATTCATTCATTTTTCTCCGTATGTAGTCCACCTAGTGGAATCTCTACAAAGACTTACATTTAGGAACTGAGGGAGTACAAAGCATGGAATTCATAGTCTCAACTATCAGTACACACAAACTACAAACAACGGATTTCATCAAGTCTAAGCTATCAGTTCACACAAACTACAAATGATGAGGAGAGAGAGAGCATGAGAGAGAGAATCTTACCCATCAGCTCATCGAAACTAGAGATCAGAACAACAATTATCCATAATCATTTTTTGGATCCATCAGCTAGCCTGTGACCATGTTGTAGCTACGAGAGAGGGATCAAGAACATCACATAGCGAGAGAGTTGATGCATGATCAACAGTTTAGGAGATGAAAACAGAGCAGGACAAGTAGGCAGATGAGAGATAGGACGGGAGGGAGAAAGCTGAGCCAGGCCCAGGGGTGGCGCGATGGAGTTGTGGATGGCGCCGAGCACGTCGGTGGACTGGCGTCGCAGGTGCCGGTGCTGGAACCGGTAGCTCCATCTTGGCTTTACCCATGGCGTCGCGCCGGATGCCGAATGGTGCCCGGCGACCTGGTCTTGTGCGAACTGATGCGCGCGCATTACCTGGACGGCCGGGACAAGGTAAAGGCGCGTCGGCGGCCAAGAGGTGGAGACGCACCGGCGGCCGAGAGGTGGAGGTGCGCCGGCGAACATGAGGAGGTGGGGCGGGGACGTTGGGGGCGGGTCGGCGCCGGGGGCAGGGGAGGAGGTGGGGGCGGGGAGACAGATGTATGAGGAGGAGCGGGACGGGGCAGAGGTGGTTGTTGCCGACGCTCCGCCCTCCGCCGGCGACCGCTCCTCCAGCGTGTCGTGGGAGGTGGGAGCAGGAGCCATGGCGCGTCGCCGGAGGTGGAGGCGAGGGCGTGGCGCGGCTGGAGGTGGAGGCGGGTGGCGTGGCGCGCCGCCACAGGTGGAAGGTGGGGGCGTGGCCCGACCCCGGAGGTGGGATTCGGGGCAGAGGTGCGCCGCTGCGGGTGGGAGGCGAGGGGCATGGCCGACGCCGGAGGTGGGAGTCGGGGGGCGAGGCGCGCCGCCGTAGGTGGGGGGAGCTTTTTTCCAGTTAAGGAATCACCGTTGTCGCTCGCTCGGCCGGAACGGGTCAGGGAGTTTCTACTGCAGTCTGCGCGTCGCTCCCTTATAGGAACCGATGGTAACAGAATAATATTCTGTTACCGGTAACAGAATATATATATATATATATATATATATATATATATATATATATATATATATATATATATATACAATTTCTCCTACAATTTGCAGATCATTACATGCAGGCATTAGGTGCAATGGTAATCTCCCCTTTCAGATATGACCTTCGTAAGCAAAAATCCCGCAATTTTCTCTTGAATTACTCGTATGCGGTTCTCTGGTAGGAGCTTCTCCCGCATCTCTTCCATCTTTAAAGAAGGAGATCAATATGAATATATTAGTTGTGTGTGTATATATATTAGATCATCATAAAAAAAATGTGAACAGTGTTTACGTATCCAAAATTGTCTTACATCTCTGCGCCATTCGGTCATCATGCGAATGTTCTCGCAAACGTAGTATGCACATAAATTAGTCTCCCGTTGCTGCCTCATGCACTTTGCGAGAATAGAATTCAATCAGATAATAATCAAGAATAATAATGGTATTGAAACTAGAATTAAAGAGATGTGCGGACCTAGCTAGTACTACTTAATTACCTTGGTCTATCGCCATTTCAGCTTCGGTTTCCATTCACTGACAACCTCTTTGATGAATCGTTTTCAAACCCTGCTCGGCAAAGAAAATGAATAAAGAAGTTATTAATTACTTGATATCAGAAAATGAATGAAAGAGGCCGATATATTGCGATAATGATTGAAATTACCTGTCGAGCATCGAAACCATGCTGGTGTATTCTCGAGTGTCTTTACCTAGGGAGTCCAGGGTTTCAACAGTTCTAGCGTCAACTCTAATGATTAGCAGGATCCAGTGGAACCTGCGCACACATTTATATAAGCAGGCATGCATAACTCATCAACTACACTTAACATCGAGTAAGCAAAATAGAATTTGTAGTACAAGACAGTAACACTCACTTGAAGTTGTAAGAAAATAGTATTTATGTTCGACTATTTAGTTCCTTCATAAACCTTAGCAAGTTATCCTCTGAGTCTCTGGCGTGGTTTTGTATCATAATTTCATTAATGATATATGAGCCAACGAACCCAATGTCATAGATTCCATCTCTTTTGCATTCGAAAATCTTCACTCTGCATAATAACGCACAAAAGAATATAGTGAGGATAATTACAGGCAATGAACGAGCAGAGCTAGAGACTTAAACTAAAGACAGAAATCACTTACAAACAATAGCAATTGACTATAGATTTGTCGAGTGCGTCTTGATTGTATAATTGAAAAATTTCTGGAAACTTGTAAGTGCATCTAGTGCCCCTTAGTGATTTTGGTGTATTGAAGACTTATAGATTAAGTGACTAATGTGTTTATGAGTGTACACAGGTCTATAAGTCTATGAGGAGTTTGATATTTACAGATAAAGTCAACCCCTAAAAATGAATATCTTCGACTGAAGATTTTGGTTTTCTGAAGACTTTCTGAAGACTTTGAAAGTGAAGAAATTGGTGTGACCTTGAAGACTTGGCGTTCATACGAGGAACATGAAGCGTGAAGACTTTTGTTTTCGTAGTTTCATTTTCTCCTTCTTGAGTCATAGGAAACACCGTACTGTTAAAGGGGGTCAAGGAAATACTAAGGAAAAAATTTCATGTGATGCTCAACTCAAAATCTTACACCTACCATCCCTTCGAGTGAAGCCATTGGAAATCTCATATAGCTCAGTCAATTTCTTCAGCGACAGAGATGAAGTTCTTCTGGTCGCTAAGGAATTTGTTCTGAGTGAGGAGTTAGGACTTCGCCAGTGCGGATTGCCTACACAGTGAGGAACATGATAGCCCTGAGGTATTTGAGCCTCAAAATTCCGACCGTTGCTGTGCTACGCGCCAACTGTCCCAAAATATCTACACACCTAACGGTCATATCATTGAAGGGCATTTATGTCTTATCATGTCGGGCTGCTCCCTAGGCTATAAATAGCCACCCCTACAACCACTAGCTGGTTGGCTGCTCCGAGAGAAACCGACACTTGTCATTTAAGAGCATCCCATCCTCCGAGGACTTTGAGCGAAAATCATCAAGTGAGGAAAACTCAAACCCAAACACCTACAAACCTAAAGTGATTGAGCATCACTGAAGAGATTGATCCTACGTGGATCCGACGCTTGTTACCTTTGAAGACTGTGCATCTTCCAGACGGTTAGGCATCATGGTCTAGAGCATCCAAGAGGAAATTGTGGATCGCCGAGTGACCGAGTTTGTGAAGGTTTGGAAGTCACCTGAAGTCTTACCACGAGTGATTGGGCAAGGTCTGTGTGACCTTAGCTCAAGGAGAATACGGTGAGGACTGTGTGTCCTCAGGTTTAAATACCTAGCCGCTCCAACCAGACGTACAACTGTCACAACAGTTGGAACCGGTCTACCAAATCATTATATTCACCAAGCCTACTGGTTCTATTTCTTCAACTCTTCCATTTCCTCATTACTGTGTTGTGCACTTGTTCATATCTGTTTTGAAGACTTTGACTGAAGAATTTCTCAATTTCCTCAGTTCAATTTTTCAGTCTGTTTTTCTTCATTCTGTGTTATCCTGTGTTTACGCTTTCTGTACTCTGTGCTTGTCTTTATTTCTTCATGATGACCATGCTTGTGTTCTGTTATGTTTACATCTGAGTACTTATGCCGCTGCAAGTAGTTCTTCACTCAGAAATTTCCTCAGACGCAAATTCCTCAGTGAAAAATTCATAGAAATCGCCTATTCACCCCCCTCTAATCGATATAACACACTTTCAATTGGTATCAGAGCAAGGTACTCCCTTGTTCTGTGTGATTTTGGTTTAACCGCCTGAAGTTTTAGTTATGTCGACCATAGGAATGAAGACCGTGCCGTGCCCCATCTTTGATGGTCATGAGTATCCCAAGTGGAAGGCCATGATGAAGAAGCGCCTCATGGTGATGAACAACGAGCTATGGACCGTCACTGAGATTGGTCTAACCGATCTGTGCAAGATGGCGGAAGTTGATGACATTCGCAAGTACACTCTTCTCAACCTCACAGCAAAGGACGTCATCTGCTCCTGTCTATCTCAAAATCAGTTCAGGAACATCATGCATCTCGATCATGCGAAGCTTATCTGGGACAGTCTCTCTGAGGTCTATGAAGGTCATCGAACCCGTCATGATCCTTGGTTTGAGGACTTCAAGGAATCTCTTGAAGCGATGACATTCGAACCAGAATTATCATCTTCTACACCATGCCTTGTGGCAAAAGGTGCAAAGGTAACTGAATGCTATCTATCTGAATCCAGTGATGATGAATCTGGTGATGAATTTGGACCCAGCTATGTCAAACTTGCTTCCCTCGCCACTAAACAACAAAGAGCTTTGGAAAAAGTTCAATACATGCTAAATAAGAGCGATGATATGTTGGGTGAAGAAATGGATCAGTCGAAAGCTTTGGCTGAAAGTCTTCAGAGACTTCAGTCTAAGTTTGACAACCTTCAAGGTCATCATAACACTCTCTTATCTGATCATGAGAAGCTTTCTTATGAATTTCTTCAAAGAAAGCAAGATCTTGAAAGCTAAGGGTGAGTTATGAAGATCTTCAGAAGGAACGCGATTCATTACTTGCTCAACAAATCAGCGCTGCTCAGGAAAAAATTGTTCCTCCATGTTTGAAGTGCATTGAACGTGAATCTGCTAATTCTTCACCTGAATGTTCAAATGCTTCTAATGCTACAAATTCTTCACCTGTCTCTGCTATCACTAATTCCTCATCTGAGGACATTGCTAGCATCACTGATGATGCAGGGCTGAAGGAATTGTACATGACAGGCATGTACAAAAGCCTCAAAGGGCATCAAACTCTTTGTGATGTGCTTAAAAAGCAGATCCTCAACAGGAACCCTAGGAAAGAGGATATTGCCTTTGAGAGGAAAATCAATGCTGACGGAACATATTGGAAGCCTGAGCAGTACCCCAAAACCTCATGGGTTGCTGCAAAGGGACCTTTAGTAGATCCATCTAATCTATCTGGCTTTACATGTGATTCTTCGCATTCTGCTGATGAGTCATTTGACTCCAACTATAAACTGTTCAAAAATCAGAATGGTGAAGTATTTGCTAGATATGTTGGCACTAACTGCAGGAACGGTTCCCCTATGAAGAAAATCTAGGTTCCCAAAAGGTACCTTGAAAATCTTCAGGTGAATGTCATCATGACACCACCTGTGAAGAATAGGAAACCCAGATCAAATTCTTCATATGGACCAAATTCTTCATATGGATCCAAGTCCTCATACGGACCAAACTCCTCACGTGGATCAAATTCCTCAAAAGGATCAAGTCCTCATATGAATATCATCATGCTAACACCTCTGTTTCGCAGGGAAGAGCTAAGGGCTATGAATATGAGCATTATTCTTCTAATCATTATGTTCATAAGTCCTTGAAGAATTTCTCTGCTTATTCATATGCTTATCCTAACTCCTCTTAGGTGAAACGAAATGGATTGGCTTCTATGCCACCTTTCTCGTATGGTGCTTGCAGAGTGATGAACTCTTTGCCACCCCTTCAGATGTGGGTGGTGAAGAAAAATAACTAATCTCTTCTGCAGGGTCAGGTCTCCAGACGTGCTTAATCGTCTGAAGAATTTCCTGGAGACCTGAAATTGCCTGAAAGGACGCAGGCTAATCATGAAGAAATGAACCCTCATTTCTCACGTCCTCATACTGTTTTATCTGTTCTATTGGTTGATGAAATTGATCTGATGAATTGATGTCATATTCTTCACTGATGAAGTATATGAGTTCGTAAGATGCACTAATTCATCTGCAGGATGATCAACCCAAAGCCAATGAGTGGGTCCTCGATAGTGGATGTACAAATCACATGACTAGTGACAAGAATCTATTGATGGATGTTCCCTTATCTCCATCGCATCTGAAGCATATCATTTTCGCTGTCAAAGGCAAAAGTCAGGTATTGGATCTAGGTAAGGTTGCGATCTCAAAGGATTTACACATGGATAATGTCATGCTTGTCGAGTCCTTAGGATACAACCTCATGTCTGTCTCAATGCTTTGTGATCTTGATATGGTTGTTATCTTTGGCAAGTATCGTTGTGTTGTGATCATGGAAGCTGACAATTCCAATGTCTTCGAAGGCTTTAGGAGAGGAGACTTGTATATTGTTGATTTCTCTACAGGACCTCAACCAGCTGTATGTCTACTTGCAAAAGCTTTAGAAGGTTGGCCATGGCATCGACGACTTGGTCATGATGGCATGAGGAATCTGCACACGCTCGCGAAGAAGAAGCATGTCATTGGCATGAGAATGTCAAATTCCTCAAGGATCACTTGTGTGGAGCCTGTGAAGCTGGAAAGATGACCAAGGCCAAACATCCAGCGAAGACAATCATGACTACCACTCGACCATTTGAATTGCTTCAATGGATCTCTTTGGTCCTAATCATTATTCAGCAGTTACAAATGATGCATCTCTATATGGCTTTGTTATTGTTGATGATTACTCTCGTTACACATGGGTGCATATTGTCACTTACAAACATGAGGTGCAGGAAGTCTCCAACGATTTTCCTCGAGGGCTTCAACCAACTTTGGTGTGAAGATCAAGCACATCACAAGTGACAATGGAACAAACTTCAAGAATTCTGGTCTTGATGACTATCTTGATGAACTCGGTATTACTCATGAGTTATCTACTCCTTATACTCCTCAGCAGAATGGCGTCATGGAGCGCAAGAACAAGACTCTTGTTGAGATGGCTCGCACTATGCTTGATGAATACAAGACGACTCGTCGTTTCTGGATTGAGGCAATTGATACTGCGTGCCACATCATCAACAGGGTATATCTTCACAAATTCTTCAAGAAGACTACTTATGAACTCCTCACTGACAAGAAACCCAATGTGAGTTATTTCAAAGTCTTCGGTGCTAAATGTTGGATTAGAGATCCTCATAACAACTCAAAATTTGCACCGAAAGCACATGAAGGTTTTATGCTTGGTTACGGAAAGGACTCGCACACCTACAGAGTCTTCAACAACGTTCACCACAAAGTTGTTGAAACTGTAGATGTGCGGTTCGATGAAAAAATGGCTCGCAAAGAGAGCACCTACCTTCTGTGTTAGATGAACAGTCACCTGAGGAATCTATCAAGTTCAAAGCTACTGAGGATGTCATTCCTACCGAAGAATCTGTTGAAGAAATCATTCCATAACGTGAAGAACATCATGCTGATGCACCTGAAGAAAATGGTGCTAAAGAAAATGTTAATCAAATTCCTCGACGGCAACCCACTCATCCTCGCGTTGCAAAGGAAGTGCATATTGAGAAAATCATCAGCGACATCAACATTCCAGGTCCTCTCACACGCTCAAAAGCTTCACATTTTTCTAACTTTTGTGGGCGCTTTGCTTTCGTCTCTATCACAGAGCCCACTAAGGTAGATGAAGCATTTCTGGAGCCTGAGTGGATTCAAGCTATGCAAGAAGAATTACATCAGTTCGAGCCGAACAACGTCTGGGAACTGGTTAATCGCCCAGAGCCTCGCAAGCACAATATCATTGGCACAAAGTGGATCTACCGCAACAAGCAAGATGAAAATGGCCTTGTGGTGAGGAATAAGGCACGGCTTGTAGCTCAAGGCTACACACAGGTTGAAGGAATTGATTTTGATGAAACTTTTGCACATGTTGCTAGACTTGAGGCTATTCACATATTACTTGCTTATGCTAACCATCATGATATCACTTTATATCAAATGGATGTGAAAAGTGAATTCCTCAATGGTAAGCTTGAGGAAGAAGTATATGTTGCTCAACCCCCAGGTTTTGAAGATCCAAAGCATCCTGACAAAGTCTTCAGACTCAATAAGGCCCTCTATGGCCTCAAGCAGGCCCCTCGGGCGTGGTATGATACTTTGAAGGAATTCCTCATGAAGAAAGGCTTCTAACCCGGTTCACTTGACCCTACTCTTTTCACTAAATCTTATGATGGTGAATTGTTTGTGTGCCAAATTTATGTTGATGATATTATCTTTGGTTGTACTGACCAACGTTACAGTGATGAATTTTCCTATATGATGAGTGAAGAATATCAAATGTCTATGATGGGAGAATTGAAATTCTTCTTAGAGCATCTCCAATAGATGGTCCATATGTAACAATACCTAACTTTTGGACCAGCTGGGACAAAAAACGCTGCTCCAACAGACGGTCCATATGCAAAAAAATTGGACCGCGGCCTCCTCATGATGTAAAATAAAACACCTCACGGTGAAAATATACATCATGAGATGCATCTGGTCCAAGACCAGTCGCCGCCCGCGAATGCCCAACCGCCACTTCATTTCCTTTCCCGCCCGCACCCGTCCGCCCGCCCGAAGAACAGTCGGCCGGAATCCGCCGCCGCGACCGCCCAAAACCTCGCCGTCGGTGCCGCCACCACCCCACATCCCCGCCGCCGCCCTCCGCCACTGCCCCTGTCGCCTCCCCGCCGCCACCTAGACACTGCGGAATCGGTTGGCAGCTGGCGCGGGATTCGGCCCCTCCGACGGTCCGGCTGCTGCGGTAGGCAGTCGCCGGGTCTTATAGGCTGCCGCCGACCTCCTCCCATCGGCCATGAGCCTGTCCACGACTGTTGTGCCGGCCGCACGACCGCCGCACCAAGCCCTCCGCCCGGCTGCCGAACTAGTCTTCGCCGCCCGCCGAGCTCCTCTTGGCCGGCCTCCTACCTCATTTCTTATAACCGCCGCCGTCCGGAGCCGACCGCAGCCGTCTACAGTAGCCAATTCAACTGGCGGCCATCTTCTTCCACCGCGCGCACAAGGTGTTCGACGGAATTCCCAAGGTAAAAAAAATGACAAAACTTGATGATTTAACTTGGGATTGGATAGTATGTTTGACGGTGCTTGTGTGCATTGTAGATGAGCTTGGTTGACTCCTCTTTTGTGGATGATTCATCGTCGGACGAGGAATTTGATTTGCATGAAGAAGAGGAGATTGCTATGCTAGTGGCCATGCACAAGAGGAAGAAACCGAAGCACGGGTGGTTCCGTTTATGGTCATGCGTTCATTCGCAGAGAACGGATTGATGCGCACAAACGGTTGGTGCGCAACTACTTTGCATCATCACCTATTTTTCCGGAGAATTACTTTCGACGCCATTTCAGAATGTCAAAAGACTTGTTCTTTCGAATTTGCAATGAAGTGAAGCAGCATAACCCAGTCTACGAGCAGAGAAGGAACTGTACCGGGTTGCTTGGCCACAACATTGAGCAGAAGGTCACTGCCGCTTTGCGCATTATGGCATATGGTGTTTCAACAGATTACATTGATGACAACTTGGCGATGGCAGAGAGCACTTCTATCTTATATGTCAAGCAAATTGCAATAACTATGGTAGAAGTGTTCGGTCCACAGTACTTGAGAGCACCCAATGCTCAGGACACTCCGAGGGTTTTGGAGATGAACAAAGCTCGAGGGTTTCCAGGTATGCTCGGGTCTGTGGATTGCATGCATTGGAAATGGAAGAATTGTCCAAAAGCATGGCATAGACAATTCAAGGGTCGTGGGAAGGATGCCACTATCATTCTTGAGGCAGTTGCTGATTATGAAACATGGATTTGGCATGCAAATTTTGGTATGCCCGGTTCTTGCAACGACATCAACGTGCTCGAACGATCACCTCTCTTTGCCAATTTAGCAAATGGAGAAGCACAACCGGTGACCTTCGAAGCAAATGGCCGCACCTACAACTATGGGTACTATCTTGCAGATGGGATCTACCCGAGGTGGAGTACATTCGTCAAGCCGGTTGCAAAACCTGAAGGTAAGAAAGAACTTGTCTTTCATAATGCACAAGCGGCGGCTAGAAAAGATGTTGAGAGGGCATTTGGGATTTTGCAATCCCAATTTGCTATTGTGCGAGGGCCATCTAGATTTTGGGATCAAAAGATCCTTTGGTACATCATGACCGCTTGCATGATCATGCATAACATGATCATTGAGAACGAGCGTGGAAAAAATTTAGATTACAACTTCCATCAGTTGATGGGCATTCGTGTTAACCCCATGCGCAAAGAGGAGCGCATCAGACGTTTCATGAAGGTGTACAGCGAGATTAGAGACAGCGATGTGCATGACCAACTCCAGAAAGATTTGATGGAAGAGCATTGGAAATGGCATGGCGAAAGAGCCACATAGATTCATTATTTGTTTCTTCAAAACTATGTTGTATTGTGCAAAACTATGTTGTATTTGTGTTGCATTGCATCTCCTGGATCTGAAGAACTATGTAATATTTTGATATTGTGGACATGCATTTTTTTTGTTATTTTCAAATATATGCGGCTGTACAGTGGCTGGACAGCGGCTGAACAGTAGCCGGGCGGCTGCTGGCCGGTTTTGGACCATGAATTTGGACCATCTATTAGAGTTGCTCTTTTGGACCATGAATTTGGACCATCTGTTGGAGTTGGCCTTTTTTCGGAGCTCCAAAACACACTTTTTGGCGGTCCAAAATTTACATCTCCGGTTTTGGACCGTCAAAATTTGGACCATCTATTGGAGATGCTCTTAGGTCTTCAAATTCGTCAACAGCGCAAATGGCATATTCATATCTCAGGAGAAATACCTCAAGGATGTACTGAGGAAATTCGGCATGCAAGATTGCAAAGGGGTCAAAATTCCAATGCCCACAAATGGCCATCTATGCACTGATGAAAATGGTATTGACTTCGATCAAAAGGTATACCGCTCCATGAATGGTTATTTATTGTATTTATGGGCATCTAGGCCAGATATTATGCTTAGTGTTTGCATGTGTGCCTGATTTCAAGCTACACCGAAGGAATCACACCATAAGGCTGTGAAGCATATTCTTCGACATCTAGCTCACACACCAACACTTGGATTATGGTACCCCAAGGGCTCGGCTTTTGATCTCATTGGATATTCAGACTCCGACTATGCTGGTGATCGTGTGGACCGCAAGTCAACATCAGGCACATGCCATTTCCTCGGACGATCACTGGTCTGTTGGTCCTCGAAGTAACAGAACTGCGTATCACTGTCTACTGCTGAAGCTGAGTACATTGCTGCTAGTTCTTGCTGTGCTCAATTGCTATGGATGAAGCAAACTCTCAAGGACTACGGCGTCAACTGAAGAATGTGCCTCTCTATTGTGACAATGAGAGTGCAATCAAGATTGCTCACAACCCAGTTCAGCACCCGAAGACTAAGCACATTCAAATTCGTCATCATTTTCTTCGTGATCATGTGTGGAAGGGCGACATCTTTATTGAGCATGTACGAACTGAAGAACAGCTAGCCGATATCTTCACTAAGCCCTTGGATGAGAAGAGATTTAGCAAGTTGAGGTGTGAGCTAAATATCCTAGAATCTTCGAATGTTCTTTGAAAAGGACACACATCCTAACACTTATGCAAAATTGATGACTTAGATGTGCAACACACGAAGAAATGTTTTTCTTCAATCAATGAAGACTAACACTCTAAGTGTGAAGAAATTAACAAAGAATTTGACTCTCAGAGCCCTATGACAATTGTACGTGGTGTCTGAAATAACCATTCTTACACGGTGGGTTACGCCACCACCAAAAGTTGAAAATCTTCAATTGAGTTTTTCCTCAGTTTTGAAATTCCTCAGTTGTTCTTTTTCTTCATCTTTGCATTGTCTTCACCATTTCC
>LR880970.1:799331290-799350055 GCA_904067115.1 Aegilops sharonensis
GATAGAAAAGCACATAATTATGACGATATCTAAGGAAATGATCATGAATATAGGCATCACGTCCGTGTCAAGTAGACTGAAACGATTCTGCATCTACTACTATTACTCCACACATCGACCGCTATCCAGCATGCATATATAGCATTAAGTTCATAAAGAACGGAGTAACGCATTAGGCAAGATGATATGATGTAGATGAATTAACTCAAGCAATATGATGAAAACCCCATCTTTTTATCCTCGATGGCAACAATACGATGCGTGCCTTGCTGCCCCTAATGTCACTAGGAAAGGACACCACAAGATTGAACCCAAAGCTAAGCACTTCTCCCATTGCAACCAATCTAGTTGGCCAAACCAAATCGATAGTTCGAAGAGACTTGCAAAGATATCAAATCATGCATATAAGAATTCAGAGGAGATTCAAATAATATTCATCGATAAACTTATCATAAATGCACAATTCATCGGATCTCGGCCAACACACCGCAAAAGAGTATTACATCGAATAGATCTCCAAGAACATCGAGCAGAACTTTGTATTGAGAATCAAAGAGAGAGAGAGAGAGAGATAAGAAGCCATCTAGCTACTAGCTATGGACCCGTAGGTCTGAAGTAAACTACTCATGGATCATCGGAGAGGCAATGGTGTTGATGTAAAAGCCCTCCATGATCGATTCCCCCTCCGGCAGGACGCCGGAAAAGGCCCCAAGATGGGATCTCATGGGTACAGAAGGTTGCGGTGGTGGAAAAGTGGTTTCGTGGCTCCCCTGGATGTTTTTGGGGTATAAGAGCATATATAGGCGAAAGAATTAGGTTAAGAGACGCTCGAGGGGCCCACAAGGTTGGGGGGCGCGCCCCACCCTTGTGGCCGCTTCGAAGCTTCCCTGACTTGTACTCCAAGTCTCCTGGGTGTCTTTTGATCCAAGAAAAATCATGGCGAAAGTTTTATTTCGTTTGGACTCCGTTTGGTATTCCTTTTTTGTGGAACTCTAAACAAGGAAAAAAACAGAAACTGGCACTAGGCTCTAGGTTAATAGGTTAGTCCTAAAAATCATATAAAATAGCATATTAATGCATATAAAACATCCAAAACAGATAATATAATAGCATGGAACAATCAAAAATTATAGATACATTGGAGATGTGTCAACGGCCTAGAGTGGCGAGGGAGGTGGAGCAGCGAGTTGCCTGGCTCATATTCGGCGGGCCACCCAACCAACTTTTATGCCGGAGAACTCCTCTTCCTGCTCGCCGGTTGCCATGAAGAGTGTGAAGAATATGGTTCAAGGAGGAGAAGGGGAGCGGAGGTGTGGTGCAGTGTTTTCCCGGCGTCTGGCCTTGTTTAAATAGTGGGCGGGCGCGAGGAGCCAACCGACGTTATGTTTAATGTCCGCTGGCTCGCGAACGGACGTGTGGCCGAAGTAGGTTTCTCGGCACACACACATGTTTAATGGAGGCAGGCAGGCAGTCTATAGCCATTTGAACGCGGCCATGATGTGCGTTCAGTCGGGCGGTGCTCTCTCGACCGTCGCGCCGCTTCAATGCTGGCAGTGTGAGGCCGCGTCCACTCTAGGTCGGCGTCAATGCGGCCAGCTGACATCGGGCGGGAAAGCACATGGGCGAGGGAGGAGCATTTTCGGTGGGCCAGTTGCCAGACACGGACGTGGCAGCGTTTCGGATGCCCCCCCCCCCCCACACACACACACACTTTGTCTCCGATTTGCGAAAAAATAGGTCTGAACCGCTCGCCGGATCGAGACAGGCTCACGTTGGATGGCAAAACATGTCTGGACCGAGTGATCCGGACTGTTGCGGACAGTTTGAGGGTCGGTGTTGGAGATGCCCTTAGTACTTTTTTTACCTCTCGGTGGCATATATTATATCACAGTAATCATCCTCATGTCCCACACCTCGGATCGTATTGACGTTTGGAATGGTGTTGTACTCTAGGATAGTGAGGGGTATAGTAAAAGCACCTTGCATGTTAAGTATCACTTTATTGTCTAGCCATAGTGAAATATAATGGAATTCAATACAATGCATCACAGATAACTAACAATCCATGTTACATGCCACCTGTTTAACTAGGTGTAATAATCCATCCCTTATTCTGCTAGTGATTCCGATATAACTAAATGTAAAAGGTTTATGTGTCTCTAATGGGGCAACCATCACGCGTGAGATGGAGCCGGTGACGGGGCATGACGCCGATGATGATGGTGGGGATGCGGCACCGGGGTGGGAGTTTCATGATGTATGGGGTCCGGTCCAGAAGGAACCGACATNATAGCCATTTGAACGCGGCCATGATGTGCGTTCAGTCGGGCGGTGCTCTCTCGACCGTCGCGCCGCTTCAATGCTGGCAGTGTGAGGCCGCGTCCACTCTAGGTCGGCGTCAATGCGGCCAGCTGACATCGGGCGGGAAAGCACATGGGCGAGGGAGGAGCATTTTCGGTGGGCCAGTTGCCAGACACGGACGTGGCAGCGTTTCGGATGCCCCCCCCCCCCCACACACACACACACTTTGTCTCCGATTTGCGAAAAAATAGGTCTGAACCGCTCGCCGGATCGAGACAGGCTCACGTTGGATGGCAAAACATGTCTGGACCGAGTGATCCGGACTGTTGCGGACAGTTTGAGGGTCGGTGTTGGAGATGCCCTTAGTACTTTTTTTACCTCTCGGTGGCATATATTATATCACAGTAATCATCCTCATGTCCCACACCTCGGATCGTATTGACGTTTGGAATGGTGTTGTACTCTAGGATAGTGAGGGGTATAGTAAAAGCACCTTGCATGTTAAGTATCACTTTATTGTCTAGCCATAGTGAAATATAATGGAATTCAATACAATGCATCACAGATAACTAACAATCCATGTTACATGCCACCTGTTTAACTAGGTGTAATAATCCATCCCTTATTCTGCTAGTGATTCCGATATAACTAAATGTAAAAGGTTTATGTGTCTCTAATGGGGCAACCATCACGCGTGAGATGGAGCCGGTGACGGGGCATGACGCCGATGATGATGGTGGGGATGCGGCACCGGGGTGGGAGTTTCATGATGTATGGGGTCCGGTCCAGAAGGAACCGACATGGGTGCCACTATGAGGCCTTCCATCACCTCGTCCATCGAAGAAGGCGACGGGGGATGATGACAGTGATGTTTGTGGGACTGTGGTGCTGGGGCGCAATGATCATGGTGTATGGGGTCTGGCCCAGAAGGAACTGGCCTCGGCACTGCCGTGAGGCCTTCCCTCGCCTCCTCCACTGATGGAGACGACGTGCGGAGAGGCGGGGAAGGGATGATAGGGAGCGGTGGTAGAGGGAGGTTTGGTAGTGGGGGCAGAGGGAGGTTTGGTAACGGGGGCAGTGGAAGGTTTGGAAGCGGGGGCAGAGGAGGGTTTGGTAGCGGGGGGAGAGGAAGGTGCGGAAGCGGGGGGAGAGGAAGGTTTGGAAGCGGGGGCAGAGGCAGGTTTGGCAGCGGGGGGAGAGGGAGGGTAGGTACCGGGGGCAGAGGCACGTGTGGAGGCGGGGGGGGGGGGCGGGGGGGCGCCAGGGGGGGGAGTGGATGGTTTGGGAGCGGGGGCAGAGGAAGGTTTGGTAGCGGGGGGAGAGGAAGGTGCGGAAGCGGGGGGAGAGGAAGGTTTGGTAACGGGGGAAGTGGAAGGTTTGGAAGCGGGGGCAGAGGAAGGTTTGGTAGCGGTGGGAGAGGAATGTTTGGAAGTGGGGGCAGAGGAAGATTTGGTAGCGGGGGAAGAGGAAGGTTAGGTACCGGGGGCAGAGGCAGGTTTGGAAGCGGGGGGAAAGGAAGGTTAGGTAGCGGGGGCAGAGGCAGGTTTGGAATCGGGGGTAGTGGGAGGTTTGGCAGTGGGAGAGGAACGCCTGGCACTAGGTCGTCGGGCATGTAAGATGAAGGAGGAGGAATGACATCGCGAGGCATGTGGTTATCAGACTTGTGAGGCGGTGGGGAGGGGATGGTCGACGGTGGGTCACTTGGCATGTGGTTGCGGGGCGGTGGGGAGGGGACGACCGTCCGTGGATCTCCAGGCATGTGGTCGCGGGGCGGCGGAGAAGGAATGACCGGCAGTGGGTCGTCAGGCATGTGGCGCGCGGAAGAGGTCGTGGAGAGCATTAGCGATAGAAAGAGCACAAGGAGCGGCGCGGAGCTCTCGTGCACGAGGGCCATGACTATGTGGTATTGCTTGCAAGATGCAAGCAAGTTTGCTGTGTTCTGTGCTCACTGCAAAGTTGTACGAGGCGAGGTAAATATATAAAGGGCATCAGTGTGAGATTATTTGGTGAGCAATTATAGTCGACTAATTACCGAAGGGTTATCTGTAAGATAAACAGGCAACTAGTGAATGAATTCTAAAAAAAAGAAAAAACAGGCAACTAGTGAATGAATTCTAAAAAAACTATACTAGGAAATGATGTGGATGGGTATTACCTCTCGGCATTAACGCGCGGAGAGGCGTATACGTATTCGTATGAAGGCGCCTTCCACCTTGGAGTACGTATCAGCGAGGATGTGAACTCGTAACACACACATGAGCGATCTCTGTCAAAACAAAACGAGTTAAACTAGCAAGCAGTTTCAGCCTAGCTAGTTACCGACGTTGCAAACCTCTCGAGCTTTCGCTTTCTTCTTGGGATCTCTTTTAAATAAAAATCTTAGATGTGATCAAACACCTTTCAGATTTTGCCTCTCGATGTTATTTTTTCATTGGGCATTTGTCAACATGGCAACACACAGAATCGACTAATCATAGCAGATTGAAAAAACAACTAGTTCAGTCATGGCCAATCGTTCTTATAATTCTACACAAAGATTTGAGCTATGAATCTGAGCATACAGGATAATTATTAGTTCGATCTCATCTTTTAGTCAGACAAGTTCAGACATCTAGTAGTGAATGATTGCACATCAGGTAAAGCGAAAATCAGCTGATCTGAGCAACACAAGAGACCGATCAGTTCGATCTCATCTGTTTTCGTCAAGAAAGACAAGTTCAGTCATCTAGTGAACATTTGTGATCAGATGTAACAAAATCATTCGAACGGGGAAGGAATATTTAATAGCAGTGAAGAAAGAAACAGACAACTTATGCTAGATACCATATTCAAAAGTAGATGTGCAAAAAGCAATATCATGTCCATTCCGTCCACATCTTTTTTGTTTTTTCCTCTTGTATTGTGTCTACGTCACACCAAAACCAATGTTTTTATGCTCTGATAATATCAACGTTTTACTGTGTATGCATAACTAAAATGATGTCGGCGGCCGAAAATGATGACATCGAAGATTCCGAGATCAATACACAAGATTTTTTTTTCAAGTGTCTGGCTTTACTAAACTTAGAATTATAATTCAAGTTTTATTAGCACATAACTTTCTTCTGCTTCCGCTCCCTCTAGCTTTTGTTTCTTTCTTTTTTGCGAAAAGGCTATATATTAAGTAGCATAAAGCCTTGCGAAAAAAACATCCTTATGGAAAATGAAAATTTACATATAAACTTTTGGGTTGTTGAAGACTTCTTTCTCCCGCATTCACCGGTGGCGCATCATGAGCGTAGCTCATTGCCGCTCCTGCTTGTTTAAACCCAAAAGCATGTACAAGTAGCGGCCGAAGGTCATCAATGTAGACCAAAAAATGGTGTCGGCCGCGATCTACATAGCAAAACGCCGCCTTGGAAAAGAAAACGTTGAAGAGGGACCATAGAAAGCCTCAAGTACAGCTAGATGGAGGTGGGTAATGGTGAAAAGTAGTAGTGGGTTGATATTCGTATTTGAGAAAATGCCTATTTATATTTGAAACATCCGCATCCGAAATAAAATAAAAATGAAAGGTATCCAAATTTATGTTGCATATTTTTTTTGAACATCAGTACAGACACAAGCGCTTATATACACGCGCATACACTCAACCCTATGAACGCACACACGCACACCCTATCCCTATGAGCACCTCCGAAAGACTGAGCCGGCATATCATCTTGAGATTTACGAAGTCACCGTAGGCGCCTCGTCGTCGACGGGAACGTCTCCTCCCACTGAATGCGCATCGCCGGAAATCCTGAAATAAATTCAGGAATAAATGCGAGTACCAGGATTTGAACCCTGGTGGGCTGGGGATACCACAGTCCCTCTAACCATCCAACCACAGGTTGGTTCGCAATTTATGTTGCATATTAAATTATAAATATGATATGAGATTTTTGACACACATATGAATATGGAAGTGCATATATCTGTATCCAAATAATTACGTGAGCTAATCTTAGATTATATCTAAGAGAGTGATCCTGCTACTTTTAATTATCTTAACAAGCATGCTTCCACATCACTAAAATAGTTATACTCGTTAGATTTACTATCTAGATGCATTGTCATCCGTTTGATCAGGGGAATCCTCCACCATACAACATGCATTAGTGAATTCTAAGTGGGTATTAAATCACACTAAACTTAGTTACCAACTAACTATTTTTTTAGCCATGCAAGCTGCCACATCATCATGTCATGCATGTAAATTATAAGTTACATTGGTTGCATTAGCATATCCATGCAACACTGCCACATCATCAGTTAATGCATGTAAGTCATTGGTTAATTTTTTGCATTATGTTTTGTGCTGTCATAGACATGGTATATGTGTTGGGTGCTTTGAGCATACCTATATAGTTGATCCTTCATTTTTTTAGAAATGGCACTCTTTTTCTCTATTTAAATCGCTACAACGTACTACTTATTTTTTCTACATACAATCTTTATAGGTATGCTCCTATAAAGTTGATCTTTTACTTTTTTTAGAATTACACTCTTTTAACTACAATCTATTTTTTCTCTTTTATACATGCTTCTGTTATCTGCTTTATATTATTTTAATATTTTTGAAGTTTATATAAAAAAGCTCTTACATTTTATTTTCATTGCTTTTAGTTGTTTATGCAGCACCTAATTATGCATGTCTTTTTAACAAGATTACCGCAGCAACGCACGGGGAATCATCTACTTTAAGCAATACTAGTCCCAGTATGCTAATTATCCAACATAAAATCCTAGGAAGTGGTAATTGTTTTAGTTTATTATGCATTCCTGCAAAAAAAAGAAATTATTATGCATTATAGTAGTATTTATTTATAACATGTCCATGATTGACTTGTTGTGCATCGCAAATTGATTATTTTGTGTCACATAGCTGTTGATTTATTTTATTTTAACTAATATGTCTCTATTATTCGGATCCTTTCCGAATCGAGTAAACACCTGATATGTACCCATATTCAAATAACATCCGCTCCGTATTCGTATTCAGTAAAATCCATATTTGCATTTGTATTTTGTTTTGAAATATAAGAAGTGAGAAGAGCATTATCCAATCTTTTTTCACTCCTAGAGGCGAGGAACACAAATCTCACGTGCTCCCTTTGCTTTTAGTTATGAAAAACTTTTATTGGTTCGCTCTATATTCTTCTACATTTTCTCAATCTCTAGGAAAAACATGACAAGAAGAAAAGAATTAAGATTGTTGTCATTATAGTGCCACCCTTCCATTTATGTCAGAATATTTTCATACAAACAAATTCAGAATTATATAATTCCGTTGAGAAACATTTCATGTAGGGCGGTCTTTTTGTCAATTGCTGTGTTCAATAACAATTTATCCATTACGTCCATGTCTCTTTCTTTTTTTCTTTTTCCCACCATTGTGTCCAAATATTACTAAATCTGATTTTTGTATGCTTTGATAACATCAAACTTTATTTCTTGAGAACACTATCAAAATTATTGAATGGTAATAATCACCAGGCTAGTGTCACCAATGCAGTATGTCTCTCATTTTTATAACAACTAGCTAAATACCAGTGCGTTGCAACGAAGGCAACTTTATTTCTAGTGTTTTAGCGTATGAATTTTAGATGAGTTTGAAATTGAGATACACCGCGGGGAGGTAATTCATAGGCAAAGTAAGAAAAGATACGATACTATTGAGATTGTGTATGTACAATTATGTGAGTTGATTTTGTTGTTTGCTTGAAAGGGATTCTTACTATTGACGATTTATTCGATTTTTGTTGACTGATTTATAAGGGATATCTTTTTTTAGAAACGAGAAGGTGGGGTCAGTTTGAAAAATAATAATGGGGGTTACCGTGTGGTTCTAAAAAATGATGGAAGGGGGGCATGTATTGATAGGAAGGGGCGTGGAAACGGTGAAAGCAAAATGATCAAACTCCCCTTTAATAATAGATACTAGTTAAATACCCATGCGTTGCAAGGGCGAAAATTTATTCTATTGGTTCAGTCGTATGAAATTTTTGATTGGGTTGAGATTAAGATATGCTGTGAGGAGGGAATCCATAGGCAAAGGTAAGGAAGTATGTGATGTCATTGAGATTGAGATCGTGTACATACAACTACGTGAGTTGATTTTGTTGTTTGCTTCAAAGAGATTTCTTGTTATTAATGATTTTTTTATTCCTGTTGATTACTTACAAAGGATTTCTATCTCCAGAAACGAGGAGGTGGAGCGTCAGTTTGATTACTTACAAAATTTGATTTGATATAAATTGTTTTGAATCTGTAGAGGAGAAGATGACAAGAAGAGGCGAATCGAGATTGTTGTCACGATGGCGCCATCCCATTCCATTTTTGTGGAGCTGGGCGAGTCGGCAGGAGTGGTCTTGTCCCCAGCTTTTATTTTTCCTTTGTTTTTCTCTCGATTAATTGTGTCCACGTGCTACACGATCTTATGATGCTCCGGTAATATCGAAGCTTTTACGTACGGAGTACATGGAAACACCCCCAAAATTCAGTGGCAATTCAATTACATATGACAAGCTCCACTCAGGCTTTGTTTGGAATGTCGTTTCGTCTCAAATACACCGGTAGAAAAAAATACAGATCTCCGCTCATCGTTTTGGTTCCGGTTGGAAATCTACTAATGGCCGGTAAGATACACGTGTAAACTAAATACGTCTGTATTTAATTACACCGCATCCAAGTGCGGCCTCAAATTTTTTTTTTTTTACATATGGCAAGTGTCACCGGATCACCAAATCAGCTGAAGTCCACAGCGCCTCGTGGAAGAATCCCACGAGAATCAAACGTAGGTAGACATGTCGTCGCCTACCACTCCAAAATGAGATCGCATAGAAAAATCTTCACCGAGTTGCAGGGGGTCCCACATGGCAGCGACGGCGGGCCAGATTTCTAAACCCGGCTTGGCAGTGGTCAGTGTCCTGCCCACACATTTGGGTAGGTGCAGGACAGCGACGCCGGGGGACCGTGCACCCGCCCCACCACGCCCTCCGTGCACCCGTCCCACGAGCGCCACACCTAACCACCTTCGCGCATACAACCGGGCCCCACCGGGCAGCGGGCGGGCCACCCTCGTGCACCGCGCCCATCCAGCGGGAGTGGTTGGTGGAGTCAGATCTCCTATAAACCCACTCGCCACCAGCCGCTACCCGTCGTCCACCGGCCCGCCCGCCCGCCGCGACGCCATTAGCAGAGCAGTGGGAAGGTTCTAGAGGAAGAGGAAGAGGAAGATGAAGGTGGTCGAGAAGATCCAGGAGGCGGCGGCGAATGGCCGGACCGTCTTCTCCTTCGAGTACTTCCCGCCCAAGACGGAGGAGGGCGTGGAGAACCTCTTCGAGCGGATGGACCGCATGGTGGCGCACGGCCCCAACTTCTGCGACATCACCTGGGGCGCCGGCGGATCCACCGCCGACGTCACCCTCGACATCGCCAACCGCATGCAGAACATGGTACGCGCGTCTCCCTCGGCCCGTCAACCGCCGCCTGCTGCGCCCCCTCCGCGCGCGCGCGATCTGATCTGATCTGCTCTGCTCTGCTCTGTTTCGGCGCGCGCCTTCCGCCGGCGAGAACGGCTCGATCCGGCTCGAATTTAGGCGGAATGCGAGGTTCTGTAGTTCGTGCGGGGGTGCTCTACTGGGAAGCATGCTCGGTTTGGGGCGATTGGATTTGCTTCATTCCGCGAATTGTCGTTTCGTCTCGATAGAGTTTGGTGGAATAGTAATTAGTTTAGATTGCTTTTACTCCAATTTCAAAATTGAGCGGGCGCATTTGGTGCGAACAGCTGATTTAGGTAGAAATGGAACTGAGGCCAAGTAGGAGTTCATCTGCTTCCATATGGTTTAGTTAGTTGATTTGTGTTTTTGATTAATGCTGATCGTGTTTAAGAGACAATTATTGCTAATTTATGCTTCGACGTGAGCAGGGGAGTGTTATAGACATGGTATATTATTATTTTTTATGCTCGCACAATGCTTAGTTCAGCGCACATTTAAGCTATGGAATGGAAGGGGTTTTGTTGAGTCACATTGACTCACTGAGTTCTTCCATTTTGACTCAGTCAACACTTTCAGTAAGGGGCTTGTTGCTTACTTGCTTTCTGAGTTTTTCTGGGATGAGTCATTTTGTTAGGATTTCCTGTCTGGGTTTCATGGCATCGTGGTCTGAATTTCTTATGTCATGTGCTCAATGTTGGGTGTATCTATGTGGGGACAGAGAAATGTACAATTGTTAATGTGTAATTCCATGGAAAGTAGTGACTGTTTTTATTTTAAGTTTGGAAGAAGACACTCATTTGATAGTATTAAAGTTTACTGCAAACGTTCTGTCATGCCAATATGTTGTTCTGCATAATTTCAAATCAATTTCTGAGGCTTCTTTTAAATTTCAATGATTCTATGCATTGCTGCCATAAATATTGTCGGGGCTTTTAATATTTCCTTGTTATGATTTTGCAGGTATGCGTGGAAACGATGATGCACTTGACGTGCACCAACATGCCAGTGGAGAAGATCGATAATGCTTTGGATACCATTAAGTCCAATGGGATTCAAAATGTTCTGGCACTTAGAGGAGATCCTCCACATGGCCAGGACAAATTTGTTCAAGTTGCTGGTGGATTTTCTTGTGCTCTAGATCTGGTAAGCACCCCTTACTTCTTCCAACAGATTGAATGTAATTAAGTCTTATTATATTGGAGGGGCATGGACATGACGGCAAGCTGATTGCTGTTGCTTCTGATATCTAGGATTTCAGATGTTGAGTCCTGATGCCTTCTGTTTTCCAATTGCAGGTGGAGCACATTAAAGCCAAGTACGGTGATTACTTTGGCATAACTGTCGCTGGCTATCCAGGTTAGCAAAACTTAGCTTCTCTCTACAGTCGGTGGACAGTTTCAATGTTACAAATTATAATTGTCATTTCTGTTTTTAAAATGTCAGAGGCACACCCTGAGGTAATACTAGGCGAGGAAGGTGCTACGGAGGAAGCATATAGCAAAGATCTTGCTTACTTGAAGAGAAAGGTTCTCTTCAATCTTGTTGGTTCTTTTAGTTGAAAATGAAAACTGTATGGTTGCTAACTCTGTTGATCGATGCCTGGACATGGTCTTGCATAGAATCTTCTTCCCTAATGATGTAGCCTGTTGCATACCCTACGTACTTGTTGAGTATAAAATTGCTCTTTGTCAGCTTCATTCTCAACCTACATTTTCTCTGCAGGTTGATGCTGGCGCTGACGTTATAGTCACCCAGCTTTTCTATGATACCGATATCTTTCTCAAGTTTGTGAACGACTGCCGTCAAATTGGTATAACCTGCCCTATCGTTCCTGGCATAATGCCAATAAATAACTACAAAGGATTTGTGCGCATGACCGGATTCTGCAAAACTAAGGTATGGTGTGTTGCTGTAGCTCCATCACAAGTAATGACATGGATGAAAGTGTATCTGATCTGTCCCCCCTTTGGATTCACATCTTTCCCCAAAACACATGGAAAATTGGTTTATTCTGTCATTATATAAATTTACAGGACTGAAAAAAAGACATGTTTTAGGTAATGGTACCTTCATTATCTCCCTTTTGTGCTATATTGACTTTGTATCAATATAGCACCCTTGCCCTCGATTTCTTTGGAATTTTCCATGGCCATTGCACCGTATTTTGAACTGGGATTCATGGGAGCACCTGAAGGGGTGGATTGCTTCTGATACACCTTTTTTATGGAGATAATCCAACACACATCGAACATATAAAATGTGTAGAATCTGATATTTTATTCATTTACTGAATTTCGGATTGTGGTACTATTACTAACAGAATGCCACTTCAAATGTAAAAACAGATTCCAGCTGAGATTACTGCTGCCTTGGAACCTATTAAAGACAATGAGGAGGCTGTGAAAGCATATGGAATCCACCTTGGTACTGAGATGTGCAAGAAAATTTTGGCTAGTGGGATCAAGACTTTGCACCTGTACACACTAAACATGGAGAAGACTGCTTTGGCAATTCTGATGGTGATTTCCTTGCCTTGCTCGATTTAATATTTTGTTCTGACGAGTTTCTAATGGCTAACTTTTTTTTTTCAGAATCTTGGATTAATAGAGGAATCCAAGCTTTCAAGAACATTACCTTGGAGGCCACCAACTAATGTTTTCCGTGTCAAAGAGGATGTTCGCCCTATATTTTGGTATTTTTTTTTCTGAATTTTTCTCTGTGAAAGCTGATTGATTATTAGTACTACACATATACTCATTCAGTCTTGTCTATGATATAACTGAGCAGGGCCAACAGACCAAAGAGTTACATTTCAAGGACCACTGGTTGGGATCAATACCCACATGGACGGTGGGGTGATTCCAGGAACCCATCATACGGAGCACTTAATGATCACCAGGTAATTTCATTGCCTTGTTGTTTGAATCTACAATAATGGTATGCACAACACAACAGTTTTGCACAGACACTGCACGCAACATCTTCATAACACTCTAAATCCAGAATCAATACAACTTGTAGACTTCTGTTAAAAGAAAATACAACTTGTAGACTCTGTCTTCCAGAAAGAAATATAGTTGAAAGTGAACATTTAAATAAGATACAGAAATATTGGTTCAGCAGAAACTATTGGTTGTCCAACACTCTTGTTGATGGTCTCTGTCTCTTAGTTTTCTACGAAAAGAAACATTTATCTGTTTCTTAGTACCAATTCAACCATCTGCCCAATGCAACATAATTCAGTTGCTTGGCATTGACTATTCACTGTTTCAAAGATTACCTATAGTAGTCGGCCTGCTTTTTTGTGATTTAAATTTCATAAAGTTATAGTTGTATGCGATAACATATCTGCTCTTTCACAGTTCACACGGCCACGTGGACGTGGTAAGAAGCTCCAAGAGGAATGGGCTGTTCCACTGAAATCTGTGCAAGACATTAATGAGGTAACTCTTGAACTACATGATAGTAATACTATTGCTCTGTATGCCATACAAACAATTTCAAGGTGTCAATGTTTTTGCTAACCGCCTCTCTCGCCTACAGCGGTTCGTGAGCTTCTGTGAAGGAAAACTTAAAAGCAGCCCATGGTCTGAGTTAGATGGTCTTCAACCCGAGACGACGATAATTGACGATCAGCTGGTGAAGATTAACTCAAAGGGTTTCCTTACCATCAACAGCCAACCTGCTGTAAATGCAGAGAAATCTGAGTCTCCTAGTGTTGGTACGTCAAATCTGCTTCGCTGTATGCTTGGTCTTCTTCTGGTACTGCTGGGGCAAGGTTTAGGCAGAGATGATATTCTCAGACATAAATAAAACCCTTCAATCCTTGTTTTAGTAATTCTTTCTTTACCTCCTTGGGTCATTAGTTTTTCTGCCGCTCTTTATGGTGTGTGCCTTACCAAACCTGCTCTATTTCTGTTCTGTTCTGCAGGATGGGGCGGCCCAGGAGGCTATGTTTACCAGAAGGCCTACGTCGAATTCTTCTGCGCTAAGGAGAAGCTGGGCCAACTCATCGAGAAGAGCAAGGCATTCCCTTCCCTCACGTACATCGCCGTGAACAAGGAAGGGGAATCGATCTCCAACATCCCTGCAAACGCTGTGAACGCTGTCACATGGGGTGTGTTCCCCGGCAAGGAGATCATCCAGCCTACCGTCGTTGACTCTGCGAGCTTCATGGTCTGGAAAGATGAAGCGTTTGAGATCTGGTCCAGGGGATGGGCCTGCCTGTTCCCAGAGGGCGACTCGTCCAGGGAGTTGCTAGAGCAGGTACTTTCAGATCACCCATCGCTCTTTCTTGCGCTAGTAACAGGCTCAAAGAAACTTTTTGTGCGGATAAATGCTTTGCATTTAGCTAATACTCCTCCCGTTTCTAATTATAAGCCTTTTTAGAGATTTCAATACGGACTACATACGGATGTATATAGACGTATTTTGTTGTGTAGATTCACTCATTTTGCTCCGTATGTAGTCCATATTGGAATCTCTAAAAGGGCTTATATTTAGGAACGTATGTAATCCATATTGGAATCTCTAAAAGGGCTTATATTTAGTTACGGAGGGTGTAGTTACAAGTCTTGATATCTCCCAGCTTTTGCTAAAAACTTGTCTTTAATAGAGAGACACCTTTCAGACAATCAGCTAATACTAATACTCCCTCCGTTCCTAAATATTTGTCTTTTTAGAGATTTCAAATGGACTACCACATACGGATGTATATAGACATATTTTAGAGTGTAGATTCACTCATTTTGCTCCGTATGTAGTCACTTGTTGAAGTCTCTAGAAAGACAAATATTTTTGAACGGAGGGAGTATATTACAATTGTTTTGGTACCACATGCTCTCTGAACCATAATCTAACCATTTCCACCTGGCCTCCATTATACTCCCTCCGTTCCTAAATAATTGTCTTTCTAGCCATCTCAAATGGACTACAACATACAGACGTATGTAGACATGTTTTAGAGTGTAGGTTCACTCATTTTGCTCCGTATGTAGTCACTTGTTGAAATCTCTAGAAAGACAATTATTTAGGAACGGAGGGAGTATAACACATCTACCTAAGTTCCATTGACACTCCAATATATTGCTATTTCTGAAATGCTGCAAAGATAATGTCGATACCCACAGCAAGCAGATAACATGTCTGTAGGGGGTTTCACTGACATCTTTCTTGCTCTTCACTTGCAGATTCAGAAGAGCTATTACTTGGTCAGCCTTGTGGACAATGACTACATCAGCGGGGACCTCTTTGCTGCATTCAAGGAGATCTAATTTCGATGATACCTTACAGTATGTCGTGTTTGACTGCCCTTCGCTAGTCCTGTAATATGATTTGTCGTGATTTCTGTCGATTTATCCAAACCACTCAATATGAATAAGAATTTTCGATCTATGTTCTTTCTTTGTCTGCAGTCTCTCCCCTTGTCTAGCTTATTTGTTACCTAGGTTTATTTTCCCCGAAGATGAGTTGAAGCTTTTTTAATGTATATATGTGGTAATACAGTTTACCGCCACGACAGAAGCTCGGTTCTTTACTTGGGTTATAATTTCAAACGAGAACCACTCATCTATGAAGGATTGAAGATGTCAACTAGGGAGAGAGAGGGGGGGGGGGGGGGGGGGGGAGGGGGGGGGGAGGTGGGAGGGGAGAGGGGGCAGGGGGGGGGGGGAGGAGGGGGGGGGGGGGGGGGGGGGAGGGGGGGGGGAGGTGGGAGGGGAGAGGGGGCAGGGGGGGGGGGGAGGAGGGGGGGGGGGGGGGGGGGGGAGGGGGGGGGGAGGTGGGAGGGGAGAGGGGGCAGGGGGGGGGGGGAGGAGGGGGGGGGGGGGGGGGGGGGAGGGGGGGGGGAGGTGGGAGGGGAGAGGGGGCAGGGGGGGGGGGGAGGAGGGGGGGGGGGGGGGGGGGGGAGGGGGGGGGGAGGTGGGAGGGGAGAGGGGGCAGGGGGGGGGGGGAGGAGGGGGGGGGGGGGGGGGGGGGAGGGGGGTGGGGTGTGTTGGGGGTGTGTTTGTTGGTTTGAATAGGCGACTACGAATTGTAATCTTTTTGCAGGTGATTTTAGATATTTGTAGAATTATAAGTTCTCTACAAATGTAACTAACCCAAGATAATATATGATAAGCCATTTAGCAACCTAAATTAGTTATAAAAGTAATAAGAGATAGGAAAAAGTTGGCATGAGCGATGATGTATCTGTTCATGTCCTTGGAGGGGAAGCTAATCTTTGTTGGAGGGAGTGTGGGATTTTTTTTTTGCTTTGTTTGGTACATAATGAAAATTAGTTCGGGATGGAGCCTAATGACAAATTAACAAGACCCACCATCAACACAAATCGGTGAGAGTTGGCTTCCTCAACTCTCATTCCTCTTCTCACTTAAACTCCCATTCCCTCTAAACAATCAGTGGACTTTTAATCCCCTCACCCTCAACTCTCATTCTTCACCTCTAATTCTCACGAACCAAAGAAACCGACTGATAAAAAAAAACAAACAAACCGACCTTGGCCTTAATGTTTACCTACAACCTTAACAAACTCCATGGTAATCCACAATTTGAAGCTCATCGGGGACACTGACGCCAGTCCAAGAGTAAAAAAATAAAATCAAAGAGTCTTGGAAACTTGCTCAAATGCTCAAATCTTTCATCAGCCAAAAGAGGAGGAATAGTTGGATCTCAACTTGCTTTAGCTTCCATCTCAAATCTCCCTCCTAGTCCCCAAGACAAGAATAGCTCAAATGTGCCCAAGGAAGTGTGAGGGAATAACAATGGGTGTTAGATATGAAAATATGATCAAAGGGGAGAAGGGTATTTAGGCGGCTAAAACTATAAAATTTTCATATTTTTCTTAGTTACGAATCTCTGAAAATATACAAAATGGTTCAGAAAACAGCATCCGAAAAACTGCTCCCCCAAAAGCCGTGCCGCCGAGCCTCCGCCTGCTAGTGAATTTAAAAAGCAGAAAGGACACCCGCCGTCCACACATGCATGCACGTTCCACATAGCACAGGAGCATTATCAACGGCGCACTGCACTCACTCACATGCCCTTTTTCTGTGTCGATGTCCACTTCACAGAGATACCATCACGGATGAGCACGGCGACGCTGCAACGTGACTATTTACGCGATGGGTGTGTCTAGGTCTTGAGACTTAACCAAGTCTAAGCCAACTGATATACTCCCTCCGTTACAGAGTCAAAAAACGTCTTATATTATGGGACAGAGGGAGTAACAAGCAAAAAAGGAAAAAAAACCCGGAAAAGATCTCAATCGTAAGATCTGTTAAGTCTCAGTCAACTGAGACTTAACAATCCCGTTACACAATACTACATATTCTGTACTACATGTACTCATGGAATTCACCAGAAATTTCTTGAACAGTTTTAATTTTGCTAGGCACTGTGTAATGCTAGCTAATCCGAATCAAAATAAAAAGCCCAGCAGCGAAACAAGCATAGCCGCCGTCTGGTGCTGTTAGTGGATTAAAAAAAATGTTCACGGTTTTATAATTTTTTTTTGAAATTTTGAAAATAAATGTTCGGGAAATCAAAAACATTGAATGATTTTTAAAAAATTTCCTGTATTAAAAATGTTAATTTTTTTAAAAAAAGTCAATTAAAAATGTTTATGAATGGAAAAATATCTTTAAAATTCAAAAACTATTCATGACTTACAAAATAGCTTATTCTCATAAAATGTTTGCTGATTCAAAAAAATGCTCATGCATTTCAAAAAAATGTTCGTTAAATAAAAAAAATGTTCGTGGATTTTAAAAATTGTTCCAGCAATTTCAGAAACGCCCATTAAAACCAGATTGAGAGGAAAGAAAACATCGATAATGAGAGAGAGAGAGAGAGAGAGCGAGAGAGAGAGAGACCTTAGGACTAATCACATTTAATGGCCCAGACTATCTGCACCCCTTCATCAATTGGATAGGTGAAGCGACAGTTGTTGCTTAGACGGTGGCTTTAGTCTTGCTGTTGTATGGCTTTGTAAGATCTTGTGAGAATAATTAATAAAGTGACCGTATGCATTGCCCAGATGCAGAGGCTGGGGGTCATCCTCCTTTTTAAAAAAAAATAATCACATTTAAACACGTTTTCGTTGCATCGGCAATACAAATATAATGCCATGTTGAAATAAATGACATGGACCTACTAGGATCTTGAGTCATGGTTATTAGACTAAGAGCTTGTGTTATTAAGTTTTAAAAAAAAGCTTGTGTTATTTTCTCTCCTATTACAACGCATGGGCTCTTTTTTGCTAGTAAAATAAAAAGCCCAGCAGCGAAACGAGCACAGCCATCTGGTGGTGTCCACGTCCGATGACCCAGATTGCAGCCCATCGCCCAAACACGCAGTGCCCAGCCCACGCTTGCCCCCATTTCTACCGATCGCTGCAGCCTGTTGCCCTGTTCGCTTCGCCCCTTCCCACCACGCTCTCTCCTGCCGCCGTGCGTGCCCTAGTGCGCGACTCATCACCGACCAGGGCGCCTCCTCGCCGCCTGCCGATTCCTTCCCATCTGCCTCTGCCGGCCGCCGCCTGTCCCGTTTCCCTGCTCTACACATCGGAGTACATCACACACACGGTCGGTCGATCGTCTGATAAGATTTCTTAATCCATTTGCACCACTAGACTTGTTCTGCTGAGTTGTTTTTCTCCATGTGAGTACCCGACATTTTAAGTATGGCTCGCTGACGGAACTATTCTCCTCCATCTTACAACTGTAAAACTTGTTGGAGACTTCATATCTCTCGACCCGGGCATGAGCTTGAAAAACCATTCTCAGCTCTTGGAACATCTCATATGCTCCGTGCTGCTCGAAACGCTTTTGGAACCCCGGTTCGAAGCTTTAAAGCATGCCGCACTGAACCAGGGAATAATCATCAACATGCGACTGCCAAGCCACTAGTGCAGAACCGGGCAATAGCACTGAGGCCCTTTAGT
>LR880970.1:799361634-799394664 GCA_904067115.1 Aegilops sharonensis
GGGCGAGGGAGAGGGGTTAGAGGGGGAGAGCTCACAGCGGGGCGACGGCGACGGCCGGGGGCAGCGACGGGCCGGGGCGTGACGCGCGGGGGCGGCGACGCAGGGACGGCGCGACGGGGACGGGCCCGGGGCGGCGACGGGGACGGGGGCGGCGATGGCGACGGGGGCGGCGACGGCGACGGGGTCGGTGACGGCGTCGATCGATCGGGGCGGGCGGTTCAATGGGGAAACAGAGGAAGAAACAGAGGGAGAATGAAATTTTTCGAAGTGTTGTATATATAGAAGGCACCTTTAGTACCGGTTGGAGCCACCAACCGGTACTAAAGGTCTGTTTTGGCCAGCCCAAGCAGCGGGAAGCGACCCCCTTTAGTACCGGGTGGTGGCACAAACCGGTACTAAAGGCCCCCCTTTAGTACCGGTTTGTGCCACCACCCGGGTACTAAAGGGGGTGCGCTGGCACAGGTGCGGTGCGGCAAGTTTAGTCCCACCTCGCTAGCCGAGGGGCGACCACACTGGTTTATAAACCCCCGTGCGGTCGCTCTCTCGAGCTCCTCTCCAAAGCAGGCCTATTGGGCCTACGTGTTCTTTGCTGCCCTGTGGGTCCACTTGGCCTTTGCGGGCCTGCATCCTGGCCCAACAACAGGTTGGGTTTCTAGTCGTATGCAGGCCGCTCTGGCCTAGTAGGCGGGTTTTTTTTTGCTTTATTTGTTTTTGTGTTGTTTTTTTTGTGTATTTAGTGTTTCTTTGTGAATATTTTTGCTTTAGGTACAAAAAATTACAAACTTTCTGTTAGTGCCCGTAGTTTTCAAATTTGAATAGTTTAAATTTTGAATTATTTGAAATTAGTGTGAATCACTAGTTTGTGAATAATTTAACTTTAAAAATCAGTAAAGGCATGAAAGAATTTGTTTGCACATAAAATTTCTTCGCATTTCAAATGCCAAAACACATAGCTACCCTAACTATTACAGAGATTCCCCTCTGGGTGTGAAACACAGAAGAAAGTGATGATAGTGAAGCCGATCACATCCCAGATCTTTGGGTGTGAAACTTTTTCTTCGCGTGTGTCCCTTTGCGCCGTAATCATGGAAAATCTTCATCATTTAACGGGATGCTCGGGTCAATATTCACTGTGAATGGAGAAATTTCATCAAACTTTTCATAATCTTCTGACTTGTCTGTCTTGTCATCCACTCCCACGATGTTTCTCTTCCCAGAAAGAACTATGTGCCACTTTGGCTCATCGTACGATGCATTCGCTTCCTTATCTTTTCTTTTTCTTGGCTTGGTAGACATGTCCTTCACATAGAAAACCTGTGCCACATCATTGGCTAGGACGAATGGTTCGTCTGCATACGCAAGATTGTTGAGATCCACTGTTGTCATTCCATACTGCGTGTCTTCCTTACCCCGCCTCGTGTCATATTGACCCATTTGCACCGAAACAAAGGGACCTTTAAACCACGTCGATAGTCAAGTTCCCATATGTCCTGTATATAACCATAATATGTTTCCTTTCCCGTCTTGGTTTCTGCATCAAAACGGACACCACTGTTTTGGTTGGTGCTCTTCTTATCTTGGGCGATCGTGTAAAATGTATTACCATTTATCTCGTACCCTTTGAAAGTCATTATATTCGAAGATGGTAACTGGGACAGCAAGTACAGGTCATCTTCAATAGAGGTGTCATGCATGGTACGTGTCTGCAACCAGCTGGCGAAACTCCTGGTTTGTTCACGTGTAATCCAGTCATGAGACCGCTCCGGGTGTTTGGAGCGTAGCAAATTCTTGTGTTCATCCATATACGGAGCCACCAAGGCGGAATTCTGTAGAACTGTGTAGTGTGCTTCAGTGAGAGAATGTCCGTCCATACATATTATTTGTTCCCCTCCTAGCGTGCCTTTTCCATCCAGTCTGCCCTTATGCCGCGATTCAGGAACACCAATCGGCTCAAGGTCAGGAATAAAGTCAATACAAAACTCAATGACCTCCTCATTTTGATGGCCCTTGGAGATGCTTCCTTCTGGCCTAGCACGGTTATGAACATATTTCTTTAAGACTCCCATGAACCTCTCAAAGAGGAACATATTGTGTAGAAATACAGGACCCAAAACGTTAATCTCTTCGCATAGGTGAACTAGGACGTGCGTCATGATGTTGAAGAAGGATGGTGGGAACACCAACTCGAAACTGACAAGAAATTGCACCAAATCATTCTGTAACCTTGGTATGATTTCTGGATCGATTACCTTCTGAGAAATTGCATTGAGAAATGCACATAGCTTCACAATGGCTAATCGAACGTTTTCCGGTAGAAGCCCCCTCAATGCAACCGGAAGCAGTTGCGTCATAATCACGTGGCAGTCATGAGACTTTAGGTTCTGGAACTTTTTCTCTGCCATGTTTATTATTCCCTTTATATTCGATGAGAAGCCAGACGGTACCTTAATACTGAGCAGGCATTCAAAGAAGATTTCCTTCTCTTCTTTGGTAAGAGCGTAGCTTGCATGACCCTGATATATGCCGTCTTCTCCATGCATACTTGCTGGTCCTCCCGTGCCTCAGGTGTATCTTTTGTCTTCCCATACACGCCCAAGAAGCCAAGCAGGGTCACGCAAAGATTCTTCGTCACGTGCATCACGTCGATTGCGGAGCGGACCTCTAGGTCTTTCCAATATGGCAGGTCCCAAAATATAGATTTCTTCTTCCACATGGGTGCGCGTCCGTCAGCGTCCTTTGGAACAGGTTGTCCGCCAGGACCCTTTCCAAATATCACCTTCAAATCCTTGACCATATCATGTACATCAGCACCAGTACGGTGGCGAGGCTTCGTCCGGTGATCCGCCTCACCTTTGAAATGCTTGCCTTTCTTTCTTACGGGATGCCTGCTCGGAAGAAATCGATGATGTCCCAGGTACACATTCTTCATACAACTATTCAAATATATACTGTCGGTATCATCCAAACAGTGCGTGCATCCGCGGTATCCCTTGTTTGTCTGTCCTGAAAGGTTACTGAGAGCAGGCCAATCATTGATGGTCACGAACAGCAACGCCTTTAGGTCAAATTCTTCCCCCATGTGCTCATCCCACGCACGTATACTTGTTCCATTCCACAGTTGTAAGAGTTCTTCAACTAATGGCCTTAGGTACACATCAATGTCGTTGCCGGGTTGCTTAGGGCCTTGGATGAGCACTGGCATCATAATGAACTTCCGCTTCATGCACAACCAAGGAGGAAGGTTATACAAACATAGAGTCACAGGCCAGGTGCTATGGTTGCTGCTCTGCTCCCCAAAAGGATTAATGCCATCTGCGCTTAGACCAAATCATACGCTCCTTGCGTCATCTGCAAACTCCTTCCCGTACTTTCTTTTGATTTTTCTCCACTGCGACCCGTCAGCTGGTACTCGCAACTTTCCGTCTTTCTTACGGTCTTCTCTGTGCCATCGCATCGCCTTGGCATGCTCTTTGTTTTGGAACAAACGTTTCAACCATGGTATTATAGGAGAATACCACATCACCTTGGCAGGAATCTTCTTCCTGGGGCGCTCGCCCTCGACATCACCATGCTCATCGCGGCTGATCTTATAGCGCAATGCACCACATACCGGGCAAGCGTTCAAATCCTCGTACTCACCGCGGTAGAGGATGCAATCATTAGGGCATGCATGTATCTTCTGCACCTCTAACCCTAGAGGGCAGACAGCCTTCTTTGCTTCGTACGTACTCTCGGGCAATTCGTTGTCCTTTGGAAGCATATCCTTTATCATTACCAGCAACTTTCCAAATCCCTTGTCAGATACACCATTCTCTGCCTTCCATTGCAGCAATTCCAGTGTGGTGCCCAGCTTTTTCTTGTCACCTACGCAATTCGGGTACAACAATTTTTTGTGATCCTCTAACATGCGCTGCAACTTCTTCTTCTCCAAATCACTTGCGCAGTTTCTCTTTGCATCGGCAATGGCCCGACCTAGATCATCAACGGGCTCATCTGATGCCTCTTCTTCAGCTTCTTCCCGCATTGCCGGCCCAGCTTCTTCCCGCATTACCGGCTCAGCTTCTTCCCCCATTGTTGTATCATCGTATTCAGGGAACCCATGGCCAAGATAGCTGTCGTCGTCCTCTTCTTCTTCATTGTCTTCCATCATAACCCCTCTTTCTCCGTGCTTGGTCCAAACATTATAGTGGGGCATGAAACCGGACTCAAGAAGGTGGACGTGAATGGTTCTTGACGTAGAGTAATTGCGACCATTGTTACAGCCAGCACATGGACAAGGCATAAAACCATCCGCCCGCTTGTTTGCCTCAGCCGCAAGCAGAAAAGTATGCACGCCCTCAACGAACTGGGGAGAGCATCGGTCATCGTACATCCATTGCCGGCTCATCTTCATTACACAACACCGAATAGACCAAATTAATACAAGTTCATACAACACTTAAATGCAACAAACAAATAACTCTCTAGCTAAAGCATTTAAATGCAACAACAAATGAGATCAAGATCGCAACTAAGGTAACAATTGATCCAACAGCATAATGATACCAAGCCTCACTATCGATGGCATATTTTCTAATCTTTCTAATCTTCAAGCGCATTTTCTCCATCTTGATCTTGTGATCATCGACGACATCGACAACATGCAACTCCAATTCCATCTTCTCCCCCTCAATTCTTTTCAATTTTTCTTTCAAGTACTCGTTTTCTCTTTCAACTAAATTTAACCTCTCGACAATAGGGTCGGTTGGAATTTCCGGTTCACATACCTCCTAGATAAAAATATCTATGTCAACTTGATGGGCATAATTTGTCATAAACACGAAATGCAACAAATAGTTTTAAAAGAGAATATACCACATCCGAATCATAACAAGGACGAGGGCCGACGGGGACGGATATCAAAACCATGGCACTATGTATAACNAACAAGGACGAGGGCCGACGGGGACGGATATCAAAACCATGGCACTATGTATAACAAACAACGTACGGGTAAGATAATTATTATACGAGTAACTATATATCCAAATCACACAAACATCAATTTTTTATATAAAATTTCATGAACAAGAGGCTCACCACAAGGTGGTGCCGGCGACGGGACGGTGCGGGCGATCGACGGTGGTTACGACAGAGATTTAGAAGGCACTAAGTAAACCACACCTACATATGCAAACTAAGTGTTATTTTGACCTCCAATTGCATATAAATCAAATACTAGCACATATATATATATATCCTCCCAAATTACTAAACTCACAAATTAATAACTATATAAAGCATTGCAAGAGCTAATCTAGCAATGAGAGATGAAAGGACAAAGTTGCTAACCTTTGTGATCACTTGAATGGATGGGGGCCTTCAAATCTTGACAAATTTTGGGCAAAATGTGTGATGAGCTCGAGGGGAGAAGAGGAAGAACAGAGAGGAGAGGAGAGGGGAAAGGGGGAAGAACAGAGCGAGCTGGACGAAGGGTTTATATGCAGGAGGACCTATAGTACCGGTTCGTGACACGAACCGGTACTAAAGGTGCTGGAGGGGGCCCAGACTGACAACATCCTGCCACCACCATCATTAGTACCGGTTCGTGGCATGAACCGGTGCTAAAAGTTAGCCACGAACCGGTACTAATGAGAGCGGCCCGGCTAGCCGTTGGAACTGGCACTAATGTATACATTTGTGCCGGCTCTAATATAAACCGGCACTAATGTGCTTCACGTTTGACCCTTTTTCTACTAGTGAGCGTTCATAACGTCTTGGTTCGCTGGGGTAGGTGCTTCACCTAGCGGTGCTTCAAGGACATATGCTTTCTTGGCAGCTATGAGGATGATCCTCAAGTTCCGGACCCAGTATGTATAGTTGCTACCATCGTCTTTCAGCTTGGTTTTCTCTAGGAACGCGTTGAAGTTGAGGACAACATTCACGTGGGCCATTTGATCTACAAGTCATATTGTAAAGATTTTTAGACTAAGTTCATGACAATTAAGTTCATCTAATCAAATTATTTAATTAACTCCCACTCAGATAGACATCCCTCTAGTCATCTAAGTGATACACGATCCGAGTCAACTAGGCCGTGTCCGGTCATCACGTGAGACAGACTAGTCATCATCGGTGAACATCTTCATGTTGATCGTATCTTCTATACGACTCGTGTTCAACCTTTCGGTCTCTTGTGTTCTGAGGCCATGTCTGTACATGCTAGGATCGTCAAGTCAACCTAAGTGTTTTTGCATGTGTAAAACTGGCTTACACCCGAACAACGAACTTTCACAGTGGCGCATAGTTAGGGGGAACACTTTCTTGAAATTATTATGAGGGATCATCTTATTAATGCTATTGTCGTTCTAAGAAAATAAGATGCAAAAACATGATAAACATCAAATGCAATCAAATAGTGACATGATATGGCCAATATCATTTTGCTCCTTTTGATCTCCATCTTCGGGGCGCCATGATCATCATCGTCACCGGCATGACACATGATCTCCATCATCGTGTCTTCATGAAGTTGTCTCGCCAACTATTACTTCTACTACTATGGCTAACGGTTTAGCAATAAAGTAAAGTAATTACATGGCGTTATTCATTGACAGCAGGTCATACAATAAATTAAGACAACTCCTATGGCTCCTGCCGGTTGTCATACTCATCGACATGCAAGTCGTGATTCCTATTACAAGAACATGATCAATCTCATTNACGTGAGACAGACTAGTCATCATCGGTGAACATCTTCATGTTGATCGTATCTTCTATACGACTCGTGTTCAACCTTTCGGTCTCTTGTGTTCTGAGGCCATGTCTGTACATGCTAGGATCGTCAAGTCAACCTAAGTGTTTTTGCATGTGTAAAACTGGCTTACACCCGAACAACGAACTTTCACAGTGGCGCATAGTTAGGGGGAACACTTTCTTGAAATTATTATGAGGGATCATCTTATTAATGCTATTGTCGTTCTAAGAAAATAAGATGCAAAAACATGATAAACATCAAATGCAATCAAATAGTGACATGATATGGCCAATATCATTTTGCTCCTTTTGATCTCCATCTTCGGGGCGCCATGATCATCATCGTCACCGGCATGACACATGATCTCCATCATCGTGTCTTCATGAAGTTGTCTCGCCAACTATTACTTCTACTACTATGGCTAACGGTTTAGCAATAAAGTAAAGTAATTACATGGCGTTATTCATTGACAGCAGGTCATACAATAAATTAAGACAACTCCTATGGCTCCTGCCGGTTGTCATACTCATCGACATGCAAGTCGTGATTCCTATTACAAGAACATGATCAATCTCATTCATCACATCCTTTTGGCCATATCACATCACACGGCATATGCTACAATAACAAGTTAGAAGTCCTCTAATTGTTGTTGCAAGTTTTTACGTGACTGCTATAGGTTTCTAGCAAGAACGTTTCTTACCTACGCCAAAACCACAACGTGATATGCCAATTTCTATTTACCCTTCATAAGGACCCTTTTCATCAAATCCGATCCGACTAAAGTGGGAGAGACAAACACCCGCTAGCCACCTTATGCAACTAGTGCATGTCAGTCGGTTGAACCTGTCTCACGTAAGCGTACGTGTAAGGT
Organism: Aegilops sharonensis; assembly: GCA_904067115.1. NCBI lineage: Eukaryota > Viridiplantae > Streptophyta > Magnoliopsida > Poales > Poaceae > Aegilops > Aegilops sharonensis. The sequence goes on from LR880970.1 coordinate 799,369,245, forward strand.
CGGTCCGGGCCGCTTCATCCCACAATGCCGCCGAAACAAGATAAGACTAGTAGTGGCACGTAAATTGAGAATATCGACACCCACAACAAACTTGTGTTCTACTCGTGCATAGAAACTACGCATAGACCTAGCTCATGATGCCACTATTGGGGATCGTTGCAGAGATTAAAATTTTCTACGCATCACCAAGATCAATATATGGAGTAACTAGCAACGCGAGAGAGGGGAGTGCATCTTCATACCCTTGACGATCGCGAGTCGGAAGCGTTGCAAGAACGTGGATGAAGGAGTCGTACTCAAAGCGATTCAGATCGCGGTGGACTCCGATCTAAGCGCCGAACAACGGCACCTCCGCGTTCAACACACGTGCAGTCCGGTGACGTCTCCCGCGCCTTGATCCAGCAAGGAGGAGGGATAGGTTGAGGAAGAGGGCTCCAGCAGCAGCACGACGGCGTGGTGGTGATGGAGTGGCAGTACTCCGGCAGGGCTTCGCCAAGCTCTTGCGGAGGAGGAGAGGTGTTGGGGATGGGAGGGGCTGCGCCTTGGATGTGGTGGTGCAGCCCTCCCCTCGCCCCTCTATTTATAGGAAGAAGGGGGAAGGGGGTCGGCCCCCTCTAGATGAGATCTAGAGGGGAGGGCAGCGGCCAAGAGGAGGGGGCTTGCCCCCCAAGCGAGGGGGGTGCCCCCTTTAAGGTTTCTCCCCCAACCCTAGGCGCATGGGCCCAAGGGGGGTGGCGCCCAGCCCTCCAAGGGGCTGGTTCCCTTCCCTCTACAGCCCATGTGGCCCTCCGGGATAGGTGGTCCCTCCCGGTGGACCCTCGGAACCCCTCCGCTGGCCCCGGTACAATACCGGTATGCCCCCGAATATTTCCGGTGACCGTATGACAACTTCCCATATATAAATCTTCACCTCCGGACCATTACGGAACTCCTCGTGACGTCCGGGATCTCATACGGGACTCCGAACAACATTCAGTAATCACATACAAATCTTCCTAATAACCCTAGCGTCATCGAACCTTAAGTGTGTAGACCCTACGGGTTCGGGAATCATGCAGACATGACCGAGATAGCTCTCCGGCCAATAACCAACAGCGGGATCTGGATACCCATGTTGGATCCCACATGTTCCACGATGATCTTATCGGATGAACCACGATGTCGAGGATTCAAGCAATCCCGTATACAATTCCCTTTGTCAATCGGTATGTTACTTGCCCGAGATTCGATCGTCGGTATCCCAATACCTCGTTCAATCTCGTTACCGGCAAGTCACTTTACTCGATCCGTAATGCATGATCTCGTGACCAACCACTTGGTCACTTTGAGCTCATTATGATGATGCATTATCGAGTGGGCCCAAAGATACCTCTCCGTCATACGGAGTGACAAATCCCAGTCTCGATTCGTGCCAACCCAACAGACACTTTCGAAGATACCAGTAGAGCACCTTTATAGTCACTCAGTTACGTTGTGACGTTTGGTACACCTAAAGCACTCCTACGGAATCCGGGAGTTACACAATCTCATGGTCTAAGGAAATGATACTTGACATTAGAAAAGCTCTAGCAAACGAACTGCACGATCTTGTGATATGCTTAGGATTGGGTCTTGTCCATCACATCATTCTCCTAATGATGTGATCCCGTTATCAATGACATCCAATGTCCATAGTCAGGAAACCATGACCATCTATTGATCAACGAGCTAGTCAACTAGAGGCTCACTAGGGACATGGTGTGGTCTATGTATTCACACATGTATTACGGTTTCCGATCAATACAATTATAGCATGAACAATAGACAATTATCATGAACAAGGAAATATAATAATAACCATTTTATTATTGCCTCTAGGGCATATTTCCAACAACCTTGAGCTTCTCGTCGCCGCTCTGGAGCATGTCAGCGCCGCCCATCAAGAAGGCGAGGTCGTTGTTCTTCTTCTTGGCGTCTTGAGCTTTGAGTTTCGCTGCAGCATTGGTGCGGAGCAAGTCGAGTTTGACGGCACTGTTCGTCATCAAAATAGCCCACCTCGCCTCAGTTTTCTCTTCTTGCTCGGCGGCCCTGGTCTTGGCGTCGGCGAGGCAGTGTTCGATGGACTCTTGCACGCGCGCGGCAGCCGACTCGGCATATTTCGCCTTCTTCGCACCTTTGTTGCCGTCCGGCCGCCCGTCGGCCGCGCCCGCGGTCGGTGCGTCCGGCTTGTACGTCTCTTTGGCCTTGGAGAGGGTGCGTCCGATGGCCGCCCATTTGTCGCACTTGTCGATCCGCTTGAAGACGTGGAGGTACTTGAAGTCCGCGTCGCTGTTGTTGTCGCGGAACATGGCGAACATGCGTAGCAGCTGCGCCGAAGAAAGAATGTCAGTCGGCGCCAGAGCACGCTCTAGGGCATGCCCAGGGCGCGCGCAAGGCGAGGCGGTGAAAAGAGCGCGCTCCCCGTCAAAAAAGAACAGCAAGGACGGCGTGCGATACCTGATCCTCGACGCTGGTGCCGCTCTCCGAGCGAGCCGCGACCTCCTCGACGATCCTATGCCATTTTTTGCACGCCGTTTGGATGAGCGACCAATGGTTCACCATCGCCTTCGACCCCCGCTTCATGTGCATGCCTTTGAAGTAGGGGTCGACGAGCTTCCGCTCGTCGAACTCGGCCTTGATGTGGTCCTAATACGTCTCGATGCTCTGATTCGTGCCGGTGACCGGGTCGAGGCAGATGACCTTCCACGCTTCGGCGAGGCACTCCTCTTCCTTGGACGCCCATTTGATGCGAGGCTCGCCGGACTAAACGGATTCTTCTTCTTCTTCTTGCTTTTCCTCGTCGGCGCCGGCTCCTCCTCCTCTTCTTCCTCCTCCTCCGGCTCTTCCTCGCCGTAGTCGAGCTTGTCGTCCATGTCAGCGAGGTCCTGCGTAGCGAACCCTGGGGAAGAGGCGGCGGCAGCCGAGCCGACTGCGATGATGTCCTCCATGTCGGCCTCCGTCGTGTCGGCGTTGCCGAGATGCAAGGAGGATGAGGCTTGTGAGTACAGGCCGCGGTGGCGGGGTGGCGTCGGTGATGCTGCGTAGTCCGGGGCGAATACGTGTACGGCGGGTACTGCACGCCGGCGAGGGCGTGCGCTGGACAGGGCGCCCATGGGGAAAGGTAATGTTGGGGTTGAAGCCACCATGGGCGTCCCCATCAGCATAGCTCGGCGACGGCGTGCTCCAGGGGTGCGGCGATGATGAGAACCCGGCCGGAGAGCCGACGCTTTGCTGGCTCCAGGTCACGTACGGGTGCCCACCGGGTGGATTCATCATCGCCGCGCGCGCCGCCTCCGCCTGTTCGGCCGCCCGCTCCGCTGCCACCGCAGCCACTTTCTCCCTGGCCTTCTTGGCCCTGTTGCGCCTGTCGGCGGTGACGGCCTCCCGGCACTCCACATCCGCCTTCCACTCGGCATTGGCCATGCCGGGGGGCTTGGACAACGGATCCCTAGGCTTCCTCTACTTCGGTGGGGCGCCGGCGGCGGCAGGATCCGTCGCGACGCGCGGCATCACGTACTTCTTCGGCGGCATGGTGGGCGGAAGGGCAGGGTGGAGGCGTGGGGTTTGGCGGGAGGAATGGAGAAGAGACGGGGGAGCAGGAGAAAACGGCGGGAAAAGGTCTTCCTCCCGCCAACAGAGCAGCCACACGGCGCTTATCGCTTTTGCCGGCGCGCCCAGGCGACACCCGGCCGCTTGGGTTCGGGGCGGGATCGCCGGCTCTGGATTTCACCCAAACCGACGCTAAACGAGATCCCTCTCGCCGACAGAGTGGCCCCACGCCGCTTATCGCTTCTGCCGGCGCGCCCAGGCGACACCCGCCGCTTGGGTTCGGGGCGGGATCGCCGACTCTGGATTTGCCCAAACCGGCACTAAACGAGATCCCTCTCGCCGACAGAGCGGCCCCACGCCGCTTATCGCTTCTGCCGGCGCGCCCAGGCGACACCCGGCCGCTTGGGTTCGGGGCGGGATCGCCGGCTCTGGATTTTGCCCAAACCGTCGCTAAACGAGATCCTAAGGCGTGACTGGACCGATTTTCGGCCGCCGGCGCTAAAAATTCGGCTGGGGAGGCCTGTTGGGGGCGTGGCTAGAGATGCTCTAACATGAGAGATCCTGCTAGTCATAGGCATGGTTTAAAAAAATACCACAATTGCTAAGGTTGATAGGCCTATTTTTTTCAATTTCCTTAGCATTATTCTCTTTGGGAATTAAAGTAACAGCCCCTTGAATCCTTGATATCTAGTGCTCTCTAAATGCAGCTTCTGCCTACCCCTTCTCTTTGTAGCTTTGTGTAGTGCTTTGTACTCCTAGTGCTCTTAACCCTCTCCCCCTTCCTCACCTTGATGTAATTGTGTAACACCCTTTGGACGCTTAATTCATTTTTTAATTTAAAGTCAGTAGGAGCCTCTTCTACTGTCAACAAGTTCTAAAAAAAAGTAAGAGAAATTAAGACAATAAAAATGAAGAGTACTACCATTCTACTCCAAAATCTCCAGTAAAAAAGAAAGACCCCATGATGGCACTTGGAGATTCAAGTTCTCCACATCAGTAACTAGATCTTGGGCAGACCACAGATCACTACCCAAATGCATACTATCCCTATATTCAAAATCAAACAATTTTTTCATATAAGGGAGTTTGCCACCTCCAACATCTTAGTCTGATTTTTTTCCTGTTATCAGTCTAATTTTTCATGATCTGTGTGTATTTATCCAAATCATCCAATATTACTGAAGATTTGGGCGGTCTCTCGCCCCTCTGCCTGGCTACGCTGCTACTATTGTGATGTCAGGCAGGATGAATTACCTCATTTTCAATGTTGTGTTTGCCTGCCTGGGCCTGGCTTGTCACTGGTTCTATTTTGGCCGAAGTTTAAGTTGTTCGTAGTAAGGTCACTGCAGCCTAGTCTCAGTAAAAGTACTGCCTGTGAGATAGTGAGTGGACGGTCTGCAGCTCGAGCTACATAGAGCTACCTGCAGAACCGGAGTGTTCTTGGTGTGTCCAAGCAAGCAGGCAAACAAAACACGGGCAGATTATTAGATCAGACTGATCCTGCCCGACACCAAAATAGTAGAGCAGCAGCAATAACAGCAAAATTTGGTTGATTTCTACTGAAGAGAAGGAAGAAACAGAGCTACATATGTATCTGGTCGGCCGATTCTACTACTGAGGAGTGAGAAGAAAGAGCTACATCCGCATTGAGAGTACAAAGTAGTAAGAACAAAAGAATCAACCCAGCCGGCCAGGCCCCGGCACCGGGCTCTCCATGTACAACGGCACGCCCCGGCGCCGGCGCCCGCGCCACGCCGGCTCTCTCGACACGACGACGCGACCTCCCTCCCGTTTCCTATGCTGTATTTACACTGGTCCGCGATCTAGCTCGCTCGCGGCGAAGAAGTCGTCCATTCCGCTTCTGCTGATCTCGGGTCTCTGACGGTCTTCTGTCTTTGCTCTGCTTAGAACGGGGCCGGCATGCCGCCGGCGCCGGGCTGGCTGCCCCGGACACGGGGAGAGGCGAAGAGGGACGAGTAGAGTAGGTCGTCCCCGGGCGGCATCATGTCGAGGCCGTTGTACATGCTCTGGATGTCATCGTAGCTGAGGTCCACGAACAGGTCGTTCCTGCCGGCCTCGTCGGCCGTCTCCTTCTTGGGCACCATCAGCGTCGCCATCATCTCCTGGTGCGCCGCGGCGGCCGCGGGGCTCTGGGCCTGGAACGCCGCCGCCTGCTGGAACAGCGACGGGTCGTTGTCGACGATCTCCGACTCAGGCGTGCGCGCCTCGCCCCACGAGTGCGAGTGCGACTGGGACTGCGAGTGGGAGTGCGAGGTGACCACCATGTCCGACGCGGTGTGCTCCTCCTTGGGCTCCACCATCATCTCCTCTCCCCCCTGCTGCTGGAGCTGCATCTTCTCCCACTCGTTCTTCTTGTTGTAGAGCCGGCAGAGCACCCAGTCGTCCAGCTGAAGGAACAAATTCAGATCAGAATCATCAAAATCAGCACCAAATCAATGGATCATCCATCAAAGGAGGAGAGATCTAAATTCCGAACCAAATCAACTAGTACTAGGAGTAGTAATCAACCAGTGAAATCACGTACCCTGAGGGAGCCCTTCTTGCTGGCGGCGGCGCGGCCGGCGTCGGCGAGGCGGTACTCATGCATGATCCAGTCCGTCTTCACCCCCTTAGGCGCCTTGCCCGCGTAAAACACGAGCGCCTTCTTGATCCCCATGGTCCTCCCACCGCGGGGCGCGACGGGCTTGTCGGCGCCGGTGGCCTTCCAGTAGCCGTTGCCGGCGGCGCGGTTGGGGCGGGAGCCGTTGGGGTACTTGCGGTCGCGCGGGGTGAAGAAGTACCACTCGCGGGTGCCGAAGAGGGCGCGGTCGGGGAGCGCCCACGGGTCGAAGCGGTAGAGGTCGACCTCGGCGATGATGGGGACGGGGAGGCGCTGGCCGGCCGCCTTGCGGCACAGGTAGTGCTCCACCAGCTCGTCGTCGGTGGGGTGGAAGCGGAAGCCGGGGGGCAGGTTGAGCTCCGCCTCCGCGTCACGCTCCCTCCTCCTCACCGCCGGCATCCCCATGTCCGTTGAATCGGAAGTTGGAAGAGAATCGGTCGATGAAATCGCTCCGCTGCTGCTGTTGATGAATCCTCGAGCTGTTGAGATTGTGGTGTGGTGATGGTGGTGGTGAATGGGGGATGGGGAGGGGATAAATAGGGGAGGGGGGGTGCGGGAGCGGTCTGGAAGGTTCGGAGGGGAGGGGAGGGGAGGGGGGCGGCGGCTGCGTGGAGGGTTTCTTGGGGAGGAAAAGGGCACGTGTGGGGGGATGGGGATGAGGTGGGGGTGTTTCCGGGAAGGTGCGGGCGGGTGGCAGTGGCAGCGGCAGTGGCAGCGGCGGGCGTATCCGGGCGGCGGGATTGGTTGGCCACGGGGGTCGCGGGGTTGCGTCATGGCCGACTTCAGCTGGCGCTCGGTTGTGCGGTGCGGCGTGAGGCTGGTCGGCACGCGCGTGTGTGGCTGTGGCCACCGCGGATCGTGGCGAGAGGCGCGGAGTGCCGTGGATGCGTGGCGGCTGCTCGGGTCTACACCTGTCCTTTTTTTTGCTTTCTTTTTTCTGAGGCGGACGCATATCGTGGCAGAAGCTGTTTTCTGGGATATCCTACCAAACCAAAATTGGGAGGAAATTAATGTGGTCATTTACCATTGCTTTCTTTTGTTTTTTTAACCTGCATCTACCGCGTTTGATTTTCTGCCTTTTTAGGAAAGACAGCTCATATCTACTCCGTCCGTTCATATTAGACCTTTGACAGATTTCACTATACACTACTCCCTCCGTTCCTAAATATTTGTCTTTTTAAAGACTTCAACAATCGACTACATACGGAGCAAAATGAGTGAATCTACACTCTAAAATATGTCTATATACATTTGTATATGGTAGTCCATTTGAAATCTTAAAAAAAACAAATTTTTAGGATCGAAGGAAGTACATATGAATGTATATAGACATATTTAAGAGTGTAGATTTACTCATTTTGCTTTATATGTAGTCTAAGAGGTCTTATATTTAGAACAAAGGAGACTAACATTTTTTGCAATAAACCTAGGGCATCTCTTACGCGGATCGTTAGACCGTTCGCAACCATCCAGACCGTACAATACAGGTGCGTTATGCCATCGAAAGCAGTCTTGTATTGGTTCCTTCGACGGTTCGGGTGTTATCTCTACTTTTATAAAAACAGAGTTGATGATGATAATGTTGGGGAACGTAGTAATTTCAAAAAAATTCCTACGCACACGCATGATCATGGTGATGCATAGTAACAAGAGGGGAGAGTATTGTCTATGTACCCTCGTAGACCGAAGCGGAAGCGTTGACGCAACGTAGAGGAAGTAGTCGTACGTCTTCCCGATCCGACCGATCCAAGCACCGAAACTACGGCACCTCCGAGTTCTAGCACACGTTCAGCTCGATGACGATCCCCGGGCTTCGATCCAGCAAAGCGTCGGGGAGGAGTTCCGTCAGCACGACGGCGTGGTGACGATCTTGATGTTCTACCGTCGCAGGGCTTCGCCTAAGCACCGCTACAATATGACCGAGGTGGAATATGGTGGAGGAGGGCACCACACACGGATAAGGAACGATCATGAAGATCAACTTGTGTGTCTATGGGGTGCCCGCTGCCCCCGTATATAAAGGAGTTGAGGAGGGGAGGGCCGGCCCTCTCTAAGGCGCGCCCTAAGGGAGTCCTACTCCCACCGGGAGTAGGATTCCCCTTTTCCTAGTAGAACTAGGAGCCCTTCCAAGTAGTAGGAGTAGGAGGGAAGGAAAGGGAAGGGAAAAGGAGAAGGAAGGAAGGGGGCGCCCCCCCCCCTCCCTAGTCCAATTCGGACTAGCCAATGGGGAGGGGTGCGGCCACCCTTTGAGGCCTTTCTCTCCTTTTCCGTATGGCCCATTAAGGCCCAATACGAATTCCCGTAACTCACCGGTACTCCCAAAAATACCCGAATCACTCGGAACCTTTTTGATGTCCGAATATAGTCGTCCAATATATCGATCTTTACGTCTCGACCATTTCGAGACTCCTCATCATGTCCCCGATCTCATCTGGGACTCTGAACTCCTTCGATACATCAAAACTCATAAGCTCATAATATAATTGTCATCGAAACCTTAAGCGTGCGGACCCTACAGGTTCGAGAACAATGTAGACATGACCGAGACACGTCTCCGGTCAATAACCAATAGCGGAACCTGGATGCTCATATTGGCTCCCACATATTCTACGAAGATCTTTATCGGTCAGACCGCATAACAACATACGTTGTTCCCTTTGTCATCGGTATGTTACTTGCCCGAGATTCGATCGTCGGTATCTCAATACCTAGTTCAATCTCGTTACCGGCAAGTCTCTTTACTCGTTCCGTAATACATCATCCCGCAACTAACTCATTAGTTGCAATGCTTGCAAGGCTTAAGTGATGTGCCTTACCGAGAGGGCCCAGAGATACCTCTCCCACAATCGGAGTGACAAATCCTAAATCTCGAAATACGCCAACTCAACAAGTACCTTCGGAGACACCTGTAGAGCACCTTTATAATCACCCAGTTACGTTGTGACGTTTGGTAGCACACAAAGTGTTCCTCCGGTAAACGGGAGTTGCATAATCTCATAGTCATAGGAACATGTATAAGTCATGAAGAAAGCAATAGCAACATACTTAAACGATCGAGTGCTAAGCTAACGGAATGGGTCATGTCAATCACATCATTCTCCTAATGATGTGATCCCGTTAAACAAATGACAACTCATGTCTATGGCTAGGAAACTTAACCATCTTTGATCAACGAGCTAGTCAAGTAGAGGCATACTAGTGACACTCTGTTTGTCTATGTATTCACACATGTATTATGTTTCCGGTTAATACAATTCTAGCATGAATAATAAACATTTATCATGAAATAAGGAAATAAATAATAACTTTATTATTGCCTCTAGGGCATATTTCCTTCAGATAGTGTGTCTACCATCCTGCAATATAGGCCGTCCGATTTATATCTGGCAGACAGGAAGGAAACTATGGCAATTTTGCAAAAAGATACCCACACCCCCTCTCCGCATTTGCAAATAAGGCCTTCCCTCGTTTATCATTTTCTTTCACAAAATAAACTACTCATACAAATGCATCTTGTTGTCCCGTGCAACCCACAGGCATCTTGCTAAATTTTTTCGTAAATCGAAAGCAAACTGAAAGTATCGATATAGTTGACTAGAGGGGGGTGAATAGGCAACTAACAATTTTTAGCTTTTTTTCCAAATTAAACTTTGCATCAAAGTAAGTTATCTAGATATGCAACTAGGTGGACAACCTATATGATGCAACAATCACAAGCACACAAGCAAGCAATGAATGTAACACAAATAAGCTTGCACAAGTAAAGGGATGAGATAACCAAGAATGGAGCCGGTGGAGACGAGGATGTGTTACCGAAGTTCCTTCCTTTTGAGGGGAAGTACGTCTCCGTTAGAGCGCTGTGGAGGCACAATGCTTCACAAGAAGCCACTGGGGCCACCGTATTCTCCTCACGCCCTCACACAATGCGAGATGCCGTGATTCCACTATTGGTGCCCTTGAAGGCGGCGGTCGAACCTTTACAACCAAGGTTGGGGCAATCTCCACAACTTAATTGGAGGCTCCCAACGACACCACGAAGCTTCACCACAATGGACTATGGCTCTGCGGTGACCTCAACCGTCTAGGGTGCTCAAACACCAAAGAGTAACAAGATCCGCAAGGGATTAGTGGGGGGAATCAAATTTCTCTTGGTGGAAGTGTAGATCGGGGCCTTCTCAACCACTCCCGAAAAAATCAACAAGTTTGATTGGCTAGGGAGTGAGATCGGGCGAAAATGGAGCTTAGAAGCAACAATGGAGCTTAGGGTTGGAAGAGGTGGTCAACTAGAGGTAGGAGACTACCCTTTTATAGTGGTGGGCGTAATCCAACCGTTATCCACTTAACCAGCCCGCGACACGCGGTACAACCGCTCCAGGGGCGTGGTACTACCGCAAGGCCATGTGGTACTACCGTGGGCCACCACGGTACTACCGCAGCAGCAGCGGGGGCTACAGCGAGCCTGACAGGGGGCAGTACTACCGCGGGCGCGGTACTACCGCTACCTCCTTGCGGTACTACCGCAAGGCAGGAACGCCCTAGCCTGGGAAGGGCGCGGATGAATAAAAATACATCCGTGCCTACTTCCGCTGGAAAACAGCCGGTGCAAAAACCCGACGCAGTACTACCGCTGGAGAGCAGTACTACCGCGTGGCTGCTGAACCAGACCGCGCGCGCGGTACTACCGCGGAGGCGCGGATGTAAAAAATTACATCCGCCCCTACTACTGCAACGCAGCGGTACTTGGCCTGGGGGCCACAGTAGTACGGCTCCGGAGGAGCGGTACTACCGTGGGCTCCCGCGGTACTACCACGCCTGAGAAACGGTACTACCGCGGGTGCCTGCGGTACTACCGCTCCAGGGAGCAGTACTACCGCAGGCACAGCAACAGCAGGCAAGGCAATCACAACGAGGATAAACGGGGAATGCTCCATAGTGCAAGGGAAAGGTGGAGACAAGGAAGGGAACGTGTACATGATGATTCCACCCAAACCTTTCCGACGCGGACCCCCTCTTAATAGTACGGTTTTCCTACGACTCAAATCCACCAAAAACAAACGTAGAGAAACGCCGTCTTCAATAGTCTTCGAGGGGCACCAAACCGTCTTGTACCTAGTGAAGAAATGTCTGAGAAATTCAAAGGCACAAGATTAGTCCGCAAAAGCATTGTCATCAATCACCAAAACATCTAAGGGATAAATATGCACTTACACAAACGACGGGGAGCTGGCTTTGCGGGCGACCGGAGCGCTATCACGCAAGCATCTGACAAGCATGGCCAACCCAAACCCTTTTCTCACTCGCGCCATCCTCCTCCCCCCTCCCGCGCGGAAGTGGTCAGTGCCGCTCCTAAGCGTTCAATGCTGCATCCATGCCAACCCAAAGCAGACACGACCTCTCACATTGCTCCGGCATTGAAACTGCGAGCCAACCAAGAGCGCCACCCACGTGACTTCCGGTGCGCGTGACTGCTTCGCGTTCAAATGACAGCTCGTCCATCCAACTCCCTACATTTAACATGTGTGATTGCCAATGAACCTGCTCCAGCATCGCCCGTCCGTCCATCTACGGTAACCACCTCGCTGATTGCCCCTGCCATCCGCCCGTTATATAAACTCCAGGCCCGACGCCAGCCTCATCCAACCTCCTTTGATCCCTATACCCTCTCGACACCATGACCGCCATGGGCTCCTTGAGCTCCAAAGCCCTCTCGGACAACCTCTCATCCGAGCAGAAGGAGATCGCCGCCAATGCAAGAAGACAGACGAGCTTACCGGAGGCTAGCGCTGCGGACGCCCCAATGGATGAGGCGGGCGACGATGAGTCAGCCTATGCCGGCATCACCATGGGCGAGACACGTGCTCACTACATCGAGATGGTGTTGGAAGAGTTGCAGGCCGCATCCGGGCAGGCACCGGCCGAACAAGCTTACAACCTCAGCCTCCTCGACGAGCACCGGCACGCGGAGGAGAAACTTTCCATCGGAGCAGGTGTCGCGTCGGACATGGACGTGGGCGAGCAGGAGGCGCTGCTCGAATCCTATCAGTCCACCAACGACATCCGCTGCGACCACAGGCGGTACCGCATCCACCCCACAGAGTTAGAAGCCTCCTTCAAGGAGATCGACGAGGCGACTGATGAAGTGTACAACAAGGACAAGGATTGTGCCTCGGTCATGCCCAGCCGTCACAATGACGAAGTCGGCATGTCCGTGGGCACCGCCAGCAGTAAGGAAGAGTAAACCATGGGAGGTCTCTAGTGCTCGGGTCCTAGAAAGGTCGATTAGCCGCTTGCCGGCTTCGCGGAGGTGGATAGCTTCAGTTCTCGTGGCTCATGGCCGGTGGGACATGGGGAACAGGCGCTCAACATGCATGGAAAATATATTTTCCATTATGTTATGCCACTTATATTTAAAATATTTCTAAACTACACAAAAATCAAATGCAATATATTATGTTTATTTTTAGTTTTAGCTCATATATTACTAATTCAATAACCCATGTTTCATACACTTAAATCACATAAATATATTGCAATCAATTCCCGCAGCAACCGGGATTGTGTTGTGGCACGCAAGTGCGGGAGCAATCACCTGCCAAAGTCCTATATATTGTCCACTCGTTTTGCCTCACGACTCGTGCAGTAGTTCAATCTCGCCCGAGGGCATAGGAAAATGTAAAATTTCTAAAAAAAATAAGTTTCAACGATGAAACATACGATTTTCATATCTAAAACTGTCAAGTTTCAACCAGCCTCGGAGATATAATTTCAAGCAATTTTTTCTATCGGTCGTAGACACAAAATAATTATTTTTATCACTTGCTCGTACTAAGTTTCTGCACTAAAACTTAACATATTTTTTTAAGTCATCAAAATATATTCATAACAGATCTTATTTGAAAGCGGATGTCAAGATAAACAAGAATATGAAAACATAACTTAATTTATAATTCTTGTAAAAATATAAATTTTAAAAATCGAAAGCCAAAATGAAAAGCGGGCACCAGGGACATGCTGCGTATACATGCTTCTTGAAATTTCTTAGAAGGAAAATTTCAAAAATGGCAGTTGATTGGCTGGGTAAATATTTCGATAATGTTAGCCAGCTGGCGTTCGCTACGAGAGGGGGGCAAGCAAACGCCATTTGATGGTAGTTTTAGTGGAGAAGAAAAATCAAATGATGGTAATTTTTAAACGAGAAATGCCTTCTCGAAAAAAGTAAAAACTGACATGCCGGTCTGAAGAAACCGTCACCTTCTTAGAACTAAAAATTGCCACCCCCCACAAACATTCGCCAGTTATGGGGCTCCAAATATTTTTCCTTTTGACTCCAAACCAAACACCTTGCAATTGCAAAGAAGTCTCCAGCGCATCGACCAACGCGTCCAAGATAGTTTGGATGCAGCTAGCGTGTTTTGTCTTATTATTACACGACGAATCTTGATCCAGCTAAAGATGAAGATGTGATCGCCGGTCGTCCACTGAAACAAACGTCGACTGCATGCGCACATCACCGGTACAGTCAAATTGACCACACGCAGATAAGGTCGACTGACCTGTGAAGCGGCGATATTTATCATGTGCGCTGCTGTCAATGATAGGGATCATTCATCGCCACGATCTTTATCCGTTATTCGCTGCACATCGCGTTTAATTTAGGCATGGTTAATTACCAGACAGTAACACGCTGTAGCCACTGGCCGCCTAGCTGCGTACGTGCGGTCACGATCGCCAGCCGAAGTCGATCGATCCCCAGCCCCAAGTGGTAAAGATCGGAAGGTGATCGCAAGCTGTTGGACCGTGAAACGGGCTGCTTTTTCCTCCACTTCTTCTGCGGGTGACCACGCTAGCACTGACGGCAGCGCGAGAAACAGGTGGTCACCGCGGCCGCATGCGAGCGAGCTCGGCGTTCGCCGGGAAGATTCGCCCGCTGCCTCGCCGCTTCTCCGGCGGCCAGTGCTTATCCTCTCGCCGCCACAAACGTATTCTACGATTATTTTGTTGCCCACGCCACTGTTTGCTTGCTTGCTTAATTCGGCCAACCGCCCGATCGCAACCGCCGCATCTGGCGGCATGGTGACCGGACACATGCCCGCCGAAAAGCCGCGGAGCGCGCTTTCCCAGCTCTGTCGCTGTACCCGCGCCGGTGATCGATCGTCTCGTCCGAGCACAAATTGCGCGCCGGCGCGTGGCGGCAGCGCTGGACTCGAGTCCCAGCTCGTGGAAAGACGCGTGACGATCGACCGGCCGATCGGTCTCGCGTGCGGCGCGCGCGCGCATAGATAGGCCTCGGCCGACGACGTGTGCCCCGGCCGGGAGGGCGCGTGGCTCCGTTGGCTGCGGTGGCGGGGCGTCCTTGTCTCTCATGTCCACCGGCCGCGAGCGAGACGTACGGAGCGTGGGTCTCGCGACACGGGGTACTCGGGATAGGACTCCCGATAGTGCGTGGCTGCGCCTGCGCTGCCCGCGGCGGTGGACGCACGGCACGGGCGTGCCTGGTACGGCAGGCGAGGACCATGTGTTTCTCGGCCGCGCAACGCAACGATGCATGTGCACCTACCGACGAACAGTAGCGGTGTCCCATCCAAGGCTGCTAGCTAGAGTGAAGTGAAGTGAAGCAACAAATGAAGATCACACCTTATCTTTGGTGTAAACCTAGCTTACTTGGCACGTGCTACGTGTTTGGGCCATTTCTCATCGACGGGTGGGGTGGTGCAGTTTGGATGCAAATTAACTTCATTTTCGGTTATTCGGTGCTTGATGACAACTCGTTCACGGCTCTAGAATTCGCCAACAAATAAGGAAGGAGCGGCAAGCTCCTCCCGAAGTGGCAAGCACCGTCACTTGTTCGACTGTAAAATGAACTTTCTATCTCCTGCCTTTGTGAAGACGGTCTTCCACCACGACCACGTAATGATGGCGCGCCAGGAAACGGCCAACGGCCCCGACGAATCATCGCCGTCCCATCTGCTCGTGCCGTCGCCGTCACCGCGGTTGCGAGCTCGGCATTCGTCCAGAAGATTCGCCCGCTGCCCCGCCGCTTCTCCGGCGGCCAGCGCTTATCCTCCCGCACATATTCTACGTTATTCTTCCCCACGCCACGGACTGCTCGCTCGATTCGGCCGGTACGCGCCGCACACGTGGAGGCCAACCGAGCGACCGGATCGCAACCAGCCCAGATGCCCGGACAGACACATGCCTGCCGAAAAGAGTTCAGCACGCTCTCCCAGCTTTCCCGCAATGATCGCATGGCCCCGAATCACGAGCCGGCGCGTGGCGCCACGGGAGAGGCGCCGCCGGCAGACGGCAGGGGACCGTCGGCACGGGTGCCGACGGTGGGTCTCGCGGGGCATGCGAATGCCTCGGCCGAGGACGCGTACGTGCTACGTGCTGCAGCAGGTTGAGAGTGTGCGTGGCTCCGTGCCCGGGCCGCAACGTGGTCACGACCGGTTTGGAGTCTCGTCTCTCGTGTCCTCGGTTGCCGTCGCTGTCACTCATGTCGACCGCGCGCGAGCGGGACACGAACGCAGGGCCGGAGGATCGGCTCGACGTGCGTGCGTGACTGCGGCCGTGGTCGCACGGCTACTGGCCACCTGCCTACCGACCGTGATTGCAGTGCGTACGTACGCCTGAGGGATCTTGGGAAGTGGATGATACTACATGATGGGGGTGCGTGTGTAAGGGCAACTCCACCGCGCGGCCCCAAACGGACGTCCGTTTTGTCCGGATTCTGTCTGTTTGGGTAGGGATTTGGGATTGTGTCCGGGCCTGTCCTGAGATGAGGTGGCCGTGCGCCCAGCACGCGGCCGCATCCATTTGCCCCATCCTATCCGCGTACACTTTAAAAACTAAAAGCAGCATTTCAAAGCCAAGCCCTAGTTCAGGTCAGCGGCGGCCCCGGTTCATCACGCCGGCAACAGAGCCAGCGGCCTACACGTCCATCGCCGGCATCAGCCAGCGGCCGGCAACACAGCCAGCCTCCAAAATGAATAGTTGTCCTCGCCGGCAACACAGCCAGCGGCCGGCAACACAGCCGGCCTCCAAAATGAATGTTTTCTCGCCGGCACACTACCAGCTGCCGGACTGGCGGCACCCATGCCATCCTAAAAAAGAACGGCCACGCCGATCGGACGGCCTAGTTCAGGCCTTCGGCGTCGAGCATTCCTTCTGCCTGGCCTCGAACCAGGCCCTCGTCTTGTCGCTCATCTTCGACAAGTCCACGCTCATGATCGCAAGGGCCACCCCTTCGCTTTGGTGGCGGCATTGGTTGCCTCGATGTCGAGCTGCCTCTGTCTGGCCTTGACGTTGTCGGCCTCGATGTCGAGCTGCTTTTGCCGGGCCGCCTCCTCCATGTTGAGCTGCCTTTGCCGGGCCGCCTCGTTCATGTCGATCTTCCTCCTCTTGGCTGCCTCCTCCATCTCAAGCTTCTGTCTTTGAAGGTCTAGGTATTGCTTCATTTGCTCGTCCTTGCTTTGCCGCTTCTTCTCGTCCCTCACATCCTTTTGAGACATCATGCCATGCAAAGTCTCATGCAAGGCTATGGATGAGGCGTCACGTATGTCGTCCACCTTGGAGTTGGTCTTGCCCCTCGGCCTCTTCAACGCCTCGCCATCTCCACCTCCGGCAAACTTGGCCGTCTTCAGTCCTCTCTTCCTTTGTAGTTCACGGTATTGGTCCTTGAACTTAGGGCACATGTTGATGAGCGTCCAACAATGCGTAAGAGTGAATGGCTTGTCATTGTGCCGGGCCTTGAATGCCTTCAAAGATTGGAATGCCTACACCACATGATCAACAACAAGAGAACATGCAAATCATTACACGGCCGAAGTCTCATGGCCGTAGCAAGGAAAGGGCTAGAAAGAGGAGATCATACCATGTCCCCAACGCCGAGACCACTCACGGGCCGTGCTTCAACGCTCTTAAATGCGGCGCAATACTTGTTGCACTCTTGTTGGATGAACAACCATCTTTTTTGAATCGAGCCGATGCTACGGTTGCTTGTAATTTGGAAGGGCTCAAACATCTTCCTTTCATGAAATGTTTTGTGGACTCTAGTCCAAAAAACAATGCCCTTTTGTTGCGCGCCGGTCCTCGGATCTTGGCTAATCTCCATCCAAGCTTGGCAAATCAACTTGTCCTCATCTTGTGTATATGAACCCGTGCGGATGCTCTTCCTCTTCTTTTGTGCCTCCGCTCTTTGGGTGAGCTCGTCGATGAACAATGGCGCACCACTAATATCAACGTCATTGCTTTCTTCTTCTTCTTCATCACCTTCGACATAGATGTCATCGTCTTCATGCCACGAGTCACCATGGTCGTAGTCAGCACGGTCGTGCCCACCTTCATCGGGGACGTATTCGGCGCAGCCATCCTGACTTTGGGTCTCATCAGGGTCGTAGGCACGGCCATGCCCACCGTCGAAGATCACGTCTTCCATGTAGCGGTTGTAGAAGGGGTCCTCGACCGCTGGCGTTGGGGTTGGCATTTCGTCAAACAAGACGCGGGGGGCCGGCATGGTGTCCGTGAACGGTGCCCGTGCCTGCTTTCTTAGCATCTCGACGGACGGCCGCCCGCCGCTGCTGGACCCAGGCGTGACGTTGAGGTCGATGACGGTCGCGGGGCGCGGTGTGGACGGCGCGAACACGTCCGACGACCCCGAGAAACGGGTCTAGCCGTCGTGCCTTGGCGGAGGGAAGCAGGGCGACATGGGCGCGGTGCCCGACGTCGGTGACTGGCAGTGCGTAGGCCGGGCGACCGACGAGCCTGTGCTCGCCGGGCCGATGGCCGCTGCAGGGAACCCATGCCAAGCATGAGGATGGCGTGCGCTTTGTTGACGAGGTCCTCCTTCTCGTCGGCAGTGGCCTTGCGCCGCGCGGCCTCCAGCTCCTCGCGCTGGGCGGCGAACTTGGCCGCGGCGGCATTGACCTTGACGACCGCTCTCCGTTCCCTCCTCTTCGCCGATTCCGCGTCCAACTTGGCGATCTCCTCCAGCGTGCACTCCGACCGCGGCTTCCATGGCGCCTTCTTCTTCACCTTTGCGGGCGGGTCGACGGCCAGGCCGCCGGAACTCGACGGGGCATCGGCCATGGAGGGGGGAGAGAGAGGGGACGGCGGGAGGGACGTGGGAGGGTTTGGGGCAAATGGCGCCAAATGGGCGTGGGGGGGGGGGGGTTGGTTTCTCCCACCGACAGGCGGGCCAGGGGAGGACAAGCGCGCGCGTCCCGCCCGTCCGCGCGCTGCCGTTTCACCCCAAACCGAGCGCAAGTTTGGGCCGGGGATGGGTCGAAAATGGACCGAATCCGGACATTTGTCCGTTTGAGGCCGCGCGCTGGGCCGCCTCTTTTGTCCCTTTTACCCCAAACGGACGGGGGCGGACAGGATAGGGTCGCGCGGTGGAGTTGGCCTAAGAGCAACTCCATCGGGGGTCAAATTTCGTGTTTTGACCCGTTTGTCAAACAAAATCGGGATTTGACCCCCCCCCCCTTTGAATATATTTTCGATATTTGACCCTTTTTGCTACCGTCAGGAGGCCAGGCGGTAGGATTACCTTGGCTACCGCCGGACACTGCGGCGGTAGGAAACTTATCCACGTCAGCAGTGTTAACGGCCTCCGTCCCACCCTACCGCCGCCGGTCATGGCGGTAGCCTGTCCGATCCTACCGCCGGGGTACCTGGCGGTAGGGTGCGGGCAGTTATAAGCCACCGGCCGCCCCATCCCTCCCCTTCTCCCCCAACCACCCGCCCCAAGAACAGAGGAGTTCTTCCTCTCGCCCCTCTCTCTTCTCCTCCACTCCCTCCTCAGATCTTCGTCGTTTCTTCACCATTTTTGCGGATCGAGATGGCCCCGAAGAAAGAAAAGTAAGCTCCTTCGATCCCTTCAATTAATTTTAGTCAAATAGCTTCCGATTCGTCGCATTATTTGATTCAAATCACCCCCCTTCTTGAACTAGATTTAAATATTTTGAACCCTAGGATTGATTTAGGTTGATTATAGATGTTATATTGTGTTAGATATGAACTCTAGTCACTAGTTGGTATGACTATGTGAAGATGAACCCTAGTTCATATTATTTTTGGAGGATTTTTTTGATATGATCCATGTTGGAGGAATATATTGTGATATGATGATGCATGTTGATATGCTATGATGCAAGTAGTGGATATAGTTGGAGAACAAATGTTGAACCCTCAAGATGAACCTAGTTCATAATTTTTTGTGTTAAATTTTTTTATATATGATGAGTATTGGAAATATTTGTTTTGATATAGGATGTATGTGGATCTTATATGATGCAAGTAGTGGATTTTGTTGGAGTAAACATGGTTAATCCCTCAAGATGAACCCTAGTTCATGGTTTTTGTTTTTGATATATGTATTGTATTTAGTTCATGTTCATGATAATTTAGATATATGATTATTCAAAGACTGAACTCATAGGTTTTTTTGGATGTGATGAACCTTTGTTATGCATCGATATCTTTTGATATGCTTATGCAATTCTTTTAGGAGGCCACCTCTTGCGGACGACATCGGCACGAAGTACACCATGCTTGATCCTAGGTTCGACAAGCGTCACCGTGCCTGTTTCATTGAGAATGGAGTGGTAATTACCATTTCAAACCAAATCTTTCGAATTAATGAAAACAAGTTGCTAACTATTATGTCCATGCTAATTATGCTTTGGTTATTGATTTTCACAGATGCCGCCACCACTACGGATGAGGGCTCACAAGACGACAGTTAAGATGGAGTACGACGAGCGGTACACACCGTTCTTCAGGAGAGCCCGACTATTGTGTTTCGTCCTGCAGTTCAAGCGTAAGCCGCCGACGCTCGTCCACTCAGGTCTCACGGCTTTGATCGACCGATGGCGGCTAGAGACGCACATCTTTCATCTTCCATGTGGGGAGATGACCGTGACCCTCGAGGATTGGGCGATGATTACGGCACCCGCTCGAGGGTCGTGCTCTCACATGAAGAGTGGAGTGGGCGAACTGGCACGAGAGGGTTGTCAGCCTCATCGGCGACCCCCCCCCCCCCCTGCTAAGAGCAACCGGACTTCCGGCATACCGCTGTCATGGATCCTCGAGAACCGGAGCAAGTGCCCGGAAGATGCCGAGCCCCGGGTGGTGGAGCAGTACGCCAGGGCCTACCTGTGGTACATTCTCACGGAGGTAGTGTTTCCGGAGTGCTCCGGGAACTCTGCCCTATGGATGTATCTCGACTTCCTAAAGGACTGGGATACGGGGTACAGCTGGGGGGCCGCCAGACTCACCTACCTATACCGTTCGGTAAGTGAATATCACTTTCTTTCAAATATCAGACCTGTGTTGCTTTACATTTTGACATCTTATCATCTGAACATGGTTTGTAGTTTGACGACGCGACCCAGAGAGCGGAAGTCACATCCGGTATGTGTGGATGTGTATGGGGCCTCTCCATTTGGATGTGGGAGCGAATCCTGGTGGGCCATCCGGAGAAGCTGCGCTCGCGTGCATGGACGGACTATGGCGGAGATGACGAAGATGATCGGAACCCGACCGTCGCATACGCTTGGGACGTGGTGCGTGTCTACACGGGCGAATCGAAGGCCTTGTACAAGGTCTTCAGCAACGAGATTGATGCTCTCACGCCTTTCCAGGTATAAGAACTACGTTTTCACTTGAGCTTACCATTGTTTCGATAACACTTTCACTTGATCCTAACATTGTTTGGTTATAGGTTACTTGGCGGCCGTATAGTGATGATCGAGAGTGGGGGTTCGAGCTGAATAGCATGTGCAAGCAGGACCGGCTTATCTTCCGGTGCATCGTGCCCATGATTTGTGTCTATGCCGTGGAGTACCACTTGCCACAGCGCGTTGCCGCACAATTTGGTAAGGCGCAACACACACCACCAGCCGGCCACGATACCGCTGGCTACGACCTACACCAGTGAGTACCACAAGCCTCTTCATCGATTCTAAGTTCTCGTTTTGATGTTTTACATTCATACAAGAAGGATGTTTTACATTCTTTCTTATGCATTACAGGATGAGCAGGCAGAAGAATCAATCAATCACGGATTGGGAAGCCGAACATGCGAAATACGCGCATGAATGGAACGAGTGGAAAGGACGCAAAGACACGGAGAGGAGAGTGATTGACTGGGACAACTACGAGGATCACATGCCGTGGTACGACGATGGCATCAAGCATCGTCTGCGTCTGAGGCCCCAATGGACGGCAGCAGATGCCGAAGACCTGTTCGATGACGCCTCAGAGAATGAAGCCTACGACGAGAGCATCAGACAGCTTCAAGGCGGGTTTAGGGAGTACGGACCCCTCATGAACAGAGTGGTATGTTGTTTTTACCTCTTTCGAACCGACGGTTGGATGAAAACAACTTTTCGTGATATTGACTCATTTTATTACTTTGCAGTCTTCGGAGCTGAACAAAAGCATTTTTCATGCCTCTGGTGCGCTTAGTGCTGTCCCTGGGACTCGAGCTAATGAGAACAAGTCGAGGGAAACAGTGAAGGTAATACGGAGTTCATTTTTGTTATCATTGGACATTCGAGAAGTTTATATTGTTTTGTTATCATTGCAGAAATACGTCAACAAAGCACGCCGGCTTGTGGGCCTGCTTGGGTGCGCTACAAACACCGAGGATGTTTTTCCTCCTGCACCGATGCGTAGCCTCGCTTCATCGAGCCATGCAGCCTCGTCGTCTAGGGCGGTTCAAGATGACGAGGAGGAGAGCGACGACGATGAGGATGCAGAGGAAAATGAAGAAGAGGGCGCAGAAGAAGAACATGGTGAGGAAGAGGAATAGGACGATGAGGAGGAGGAGGAGGAGTACGATGATGACGACGGACCTCCAGCAACTCAGCCAACCCAGCGTGAGAAGAGGAATGTGCCGAAGAAGGATTGGAAGAGTCCATCCCCCTTTCAGAAAGCACGTCCTGCGGCACGCAAGAAGACGGCCGCCGAGTAGCGATCCAAGGATAACGAGGACCGAAAGTCGAAGAGGGGAAGGAAGGACTGAAGTTGCTGCCGTGTGGTTGAACCTAAAACTTGCATATTTGCTTCGTGAACCATATGGATTTGCTCATGAAACTGTTTCGTTAATTTGCTATGTATAACATGGTGAAAACATTTATGGATGTCTACTTGCTATGTATCGAACCTACCTTATTTATAGATTTGTGATGTGTGCATCATATATCATACATTGTGTGCTTCTTATGTCATACGTATGTTGTTTAAATGTTGTCCGCCAAAAACTTGAAGACAAAAGAAGTTAGAAAGTGCAAAAAATGCACACTGGGCCACCCTACCGCCACAGACTAAGGCGGTAGGATACCATAACCTACCGACATTAGACCCGGCAGTAGGGTGCCTCCCCCCACGCCCCCTCCTGTGACCAAAGAATCGAGCAGCTCAGTGGTAGGGTTGTACATCCTACCGCCAGGGCTCTTGGCGGTAGGTTGGTACCGCCGAGCGCCTCGGCGGTAGGATGTACAACCCTACCACTGAGCTGTTTGATTTTTTGGTCACAGGAACTTAACACATGCTCCCACCCTACCGCGAGGGCTCTCGGCGGTAGGTTTGTGCTGGCTACCGCCGTGGCTTATGGCGGTATGTCCATAAGCAGCCGTTAACGGTTTAACGGCCATCAGCCACACCTACCGCCAGACCCTGCGGCGGTAGACTGTGCAAACCTACCGCCTGAACGCCTGGCGGTAGCAAAAGGGTCAGATCTCAAAAAGGTTTCAAACTGGTGTCTGATCTCGATTTTGTTTCAAAAAAGGGGCAAAACACGAAATTCAGCCTCCAAGGGGACACCCCATTTTGTCCGCCGCCGTCGGTTTGGGTCGGCATGGACACAAAAGCGGACAAACGCGCCGACCCAAACGAACGCGCGTCCGCTTTTCGTCCGCGGGCGACCTATTCCTGACCGATTTTTGAGCCGGATTTGCATCGGCACAGACACGCGACGGACGTGCACGCTCGCCTACTCCTCACCTCGGACCCGCCGGTTGGTGGCAGCAAGCATCATTTCTCCCCATTTTTTTTTCAAAAAACCCCCGCCTGCGCGCGCTCCCGTCCCGCACCCGCCATGGACGACGACCTCGACCTCGACGCCGCCGCTGCCTCGCCTCCCTCGCCTCGTCCGGCATGAAGACCGCCCCCTCCGGCAAAGCCAAGCCTCGTGCCACGCGTGAAAATGGCGCCGCGACCATGCCAATGAAGGCGCTGAAACCCGAACAGCGGGCGGTGGAGTCGGCCAAGAGGAAGAGCCGAAGGCACGCCGCGGACGCGAGGGGTGAAGCCGTCACGGCTGCCGCTGTCGCCGCCGCCGCGCAACAGGAGGTCACCAATGCCCGCGTCGCGGTGGCAATGAGGGAGGCGCTCTACATGCTAGGGTTAAACCCTAGCCAGCACGGCCTCGTCAACGCCACCGTGGCCGCCGCGGCCAGTGTTGGGGTTACACATATCAGGTTGGCCCATCAAGGGTCGAAATATCATAAAGCATGGGGTCCACACAGCATGTGGGTCCAGATAAATTTCATACAGACATACTATCCACTCGGATGACCATCAAGTCACTCGGACGACAACAACCACTCAAGCATAGCACTCCACTCGACCAACTCATTCCACTCGGAGCACCTGACCTCACTCGGATATGCGAAGACCAGCAGTCGACAAGGCACTTGAAGTATCATCTTAGTAGTAGGCTGAGTTATGGCATTAACGCCCCCACTTTGTAACATAGGAGGTGAGGGGGTGGCGCACTCTATATGAGCCACCCCCACCACTAAACTATGGGGGGGCTCCTTTTTTCACCTCTCTTTCTTTCTAACCATTAGTCTCAGGACATAGCTCAGGCATGGAGATCCGCTCTCCCCTTTCTCTCACACATTGTAATCTCCGGATACATACTCAGATAAACAATGCCTCTCCGGAGCACGAGACGTAGGGTTGTTATCTCCACCGTGAGAGGCCCGAACTCGCTAAAACCACCGTGTCACCTATTTGCATCTCGATAGATCATGCTCCTTTATCCTACCCCCTTCCTATTGTCGGAACCCGGTGGCAAGGCAGACCTCGAGGAAGATCCGTCCCGACCGGACTTCTTCGCCTTCGCCTGCGCCGTCGCTTTTTTCGCGCGCTCCAGGGCTGCCGTCTTCTCCTTCACCATCGCCGCAGACGAAGCTCGAACAGACCGGCGACACCGGGACAAGAGCAGAGGTGGCGGAGGAATTTGAGAAGAAAGGGGAAAAATGAAGGCGCACTGTTAAAAAACCCCGGTCCGGTGCCTTATATGAAGTTGCTTCCGAGTGACTGACTTGTAGGCCCGGGCGATCCTGTCAAATCCCGCAACTGTGGCACACGCGATACGTGGTGAAAAAGGTGGCACGGAGATCGAGGCGTCCCTGCCTTATCCCATCCGAGTACTACGGCCTCCTCCGCCCCGCGCGCTTCCCGAAATTCGAATCCCGCGAAATCCACGGGCTGCAGAACAACTTGTCAGACGGAAGATCTCCTCCGCTCTATCACTCGGAGCTCTTCAAGTAAAGATATTCACTCGACGGAAACAAAGAATGGATCAAGGCGACTGAAAAAGAAGTTGGTATCGTCACCTAGGTTCATTGATCCAGAGCAAGCTATACTCGTAGCACAAAAAACGGGTCGGAAGTATGTTCAACTCTTTCCCCACTCAAACCTCGATCCATTCGGGGGCTAATGATGAAGCTATGTACCTAGGGTAGGGTCATGGACCTGTCCAAACTACCCTCCCCAAGGACATCTCTAGAATAAACCACCTTTCAATCGACTCAGAAGTGTTCCACTCAACAGACTCGAAGACACTCGACCATGAAGGCAACCACTCGACAGCCAGGAGATGATAAGTCACTCTGCATGCAAACGGTCGGTCATTAAGTAGCTTTCATGGTCATTACAACACTTTATTTGTGGCGTTACCAGTAATGCCCGATCTTAATGTACCTTAAACCCTACATAACTGAGGGCCGGAGGGGTCTGGTGAACTCTATATAAGCCACCCCCCCTCCTCAGTGTAAAGGGTTCGCACCCTTGTAATCCATACACACATAATCCAGTCGACCGCCTCCGGGCTCCGAGACGTAGGGTTGTTATTGAAAGTGCTAGTTATCGACTAGAGGGGGGGGGGGGTGAATAGGCGATTTTTAGGAAAGTCTTCAAAACACGGATGTTTCGAAAACAAAC
>LR880970.1:799414117-799435015 GCA_904067115.1 Aegilops sharonensis
TGACCCATTCCGTTAGCTTAGCACTTGATCGTTTAGTATATTGCTATTGCTTTCTTCATGACCTATACATGTTCCTGTAACTATGAGATTATGCAACTCCCGTTTACCGGAGGAACACTTTGGGTGCTACCAAACGTCACAACGTAACTGGGTGATTATAAAGGAGTACTACAGGTGTCTCCAAAGGTACATGTTGGGTTGGCGTATTTCGAGATTAGGTTTTGTCACTCCGATTGTCGGAGAGGTATCTCTAGGCCTTCTCGGTAATACACTTCACATAAGCCTTGCAAGCATTGCAACTAATAAGTTAGTTGTGAGATGATGTATTACGGAACGAGTAAAGAGACTTGCCGGTAACGAGATTGAACTAGGTATTGGATACCGACGATCGAATCTCGGGTAAGTAACATACCGATGACAAAGGGAACAACGTATGTCGTTATGCGGTTTGACCGATAAAGATCTTCGAAGAATATGTAGGAACCAATATGGGCATCCAGGTTCCGCTATTGGTTATTGACCGAGAATAGTTCTAGGTCATGTCTACATAGTTCTCGAACCCCTAGGGTCCGCACGCTTAACGTTACGATGACAGTTTATTATGAGTTTATAAGTTTTGATGTACCGAAGTTTGTTCGGAGTCCCGGATGTGATCACGGACATGACGAGGAGTCTCGAAATGGTCGAGACATAAAGATTGATATATTGGAAGCCTATGTTTGGACTTCGGAATAGTTCCGGGTGAAATCGGGATTTTACCAGAAAACCGGGGGGTTACCGGAACCCTCCCGGGGGATGTTGGGCCTTAATGGGCCATAAGGGAGAAGAGGAGGGCCGGCCAGGGCAGGCCGCGTGCCCCTCCCCCCTAGTCCGAATAGGACAAGGAGAGGGGGGGGGGGGGGGGGCGCCCCCCCCCTTCCTCTCCCCCCCCCCCCAAGTCCTAATCCACCTAGGAAGGGGGGGGGGGGGGGGGGGCGCCCCCCCCCTTCCTCTCCCCCCCCCCCCAAGTCCTAATCCACCTAGGAAGGGGGGGGGGGGGGGGGGGCGCCCCCCCCCTTCCTCTCCCCCCCCCCCCAAGTCCTAATCCACCTAGGAAGGGGGGGGGGGGGGGGGGGCGCCCCCCCCCTTCCTCTCCCCCCCCCCCCAAGTCCTAATCCACCTAGGAAGGGGGGGGGGGGGGGGGGGCGCCCCCCCCCTTCCTCTCCCCCCCCCCCCAAGTCCTAATCCACCTAGGAAGGGGGGGGGGGGGGGGGGGCGCCCCCCCCCTTCCTCTCCCCCCCCCCCCAAGTCCTAATCCACCTAGGAAGGGGGGGGGGGGGGGGGGGCGCCCCCCCCCTTCCTCTCCCCCCCCCCCCAAGTCCTAATCCACCTAGGAAGGGGGGGGGGGGGGGGGGGCGCCCCCCCCCTTCCTCTCCCCCCCCCCCCAAGTCCTAATCCACCTAGGAAGGGGGGGGGGGGGGGGGGGCGCCCCCCCCCTTCCTCTCCCCCCCCCCCCAAGTCCTAATCCAACTAGGAAAAGGGGGGAGTCCTACTCCCGGTGGGAGTAGGACTCCTCCGGCGCGCCTCCTCCTAGGGCTGGCCGCACCCCCCCTTGCTCCTTTATATACGGGGGCAGGGGGGCACCCCATGACACACAAGTTGATCTACGGATCATTCCTTAGCCGTGTGCGGTGCCCCCCTCCACCATATTCCACTTCGGTCATATCGGCGCGGAGCTTAGGCGAAGCCCTGCGCCGGTAGAGTCATATCGTCGCGGAGCTTAGGCGAAGCTCTGTGCCGGTGGAGCATCATCATCGTCACCACGCCGTCGTGCTGACGGAACTCATCCCCGACGCTTTGCTGGATCGGAGCCCGGGGATCGTCATCGAGCTGAACGTGTGCTGAACTCGGAGGTGCCGTGCGTTCGGTACTTGGATCGGTCGGATCGTGAAGACGTACGACTACATCAACCGCGTTGTTATAACGCTTCCGCTTACGGTCTACGAGGGTACATGGACATACACTCTCCCCTCTCGTTGCTATGCCATCACCATGATCTTGCGTGTGCGTAGGAATTTTTTTGAAATTACTACGTTCTCCAACAACCCTACAGTACAGTTAGGGGGATAGGCTTCACCAAGAGCATTGTGAAGCATAAACATTTGACGGGAAAGTGGATTATTGAAGCTTAAATCAAGATTAGGACTGATAGGATGAATGGCAAACGATTCAGGAACAATATACATAGTGAGACCATTTGGGCATTTGATCTTGTGCCCTACAAGATGTTTTAGGTCCCCAGCAATAGCATCAGACGCCTTTGATTTTCGGCCGGAGACCCTTTCCTGCAAAAGAGAGTTAATTCTTCTTAACCACCCACATCTTCAGGGGTGGCTTAGAAGCAACGAGTCTAAGTGCAGCATCTGAGAATTTCGGCTTTGGAGCCCTAGCAAATAGCCTTGCAGGAGATGAATGATACTCATATGAATAAGAAGAAATTTTTTTAGTTTTATGAACATAGCGGTTTGAAGACACACGCTCATATTCATAAATTTGAGTACGTTTTCCCTGCAAAACATTGGCGCTAGGGTGACTCAGGTGAGTCCTCTGTCTGTATGAAGCCTTTGGACCATATGACGCCTTAGGTCTGGGGTTTGTCTTCTTCCCAGGTGGTGTCATGATGACATTCACTGGAAGATTCTCAAGACAGCTTTTGGGAACCCAGATCTTCTTCATAGGCGGTCCATTCCTGCAGTTAGTACCAATATACCTGGCAAACACTTCACCATTCTGATTCTTGAACAGCTTATAGTTTGCATCAAAGGATTCATCAATGATAATAGGGTTAGCACAGGTAAAGCCAGATAAGGTGGATGGATCCACTGAAGGTCCCTTTGCAGCAACCCATGTGGTTTTGGGATACTGCTCATGCTTCCAGTAGGAACCATCAACATTCATTTTCCTCTTGAACCCAACACCCTCTTTCCTAGGGTTTCGGTTCAGAATCTGCTTTTTGAGGACATCGCAAAGTGTCTGATGCCCTTTCAGACTTTTATACATCCCTGTTTCAAGCAATGTCTTCAACCTAGCATTTTCATCAGCAATAGCAGTGGTATCCTCCGCAGAGGGGTTAGTTACCAGATTGGTAGTTGAAGACAATGCAACAGTAGCAGCAGTTGAACATTCAGCAACAGAGGTAGTGATATCACGCTCAAGACATTTTAGACATGGTGGTTCAAATCCATCCTGAGCGGAACTGATCTGCTGAGCGCGAAGTGACTCATTCTCTTTTTGAAGATCTTCATGAGCCGCTCTCAATTTCTCAAGCTCTTGCTTCCTTTGAAGATAATCATAGGAGAGCTTTTCATGAGTAGTTGAGAGCGTTTCATGACGACTTTCAAGTTCTTGGTACTTAGCATGAAGATTTTTAATGTCTTCAACTAAGGACTGTGAACGTGTCATTTCCGCGTCCAACAGGTCAACACTTTTGTCTAACAGTTTTTGAGTATGTTCCATAGCTCTTTGTTGTTCAGTTGCAATTTTAGCAAGTGTTTTGTAGCTGGGTTTGGATTCACAATCAGAGTCATCTTCACTTGATGTTTGAAAGTAAGCATCACGTGATTTTACCTTGGCACCGCGTGCCATGAAGCAGTAGGTGGGAGCAGGGTCGTCCTTGTCATCAGCTTCAGCGTTGGTGTAGAAGTCAAGTCATTGTCTTCAGTGTTGAAGATGGACTTGGCAACATAGGCTATGGCTAAAGCCAGACTTGCAACGCCCGGGTCGGACTCCTCTTCAGACTCCACCTCCACCTCCTCAGAAGCAGACTCCTCCTCTGAATCCATTTCCTTGCCAACAAAAGCACGAGCCTTGCCATATGAGCTCTTCTTATGCGATGAAGACTTTGATGAGGACTTGGAAGAAGACTTTGAAGATTTCTTCTTTTTCTTGTCGTCAGAATCATATTCCTTGCTCTTCTTCTTCTTCTTCTCATTGTCCCACTGTGGACACTCAGAGATATAGTGTCCAGTTTTCTTGCACTTGTGACAGGTTCTCTTCTTGTAGTCTTGAGTGGAAGCTTCATCATTTCGTGAGCTAGATCGTGAAGACTTTCTGAAGCCTTTCTTCCTAGTGAACTTCTGGAACTTCTTCACAAGCATAGCAAGTTCCTTTCCAATGTCTTCAGGATCATCAGAACCGCAATCAGATTCTTCTTCAGATGAGGAAACAACTTTTGCCTTCAAAGCGCGACTTCGGCCATAGTTGGGACCATAGATATCTCTTTTCTCAGAAAGCTGGAACTCATGTGTGTTGAGCCTCTCAAGTATATCAGATGGATCGAGTGTCTTGAAGTCAGGACGTTCCTGTATAATGAGGGCAAGGGTGTCAAAAGAGCTGTCAAGTGATCTCAGTAGTATCTTGATGATTTCATGCTTGGTGACCTCAGTGGCGCCGAGAGCATGAAGCTCATTTGTGATGTCAGTGAGGCGATCAAACGTGAGCTGGACATTTTCATTGTCGTTTCTCTTGAAGCGGTTGAAGAGGTTGCGAAGAACACTGATCCTTTGATCTCTCTGGGTTGAGACACCTTTGTTGACCTTGGATAGCCAGTCCCACACTAGCTTCGATGTTTCCAGAGCACTCACACGGCCATACTGTCCTTTGGTCAGATGACCACAGATGATGTTCTTTGCAGTGGAGTCCAGTTGAATGAACTTCTTGACATCAGCAGGGGTGACACCTTCACCAGATTTAGGAACGCCGTTCTTGACGACATACCAGAGGTCGACATCAATGGCTTCAAGATGCATGCACATCTTATTCTTCCAGTAGGGATAGTCAGTTCCATCGAACACGGGGCAAGCAGCGGAGACCTTGATTATCCCTGCAGTCAACATATCTAAAACTCCAGGTGGTTAAACCGAATCACACAGAACAAGGGAGTACCTTGCTCTGATACCAATTGAAAGTGCTAGTTATCGACTAGAGGGGGGGGGGGGTGAATAGGCGATTTTTAGGGAAGTCTTCAAAACACGGATGTTTCGAAGACAAACACTAGAAATGACCTAATTGATATGCAGCAGAAGATAAACTACAACAAGCAAGCCATAGTCAAGTATGCAATATTGTGAACGTACAAAGACTAATAGCAGCTAGGTAGTAAGGATCAGGATGGAAGATAGTATGAAGCCAAACAACGATAGAAGTCAAGCAATGAAGTCAAACAGATAAGGCATATAAGCAATGACTTCACGAAGACAAACTTAAGTAAAGGAGGGAAGGGATAGAACCAGTCACTAGTTGAAGACACATGATTTGTTGGACCAGTTCCAGTTGCTGTGACAACTGTACATCTGGTTAGGGAGGCTGAGATTCAACTCAGAAGACCGCGTCTTCACCTTATTCCCCTTGAGCTAAGGACACACAGTCCTCGCCCAATCACTCTGGTAAGTCTTCAAGGTAGACTTCCGAACCTTCACAAACGACATTCACCGGGAATCCACAATGACTCTTGGATGCTCAGAACGCGACGCCTAACCGGCTGGAGGATTCACAGTCCTCAAGTGTAATAAGTCTTCAGGTCACACAAACAGGAAAACTTCAGTGATGCCTAACACTCTTTGGCTCTGGGTGTTTGGGCTTTGTCCTCGCAAGGATTTCTCTCTTTCAAAGGCTTCGAGGTGGGTTGCTCTCAAACGACAAAAGCCGTCTACTAACTCTTGAGCAGCCACCAATTTATGGTGTAGGGGGTGGGCTATTTATAGCCACTAGGCAACCCAACCTGTTATGTCCGAAATGACCCTGGGTCACTAAGGAACTGACACGTGTTCCAACGGTCAGATTTCAAACACACACGACAACTTTACTTGGGCTACAAGCAAAGCTGACTCATCCAGCTCTGGATAAGTTTTGCTCTCATTGTCTTCGCTCGAAGACATAGGATTTGGGTTGAGCATCACTTCAGTCATTCTGACTATGATCACTTGGACCCCACTTAACAGTACGGTGGTTCCTACGACTCAACAAAGAAGAAAAGGAAACAACAAAACGACACAGTCTTCGCGCTCCATAGTCTTCACTCAATGTCTTCTCATGTCATAGTCTTCAATGTGAATATGTTCACATACCACCATTGTCTTCAATGTCTTCATACATTTTTAGGGGTCGTCTCCGGTAGGTAAACCGAATCAATGAGGGACACTACCTGTGTTATCCTCCAATTCTCACAAACGCATTAGTCCCTCAACCACATTTGTCGTCAATACTCCAAAACCAACTAGGGGTGGCACTAGATGCACTTACAGTTACTTCCTCCGAGAAGGGCCTGAACTCGTAAATCTCGTGTGTATACAACTACTCCATAGCTAGGATCTTGCCTCTCCATTCCTACCCCTCAACATTACTATCAGACTTAGAACCACGACAGCCAGCACCGACTCGTCCACGTTCCCTCGGATGGTGCTACCCGACTCGCCCTTCGCGTCGGCTTGCACCCCGATACCCGGCTTCCACGTGTACCCGCAGGTCTCCCGACTCTCCGGGTAGTGCTCCCCCGACATGAGCGTGGTGGCGCCTTCCACGCCCGCGCCCGCGCCCATCGACCTCAACGCCACACCGGTAACCGATGGCTCGTAATCCGGAGGCGCGAGGAAACATGCGCGGCATATGCCGGCCGAAGTGGTACTGGTTGCCCGCAACCTGTTCAACGAAATGTCGGCCGCCAGCGACGAGGACTACATGCATAACCTCATCTTCTTGGGCGGTGCGCCGACCGCTTATGACCCCGAGGAGACACAAAGCCTGGACGGCCGGGGGGCATGGACCTGGACGACTTCCCACTTGACCACAAGTTTTTGGACGACTACGGGTAAGAGGAAGAAGACGAGTGTGACATCGAAGTGGAGCCTTTGTTTGAGGACGAGCTCGCCAACCAAGCCGTCGGGCCGAAGCCGAAGCGCAAGAGCAAGCGCACGAAGGCATACACGGCGGCCAAGGACAAGCTTCTTTGCAGGTGTTGGAGGGACATTGGAGAAGACCCCAAGACCGGCGCTGAACAAAAGCATTCAACTTTTTGGATTCATGTCCACCGGGAGTTTCATGAGCGCAAGAAGTTTCCTCCGTACCAAATTGTGAGCAAGCGTGGGTGGGTGTCCATTTTGAAGCGAAGGAGAGTGATCCAACAAGAGTGCAACAAGGTTTGTGCCACTCTTGAGAGCGTGAGGGCCCACCCCGTGAGCGGCATTGGCATGCAAGACATGGTATGGTAGCAAGCCGCCCTATTTTGTGTCATCAAGTTCATGCTTGCGTGTTCATTTGCATACCATTTGTGCCAACATGCTTGCATGAAAACATTTGTAGGAATTTCAAGCTTTGGAGGCATTCAAAGTTCAGCACAACAGCAAGTGCTTCAACCTCTCCCATTGCTATAGGGCCATCAAAGATGAGTAGGATTTCAAGGCGCAATATGCCGCCCTCAAGTCGCGCCGGGGACAGGAAGCCGTGGAGGAGGTTGGGGACGGCGAGCCGGCTCGGCCGCGGGGGAAGACCAATTCCAAGAAGGAGGACAAGCGGGATGCGGCATCGAACGCCTTGATCTCAAGCATGGAGGGCATGATGAACAAGAAGGACTCAACACAGGAGGAGCACTGGCGTTTCAAAGAGGAGCAAATGAACGCCTTCATGGAGATCCAAAGGAGAAGGCTAGAGATGGATGCGGAGAAGCAAGCCAAGATGCTTGATTTGGAGGCAGAGAAGCAAGCGAATATGATCGAGATCGAGGCCGCCAACGCCAAGACCAAGGCCAAAGAAGTGGCTCTCGCAAGCATGATGACCGGGGTGGAGATCATGAAGGTGTATCTCAACACCGTGTCGTCAAGGAAGAGGCCATGGTTCGAGAAAATGCAGGCCTACATGCTCAAGTTCACCGACGAGTGATCTCGTGGCCGCGAGCGCTTTCTTTTTTGTATGCCGGCTTGTGCGCTGGCATGACCACGGGGCCGTGATGGCATGGTCGAACTCAAGTCCCATCCCTTTTTGTGTTCTGGCATGTGTGCCGGCCGCTGGCGAGTGCACCAACATGAACTGTGTGGTGTATTTTTTGAAGCCGGCAATGAATGCCGGCGCTGGCATGGTGCCGGCATGAGACATGGCCGCTGGCATGATCTATGGCCGCGGGCCGTTTTTAAAATTTGAGTGCGGACATGCAAAAGGGTCGGCGCGTTGGGCGCACTGCCGACCCAAATGCAAAACAGGCGGGCGCCGGGCGGGCGGCCTACCCAAACAGACATAAAGCGGACAAATGCTCCGTCCTTGCATGTGTGCCGACTGCTGGCGAGTGCGCCAACATGAACTGTGTGGTGTATTTTTTGAAGCCGGCAATGAGTGCCGGCGCTGGCATGGTGCCGACATGAGACATGGCCGCTGGCCTGACCTATGGCCGCGGGCCTTTTTAAAATTCGAGTGCGGACATGCAAAAGGGTCGGCGCGTTGGGCGCACTGCCGACCCAAATGCAAAACAGGGCGGACGCCGGGCGGGCGGCCTACCCAAACGGACAAATGCTTCGTCCGTTAGGGTCGGCTCGTTGGAGTTGCTCTAAGAGCATCTCCACTCATTCGGCCCCTAGCGCATAGGCCGGCGCATTTTCGGGCGTCCACCAAGCGATTTTTAGACCCTAGGGGCGACTAAGGCCCCGCCACGCCCCCAGGTGCCGCCCCCAAGGCGCCAGACACGCGGCCCATATTCAAACTCGATCGTTCCCGCTCCAAAAAAGCCACAATCCGGCGATCATCGCAATAGTTCGGTGATTCAGTGCCACAGTTCAGCGATCAAATGAAAGTAGTTCGGCGCACAAAAAAAGGAAGGACGCAAAAGGAATGCATCAAACGTCGAGCTCGACCTCCGGCGTCGTCGTCGGCGTGCGCGGGCTGGGAGGAGTCGGCGCGGCTTCTAAACTAGTCGGCGCGGCTTCTGTGCTGCTGGGTGATACGTCTCCAACATATCTATAATTTTTTATTGTTCCATGCTATTATATTACCCGTTTTGGATGCTTATGGGCTATACTTTACACTTTTATATCATTTTTGGGACTAACCTACTAATTGGAGGCCCAACCCGAATTGCTATTTTTTTGCCTATTTCAGTGTTTCAAAGAAAAGGAATATCAAACGGAGTCCAAACGGAATGAAACCTTCGGGAGCGATATTTTTGGAACAAACGCAACCCAAGAGACTTGGAGTAGACGTCAAGCAGCCGAGGCGGCCACGAGGGTGCAAGGCACGCCGCCCACCCTCATGGCCCCCTCGTGGCTCCACCGACCTACTTCTTCCTCCTATATATATCTACGTACCCCGAAAACATCCAGGAGCACCACAAAAACCTAATTCCACCGCCGCAACCTTCTGTATCCGCGAGATCCCATCTTGGAGCCTTCATCGGTGCTCTGCCAGAGGGGGAATCAACCACGGAGGGCTTCTACATCATCGCCAAGGCCTCTCCGATGAGTGGTGAGTAGTTTACCACAGACCTTCAGGTCCATAATTATTAGCTAGATGGCTTCTTCTATCTCTTTGTATCTCAATACAAAGTTCTCCTCGATCTTCTTGGAGATCTATTCGATGTAACTCTTTTTGCGGTGTGTTTGTCGAGATCCGATGAATTGTGGGTTTTGATCAAGTTTATCTATGAGAAATATTTGAATTTCCTCTGAATTCTTTTATGTATGATTTGTTATCTTTGCAAGTCTCTTTGAATTATCAGTTTGGTTTGGCCTACTAGATTGATCTTTCTTGCAATGGGAGAAGTGCTTAGCTTTGGATTCAATCTTGCAGTGTCCTTTCCCAGTGACAGCAAGGCACGTATTGTATTGTTTCCATCATGGATAAAAATATGGGGTTTATATCATATTGTTTGAGTTTATACCTCTACATCATGTCATCTTGCCTAATGCGTTACTATGTTCTTATGAACTTAATACTCTAGATGCATGCTGGATAGCGGTCGATGTGTGGAGTGATAGTAGTAGATGCAGACAGGATTCGGTCTACTTGTCGCGGAGATATTGTCAGCCGGGCTGGGCGGCGACGTCGGCGTTGACGTTGGAGTCGTCGGTATCTGGTTCAGGATGAGGCCTCACTCCGCCAAGAACCACGCCTTGAGCTTCTCATCGCCGCTCTGGAGCATGTCAGTGCCGCCCATCAAGAAAGCCAGGTCGTTGTTCCTCTTCTTCACGGCGACGTTGGACCGGAGCAAGTCGAGTTTGACGGTGTTGTTCATCATCAAATCAGCCCATCTCGCTTGAGTTTTCTCTTCTCGCTGGGCGGCCCTGGTGTTGGCGTCGGCAAGGCAATGCTTGATGGACTCCTGCATGCGTGCGGCAGGCGACTCGGCATGTTTCGCCTTCTTGGCCCCTTTGTTGCCATCCGGGCGCCCGTTTGCTGCTCCCGATGTCGGCGCATCCAACTTGTATGTCTCCTTGGCCTTGGCGTGGGTGCGTCGGATATCCGCCCACTTCTCGCACTTGTGGATCCGTTTGAAGACGTGGAGGTACTTGAACTCTTGGTCGCCGTTGTCGTCACGGTACATGGCGAACATGCGCAGCAGCTGCGCCGAAGAGCGGGCATCAGTCGGTGCGGGAGCGCAAATGGGCGCGCGCACGGCAAGATGAAAAGGGAGAGGACAGCGTGCTGTACCTGATCCTCGATGCTGGTGTCGGTGTCAAAACCGGCGGATCTCGGGTTGGGGGTCCCGATCTGTGCGTCTAAGGCTAATGGTAACAGGAGGCAAGGGACATGATGTTTTAACCAGGTTCGGGCCCTCTCGATGGAGGTAAAACCCTATTTCCTGCTTGATTGATATTGATGATATGAGTATTACAAGAGTTGATCTACCACAAGATTGATGGTGAATGCCTGTCCGCGGCTAAAAGTGATCAAGCGATCCGTTTGCATTGAGGGTGCCCGCCGAGCCTTTGCCCGTGCGAAGGTGCACTGGGGCAAGCTGGATGTGGAGAAGCTGGTGAAGGACGGGCCGCCGGAGGGCTAGGCGCACCGCTGTCCTGAGAAATATTATGATGGCGTTATGAAAGGCGCTCGCCTCGTGGCCGATGAATGTGCCAAAGACACGATTTTTGAGTGAATGTACTCCTGTAGTTTTTGTAATATAAAAAAAAAGTTATTTGCGCTATATAGCGCTTTGTTGATTTAAAATATTACCTTCTGTGCGGTTGTTTATAAAATTCTGAAAGTAGGCCAGTCGTCGGCTTCCGCCCCCATGTAACTAGTACTGGGGTGTTCGTGGAAAACCCAGACACTCTTTATCCAAATATTTGGTCCCTGAAGGAGGTGTTTGGCGCAGCGAACAAGGCAATCGGACTATGCGGCTTTATAAATTTCACTTAGCCATAGAAGTCTACAATTTTAAATTTCGGCGAAGCCCCTAGAATTCGGAAAGCCGAATTGGGGCGCTATATACGCCTAAATCGGACGACGCCGGTTCCTCGCCAAAAGCAGAAAAAATCTTTAATGATTTTAAGAACTCTCGAACAGCGACCAGCTCTCGCCGCATCATGCCGGTCAGTTTTCGGCTTTCTCTAGTGAGGTGCTCGTCCGGAAGAACCGGGACACAATCGCAGTAGTTCTCCCTGCGCTACCTTAGCCGATATAACGGAACATAAGGTACCAAAACAAGGGAGCCGGGCTAACCCAACTATTGACCCAAGACATGATTCAGAGCTGATGCATATAATGCTATAAGTTCGGGGTGCCGTACTGTCGAAAAGTGTTCGGACTTAACTTGCCGTACTAAGGGGCGCCGTAGGAAGCCCCTGGCAAACTGAACGTACCAAGGTATACGGGTGCAATATTGAATAAATATTTATAGGAAAAATGTGCAGATAGGAATAATAAGCTGACGCTATATATTATCTCCCGTTGATGAATAATCCGTCTAAGCGTATGTTTACAATGTATGCATTAAGCAAGGGTAAATAGGACTATTTGACATGTCCTATCCAAGGGCGGGCCGCATGTAGGTATATAAAACTGGTATAACGACCGTGAATAGATTCCACCCGGGTATTCCTTTTGTTAGCGAAGCCTTTTGCCTCCTTGGATTTCTCTCCTGTGCAAGTCCGCCAATCCGGCTCTTCTGAAGAGGCTGCCCGAAAGCAGTGCTCTGAAAGATAAAGGGGGGTTATTAAAGTATGTTGTGGCTGTACCGCATTGTTGACTGAGTCACTATTTGCGCCTCCGCCTATGCCTATGGTATTTTGAGTGCGTAATTGTGTACGCGTGGCACGAATGCTACCTTGAGGGGGCTGAAGCGGAGGCCGGACTGTTAGTCGCGCTCTTGGCGTGCCTGGCGATCCTATTGCGGGGTACTACAGACTCGCTTGACGGTGTTCGGGGTTGTTGTCGCCGGATTGGTGGTTTACCGGAGAAGGCTGCATTGTACTTCTGCCGCGAGGGCTGCAGTATGCTCTTCTGTACGGAGAGAGCGGTCCATGTTTCCGTTGACTGTTATGACCCCGTGAGATCCTGGCATCTTGAGCTTGAGGTATGCATAGTGTGGTACCACATTGAATCGAGCGAATGTGGTTCGTCCAAGCAGTGCGTGATAACCACTACGGAAAGGGATGATACCGAAGATTAACTCCTCGCTTTGGAAGTTATCCGGAGATCCGAAGACCACTTCAAGTGTTATGGAGCCCGTGCAACGGGCCTCTACTCCTGGAATTACACCTTTGAAGGTGGTTTTGGTGGGCTTGATCCATGAAGGGTCGATGCCTATTTTGCGCACTGTGTCCTGATAAAGCAGGTTCAGGCTGCTGCCGCCATCCATAAGGACTCGCGTAAGATGGAATCCGTCGATGATTGGGTCTAGGACCAATGCGGCTGAACCGTCGTGACGGATGCTGGTAGGGTGATCCCTACGATAAAAGGTGATCGGACAGGCTGACCATGGGTTAAATTTTGGGGCGACTGGCTCCATCGCATAGACATCCCGCAGTGCTCACTTCCGTTCCCGTTTGGGGATGTGGGTGGCGTAGATCATATTGACCGTTTTCACCTGGGGAGGAAATTTTTTCTGTCCCCCCGTGTTCGGACGCCGGGGCTCCTCGTCATCGTCGCTGTGCAGCCCCTTGTCCTTGTTTTTGGCGTTTATTTTACCAGCCTGTTTGAACACCTAGCAGTCTCTATTAGTGTGGTTTGCTGGCTTATCCGGGGTGCCATGAATCTGGCACGATCGATCAAGTATGCAATCTAGACTGGACGGTCCCTTATTGTTTCTTTTGAACGGCTTTTTCTGCTGCCCGGATTTCGAGCCACTGAATCCGGCGTTGACTGCCGTGTCTTCGGTGTTGTCGCCATTGTTCCGTCGCTTATGTCTGTTGCGCCGTGGCTTGCAATATATTGTCGCGGACATCTAAGGTGCCGGAATTTATTGGTGTGGTGCTACTGCGAGCCAACCAGCTGTCCTCGCCCGCGCAAAAGCGGGTCATGAGTGTCGTGAGGGCAGCCATGGACTTTGGTTTTTCCTGGCCGAGGTGTCGGGTGAGCCACTCGTTACGAATATTATGCTTAAAAGCCGCCAGCGCTTCGGCGTTTGGACAGTCAACTATTTGGTTCTTTTTGGTTAGGAACCGAGTCCAGAATTTCCTGGCTGACTCTCCGGGCTGTTGGGTAATGTGGCTCAAGTCATCGGCGTCCGGTGGTCGCACGTACGTGCCCTGGAAGTTGTCGAGGAATGCGTCCTCTAGGTTTTCCCAACTCCGATTGAATTTGCCGGCAGGCTGTTTAACCAGTGCCGGGCCGTTCTTTTGAGCTTAAGGGGAAGATACTTGATGGCGTGTAGATCATCTCCGCGGGCCATGTGAATGTGGAGAAGGAAATCTTCGATCCATACTGCGGGGTCTGTTGTGCCATCGTATGATTCGATGTTTACAAGTTTAAACCCTTCTGGGAATTCGTGATCCATCACTTCGTTAGTGAAGCAGAGGGGGTGTGCGGCGCCTCTATGCCGGGCTATGTGGCTACGCAGTTGGACTGAGTCCGGTTGGCTGTATTCGGCTCTGACGGACTTGTCGATGGTGTATCTGGCGTAACGATCATTGTTACGTGTTGGGGCGCGCCCCCGCGATCCGTAGATCGATCTTGGCTGTCCTGCCTTGTTTTTCAGTATATCTTGCAGGTCCTGCCTATTGCCCCGGGCCGTAGTGTATTGGCGCGGGCGTGCGGGCTGGTATTCGGGCTGATACGCCGTTCTATCCTGGCCACGAGGTGGCCGATCAGCCGTGTGGCGCTCGAGTCCATATTCCTCAGCTGCAAGGACTTCAGTCCATCTGTCTGTGAGCAGGTCTTGATCAGCTTGGAGCTGCTGCTGCTTCTTTTTAAGGCTCCTCGCAGTGGCCATAAGCCGGCACTTGAAGCGCTCCTGCTCCACGGGGTCCTCAGGCACGCCGAACTCATCGTCGCCGAGGCTAATCTCGTCTTCGGAGGGGGCATGTAGTTGTCCTCCTCCGGATATCTGTCCGTCGCCTGTTCGTCTGGGCTGACCTGCCCTCTTCCTGCTCGGTCTGTTTGAAGGCAGGCCGATCGGGGTTGTATTCATCTTCGACACCATCCGGATTGTTTTCATCTCCTGTGCCGGTATTGCTATGGCGGGGCTTGGAGCGGCGCCCACGACGTCCATGCTTTGCTTTCTTCCTTGAGGGGTTATCCTCCATTGCCTCATCGCCATTGGTTTCTTTCGGAGTGTCCACCATATATATCATATGAGAAGGTGGCTGTCCACCGCCCCGTGGGCGTTGGTTCCTGTTCTTTTCCTACATCGTCGTCCATACCGTCAATGTCTTCAGAGTCGAAGTCAAGCACGTCGGTTAAATCATCGATCGCGGCAATAAAGTGGGTGGTGGGTGGTCAACGAATTCCTTCGTCGCCTGCTTCCCACTCGAGCCAGACATAGTTCGGCAAAGAGTCTCCTGACAAAGAGAGAGATTTTAACGAGTTCAGCATGTCGCCAAAGGGCGAGTGCTGGAAGATATCCGCAGTGGTGAACTCCATTACTGGAGCCCAACCAGATTCGGCGGGCTCGGGAGTGCGCGGACTGGAACCTACAGCCGGATATGAGTCCTAGGGTCCGGTGTCACAGGCTTCCTTGGGGTTGAAGTCTGTGTTCGGCTCTACCGCCGATGGGTGTGCGGCCTCCGGGGCGGGGTCAATCCACCCGACCTCGGGCGACGCAATCTGCCCCGGATTTAGGTCTGGTGCTCCTGCAGGGGCGATATCCCGAGCGTTGTCCGACAGCAGGTCTAAGCCGTGCTCATCGTGAATGTCCGGCGCTCTTGGCGCAGGCCCGAATCCGTTGAAGATCAAGTCTCTGCGGATATCGGCCATGTAGTTCAGGTTTCCGAATCTGACCTGGTGGCCGGGGGCGTAGTTGTCGATCTGCTCCAGATGGCCAAGCGAATTGGCCCGCAGTGCGAAGTCGCTGAACACGAAGATCTGTCCGGGGAGAAAAGTCTCACCCTAGACCGTGTTGTTGATGATTGAAGGAGCCATCAAGCCTCGCAGTGATGACAGAAAGGAGCTCTCAATGAAAGCACCAATGTCGGTGTCAAAACCGGCGGATCCCGGGTAGGGGGTCCCGATCTGTGCGTCTAAGGCTAATGGTAACAGGAGGCAAGGGACACGTTGTTTTACCCAGGTTCGGGCCCTCTCGATGGAGGTAAAACTCTACTTCCTGCTTGATTGATATTGATGATATGAGTATTACAAGAGTTGATCTACCATGAGATCGTAGAGGCTAAACCCTAGAAGCTAGCCTATGATGATTATGATTGTTTTGATCGTCCCTATACGGACCAAAGCCTCCGGTTTATGTAGACACCAGAGGGGGCTAGGGTTTACATGGAGTCGGTTACAAAGAAGGAAATATAATATCCTGATCGCCAAGCTTGTCTTCCACGCAAAGCAGAGTCCCATCCGGACACGGGACGAAGTCTTGAGTCTTGTATCTTCATGGTCCAATAGTCCGGCCAAAGTATATAGTCTGGTTGTCCGGATACCCCCTAATCCAGGACTCCCTCAGCTGGTGCCACTCTCCAGGCGAGCCGCGACCTCCTCGATGATCCCATGCCATTTGTTGCACGCCGTTTGGATGAGCCCCCGATGGTTCGCCATCACCTTCGACCCCCGCTGCATGTGGACGCCTTTGAAGTAGGGGTCGATGAGCTTGCGCTCGTCGAACTCGGCCTTGATGCGGTACCAATACGTGTCGAAGCTCTGGTTCGTGCCGGTGATCAGGTCGAGGCAGACGACCTTCCATGCTTCGGCGAGGCACTCATCTTCCTTTGTCGCCCACTTGATGCGTGACTCGCCGGTCTTGGCCGCCCCTTTCTTCTTCTTCTTCTTCTTCTTCTTCTTCTTCTTCTTCTTCTTCTTCTTCTTCTTCTTCTTCTTCTTCTTGCCTTTCCTCATCGGCGCCGGCTCCTCCTCTTCCTCCTCCTCCTCCTCTGGCTCTTCCTCGCCGTAGTCGAGCTCGGCGTCCATGTCGACGAGATCAATCGAGCTGTCTGGGGTAGTGAACCCGGGGGAAGCGACGGCGGTTGCCGAGCCGGCTGCGATGATGTCTGCCATGTCAGCCTCTGTCGCGTCGGCGTCGCCAAGATGCGACGAGGAGGAGGCTTGCGAGTAGAGGCCGCGGCGGCGAGGCGGCGTCGGTGAAGCTGCATAGTCCGGCGGCGAGTACGTGTACAGAGGGTACTGCACGCCGGCGAACGCGGGCGATGGCATGCGCTGGACCGGGTGCCCATGGGAAAGATGATGTTGTGGTTGAAACCACCGTGGACGTCGCCATCGGCATAGCCTGGCGACGGCGTGCTCCATGGGTGTGGCGACGACGAGAACCCGGAGGAAGAGCCGACGCTTTGCTGGCTCCAGGTCGCGTGCGGGCCGTGCCCACCGGGTGGATTCATCATCACCGCGCGAGCCGCCTCGGCTTGTTCTGCCGCGCGCTCCACATGCTCCGCCGCCGCCGCTGCCTCTTGCGCCGCCCTCTCCCTGGCCTTCTTGGCCCTGTTGCGCCTATCGGCGGTGACGGCCTCCCAGCGCTGCACATCCGCCTTCCAGTCGGCGTTGGTCATGCCCGGGGGCTTGGACGACGGCGCCCTCGGCTTCCTTTGCTTCGGTGGGCGACGGCGGAGGCTGTGGGATCCGTCGCGGCGCGGGGCATCACGTACTTGTTCGGCGGCATGGCGGGCGGCTTGGAAGGGAGGAAGCGGAGTTTGGCGGGAGGAATGGAGAATGAGAGGGAAGCCAAGGGGGAAAGCGGGAGGAAACGGCAGGAAAAAGGCCTCCTCTCGCCGACAGAGCGGACCCACGACACTTTTCGCTTCTGCCGGCGCCCCCAGGCGACACTCGGGCACTTGGGTCCGGGGCGGGATCGCCGGCTCTGAATTTGGCCCAAACCGGCGCTAAACGTGGTCCTGCGGGCGCGACTGGGCCTATTTTCGGTCACCGGCGCTAAAAATTCGTCTGGAGGGCCTGTTGGGGGCGCGGCTGGAGATGTTCTAAACGCTTTTCGCATGACACGAGTATCCTCCTTCCCTGTTTGGATCCCAGAGTTATAGTTAGTTTGGGTTAGTTTGAGCTCAACTAACCCAAAACTATTCAAACAGGAGGGTTAGTTTGGATTAGATGCATCTAACCAACCCAAAAAAACTAACCCATTCAATAGGTGCTTATTTGGGTTAGTTCTTCTTGGGACCACTAAAAAACATTTTTTTCTCCCGCTCTCCCCGCAGCAGATACCTCCCCACTTCCTCGAAGCTTCTCGCCCTCTCCCTCCCTTCTCTCGCATCGCCCGTGAAGGCGCCTCGCCGTATCCGCGCTCCCGTCGGCCGCCGGTAAGCAGCCCCGCCCTATCCTCCTGTTCCAACCCCTCGTCTCCCCGTGGCCCGTCCGTCCGCCGGTAAGCAGTCGCGGCTCCTTGCGTGGCCCGTCCCCGTCGGCCTCGACCAGCGCTGTTTCTTGCGTAAGGACGTCGGATTCGGCCGGCGGGCTGCGCGATAAGCCAGCATGGCTCCTTGCCGGGCGCATCCCCGTCTACGGCCAGCGCAGCTCTCGGCCAGGGCTCGCCCAAAATAGCCAAATGATTAAGAAAAAGCATTTATTGCCAATTTAACCCTGTTATCCAAACATCTCTTTGATTAGAATTAGTTTAGAATTAGTTCAGGGATATAATCTAACTCTAACCTCTAATCGAGTTAGAGTATCCAGACAGGCCCATGCCTAGCTAGATGCCCACTGACCACTGTCGAGAGTGAAGTGCTTCCTCTGAGCCCATGTGCCTCTCGCGCGCCTGCCAGCGGTACTGTACCTTGGTAGGTCCATAGCTAGGCAACAAATATCTGACTTTTTTAGGCAGGAGCAATCAGTTTGCTGTGGTACAAGTGATTAGCGACGAAATTGACACCCTAGCTACCTAGACTCCTAGAGTAGCTACCAAATCACCTATGGCGGTATCGAGTGGGCTGGAGAAGTGGAGAGTATAGGAAAGTGGCCACAATCACTTTTCTGCTGCGGCGTGTGTTCGGAGAAAGGATCCATCAGCGGCGGTGTACGCACGGGGGTGCAAAGCGAGGACCATGTGTTTCTCGAGAGCGCAGTGATGCATGAGGGCATCCCCAGCCGTTGGCCTTCCCAGAGGCATTTTTTTTCGTCGCCTAGGGAGCTGCCGGCGACAATTTTACTCCAGGGCTTAGATTTCTTTCAGCCGTTGCCCTCCCCAGCCCAGCGGTTGCCCTCACCAACGTCCCCGACCAAGCCCCCCTCGCTGCCGGGATCGCCAGCCAATACAGCCACGCCGTCCGCGGCCTCGGCGCTACTGTGAATCGTCGTGCCGTCCATCGCCGCGGTCTCAGGCGAGCGCGCGGCCGAGGAGGACGCCGAGATGCGCTGCTCGCACGCGAGCGCGCGGCCGAGGAG
Organism: Aegilops sharonensis; assembly: GCA_904067115.1. Taxonomy (NCBI): domain Eukaryota; kingdom Viridiplantae; phylum Streptophyta; class Magnoliopsida; order Poales; family Poaceae; genus Aegilops; species Aegilops sharonensis. The sequence continues at coordinate 799,433,078 of LR880970.1, forward strand.
GACGCCGTCCAGGCCACGGCTGCCCCGTTCACGCCCGCCTCAGGCCACGTCCGGCCCCGGCCTCGCCCGGAGCTCCTACAGCACGTCGAGGAAGGAGGGCAGCTCCACGGGCTGCCACCATTAGCGCCGACGCACTCCTTGAGCCGCTTGGCGAAGAGCCTAGCGATCTGCAGCTGCGTCTTGGCCATGGTCTCCGCTCGATCTTCAGGAACGAGCTCGCCAGCAGCTCGATGCTCCTCGCGACGTCCAGCTCTGGGCCCTTCCGCTTCCTCCCCGGCGCGTCCCAGGCCTCCTCGGCGGTGCAGCGGCGGCGCGGAGGCGGCGAGGAGGCAGGACGCGGCGGTGAGCGCGGCGCGGAGGGAGCTCCGGAGCGAGGCGATCGCGAGGGATACCGCGTTGAGCACGTCGGTGCCTTGACGGAGCGGTCGAGCAGGTCGGCGGCGAGGCGGTCGGCGGGGGGCCTGGCGAGGGCGTCCCGGAACGCGGCGTCCGAGGACACCACGGCGTCGAGCAGCTTGGAGAGGAACACCAGCGAGGGCACCGGCCCCTGGTGCTGCGCCGCGGAGGACGAGTGGGCGGCGGGGGCGGCGAGTCGATCGGCGAGGGGAGGGCGAGAGGAGTCCGCAGCAGGGAAGGCGGCCACCGGCGAGAGCGGGGCCGCGGTGGCCGGCGAGGAGAGGGCGAGGGGAGGCTGCGGAGGCGCGCCCCCTGGCGTGCGGCGGCGAGGAGGAGGCCACGACGGTGGGTGGTAGGTGGCGGAAGAAAAAAGGAGAGGAGAGAGGAGAAAGAACAGAGAGAAAGGAGAGGGGAGGGGAGAGAGAGAGGCTGGCAAGTGGGGCAGCGCCTGCAAAAAGCAATGCCGGCGTCCCCAGCTGCCCCCCGGCGGGCTGGGTGCGGGGTGGGCGTGCCGGCGCTAATTTTCACAAAATCTGGCGAAAAACGATGTCCTGAGGGTCTGGCTGGGACTTTTTTACTCGCCGGTGCTAAAAAAAGGTGCTTGAGGGCGTTCTGGAGGCGTGGCTGGAGATGCCCCGACTGCACCTGCAGGTATCGGCACGGGATTTTTTTCAGGTCGGCCGGTCTGGCCGCACTGCACTGCCGTACGGACGCCGACACGCCGGTCCGATCGAGCATCGCGTATCCGAATATCCGGCCACCATCGTTGCTGCAATGAATTGAAGTGAAAGTGAGGTGCTGTTTGGTTATAGGCGTGGCATTGCCACACTTTCTCGCCCATTTTTGTCAAGCTTAACTAAGGTTAGTTCATTGAAATGAAAGCCATAAATTGACAATCCTAAGGAAATTTTGCTACATTTTTTATGTGTATGCCATCTAAGGTTCAAGTATGGCTTGCCTAAGATGTGGCTTGAACCAAACACTCATCTAAATTAGTCAAACTTGCCTAACTTTAAATGTGGCAACGTTTAGCAAAGTTAGTCACAAATCAAACAGCCTTTGGGACCATGCGCATGCCTGACTCTGACCATGTTCAAGGCTCCTCACCCCTCAAACTCTTGCAGAAGCATCTACACCCTGGCTCCTCAAACGTCCCATGTATATCTGCAAAAATCACGATCCAGCCGTGCTCTTTGACACAGGCCATATACGTCTCGTATATTAGTTCATATTTGAGACAAATATAGAAACACTCGGATGCGTCCACCAGGTCGAACCAGATAGACCAACCCACCTCCAATTTCACCAAAATGATGAAGTCTGCCAAATATCCTCCCCCCTCTCCCCACCGTGCGCGTGTGTGTCTGAGTGATCGCCATTCTCCATCCTTGCTCCTCTATCCGCGCCGTCGCCCTAAATGTCGTCCTCGGGTACACCGTCCCCCACAGCCGACACGAATGGTGCCTCGGCGTCGTCCGTGGGAGTGAGCTGCACGGGATTTTGTTCAGGTCAGCAGTTTAGGGCTGGGTTTTTTTTCTCAAA
>LR880970.1:799564860-799579367 GCA_904067115.1 Aegilops sharonensis
GAGTGACAAATCCCAGTCTTGATTCGTGCCAACCCAACAGACACTTTCGGAGATACCTGTAATGCACCTTTATAGCCACCCAGTTACGTTGTGACGTTTGGTACACCCAAAGCATTCCTACGGTATCCGGGAGTTGCACAATCTCATGGTCTAAGGAAAAGATACTTGACATTAGAAAAGCTTTAGCATACGAACTACACGATCTTTGTGCTAGGCTTAGGATTGGTTCTTGTCCATCACATCATTCTCCTAATGATGTGATCCCGTTATCAATGACATCCAATGTCCATGGTCAGGAAACCGTAACCATCTATTGATCAACGAGCTAGTCAACTAGAGGCTTACTAGGGACAAGGTGTTGTCTATGTATCCACACATGTATTGCTGTTTCCGGTCAATACAATTATAGCATGAATAATAAACGATTATCATGAACAAGGAAATATAATAATAACTAATTTATTATTGCCTCTAGGGCATATTTCCAACAAAGCAAACTTCCCTTGGCGACTTATCGCGACGGGGGTTACATAAAGTATTGATAACCCGGAATGTGGACCCAAACATCACATAAAGGCCAGTCGATGACCATATTTGTTAAACATAATCACAATAGCATACCTGTGATCTGTTTGGCAGTCTTGCCAGCTTATGTGACCCAAATCATGAGAGTAAATTTAAATCCTAAAAGTTGGCACACAGGATGTTCACCTGGCCTTTAACAGCTGAAGTGATCAATGTTTAAACGGTGAAGTGAGAACCCCATAGTGCTTTCGAGAAGGCCTCACGATAGTCAAACATTTATACTTACAAAGTATGATAAATAATAAATCAAACTTAAAAGGCCTCTGATTCGAATACGATCAGCGAACCGTTCCAAAGGGGTTAAGCTAAGATTCGGATACGATCATATAGCCCCCAGTGGCTTTGGCGATGCCGATCAAGTGGGTATTGTCAGCTATCTTCTCTTTGGTTCAAATACGACCTATGTTTGAACAGGAAGCCCCCATGTGACCATGAGAGTTGTTTAATGACGCTGATTCGAATACGATCCATGTCAGACCCAAAGGGGTTAAGCTATGATTCAAATATGATCAAGAAGCCCCCAAGTGGGTTTGGCAGTATGCCGATCAATTGGGTATCGACATCTATGTTCTCTTTGGTTTGAATACGACCTATGTGTGAACAGGAAGCCCCCAAGTGACCATGGCTAGATTCAGATATGATCATAAGCCGGACCAAAGGGAAAGCCGGATTCAGATATGATCCGCTCCCTGTTGGTTGTTTCCACCACCTAGTAAAGAAGATATATAAACCTTTGAGGGTGAAAAGAAAAGAGGTCCTGCTTTATTGCTTTGTATAATATATACATTGTCAAAAAAGAAAAAATATATATATATATATATCTTGAGAGCCGGTGGCTCAAGTATAGTAAGGCCGAAGATGGGCGATATTCCACGGCCGGCGGGTCTCCTCCTCTGACTTACGTGAGTCTTTGTGCTCTCGAACATCGATGAGGTAGTATGACCCGTTGTTCAGATTCTTACTGACCACAAAGGGTCCTTCCCAAGGAGGGGATAGCTTGTGCATATCAAACTGATCCTGGATGAGCCGGAGCACTAAGTCGCCTTCCTGAAAGGCTCTGCTTCTAACCCGGCGGCTGTGATAGCGGCGCAGGTCTTGCTGGTAAATCACCGAGCGGGCTATTGACAAGGCTCGCTCCTCATCCAACAAGTCAAGTGCATCCTGACGAGCTTTTTCGTTATCAGCCTCAAAGTAAGCCGCCACGCGGGGTGAATCGTGCCGGATGTCACTTGGCAGGACTGCCTCTGCTCCGTATACCATAAAAAGGTGTGTAACCTGTAGATCTGTTAGGCATAGTGTTGATGCTCCATAGTATAGAGGGTAGATCCTCCACCCAACAACCCGGAGTTCGCTGTAAGGGGACCAAGAGCCGGGGTTTAATACCCTTCAAGATCTCTTGATTAGCTCTCTCTGCTTGACCATTAGATTGAGGGTGAGTAACAGCCGAAACATCAAGATGGATATGTTCTCGTTGACAGAACTCTTCCATGGCACCCTTAGAGAGATTAGTACCATTATCAGTTATGATGTTGTGTGGGAAACCAAAACGAAAGATCACCTTTTTCATGAACTGAACCCCCTTGGCTACATCAGACTTACTGACCGGCTCTGCCTCCACCCACTTTGTGAATTTATCCACCGCCACCAAGAGGTGTGTCTTTTTATCTTTAGACCTCTTAAAAGGTCCAACCATGTCAAGCCCCCAGACTGCAAACGGCCAAGTAATTGGAATCATCCTCAACTCTTGAGCCGGAACATGAGCTCGTCGTGAGAATTTTTGACAGCCGTCACATTTGCTGACCAGATCCTCCACATCAGCATGAGCCGTCAGCCAATAGAAACCATGACGGAAAGCCTTGGCCACCAGAGATTTTGAGTCGGCATGATAACCACAATCTCCTTCATGGGTCTCACGAAGTATCTCTTGACCCTCCGTAGGCGACACACAACGCTGAAACGCCCCAGTAACACTGCGGAGATGTAGCTCGCCATGAACAATTGTCATAGATTTGGACCGCCTTATGATTTGTCTCGCCAAGTTCTCATCCTCAGGCAACTCTCCCCGGGTCATATAGGCCAAATATGGGACTGTCCAATCTGGGATAGCGTGGAGAGCTGCCACCAGCTGTGCCTCCGGGTCTGGCACTGCTAGTTCTTCCTCTGTAGGCACTTTGACAGAAGGGTTATGCAAAACATCGAGAAAGGTGTTAGGCGGCACCGGCTTACGCTGAGATCCCAGCCGGCTTAAAGCATCAGCAGCCTCATTCTTCCTCCAATCAATGTGCTCCACTTGATAACCCTTGAAGTGCCCAGCCACAACATCAACTTCATGATGATAAGCCACCATAAGGGGATCCTTGGAGTCCCACGTGCCTGACACCTGTTGAGCTACGAGATCTGAGTCGCCCAAGCACCTTACCCGGCAAATTCATCTCTTTGGCCATCCGGAGACCATGGAGTAAGGCCTCGTACTCAGCTGCATTGTTAGTACAAGGAAACATAAGCCGGAGCACATAACAAAATTTGTCACCTTGAGGGGAAGTCAAAACAACTCCAGCCCCCGAGCCTTCCAACTACTTGGACCCATCAAAGTGAATAGTCCACTATGTGTTATCTGGCTTCTCCTCAGGTGCCCGCAATTCTGTCCAATCATTGATAAAATCCACCAGGGCTTGAGACTTGATAGCAGTCCTAGGCATGTATTTCAAACCATGAGGCCGAAGTTCAATGGCCCACTTGGCGACTCGTCCTGTGGCCTCTCTATTCTTTATGGTATCTCCTAAGGGGGCAGAGCTTACCACAGTAATAGGATGACCTTGGAAGTACTGCTTCAGCTTCCGGCTTGCCATAAACACTCCCTAAACAAGTTTCTGCCAATGTGGATACCATTGCTTAGACTCAATGAGCACCTCACTGATGTAGTAAACCGGCCGTTGAACTGGATGCTCCTTGCTAGCCTCCTTGCGCTCCATCACGATGGCAACACTAACGGCGCGGGCGTTGGCAGCCACATATAACAGTAACGGCTCTTTATCAATGGGAGCAGCAAGGACTGGTGGCTCAGATAGCTGCCTCTTTAAATCTTCAAAGGCAGCGTTAGCAGCATCACTCCAGACAAAAGTGTCCGTTTTCTTCATCATCTGATACAGCGGTAGGGCCTTCTCACCTAACCGGCTTATGAACCGGCTTAAAGCGGCAACACGACCCGCCAGTCGCTGAACATCATTGATGCACGCCGGTTTAGCCAAGGAGGTGATTGCCTTGATCTTCTCCAGGTTAGCTTCAATGCCTCTGTTTGAGACCAGAAAGCCCAGAAGCTTGCCTGCAGGTACACCAAACACACACTTGTCCGGGTTAAGCATCATCTTACAAACCCGGAGATTATCAAAGGTCTCCTTTAAATCAGATATCAAGGTTTCCTTCTCCCTGGATTTCACCACGATGTCATCCACATAAGCGTCAACATTTCACCTAATTTGACGGTGGGGACAGTTTTGTACACATCTCTGATAAGTCGCCTGGGCACTCTTGAGCGCAAATGGCATAGATACATAGCAGAAGGCTCCAAACGGAGTGATGAAAGCCATCTTCTCCTGGTCCTTAACTGACATTTTGATCTGATGATAGCCAGAGTAAGCATCCAAAAAGCTCAATCGCTCACAACCCGCCGTAGCATCAATGATTTGATCAATACGGGGGAGGGCAAAGGGATCAGCCGGACAAGCCTTATTTAAGTCCGTGTAATCCACACACATCCGCCAAGTGTCGTTCTTCTTGAGTACCAGCACCGGGTTAGCCAACCACTCCAGGTGAAAAACTTCAACGATGAACCCAGCCGCTAAGAGCCGGGCGACCTCTTCCCCAATAGCTTTCCTTCTTTGCTCATTGAACCGTCGAGGAAATTGCCTGACCAGCTTATACTTCGGATCAATATTAAAAGTGTGCTCAGCGAGTTCTCTTGGGACACCCGGCATGTCAGAAGGTTTCCATGCAAAGATGTCCCAGTTCTCACGGATGAACTCGATGAGCGTGCTTTCCTATTTGGGTTCCAAGTTGGCACTGATGCTGAACTGCTTGGAAGAGTCGCCTGGAGTAAAGTCGACAAGCTTTGTTTCAGCGACCGATTTAAACTTCAACGCCGGGTCATGCTCTGTAGTTGGCTTATTTAAAGAGGTCATATCCGCCGGGTCAACATTATTTTGATAAAACTTTAGCTCTTCCGCTGCACAAACAGACTCAGCATGAGCCGCGTCGCCTTCTTCACACTCCAGGGCTACCTTTCGACTCCCATGCACAATGATGGTGCCCTTGTGACCCAGCATCTTGAGCTGCAAATAAACATAACACGGTCGTGCCATGAACTTGGCATAAGCCGGCTGCCCAAACAGAGCATGATACGGGCTCTTCATTTTGACTACCTCAAACGTCAATTTCTCAGCCCTGGAATCATATTCATCTCCAAAGGCCACCTCCAATTCAGTCTTACCGACCGGGTAGGCCGACTTACCAGGCACCACGCCATGGAAAACAGTGTTGGACGTCCTTAAATTCTTGCCAGTCAAACCCATGCGTCGAAAGGTCTCGTAATAGAGGATGTTGATACTGCTACCTCCGTCCATGAGTACCTTGGTAAACTTATATCCACCGACCTAAGGCGCCACCACCAAGGCTAATTGACCCGGATTATCAACCCGGGGCGGGTGATCTTCCCTGCTCCATACAATAGGCTGCTCTGACCACCTCAAGTAACAGGGAACTGCCGGCTCAACATCATAACCCGGCAAATCAAGGAAAGGGTTATGCTGCCGACGCGGGATCCTTGGTACTATCAGAATCGCCGTATTTGACTAAAGCCGCCATCAGCGTACCCATATCATTGCAATCACGCTTAAGGCGCCCCAGTTTCTGCCTCAGCGGCTCAAAGCGGCAATTCTTCTCCAACATGAGGACAGCAGAGCCGGCATCCATCTTATCGGGCGAATGTATTATTTCCTTGACCCGGCGCACCCAATGAGTTGTGGATTCACCCTCCTCCTGCTTACAATTGGTCAAGTCCACAATTGACATAGATTGCTTGCAAGTGTCCTTGAAGTTCTGGATAAACCGGGCCTTTAGCTCTGCCCATGAGCTAATGGAATTGGGCGGCAAACCCGTTAACCAAGACCGGGCCGTTCCGTCTAACATCATGGTGAAGTATTTAGCCATTGCTGCATGACTGACCTCCAATAGCTCCATGGCCATCTCGTAACTTTCGATCCATGCTCCGGGCTGTAAGTCGGCCGTGTAATTCGGCACCTTTCGAGGTCCCTTGAAGTCCTTGGATAGACGTACATCCCGCGGAGCCGGCACCAAACAAGGGACACCGCCGGTTCTAGTAGCCACTCCTACTCCAATAGAAGTCGTCGGATACTCTGGGAGATCTTGATGAGCCGCCTGTTGAGCCGCTAGCTGAGCCGCCCGCTCGTCCTCCTGACGTATTCGGTCTTGCACCGGGTTATAGCCACCGGGCTGGTTACGATGCTGGGCATTGCTTGAAAAAGCTTCTGACTCCATGTGCATGCTGTAACTCGGACTCCGGTTTTGACGAGGCGGTGCTAGCCAAGGCGGAGGAGTTGAATGAATCCTGTCCCGGCTGTAAGAATAGGTATCTTGCTGCGCCAGGGCTGTCTGAACAAGTTCTCTGATCCTCCGGGTCTCCACTGCTATCGTATCATCACCGTCCACTGGGAGAGCCGCCAAACGTGTCGATGCTGCGATTAAGTTCTCCATGGGGTTGGAAAAGTGACCCGGTGGTATTGGTACATAGAGGGGCGGGGCCATACTCCCATGCGGAGGTGCCATCTCTTGAAGCTGAGCCGCCCCCCCCCCCCCCGGGGGGGGCGGCCCCCCCCCCCCCCGGGGGGGGCGGCCCCCCCCCCCCCCGGGGGGGGCGGCCCCCCCCCCCCCCGGGGGGGGCGGCCCCCCCCCCCCCCGGGGGGGGCGGCCCCCCCCCCCCCCGGGGGGGGCGGCCCCCCCCCCCCCCGGGGGGGGCGGCCCCCCCCCCCCCCGGGGGGGGCGGCCCCCCCCCCCCCCGGGGGGGGCGGCCCCCCCCCCCCCCGGGGGGGGCGGCCCCCCCCCCCCCCGGGGGGGGCGGCCCCCCCCCCCCCCGGGGGGGGCGGCCCCCCCCCCCCCCGGGGGGGGCGGCCCCCCCCCCCCCCGGGGGGGGCGGCCCCCCCCCCCCCCGGGGGGGGCGGCCCCCCCCCCCCCCGGGGGGGGCGGCCCCCCCCCCCCCCGGGGGGGGCGGCCCCCCCCCCCCCCGGGGGGGGCGGCCCCCCCCCCCCCCGGGGGGGGCGGCCCCCCCCCCCCCCGGGGGGGGCGGCCCCCCCCCCCCCCGGGGGGGGCGGCCCCCCCCCCCCCCGGGGGGGGCGGCCCCCCCCCCCCCCGGGGGGGGCGGCCCCCCCCCCCCCCGGGGGGGGCGGCCCCCCCCCCCCCCGGGGGGGGCGGCCCCCCCCCCCCCCGCTCCGGCTGTTGTGAACTGATTTGCTCCGGGCGGGTTGCTAGGGCCGGCACCGGGTGTAGCGAAAAGGTTCCGAGGGTCGTAAACCGGAGGCAAACGGGATTGAGTTTTCTGGTGCCTGCTTCTCATTACCTCATTAGATACGTTTAGGCTCATATTAAGCTAGAAAGCCTCTGACTGGAGCTGATGCGCCCGTGCATCTAAAGCCGCTCGTTCTGTAGCTAACCTGGTGTCCTCAGCTTCCAAGGCCTCCTTGGCTCGAGCTATCGCTTCACGCACCTGTGCCACCTCCGCGTTATGCTCATCTTGATTTGCAGGAATAACCGTGGCGGTTAACAGGGCCGTAAGCTTATCCATGAGATCCATCAGTATCTGAGCCGGCGGGCGCATAGGGCCTCCTGCCCCGGCCGCTCCTGACCTGGATGTCATTGCCGCAGCAGCCGTAGAGTTTTGGCCGGGTTGAGTTCCAGCCATCAAGAATCCTGCCCAGCTTGGTGGCTCATAGGGGTCCGGAATACTGGAGCCTTCGGAACAGCCCCCAAGCACGCCATCTTGTACTTGATACAACGAATCTGTTGAACCAGCGGACGAATCATCATCCGAGGGGACGGCCGTCTCACCACCATCTTCAGATCCTTCAGAAAGTTCCTCTCCGTGGACGCAGCCCACGAAGGCACGCTTCATGACAGGTTGAGCTCGGGCGGGTCTCGCACACTGAGCCGTCCCGACGAGGTCGGTGCAGTTGTCTGGCTCAGGGCCCGGCTCACCAATCCGACCGATGAAGACGTGGATTCCGCCGAAGGGGACCCGGTACCAGTACTCAATTGAGCCGGCGTCGGGGCCCCAGCCTTCATCGTCGATGTAGATCTTGCCGCGACAACTCTTGGTCATCCGGCCAACCACGTATCCCTTGAGCCCTTCGAAGCTGCCTTCAAGAACTCAAATCCACCATGCGCTGGCCCCACGGTGGGCGCCAACTATCGTGGAATTGTCACGGCAGATGTCCTCTTGCAAGGACTTAGTCGTGGAGCCATCGCAACTAGGAAGCTTAAAGGGGTTAATCGGGACAAAGGACACGAGAGGGTTATACTAGTTCGGCCCCTTACGGTGAAGGTAAGGCCTACGTCTAGTTGGGTTGGTATTGTTTGGTGTTTCGATAACCAGGGAGCCCGGCTCTCGATGAGTTGTTTCTTGCCCTAAGCCGCCAGCGGGTCGTCCCCTTATATACATGGGTTGACGCCCTGCGACCTACAGAGTCCCGACCGGCTTATAGACAGTGTCCGACTCGGTGACTAGTCAATTCTACCTTATAATACAAGTCATGCCATCATGGCGGTTTATCACTATGGGCCTTAAGTCGCCCATGGGCCTTAGACCCTTTATTGAACCGCCATCTTCATGCTTGGTCTTGGGCTTCTTCTGATGAGTCTCTCTTTGCGTAACCCGGCCCCTCCTGGGCGGCTTACACAAATAGTCATATCCCCAACAGATCCCATCTCAGATTTCATAGCCTCGAGCCATTTTGCGGAATCTGGGCTCATCATTGCTTCCTCATAGTTCGTAGGTTCGCCATGGTCAAGTAACATGACCTCCAGAATAGGATTACCATACCACTCTCGTGCGGATCATACTCCGGTTGACCTACGAGGTTCGGTAGTAACTTGATCTGAAGTTTCATGATCAATATCATTAGCTTCCTCACTAATTGGTGTAGTTGTCACAGGAACCGGTTTCTGTGATAAGGGAGCAGGCGCAGTTACCACATCAAGTTCTACTTTCCTCCCACTCACTTCTTTCGAGAGAAACTCCTTCTCTAGAAAGGATCCAAATTTAGCAACAAAAGTCTTGCCTTCAGTTCTGTGATAGAAGGTGTACCCAATAGTCTCCTTTGGGTATCCTATGAAGACACATTTCTCCAATTTGGGTTCGAGCTTATCTGGTTGAAGTTTCTTCACATAAGCATCGCAGCCCCAAACTTTAAGAAACGACAACTTTGGTTTCTTGCCAAACCACAGTTCATAAGGCATCGTCTCAATGGATTTTGATGGGGCCCTATTTAACGTGAATGCGGCCGTCTCTAAAGCATAACCCCAAAATGATAGCGGTAAATCAGTAAGAGACATCATAGATCGCACCACATCTAGTAAAGTACGATTACGACGTTCGGACACACCATTACGTTGTGGTGTTCCGGGTGGCGTGAGTTGCGAAACTATTCCGCATTGCTTCAAATGTAAACCAAACTCGTAACTCAAATATTCTCCTCCACGATCAGATCGTAGAAACTTTATTTTCTTGTTACGATGATTTTCCACTTCACTCTGAAATTCTTTGAACTTTTCAAATGTTTCAGACTTATGTTTCATTAAGTAGATATACCCATATCTGCTCAAATCATCTGTGAAGGTGAGAAAATAACGATACCCGCCGCGAGCCTCAATGTTCATTGGACCACATACATCAGTATGTATGATTTCCAACAAATATGTTGCTCGGTCCATAGTTCCGGAGAACGGCATTTTAGTCATCTTGCCCATAAGGCACGGTTCGCAAGTACCAAGTGATTATAATCAAGTGATTCCAAAAGTCCATCAGTATGGAGTTTCTTCATGCGCTTTACACCAATATGACCCAAACGACAGTGCCACAAATAAGTTACACTATCATTATCAACTCTGCATCTTTTCGCTTCAACATTATGAATATGTGTATCACTACTATCGAGATTCAATAAAAATAGACCACTCTTCAAGGGTGCATGACCATAAAAGATATTACTCATATAAATAGAACAACCATTATTCTCTGATTTAAATGAATAACCGTCTCGCATCAAACAAGATTCAGATATAATGTTCATGCTCAACGCTAGAACCAAATAACAATTAGTCAGGTCTAAAACTAATCCCGAAGGTAGATGTAGAGGTAGCGTGCCGACCGCGATCACATCGATTTTGGAACCATTTCCCACGATGTCGGTGTACTAGAGTAGGGGTACCCTAGTATCCCGAACTCGTGCACTGGCAGTTGCAGCACCCCGCACCAAGGCTTGCCTGGTGACAGCCAAGGTCCTCCATAGTTCCTTTGGAGCCATTCAAGAACAAAGTATTTAAGCCAAGGAGACAACGCCCCGGCAAGAGGAGCTTGCCGGGAAGGCCACTCAAGGCACACAGAAGACAAGACCCCGGCAAGAGGAGCTTCCCGGGAAGGCTCGGAGAGCGACAAGCTTCCGGACGCGACAAGGATTCAGCCGCAGCAAGGCGCTTGCCGCGGCAGGCAACCACTCTTCATCTCCGCTCCAGCTCATCCACCAACGTGTCGCCATGGGACCATTCCAGGCGCGCGTGTCAAGAGGCTGTGCGGCCAGCGGGGAGCAGCGGTAAGCGGCGCTGACAAGATTGCCATCGTGGCAAGCGGTGGCGCTCCTGACGGTCCCTGTTGCACTGTTTAGGCGACATGGACGGGCATTTAATGCTTTTGCCCCTTGCCGTCAGAGTTAGGTAGAATACACTGTACAAAGTAGTTGTACCAACCGCAACTCATTTTCCCTTTTTGCCCTTGTCTACGTTGACACCTGTTGGTGACCCCTTGAGCATATAAAAGGAGGCCCATGCGCAACGTAGAGGGGGTTCGGTTCGACTCATTCGAAACCAGAGACACTCATGCTAGGTCTTGTAGCTCCCATAATTCTCTAGCAAGAACACAATACAATCAGACAAGCAGCAGTAGGAGTATTATCTCTCCGGAGAGCTCCGAAGCTGGGTAAACTGCTCGTGTGCTTCACCTCGATCTGCTCTTCGTGCGACCTCCGCCCCCCACCGAACCGAAAGGGGCTCGGTCCGCCGGTCCCATAGGTGTTCGTGGGTTACGATCAGCTTCCCCGACATCTTTGGCGCGCCAGGTAGGGGGCATCGAGGCTATGTGAACCTGATCCGGCGTTCACGCGAGCAACATCTTCGTCATCTTCATCAACATGCCATCGAAGAAGAAAGCTTCGGCGGCAGCGGAGCCGTCCACGTCGATCCCGCCACCACCGGAGCAAACGGGTGGCGGGGTAGACGCCGGCGGAAGAACGGGCGTCGACGAGGGAGCTCATGACGCTGCCAAGTCCAAGGACAAGGCCGCGCAGACCTCGGCGTCCGTACACGCACCGGGCCCATCTCAGGAGCCGCGGGACCGACAGCGTCATGGTATTCACAATACCATACGTTCGTTGGATCAAGACCGAGCTGGAGGATCGCGAGGCCCTCAAGACCAGCGTACACGCCAGCATGCTGGCACGAGCGGGGTACGGTCGCCTGGACGGGATGCTGCTCCTTCTAACATAGTTAGAAGTCCGAGCATATCCCGCTCCTCGCAACGTTCACCGCTGCCGCCCGCCACTCCAGCGGAAGCCTTGGCGAGAGCTCAACTGCTCCTAGACTACCCTCCAACAGCCAACAAGGTCGACGAATGGAGGGCCACCATCCAGAGTCTCATCGGCTTTGCCAACGGCGACGCTCCGCGGCAACCAACTACATCGCTGTCGCGGCAAGACGACAAGGCACGAGCCGGTGGCGACGAAACCTGTGGGGGTGCAACCACCATGCACTCTCCACCCAGAAGGCCAAGATCACCAACTTGTCGGATCCACCTCGACAGCGAGTCCACCGCGTCATCAGATCCACGAGCTCGCCGTGATCAGCGCCAAGTTCTTCAAGAACGGCAACAAGAAGACGCTCGAACTCGCATCGAGTGCCGAAGAGAAGCGCGACGTCAATCCGACCAGCGCGCTGGGCCCTCTGTCGATATGCATGCGCCAGGGGAACCAGGCGACTTGCCGTACGCGGTAGGTTGCCCTGCGTTCACTCGTGAGCTGCGGCAAGTCCAGTGGCCTAGCAAGAAGAATTTCAAGCCAGACGTGCCAGAGAAGTACGATGGCAGGACGCATCCGTCGGAGTTCCTCAGCATCTACACCATCGCGGTGCAAGCTGCAGGGGGACGAGACGACAAGATCCTCGCCAACTACTTCCCGCTGGTACTCAAGCTCAATGTCAGATCTTGGCTCATGCACTTGCCGGACGGATCCATATCCTCTTGGGCAGATCTATGCCATCAGTTTGTCGGCGCCTTCACAAGCGGCCACAAGCCTCATGGCCAAGAGAGCGACCTACATCTGCTCGCCCAGAAGGAAGGAGAGTCCCTGCGCAAGTTCATTCAGAGATTCAGCCGTGTGCACTACAACATCCCAGATGTCCACCCTGCCGCGGTGATCAGCACGTTTCATCAAAACGTGCGGAACCGCAGGATGAGGGAAGAGATGGCGATGTGCAACGTCAAGGACGTCAGTGAGCTGTATGCCCTAGCCGACAAGTGTGCACGTGCTGAGGAAGGGAGGAGACTACCAGGAGAGAATGCAGAGGCAGGATCTGATAGTGAGGAGACCGCCCCGGCGAAGAAAAGCCGACGGCGGAACAACAGAAGGAAGAAGAGCAAAGAGGTGCTAGCTGTCGAGCAGTCCGGCAACGGTGGTGCCGCCAAGAAAGCCAAAGTTGGTGGCTCCGGCAAGGAGGTTGCCGCTGGCACCGACTGCCAGCCTGTGGCGGCCGCCGACAAGCAGGACAGCTCCAACAAGCAGTACTGCAAGATCCACCGCACCAAGGGCCATGACCTCCAGAGCTGCAAGAAGGTCGAGCAGCTTGTTGAACAGCAGAAGGCTGAGTACGAGCGGCACGACAAGGAGAAGGCCAAGGAAGGTGCTGGGGGAGCTGGCAAGAAGCGACCCGGCCGGGGAGGACGCCGCGGCAAGGCCAAGCAGCGACAAGGAGATAGACCTCCCCGCGGCCGCGACAAAGATGAAGATGACGACGACGATGAAGATATGGAAGACGACGAGACCGACGAGCAGGAGTTTCAGAAAGCCACAGAGGTCCTCTGCGTTGACGGCGGTGCTTCTCTGTATACTTCACACCGCCAACTCAAGCAGTGGATGCGGGAAGTTAATACAGCAGAACCATCCGTAGAGTCACGCAAGCCTCTAAAATGGTCCAGCACGCCTATCATCTTTGATATTGAGGACCACCCTGATCGCATAACTGCGGTCGGGTGCTTGCCGATGTTGGTCTCACCAACTATCCGCAACCTCAAGGTCACCAAGATGCTAGTTGACGGCGGGGCCGGCTTAAACCTGATCTCCTCCGCGGTGCTCCAGAAACTTCAGATCCCTGACAGCGAGCTCAAAGAGACTGGCACATTCCAAGGAATCAATCCGGGAAGGAGCAAGCCGAAGGGGAAGATCACATTGCCGGTAACGTTTGGCAGCGAGCTAAACTTCAGGACTGAGAGGGTCACGTTCGACGTTGCTGATTTTGCATTGCCTTACAATGGGATACTTGGCCGTCCAGCACTCGCCAAGTTCATGGCGGCCTCTCATTATGCATACAACTTGCTCAAGATGCCAGGCCCGATAAGTGTCATTTTTGTCCATGGCGACAAGAAGGATGCTCTTATCTGTGCGGACAAGATCTACCGGGAAGCAGCAGCTACAACAGATAGCAAATCACTTGCCGCTGAAGCTCCCGGGGGGGAAGAAGAAGGCCAAGTCCGGCAAGAGCTCTGATGCCCACTCCGGCAAGCGCACCTCCTCGGAGTGCTGCGCTACCGTCGAGGACGCACCATTGAGCTCCACCGACAAGTGCAAGAAGACGATGGCAGCTCCACCGAAGACCAAGAAGGTGCCCGCCAAGGAGGACGGCACTGGTGGTACCTTCACCATCAGTGCCACTCTCGACCCTAAATAGGAAGACACGCTCATTGCTTTCCTGCGGGCGAACGTCGACGTGTTTGCATGGCAACCGTCTGACATCCCCGGTGTTCCCAGGAAAGTAATTGAGCACCACTTAGCTGTCTGTCCTCATGCGCGGCCCGTCAAGCAGAAAGTCAGGAAGTAGGCAGTGGAGCGCCAAGAATTCATTGCAGAAGAGATCAAGAAATCGGAAGCAGCAGGCCTTGTCAGAGGAGTGCTCCATCCTACGTGGTTGGCCAATCCTGTAGTTGTACGCAAGGCAAATGGGAAATGGAGACTTTGTATCGACTTCACAGATGTTAACAAAGCTTGTCCCAAAGACCCATTTCCCTTGCCGCGCATCGACCAGATTGTTGACTCCACGGCTGGATGTGATTTGCTTTCATTTCTTGATGCATACTCAGGATATCATCAGATCTTCATGGCAGAAGAGGATGAGGAGGAAACCGCATTCATCACCCCATGTGGCACATATTGTTTTGTACGGATGCCTTTTGGGTTAAAGAATGCTGGTTCAACGTTTGCAAGAGTAGTCCATGACGCTTTTGAGCCGCAAATGCACAGAAATGTAGAAGCCTACATGGATGACATAGTGGTCGAAAACAAAGACAGGACAACTCTGGTTCAAGATTTAGATGAGAC
>LR880970.1:799601762-799614449 GCA_904067115.1 Aegilops sharonensis
GTCCCCATAGGTTAGTGCCGCTTTGGGTTCACGACTAGCCATGTCGGCCCGGGTTCTTTGTCATATGGATGCTAGCGACACTATCATATACGCGAGCCAAAAGACGCAAACGGTCCCGGGCCATGGTAAGGCGACACCCGTGGGAATACCGTGCGTGAGGCCGCAAAGTGATATGATGTGTTACCAGCTGGGTCGATGTGACTTAGGATCGGGGTCCTGACATTGGCACCGTCCAGCGTCTGCATCAGGGTGGTCAGCTTCAGCTCAAGATCTGCTTTGGAGTCCTTGGCGGCGCTGAGCTCCTTGCTCCTCTCGGCGAGACGGACCTGCAGCTCGCCAAGAGTGTAGGCGTCCTTGTCGCGCTCATGCTTGAGTGTAGCAAGTTCCTCGCCGCTCTTCTGGAGATTGGCCTCCAGCTGCGTCACCTTTGTCTCCAACTCTTTCTTGGCGGCCTCGGCAGCTGCGGCGGCATCCTTCGCTTCCTTAAGAGCCCCGCCAAGTGACTCCTCGCGCGCGACAAGCTCCTCCTCGTGGCTGTCAAGGTTGATCTTCCGCTGCGCCAGCTCGCCCTCCTGCGCGGATAGCTTCTCGGCAGCGAGCCTCTGCTGCTCTTCAACCTCTGCCTTCTCGAGGATGAAGGCTTTGCGCGCCTCAACAATTTGCTCCCGCTCCTCTGCCAAGGACCGGAGAGCTTCCTGATTGATTCCCCGGAGCTCCTCCGCGCGTTTCTCTATGTCTGCTCCTGCCTTCGCGACAAGCGCTTCCCGGGACTCCAACTTGGCTTGCCGGGCGCGGTGGAGCGACAGCAGCTTCTTCAACAGCTGCTCCTCCTCAGACTCGCCGCTGCTGCTGCTTGGCGCGTCAACCAGCGACAGCCCAGCTGAGGCGAGCAGCTCTTCGTCAAAGGTCTCCCCTTCGACCGGCGCCCTGGAGCTCGACGCCCAGGGGAGCTTGATGAAGACGCCATCGCCGGCCTTCAGATAGGCGCCGGGCTGGGGCTCTTCGGAGCCTGATGCTGCACCAGTGGCGGAGGGATCGGCGGTCGGCGTAGCGCCTGGCACTGCTGCGGCCTCAGGGTCATCAGTGCGATCGCCAGACCCCTCGCCAGCCTTTGCGGCGGCAGCCTTGGCGGCCTCTTCGCCGGCGGATCCATCGGCGCCAGCCTCTTCCTCCATGGTGGCGACGTCGTCAGTGTTGCCGCGCGCGTCCTCCTCGCCGGCGACCTCAGTCTCCATCGGCTCTGCGGCGGATGGATCTGACGATCAGAGAAAGAAAGAACAGTCAAGCAAATGTTCAAAAAGAAAAAAACAGAAGAAAAAGAACCCAAGGGAAATTTTCACGCAAGAGGATTACCTGCAATGGGATCTGCAGCCATGGTCTCGACCACCGGAGGATCACTGGTGTTGTCCCTCGCCGGAGAAGTCTCCCTTGCCGGAGAACGCTCCCTTGTCGGAGAATTCTCCCTTGGCGGCGTAGTCGAAGCAGATGGTATTTCGGGAGCGGCTTCCGGGCACTCCTGATGAGGCTGCTCTGCTCCTACACAAACCAATAGTCAGATATCAACAAAGAAGGAGTACCCATGCACGCCTAACAGTAATAAGTAAACCATATACTTACGCTGGGGGCTGTGCTGGGGACTGCTTTGAGGAAGGGTTGTCGGGTCCGGCAAGGGGGTCTCAGACGCGCCTCCTGTTGCCACGGGGGGATCGTCCTCGATGACGACCACCGGGGTCTTGGCTCTCTTCGACGCTCTCTGGGCCAGTGTCCTGAAAAGGAAAAGAGTTCAGAATGAAGCAGATCAGATACAAGACGAATCAACAAAATTGAAGAAATACAAGCACAGTATAGAAGCTTACTCTTCTTCTTCTTCTCCCTCGTCGGAGCTGAGCGCGGAGAGATCAAATTCCGGCTCGCCTCCGGTGCGAAGAGGCGGAGGAGTAGTTTCTCTTGACCGCTTGGCGGGGGTGGCAGCGGTGGCCTGAGAAGATCCCGCCTCAGTTGTTGCAGCGGTGTGGGGTGCTCCCGCGGCAACAGTGCTTGCCGCGGCGGAGCGCGTCACGCGGCGCTGCGGCTGTTGGCCCGTCTGCCGCCCCGTCTCGTCTCCAGCCTTGCGGAGACGCCTTCTTGGTGGAGCCGGGGGCTCCGCTTGCGGCAAGCTGCTAGATGGAGGGGAGGAGGCGCCCCCGGCTGGTTCGCCCGACTCGGCTTCGGGTTCGGCAAGCTCTTCCTCACCGGCGAACTCCCTTCGCTCGGCAAGGCTTGCCGCCTCTGCTGCCTCTGCCTCCTCCACGGTGAACCCAAATGTGCCAGCGGCAGCAGCTGCTGCCGCCTCCTCCAGCCTGGTGGCGATGCGCTGCATCTCGTCGTCGGTGGTGTCGCGGGTGAGCCTCTTCTGCTCGTCGGGGCGGACCGGCACTTCTTCCAAACTGTCGAAGAACTGCCGCACGACGTCGTCTGAAGGCTCTTGCCAGGTTGGAACGATCCCATGCGAATCGCACAACGACATCATTGCACGGATGCGGTCGAGCGAAGAGTTGTTGCACAATGGGACGACTCCCCTCGGCAACCTAAACCACTCGGGGTGATCGGGGTCGTGCTTGAACAGCTCCAGCAGCATCGCATCCAACTCCAAGACGGTGAAATTGAAGTTGAGGCCCGGGCGCAGCCTCATGATGTCCGCCGCATTTTGGAACTCCCAAGCAGGTCTCCTCCTCTCCTGCAAGGGAGCGATGCGGCGGCGAAGGAAATCTGCGCCAACAGCGCCTACAGTGAGTCTGGCAAGCCTGAGGCGCAAGATCCAGGTCACGACAATCTTCAACCTAGCATCCTCCGGCGCCAAGTTGCTCCAATCGTTGCCGCGCACTATTGGGGTTTGGCGCTGGGCAGTGAAGGGTTGATGGTTCTCCTCAACGATCCAACACCAATCGGCTCTCCACTCCTCCCACTTGCTGCGGAGCTCTCCTTCCAGATAGGCCTCTTTCTTGCCAATCCTGGATATCCAAGCAATCCCTCCGGCAAGTGGCTCTCCTCTCTCAACGCGGGGCATGAAGAAGTAGCGGAAGAGGGCTACGTTTGGGTGGATTCCGACAAAGTTTTCGCAAAGGTGTGCGAAAACTGCCATGGTCAGGACAGCATTGGGGGTGAAATCAAGGAGGCGAAGCCCGTAGGTGTTCATAATATCGCAGAAAAATTCAGAGAAGGGCAGGCAGAGCCCGCAATAGAAGAAAAGCGCGAAGAAGGGGTACCCAGTTGGGGCTAGTTCACAAGCGGCGGCTGGGAGTACCTTCGTGCGCGGATGCGCCCGCGTCTCCGTCAACCAGAACAAGTAGTAGCTCTCCCTCAGCTCCCTTGTGTCGAGCTGAGGGGGGAAGACGGTCCGCTCCTTTCGTAGCGCCGCGAGCCGCTGTGCCTCGGCCGACTTCACGCCCTTCCCCTTATCGGCTTTCGGAGCCATGGCGGAGGCGGTGGAGGAGACTGACGGCGTTGATGGCGCTGGTGGCGATGGGGGGCGGAGCGTTGCTCTCTTCAGACTAGAGAAGAAGGGGGGAGCGGCAGTGGTTTTTGAGATGGGACAGCAAAGGGAGAGGTGGGCGACCTACCCCTGTTTCCCCTGTTTATAAGGAGGGAGAGGGGCGGACGTTCCGCTTTTCCAATTGAAGAAAGCCCCCCACGATCTCTCCCACGACGCCACGTTCGACGCGTGCTGTTCGTGGGGGAAGTGGTGGGTCCGGAGCAAGTTACGGCGTGATCTAGGCCGCGCGTGCCCGTGCACTGTTTTGGGCCTGGCCCAACAGCGCTCGGCACCGTGTGTGGCCCAGGCCCGGGGGCTCCTGTCGGTGTACTAGAGTAGGGGTACCCTAGTATCCCGAACTCGTGCACGGGCAGTTGCAGCACCCCGCACCAAGGCTTGCCTGGTGACCGCCAAGGTCCTCCATAGTTCCTTTGGAGCCATTCAAGAACAAAGTATTTAAGCCAAGGAGACAAGGCCCCGGCAAGAGGAGCTTGCCGGGAAAGCCACTCAAGGCACACAGAAGACAAGACCCCGGCAAGAGGAGCTTGCCGGGAAGGCTCGGAGAGCGACAAGCTTCCGGACGCGACAAGGATTCAGCCGCGGCAAGGCGCTTGCCGCGGCAGGCAACCACTCTTCATCTCCGCTCCAGCTCATCCACCAACGTGTCGCCATGGGACCATTCCAGGCGCGCGTGTCAAGAGGCTGTGCGGCCAGCGGGGAGCAGCGGTAAGCGGCGCTGACAAGATTGCCATCGTGGCAAGCGGTGGCGCTCCTGACGGTCCCTGTTGCACTGTTTAGGCGACATGGACGGGCATTTAATGCTTTTGTCCCTTGCCGTCAGAGTTAGGTAGAATACACTGTACAAAGTAGCTGTACCAACCGCAACTCATTTTCCCTTTTTGCCCTTGTCTACGTTGACACCTGTTGGTGACCCCTTGAGCATATAAAAGGAGGCCCATGTGCAACGTAGAGGGGGTTCGGTTCGACTCATTCGAAACCAGAGACACTCATGCTAGGTCTTGTAGCTCCCATAGTTCTCTAGCAAGAACACAATACAATCAGACAAGCAGCAGTAGGAGTATTATCTCTCCGGAGAGCTCCGCAGCTGGGTAAACTGCTCGTGTGCTTCGCCTCGATCTGCTCTTCGTGCGACCTCCGCCCCCCACCGAACCGAAAGGGGCTCGGTCCGCCGGTCCCATAGGTGTTCGTGGGTTACGATCAGGTTCCCCGACACACGCGCATCGTCACCTCGTCCTTAGCCAATCTTCGCTTAATTCGTAGTCTCTGTTTTGAGTTGCAAATATTAGCAACAGAACCAGTATCAAATACCCAGGTGCTACTGCGAGCATTAGTAAGGTACACATCAATAACATGTATATCACATATACCTTTGTTCACCTTGCCATCCTTCTTATCCGCCAAATACTTGGGGCAGTTCCGCTTCCAGTGACCAGTCTGCTTGCAGTCGAAGCACTCAGTCTCAGGCTTAGGTTCAGACTTGGGTTTCTTCTCTTGAGCAGCAACTTGTTTGTCGTTCTTCTTGAAGTTCCCTTTCTTCTTCCCTTTACCCTTTTTCTTGAAACTGGTGGTCTTGTTGACCATCAACACTTGATGCTCCTTTTTTATTTCTACCTCCGCAGCTTTTAGCATTGCGAAGAGCTCGAGAATAGACTTATGCATCCCTTGCATATTATAGTTAATCATGAAGCTCTTGTAGCTTGGTGGCAGTGATTGAAGAATTCTTTCAATGACACTATCATCAGGAAGATTAACTCCCAGTTGAATCAAGTGATTTTTATACCCAGACATTTTGAGTATATGTTCACTGACAGAACTATTCTCTTCCATCTTGCAGCTATAGAACTTATTGGAGACTTCATATCTCTTAATCCGGGCATTTGCTTGAAATATTAACTTCAACTCCTGGAACATCTCATATGCTCCATGACGTTCAAAACGTCGTTGAAGTCCCGGTTCTAAGCCGTAAAGCATGGCACACTGAACTATTGAGTAGTCTTCAGCTTTGCTCTGCCAGACGTTCTTAACGTCGTCAGTTGCATCTGTAGCAGGCCTGGCACCCAGCGGTGCTTCCAGGACGTAATTCTTCTATGCAGCAATGAGGATAATCCTCAAGTTACGGACCCAGTCCGTGTAATTGCTAACATCATCTTTCAACTTAGCTTTCTCAAGGAACGCATTAAAATTCAACAGAACAACAGCACGAGCCATCTATCTACAACAAACATAGACAAGCAAAATACTATCAGGTACTAAGTTCATGATAAATTTAAGTTCAATTAATCATATTACTTAAGAACTCCCACTTAGATAGACATCCCTCTAATCATCTAAGCGATCACGTGATCCAAATCAACTAAACCATGTCTGATCATCACGTGAGATGGAGTAGTTTTCAATGGTGAACATCACTATGTTGACCATATCTACTATATGATTCACGCTCGACCTTTCGATCTCAGTGTTCCGAGGCCATATCTATATATGCTAGGCTCGTCAAGTTTAACCTGAGTATTCTGCGTGTGCAACTGTTTTGCACCCGTTGTATTTGAACGTAGAGCCTATCACACCCGATCATCACGTGGTGTCTCAGCACGAAGAACTTTCGCAAGGGTGCATACTCAGGGAGAACACTTATACCTTGAAATTTAGTGAGAGATCATCTTATAATGCTACTGTCAATCAAAGCAAAATAAGATGCATAAAGGATAGACATCACATGCAATCAATATAAGTGATATGATATGGCCATCATCATCTTGTGCTTGTGATCTCCATCTTCGAAGCACCGCTATGATCACCATCATCACCGGCGCGACACCTTGATCTCCATCGTAGCATCGTTGTCGTTTCGCCACCTATTGCTTCTACGACTATCGCTACCGCTTAGTGATAAAGTAAAGCAATTACAGGGCGATTGCATTGCATACAATAAAGAGACAACCATATGGCTCCTGCCAGTTGCCGATAACTTGGTTACAAAACATCATCATCTCATACAATAAAAACGTCTTGACCATATCACATCACAACATGCCCTGCAAAAACAAGTTAGACGTCCTCTACTTTGTTGTTGCAAGTTTTACATGGCTGCTACGGGCTGAGCAAGAACCGTTCTTACCTACGCATCAAAACCACAATGATAGTTCATCAAGTTAGTGTTGTTTTAACCTTCTCAAGGACCGGACGTAGCCACACTCGGTTCAACTAAAGTTGGAGAAACTGACACCCGCCAACCACCTATGTGCAAAGCACGTCGGTAGAACCAGTCTCACGTAAGCGTATGCGTAATGTCGGTCCGGGCCTCTTCATCCAACAATACCGCCGAACCAAAGTATGACATGCTGGTAAGCAGTATGACTTGTATCGCCCGCAACTCACTTGTGTTCTACTCGTGCATATAACATCTACGCATAAAACCAGGCTTGGATGCCACTGTTGGGGAACGTAGTAATTTCAAAAAAATTCCTACGCACACGCAAGATCATGGTGATGCATAGCAACGAGAGGGGAGAGTGTTGTCCACGTACCCTCGTAGACCAGAAGCGGAAGCGTTAGCACAACACGGTTGATGTAGTCGTACGTCTTCACGATCCGACTGATCAAGTACCGAACGCACGACACCTCCAAGTTCAGCACACGTCCAGCTCGATGACGTCCCTCGAACTCCGATCCAGCCGAGCTTCGAGGGAGAGTTCTGTCAGCACGACGGCGTGGTGACGATGATGATGCTCTACCGACACAGGGCTTCTCCTAAGCACCGCTACGATATTATCGAGGTGGAATATGGTGGAGGGGGGCACCGCACACGGCTAATAGATCTCAAGGATCAATTGTTGTGTCTAGAGGTGCCCCCCCCTCCCCGCCCCCGTATATAAAGGAGCAAGGGGGAGGGGCGGTCGACCAGGAGGAGGCGCGCCAGGGAGGAGTCCTACTCCCACCGGGAGTAGGACTCCCTCCTTTCCTTGTCCAAGTAGGAGAGGGGGAAGGAAGGGAGAGAGGAGAGGAAGGAAAGGCCCCCTCTCCTTGTCCTATTCGGACTAGAGGGGGAGGGGGCGCGCGGCCTGCCCTGGCCGCCCCTCCTCTGCTCCACTTTGGGCCCATGTGGCCCATTAACCCCCCGGGGGGTTCCGGTAACCCCCCGGTACTCCGATATACATCTAATAACCCCCGGAACCATTCCGGTGTCCGAATATAATCGTCCAATATATCAATCTTCATGTCTCGACCATTTCGAGATTCCTCGTCATGTCCGTGATCACATCCGGGACTCTGAACTATCTTCGGTACATCAAAACATATAAACTCATAATATAACCGTCATCTAACTTTAAGCGTGCGGACCCTACAGGTTCGAGAACTATGTAGACATGACCGAGACACGTCTCCGGTCAATAACCAATAGCGGAACTTGGATGCTCATATTGGCTCCCACATATTCTATGAATATCTTTATCGGTCAAACCGCATAACAACATACGTTGTTCCCTTTGTCATCGGTATGTTACTTGCCCGAGATTCGATCTTCGGTATCTCAATACCTAGTTCAATCTCGTTACCGGCAAGTCTCTTTACTCGTTACGTAATGCATCATTCCATAACTAACTCATTAGCTACATTGCTTGCAAGGCTTATAGTGATGTGCATTACCGAGAGGGCCCAGAGATACCTCTCCGACAATCGAAGTGACAAATCCTAATCTCGAAATACGCCAACTCAACATGTACCTTTGGAGACACCTGTAGAGCTCCTTTATAATCACCCAGTTACATTGTGACGTTTGGTAGCACACAAAGTGTTCCTCCGGTAAACGGGAGTTGCATAATCTCATAGTTGTAGGAACATGTATAAGTCATGAAGAAAGCAATAACAACATACTAAACGATCAAGTGCTAAGCTAATGGAATGGGTCAAGTCAATCACATCATTCTCCTAATGATGTGATCCCATTAATCAAATGACAACTCATGTCTATGGTTAGGAAACTCAACCATCTTTGATCAACGAGCTAGTCAAGTAGAGGCATACTAGTGACACTATGTTTGTCTATGTATTCACACATGTATTATGTTTCCGGTTAATATAATTCTAGCATGAATAATAAACCTTTCATGATATAAGGAAATAAATAATAACTTTATTATTGCCTCTAGGGCATATTTACTTCAGAAGCCCCCTCAATGCAACCGGAAGCAGTTGCGTCATAATCACGTGGCAGTCATGAGACTTTAGGTTCTGGAAATTTTTCTCTGCCATATTGATTATTCCCTTTATATTCGTCGAGTAGCCAGACGGGACCTTCATACTGAGCAAGCATTCGAAGAAGATTTCCTTCTCTTCTTTGGTAAGAGCATAGCTGGCAGGACCTTCATACTTCTTTGGAGGCATGTCGTCTTTTTCGTGCAAATGTTGCAGGTCCTCCCGTGCCTCCGTTGTATCTTTTGTCTTCCCATACACGCCCAAGAAGCCTAGCAGGTTCACGCAAAGGTTCTTCGTCACGTGCATCACGTCGATTGAAGGGCAGACCTCTAGGTCTTTCCAGTAGGGTAGGTCCCAAAATATAGATTTCTTCTTCCACATGGGTGTGTGTCCCTCAGCGTCATTCGGAACAGATAGTCTGCCGGGACCCTTTCTGAAGATTACTTTTAAATCATTGACCATAGCAAGTACGTGATCACTGGTACGCATGACAGGCTTCTTCCGGTGATCTGAATCGCCTTTAAAGTGCTTGCCTTTCTTTCGACATTGATGGTTGGTCAGAAGGAATCAACGATGCCCCAGGTAAACATTCTTCCTGCATTTGTCCAGGTATATACTTTGGGTGTCATCTAAATAGTGTGTGCGTGCGTGGTAT
Organism: Aegilops sharonensis; assembly: GCA_904067115.1. Taxonomy (NCBI): domain Eukaryota; kingdom Viridiplantae; phylum Streptophyta; class Magnoliopsida; order Poales; family Poaceae; genus Aegilops; species Aegilops sharonensis. The sequence goes on from LR880970.1 coordinate 799,611,146, forward strand.
CCCTTTTTTGTCTGTCCTGAAAGGTTACTCAGAGCAGATCAATCATTGATTGTGACAAACAGCAACGCATGCAGGTCAAATTCCTCCTGTTTGTGCTCATTCCACACACATACACCTTTTCCAGTCCACAACTGTAAAAGTTCTTCAACTAATGGCCTCAGGTACACACCAATGTCGTTGCCGGGTTGCTTAGGGCCTTGGATGAGAACTGGCATCATAATGAACTTCCGCTTCATGCATAGCCAACGAGGAAGGTTATAGATACATAGAGACACGGGCCAGGTGCTGTGATTGCTACTCTGCTCCCCGAAAGGATTAATGCCATCCATGCTTAAGCCAAACCATACGTTCCTTGCGTCACCTGCAAACTCCTCCCAGTTCTTTCTCTCGATTTTTCTCCACTGCGACCCGTCAGCGGGTGCTCTCAACTTCCCGTCTTTCTTACGGTCATCTCTGTGCCATCGCATCGACTTGGCATGCTCTTTGTTTCTGAACAGGCGTTTCAACCGTGGTATTATAGGAGCATACAACATCACCTTGGCAGGAACCCTCTTCCGGGGGCGCTCGCCATCAACATCACCAGGGCTCGTCTGATCTTATACCGCAATGCACCGCATACCAGGCATGCGTTCAAATCCTCGTACGCACCACGGTACAGGATGCAGTCAGTAGGGCATGCATGTATCTTCTGCACCTCCAATCCTAGAGGGTAAACAACCTTCTTCGTTGCATACGTACAGTCGGGCAATTCGTTATCCTTTGTGTGATGCCCGGATAATTAAGCTACAGTAATCCCACGCTAATGATGCCACGTCACCTCGGTTACGGTTGATAAACTCTCGATAGTTCAAAACCGAAACAAATTAAAAATTTAACTAAAGGCAAACATCAAAGTTTTCAAACATTAAAAATAAAATGTTCGGGTTGTGCCAAATAATGTTTAGATATTCAAGGTGAAGGAAACACACTTTTGCAGAATGCATAAATATTTTAAATTGAATTAAAACATAAAAGGAAATAAATGAAAGAAAAGGAATAAAAAACAAACCTAACAAAACTAAAGAGAAAAGGAAACAATCCCCCCCCCCCCCGCTGGGCCAAGTGGCCCAGCTGGCCTCCAGGCCGCACGGCCGGCCACCGGGCCCAATCGGCCACCCCCACTCCCTTATCCTCTCTCGCCCGAAACCCTAACCCCCCACTACTCCCACTCGCCCCCACTCCCTGTCCCTCGTCCCACTCCTCCTCTGCCCCCCGATCTGGATCGAGGGAAACGGCTCCCCGACCCCGTTGCCGCAACCCTTCGCCGTCGCCTCGCCAACCGCCGTCGCAAGGAGAAGGGCCCCGCCGCACGGAGCGGCCGGCCCCGCCGTCGCCAACGCTACCTCGCCGGACGCCATCACCGGCCTGCCTCCTCCTCCCCACCAGCCTCCTTCCTCTCCGCCGTCCTCCCCGTCGACCCCCCCCCCCCCGCCGCCCCGGGGCCACCCCCCCCGCCCCCCCCGCCCCGCCGACCCCCCCCCGCCCCCGCCCCCCACCCCCCCCCTCCCCCCCCCCCCCCGCTGGGCCAAGTGGCCCAGCTGGCCTCCAGGCCGGACGGCCGGCCACCGGGCCCAATCGGCCACCCCCACTCCCTTATCCTCTCTCGCCCGAAACCCTAACCCCCCACTACTCCCACTCGCCCCCACTCCCTGTCCCTCGTCCCACTCCTCCTCTGCCCCCCGATCTGGATCGAGGGAAACGGCTCCCCGACCCCGTTGCCGCAACCCTTCGCCGTCGCCTCGCCAACCGCCGTCGCAAGGAGAACGACCCCGCCGCACGGATCGACCGTGCCCGCCGTCGCCAAAGCTACCTCGCCGGACGCCATCACCGGCCTGCCTCCTCCTCCCCACCAGCCTGCTTCCTCTCCGCCGTCGTCCCCGTCGACCACCCCGACCCCGCTGCCCCGTCCCTACGAATCACGGTGAGGCCCCAGGCCTCTTCCTTTCTCTGTCACCCGCGCTCACCGCGCCCTCGCCGTCCTACCGGACCGGCTCACCCTGCCGCGGCAGAGCCGCTCCAGCCTCGCCGCGCTCCCCGGAGCTCCTCTGCACCGCCTCGTGGCCGCACTCCCCCGCGGTCCTTGGCCTCGCCCGCAGCCCCCGTGCGCTGCTCACGCTTCCCCCGCTGACGGCTGCCGCGCCCACACCTCGCCGGGACCGCACACGCCCGTCCCCAACTTCTCCCTCGCGCGCCCGCTCACTTCGGGCGACGCCCTTGCGAACCCCCCCCCCTCCTCAGCTCTGTCCACGCCTGCGCTCCCCTGGAGCGCGCCGGCACCCGCGCTTGCCGTCACCGGCCACGGCCGCCGCCGAAGCCCCGTGCTGCCCGTGCCTCCCGCTCGCCGGTCCGGTCCCCGCAACCGGTCACGCCCTTTGTCGTCGGCGCCCCGCCAGCCTCGCCCCGCGTTGGTCTGGGCGAGCTCCCTGTCGGGCGGGCTGGTGCCCGTCGCCCAGCACGCCCCTGCGCCCGTAACCGCACGTCCGGTGCCCGCTAAGGCCCCTGTGCCACTGACCAGATGGGCCCAAGCACATAGAACGTTTTAAAAGAAAATGAAAAAGAAAATAAAAATGAATTAATAAAATTAATAATTAATTAATTGGTGAATTAATTAAGTTAATTAATCATGTTTAATTAATCTAATTAACTAGTTAGTTTAATTAAATAGTAATTAGATTAGTTAAGTCCTAATTATCCTAAACAGAGTTTGACAGGTGGGTCCCACACGTCAGCTTGACCAAGTCAACACCTCCGTTGACTGATCACGTCATGCTGATGCAGTAATGCCATTTTCGAATTAAATTAATAATTATAATTTAGAAAATGTTTTAGAAAAACTTTAAAAATTAATATAAAATGAACTGTAGCTCAGGTGGAAAAACTTTGTACATGAAAGTTGCTCAGAACGACGGGACGAATCCGGATACGCAGCCTGTTCGACCACCACACATTCCTAGCATAGCAAACACACAACTTTCCCCTTCCGTTTCATCTGTCCGAAAACGCGAAACGCCGGGGATACTTTCCCGGATGTTTTCCCCCTTCGTCGGTATCACCTACTACCGCGTTAGGGCACACCTAGCACCGCGTGTTGCCATGTTACGCTTTGTGATGCTTTGATTGCTCTGTATTTATTGTGTTCCCCCTCCGTTACTTCTTTTCGGTAAACCCCGAGACTGCCGGCGACCCCCAGTTCGACTACGGAGTTGACGATCCCTCCTTCTTGCCAGAGCAACCAGGCAAGCCCCCCCTTTGATCACCAGATATC
>LR880970.1:799621400-799637911 GCA_904067115.1 Aegilops sharonensis
CGCTGGGCCAAGTGGCCCAGCTGGCCTCCAGGCCGCACGGCCGGCCCACCAGGCCCAATCGGCCACCCCCACTCCCTTATCCTCTCTCGCCCGAAACCCTAACCCCCCACTACTCCCACTCGCCCCCACTCCCTTTCCCTCGTCCCACTCCTCCTCTGCCCCCCGATCTGGATCGAGGGAAAGGGCTCCCCGACCCCGTTGCCGCGACCCTTCGCCGTCACCTCGCCAACCGTCGTCGCAAGGAGAATGACCCCGCCGCCCGGATCGACCGCGCCCGCCGTCGCCAAAGCTACCTCGCCGGACGCCATCGCCGGCCTGCCTCCTCCTCCCCACCGGCCTGCTTCCTCTTCGCTGTCGTCCCCGTCGACCACCCCGACCCCCACTGCCCCGTCCCTATGAATCACGGTGAGGCCCCAGGCCTCTTCCTTTCTCTGTCACTCACGCTCACCGCGCCCTCGCCGCCCTACCGTACCGGCTCACCCTGCCGCGGCGGAGCCGCTCCAGCCCCGCGCTCCCCGGAGCTCCTCTGCACCGCCTCGTGGCAGCGCTCCCCTGCGGTCCTTGGCCTCGCCCGCAGCCCCCGTGCGCTGCTCCCGCTTCCCCCGCTGACGGCCGCCGCGCCCACACCTCGCCGGGACCGCACGCGCCCGTCCCCGACTTCTCCCTCGGGCGCCCGCTTACTTCGGGCGACGCCCGCTGCGAACCCCCCCCCCCCAGCTCTGTCCACGCCCGCGCTCCCCTGGAGTGCACCGGCACCCGCAGTCGCCGTCACCGGCCACGGCCGCCGCCGAAGCCCCCTGCTGCCCGTGCCTCCCGCTCGCCGGTCCGGTCCCCGCCACCGGCCGCGCCCTTTGGCATCGGTGCCCCGCCAGCCTCGCCCCGTGGTTGGTCTGGGCGAGCTCCCTATCGGGCAGGCTGGCGCCCGTCGCCCGGCACGCCCCTGCGCCCGTAACCGCACGCCCGGTGCCCGCTAAGGCCCCTGTTCCACTGACCAGAGGGGCCCAAGCCCATAGAACGTTTTAAAAGAAAATGAAAAAGGAAATAAAAATGAATTAATAAAATTAATAATTAATTAATTGGTGAATTAATTAAGTTAATTAATCATGTTTAATTAATCTAATTAACTAGTTAGTTTAATTAAACAGTAATTAGATTAGTTAAGTCCTAATTATCCTAAACGGAGTATGACAGGTGGGTCCCACACGTCAGCTTGACCCAGTCAACACTCCGTTGACTGATCACGTCATGCTGACGTCATGCCGATGCAGTAATGCCATTTTTTAATTAAATTAATAGTAATAATTTAGAAAATGTTTAGAAAAACTGTAAAAATTAATATAAAATGAACCGTAGCTCAGATGGAAAAACTTTGTACATGAAAGTTGCTCAGAACGACGAGACGAATCCGGATACGCAGCCCGTTCGACCACCACACATCCCTAGCATAGCAAACACACAACTTTCCCCTTCCGTTTCATTTGTCCGAAAACGCGAAACGCCGGGGATACTTTCCCGGATGTTTTCCCCCTTCGTCGGTATCACCTACTACCGCGTTAGGGCACACCTAGCACCGCGTGTTGCCATGTTACGCTTTGTGATGCTTTGATTGCTCTGTTATTTATTGTGTTCCCCCTCCGTTACTTCTTTCCGGTAGACCCCGAGACTGCCGGTGACCCCCAGTTCGACTACGGAGTTGACGATCCCTCCTTCTTGCCAGAGCAACCAGGCAAGCCCCCTCCCCTTGATCAAGAGATATCGCCTATTCTTCTCTATACTGCTTGCATTAGAGTAGCGTAGCATGTTACTGCTTTCAGTTAATCCTATTCTGATGCATAGCCTGTCATTGTTGCTACAATTGTTACCCTTACCTGCTATCCTACATCTTAGTATAGGATGCTAGTGTTCCATCAGTGGCCCTACACTCTTTTCCGTCTGCCATGCTATACTACTGGGCCGTGATCACTTCGGGAGGTGATCTCGGGCATATGCTATATACTTTATACTGTTACATTACTTATGATACTGTTCGGAGATGGGGGCTGAAGGGGCAGGTGGCTCCATCCCGGTAGAGGTGGGCCTGGGTTCCCGACGGCCCCCGACTGTTACTTTGTGGCGGAGCGACAGGGCAGGTTGAGACCACCTAGGCGAGAGGTGGGTCTGGCCCTGGTCTGCGTTTGCGGATACTTCAGTTAACACGCTTAACGAGATCTTGGTATTTGATATGAGTCTGGCCATTTGGTATATACGCACTAACCAGCTACGCGGGAACAGTTATGGGCACTCGACGTCGTGGTATCAGCCGAAACCTTCGTGACGTCAGCGACTGAGCGGCGCGCGCCGGATTGGACTGGAACGCCTGCTAGGCTAGGTCTGCTTCCGGCCACCCATGCAACATGTAGGTGTGCTAAGGGCGATGGGCCCAGACCCCTGTGCGCTTAGGTTTAGACCGGCGTGCTGTCCTCTCTTTTGGCCTAGGTGGGGCTGCAACGTGTTGATCTTCCGAGGCCGGGCATGACCCAGGAAAGTGTGTCAGGCCAAATGGGATCAAGCGTGTTGGGTTATGTGGTGCACCCCTGCAGGGAAGTTTATCTATTCGAATAGTCGTGATCTTCGGTAACAGGACGACTTGGAGTTGTACCTTGACCTTATGACAACTAGAACCGGATACTTAATAAAACACACCCTTCCAAGTGTCAGATACAACCCGGTCGTTGCTCTCTAACAGGGCGACGAGGAGGGGATCACCGGGTAGGAGTATGCTATACGATGCTACTTGGTGAACTTACCACCTACTCTCTTCTACATGCTGCAAGATGGAGGTGGCCTAAAGCGTAGTCTTCGATAGGATTAGCTATCCCCCTCTTATTCTGGCATTCTGCAGTTCAGTCCACCTATATTGCCCCTTTACACATATACCCATGCATATGTAGTGTAGATCCTTCCTTGCGAGTACTTTGGATGAGTACTCACGGTTGCTTTTCTCCTCCCTTTCCCCCTTCCCTTCTACCTGGTTGTCGCAACCAGATGTCGGAGCCGAGGAGCCAAACGCCACCGTCGACGACGACTCCTACTACACCGGAGGAGCCTACTACTACGTGCAGCCCGCGGGCGACGACCAATAGTAGTTAGGAGGATCCCAGGCAGGAGGCATGCGCCTCTTTCAATCTTTATCCCAGTTTGTGCTAGCCATCTTATGGCATCTTGTTTAACTTATGTCTGTACTCAGATATTGTTGCTTCCGCTGGCTCGTCTATGATCGAGCACTTGTATTCGAGCCCTCGAGGCCCCTGGCTTGTATTATGATGCTTGTATGACTTATTTTATTTTAGAGTTGTGTTGTGATATCTTCCCGTGAGTCCCTGATCTTGATCGTACACGTTTGCGCGTATGATTAGTGTACGATTGAATCGGGGGCGTCACACTTTGGAAGCTTCTTCTTCAATATTTTCAGTAGCTTCACAAATCCTTTGTCACGCGCAACATTCTCTGTCTTCCACTGCAGCAATTCTAGTACGTTACCGAGCTTTGTGTTGCCATCTTCGCAATTGGGGTACCAACCTTTTTTGTGATCCTCTAGCATGCGATTGAACTTCACCTTCTCCTTTTGACTTTGACACTGACTCCTTGCATCAACAATGACCCGGCGGAGATCATCATCGGGCACATCGTCTGGTTCCTCCTGATCTTCAACAACTTCCCCCGTTGCAGCATCACCGTATTCATGGGGCACATAGTTCTCATCATCCTCTTCTCCTTCGCTGTCTTCCATCATAATTCATATTTCTCCGTGCTTGGTCCAAACATTATAGTGTGGCATGAAACCCTTATAAAGTAGGTGGGTGTGAATGATTTTCGAGTCAGAGTAAGACTTCGTATTCCCACATATAGGGCATGGACAACACATAAAACCATTCTGCTTGTTTGCCTCAGCCACTTCGAGAAAATCATGCACGCCCTTAATGTACTCGAAGGTGTGTTTGTCACCATACATCCATTGCCGGTTCATCTGCATGCATTATATATAATTAAGTGTGTCAAAAAACCATTACAGAACATCATGAATAGATAATTAAGTGACCAAATTAATAGAATTTCATCATCACATTAAAACCAAAGTACATACGTAGTTCTCATCTAACAACATATAGCTCTCCAGAGCATCTAATTAATTAAACCATACATTGAAACTATGTACGCGAAAACAAATGCGATCATAATCGCAACCAAGGTAATAATTGATCCAATGTCATAATGATACCAAGCCTCGGTATGAATGGCATATTTTCTAATCATTCTAATCTTCAAGCGCATTGCATCCAACTTGATCTTGTGATCATCGTCGACAACCGCAACATGCAACTCCAATATCATCTGCTCCTCCTCAATTTTTTTTAGTTTTTCCTTCAAGAAATTGTTTTCTTCTTCAACTAAATTTAACCTCTCGACAATAGGGTCGGTTGGAATTTCCGGTTCACATACCTCCTAGATAAATAAAATCTATGCCACGTTGGTCGGCATAATTGTCATAAACAATAAATGAACCAAATAGTTATAAAGATAATATATACCACATCCGAATCATAGACTGGACGAGGGCCGACGGGGGCGGATACCAAAACCATCGCACTAAATAATAAGAAGCAATAATAAAAGTAAGAAGATTATACAAGTATCTATATAAACATACAAGTAAGAATTTTTTTCCTTTCAGAAAGAATATAGGAACAAGAGGCTCACCACGGTGGTGCCGGCGACGAGATCAGCGCGGGCGATCGACGGCGGTGAAGACGGGAACGGGACGTGATGGACCGCTAAACCTAGAAAAATATTGAGGAAAATGGAGCTTGGAGGTCGAGCTTGGAGAGGAGAAAGCTTAAGTAGTGTGGCTCGGGCATTCCATCGAACACCTCGTGTGCATAGGAGGTGAGCTAGAGTAGCACAAAGCTCTCCCCTCGCCGGCCAGGAAAAACAGAGCAGTGGAGTGCTCTGCTCGCGGGCGAGGGGTATATATAGGCAACTCATTGGTCCCGGTTCGTGGCATGAACCGGGAGTAACGGGCACCCTTTCGTCCCGGTTCATGCCACGAACCGGGACCAATGGTGGTGGGCCAGGAGCGCGACCCATTGGTCCCGGTTCGTCCCACCAACCGGGACCAAAGGGGCCAGACGAACCGGGACCAATGCCCCCACGAGGCCCGGCAGGCCCCTGGTCTCACGAACCGGGATCAATGGGCCCATGGGTCCCGGTTCGTGACTGAACCGGGACTAATGGGCTTATCTGGCCCGAACGTATTCCCTGTTTTCTACTAGTGGTTGTGCCCGGCAGCCCCACACGCGCCCGCCCTGCCGCCGACGAGGAAGCCGCCACCCGCCCTGGCCGCGACCAACGACAACAAGATCACCGGAAACTTCATATGCAAGCATCAAAATAACCGCAATGCATTTCTAACAAGGGGTGAAGCCAACCTTTCCAATGGCATCATACTTGCAAGTGAAGTAATCATCATAACCCATCACTCCCTGCTAAATACGGTTGAACAATGGTCTCCTCATCCGAAAGCACAGCCGGAAAAGCTTGGCAGGGAATAGTGGTTTTGTCCGATGAAAATAATCGTTAAAGAGTAGGACATTGCTGTTTTCTCTGTTACGATCAACCCAGCCGCATGGCCTACGTCCTCTGGCGGTGACCGTGCGAAGGGCAGCGACGGCTCTGGGTGCAATGCGGGCCGTGAGCTACACCATCGGTGGCGAGAAGCGGAACCACCACAGTGGTGGCGCAATTGTGGATGCAACGACGGCGGGTCGATGGGGACGCCAGAGGTGGCGAAGAGGCCTGAAGCTAGGTAGCGGTGGCAAGGGCGACTAAGGCCGGGAGGCCGAGCTTGTTTTAGGAGGGGATGGAATGGCCTATGTGCCATCAACACGCGGACCAGGGAATGATGCTACGGACTTCCGATACGTGTCCGCATGAATGTAAACTCAAACACAATTTGGGTTGGAAATTGATCGAAGCAGACATGAAAATAGACGTTCATCCGTTTATGTCAGTGCATTAGGCCGGGATTTTTCACACTGGGCGAAAGAAATACGTCGGCTCATTGGAGTTAGCTTTAAGTCCGTGTGAACTTCGTGAACTTTGACATCTCATGTACTCCCTCTGTTCACTTTTATAAGTTCTTAAAGACATTTCAGACAACATGCAAATCAGTTCATTTTCAGCTGTTTGAAACGACTTATAAAAGTGAACGGAGGGAGTAATAAAGCCCGTTTTGCTTTAAAAAAATGTAATGAAGCCTGTTGTTCTAAAAAAAATACTCCCTCCGTCCTTTGTCGGATAAATTAATAAAAATAGATATATTTAAAACTAAAATACGTCTAGATACATCAATTTCTCCTCCATTTCTCAGAATATTTTCGGACGGAGAGTGTATGTAATAAAGCCCGTGCGTACACTCTATCTGCCACTTGCTTTCTCATTGGGAAGTGATATGTCTGCGCCGCCGAGCCGTAATATTGTCCGCGACAACGATCGCCTCCAGTCTTATCCATAACTAGAAGAACGCCCGTGCGTTGCAACGGGGCCACGTTAACTTAAAGAGTTCAATATTACGACATTGGCGATCTTTTTTACCATCAAATCCTCACACACACATACTCCCTCCCTCTTCCTCACTCTCTCTCCCCCTCTCCCTCTCTCTAACACACACATATCCATCTTATTGGGTACGGGACCATAATCCATCTATTTCACACACACACGCTAGTGCATAACAATATGGATTATGTGTATTATATTTGCCACCAGAACTAAGGGAATTAATTTCATGTAAATCGGCCAGCCACAGCTCCAAGAATACGCGGAGGAGGTGGCCCGGGTCAGCGTCGGCGCCGTCCGGCACGGGCCACGGGCCCGCTTCCAAGTGCACGTGCAATGCACGTCTTCACAAATATTACAACCAGATGTGAGAAATCACATACTAACACGATGTTGCAATCAATTTGTAATTAAAGAAGCCAAAAGTCTTTTTTCTTAAACCAGAATTCCTTATGCTAGAGTTTAAACAAACCTCACAATAGCCCTACTTATCACCTAATTAAGCAGATGCATGACTTATGAAGCGGATAAGAAATCATGTTAACTTGGAACTAAAATTCCAACAAAAGAGTGAGGAATAAACCTTTTTATCATTGCTCTGAAGTCTGAACCTCCCCCTATTTGTTAGTGAAATGTGAGTATGCTTGGAAGATAATAATTTCTTATGCAACATATGCTTTTACATCTGAAAGAGCTACAAAATATGTTGACCTACCTATGCGCACTTCCTAAATCAAGCGGATAAAATTATTTCTATCGGCAATATAAAATATTAAACATTAGAAAGAAAGGGACAATGTCCACTAACCATGCAAATATTCTGACCATGGGATATTTAGGCTGGCGTATATGGGAAATCAAAGCTAAAAATGACTCGATGAGTTAGGGATACATCAATAAATATTGTAAAAAGTGACAAAAACAAATCTGCAGCAACTCGCGACCCCACGAACTCGTATTCGCAATGAGCAAGTTAGTGAGGCCACCACGGTAGGCTAGCACCAAGGGACAAGGGCAACAACCGCCTTTCCATCCAACCTACTGATTCTGCTGGCGCTACTTTCATCCTAAGCCCATGAGTACCGTTAGTGTGTTGCCACGTACGGAGAAACTATGAACTGAAATTTTCATCCAAATCATGAAAAATGTTAATGTTCCTCTTCTCTCCCATCCCTCATGTGAACATACCCAATTCGTAGTTGGCTCACTACATTCAGCATAGCTCTGATGTGCACTTCCCTTGCTCTTGATTAGTTGCCGCAGTGCCACGCATCTATGCCAACAAGCTGGGGAAACAAATGCGAATGTTACACCGAGTCAAAATCAACCATCCCACAATCGTAACAATAGAAAAGATAATAACCAAAATTTAACAGAAGAACTACTGCTTGGCTCCCAGATCCATCTCGATAGCCCTTGATCTGGCTGCTGAGCTTCTCCTAGCCGCCTCAACATCACGTCATTACCAAACATGTAGTGGATGCCTAGTGGGACAAGGATTAAGAAATAACATGAGGTGAAAAATGCGATGGCTGGCAATTCCATAAGACGATCCAAGTAATTTGACAAAACAGATCGAGAGCATCTTGTATAATCTCAAAAAAACAACTAAAAATATGAGAAATGAAGTGATGAAAATCAGCCCCTGCTCTCATTTATGCTCGCTTTTGTAATGGGAGGCAAGGAATGGGGATACCGGGAGAAGAAAGGATCACATGGACGGCAAGCCTCCACCACCGGCAAGTGGGGTTGCTTCGCATTCAATCTCCACGGTCGCCGCCTCCATGGGGACGAACTCCCATGTTCACAACCGGGCTCCCAATCGGCCGCTGCCTCGCCGACCTTGACGACGAAGTAGTCCCTCCCTTCGATACCATTCGCAACGGAGGCAACACCCATCCCAGCGGACGAGTCCGCGGTGAGATCCCTACTGGATTGTGGTCGCGCCTCCCCAAACCTCACCGCGGGACACATGAGAGGGCGCCGTTGCCATGGTCAGGCTTGGATGGGGAAAGGAGGCGACATAGCAGCAACGGCGCCTTCGACGGGATTGGTGGCGACGGCGGCGGCGAGCGAGCGGGAGGACGGTGGCGGCGAGAGAGTAGGAGGGTGGTGGCGGCAGTCCATCGGCCGCCGTGACGTGAGAGGAGGATGGGGATGGGGCCGCGATCTGGACGTATGGAGCGGTCGAGAGGAGGGGAAGCAGGCGGCTGGGTTTTTCCATCATGCGGGGTTTGGGGGAGGTCAAACGAGAGGGATTTTTTCGTGCGGGAGGCAAAGCAACGAGGGCGGATGTAGGGAGACGGGACGCGGTCGGTTGGCAGGAAAAGGAAAACTACGCAAAATCACATCAATATAAGAAAATATCCCATCAATACTTGATTGATTGCGATTTATTTTTTATATGGTAACTAATCTGATCATCAATACTTGATTGATTGCGATTTATTTTTTGTATGATAACTAATCTGATGGGTTTATGTGGGTGGTGAAGCGAAAAGGAAAGCTACGCATTTTTTTAGGCAGTAGAGATGATTGATGATAAGAAAGGGAAAATCACATCAATATAAGAAAATATCCCATCAATACTTGATTGATTGCGATTTATTTTTTATACGGTAACTAATTTGATCATCAATACTTGATTGATTGCGATTTATTTTTTATATGGTAACTAATCTGATGGGTTTATGTGGGTGGTGAAGCGAAAAGGAAAGCTACGTATTTTTTAGGCAGTAAAGACGATTGATGATAAAAAAGGGGAAATCACATCAATATAAGGAAATATCCCATCAATATTTGATTGATTGGGATTTATTTTTTATATGGTAACTAATCTGATCATCAATACTTGATTGATTGCTGTTTTTTTATGGTAACTAATCTGATGGGTTTATGTGGGTGGTGAAGCGAAAAGACAGGTGGGAGGGAGACGAAATAAAATCAGCGAAATAAAACCAACGAAAGTGGTGAGGCGAAATAAAAACCAGCGAAAAATAACCGGCGGACTATTCGTAGATTTTTTTGGTTCATCTCTCTTGGTGCGACAGGATGTTAGGGCCTGGAGTGCGTGGGGGCGGGCGGGGGACTCGGCTTGAGGTTTTTTTTGGTTCTATGCGGCTTAGCGTGAGACGGAAGGTTGGGCATGTGCGGGACTCGATCGCGGGGTTTCCCTTGATTTTTCACAGGTGAGAGGGAGGTGGGAGAAAGTACTAAAGAAGTACCAAAAAAGACCGGGTGAGGTGGGACGAAAATAAAACCCAAAACGCGACCTACCAACTGAGACATTAGGAGTAGAGATACAACCATGCTATAACAAACATCGCACGTGCTCCTCAGATGGACCGGAGCAAAGAAAGGCGAGGTACACTGAACCTAGCAAAGCAACCACCGAGAGCCGCCGTCAAAAGCTGCAGCCGCAGCGATTCTGTATACCTACCGGCACAAAGAGGACCCGATCGACGGCCACGACCGGTTCAGGCGACGCATCTCGCATAGAAATGTCAGATCAGGTGGTCGCCTTCTTACGACGACATGGCGGCCACCATGCGCCGCAGCGCGGTAACATCCAGTTACGTGGGAACCAAGTTATTTGACTGAAATAGTTTTCGAGACAGGCGAAAGAAGTCGCCTGTTCAGTCCTGACCAAATGACGCCCTGGGCGTGGCTAAGCGTGTTTGCTGTTACGCAATATCTGGGGTGTGATCACCCGACCTGTCCTCCACGACATGGCGTGCGTGCGCACATCACAAGCATAGTCAACGAAACAAAGCACTATTGATCGATTGTCCAGATAAGCTTGAGCTGAAGTGACAGCCGTATGCGTTGTCAGTGAAAGGGAGCATCGATCTATCATGTTCATGTCCCTCTTATCCGCCATTCAAGTGCCCATCCAATTAAGTACTCCCTCTTGTCATAAAATAAAATGTAAGGCATATTTTGACATTTTATGATAGTGTCAAAGAACGTCTTACATTTTGAGACAAATTCAGTATGAACTAAGCTGAAATTCTTGCGGTTAACTTCTTTTCGAGAACTGTTATTCCAAAAAGATTAAACATTGATCAACGGGGTGGTTATAATTGGCTCTGATCTACTCCCTCCGTCCGGAAATACTTGTCGGACGAATTGATGTATCTAGACATATTTTAGTTCTAGATACATCCATTTATTGCATTTCTACGATAAATATTTCTGAACGGAGGGAGTACATGATAAAACCGAAGAACCGTGAGATAATCAAAGACACAAGAATTCCCAATTAATCGTTTGACCTAAGAAGACCAAGATCTAGGGTTTTTCCCGAGCATCCCGGGAAGGCGACAACTATACCCAGTGACGCCTTCAACAAAGTAATGCCACCCGCATACAACTTCATCTGCTCCGATCAAAGTTGAACATGGCTTTCATCGCCAACCTCACATTGCCCAATCCCGCGTCTAGTTGGTCTGCCTATCCCTCCTTGGCCATATTCAACCTCACTGGAGCCTGGCCAGGTATGTTGCACTATCCACATAGTTGTAATCATAACAAAAAGCCGCACCAGAGCCATGTCGTGTGCAAATTCGTTCCCATCGGTGCCCGAGGGCAACGCCTGCTCCCTGCCACCGAAGGTGCTGTTGTCGATGAGGGAGACCATACCCCGAACCTTGGAGGAAATTGTTGCAAGGAACCCCTTTGCCTCTAGTTTAGTGTGCAAGCTTAGGTCAGTGGCATCATTCAGTGATGACATTAGGGTGGAGGGAGAGGGGGTGGTGGTACATTCTGCCTAGGACAAATATAATTGTTGTATGCTTAAATATGTGCATAAAAAATAACACTATGGCAAGTTCGTAACATTATTTGTATACATGGACCATTTGTTACAGGAGGATGGAACACGCTATTCTGAGTACATGTGCATATTCTGATAGAAGCAAGTATTTCTGCTCAAGTGGTATACATATCCAATTAACTGTGGATAAATGGACAAAATTTGGAAAATTACTTGTGTAAAAACTGACACAAGCTGTCACGGGACATGATAGTCCAGAGAGCACCACCGGTTGATCTGGCTCACAATAAAACATTCCACTATGCCGCCAAGAAGTGTGCGAAGGTTGTGTGCATGTCTCGTCATCGTCGTCGATACTCTTCCAAGAGCTAGCTACTCTGGTTTTATCATCGACGACAATCGCTTAATCCGGTGCCATAATAACCGTCTGAAACCAACGATCCATGCAAAAAAGTCGTCAGCACGGGCGACGGCAAGGCAACTTCAATTAGGAAGACAAGCTAGAAAGAACAAGAGTCAATGTTAGACCTGGAAAGGCCGAGATCTACGGTATCTCCCGAGCATCCTGGGAAGACAAGAACTATACCATATGCAGACAGCATCCAAGGACGGGTGTTGTATGCTCAGCGGCATAACCACTATTTCCATACATGCACCATTTGTTTTTAATTAACATAGTACAGATGCAGGCGCTCATATATACGCATATATACTCACCCCTATAAATACACATACACACATACCCTATCCTTATGAACACATATTCAGAGCCTGAGCCGACACGTCATCTTGAGATTCATGAAGTCACCACAGACGTCTCGTAGTCGACGAAAATGTCTCCTCCCACTAACGTGCATCGCCGGAAATCCTCAAATAAATCCAAAATAATGCACCATTTGTTGCATGAGGATGAAAACACTATTCTGAGTACATGATACAGGCATGTCTTTTTTAATTTATTAAGGGCTCCTTTAATCCATAGTATTTTCCTTCGATTTTGGGGGAACTGGAATCCTAAGGATTTGTTCGTATGTGATCATTTGATTCATACTGGTATTGAATTTAATCGAACAAGCTCGAATACAATCATGTATATTATTGTGTGTCTTCAAACGAACTACTAGGCTAGGAAGCTACGGATGAGCTGACGTGATGGCACGAGTCAAGGAGTTGACTCGAATCATTTTCCTCCCGTCCTTGGCGTTGGAACCCTAGCCGCCGCCAGGAGACCCAATCTTCCAACGCCGTCCTTCGACAGCTCCCCCCCACCGGCGACCTCGGTCATTGGTGGTGAGGGGGGCTGCCGGATCCCACGCGTGTGGATCGTTTTTACTCTCCCATAGTTTAGATTTTTAGGCTGTTCATCGTCTTCGTTTCGGCGTTAACGATGACAGTGCTGAGTAAAGATTCTTCGGATCCTTCCTTGACAAGATCATCGGTCCTATGGTTGGGGATGGATTTGGGAACCAGTCTGTTCAAGCAAGGATGGCGTGGCGGCGGCGGCATCCTCGTGGTGGACCTGTGTCCTCGGCCTCCGCCGTTGCGACGGCGTTTGCTCCAGCATCGACGCGAAGCTTGGGAGGTAGTCCAGGAGCGGATGCAGATTGTGGTCTGCATCGACGACATCTGAAAGACGGAACATGTGCTGGGTTCGTGGTCCGTGGATGGCAGGTATGGTTTCCTTCCGCGACGTCTTAGTCGCGGTGGGGTGCCAGATCTGGGGTTCGATGGTGTGTCCGGGGTGTTGCCCCTGTCTGATTCGTTCAACGGTAAAGACTTCACTTTTGGTGAGCCACCTTGGAGGTCCGCAAAGCTGCATATCAGCGATGGAGCCGCGTCGAGCTCGGGTGAGGAGGTGATCCATCATTCTTTTCTTCGATGGCTGCTGTTGTGGTGCCGGAGGCAGGTGATGGGCGTTGGTGTCAAACTCAGAAATGTTCTGCTAGCTTTTCAGTTTTGTCATGTCGATCCTTACGTAACTTGTACTTTAATCTTTATGATATGAACTAGCGGAGTGACCCGCGCATTTGCGCGGCTAGACTATTTCGTGTATTTAATTTGTGTAGTATAATATCAACTTTAGAAGTTCGAGAAGCTTATGATAAAAGTATTTCATATTTTTACAATAGAAACAAATATAGATTAAACAAAATGAAGACTCGTCAAAATTTGTTCTTAAGTCATTTGTTTTCAAAAATAGACATATATTTAAATTAAAAAAATGTATTTGATCCTTACCACCAAGATGTCGTTGACAAATAAAAAATAGCATAACTAACATTTACATCTTTCAAAATATTAGTGAATGATTTATGGATGATTTTATATAAAATATAAATTATTTCAATGGCTTGTTCCTAAATCCTATGTTATTTTCTTTTTAACCCACCATGTCATTACTGCCTTGAGATGCTTCATGCTTCAAGTCAATATGATTTATATTCACCACTACCTTTAAATCATGCACTCTGTCTAACTCTTATCTCTATTATGCTTTGTCGAAGAATTAAATTAATCTTGCATACTCTTATCTCTATTTTTTTGCATCAGTTCCAGTATTTTATTGTTTACATAATTGTCTGATGCGTTTTAAGTTTTATCTTGGTTATTTATTTGTTTTCTAAAATATATTTATTAGCTGGCTTCATTAGTGTTACTGCGACATATACTGCCCTTATAAAACGATTCATGTACAGTGTCCTGGTGATATGCGAAATTGAGGAAAGTTAATTTTTTGCAGATACAATATGCTACGAACTATTATCATATTATTACAATGTATAATCCATAGCTATGATTGGTTATTGGTTGTTTGACACAACGACTATCGTTACTTATTTTTGGAGGACATGGATTCCAGTCATGATTTTTACTTTTTCTTGGCAAGGATCTGGTGACGGATAGTGGTTGAAAATCTATGATATTCCAGTCGGTCAGAGACTCCATAACATGATTGCCTAAATTAATTTAATAGTTGAACGTAAAGATCTCAGAAAAATTGCATGCAAGAGATGTAGGGAGAAGCCAAAATTGGCAGGGCAAACTGCGCATGCATCCTTCGCGGAGCTACCCGTACGTTTTCTGTTTTAATTCCATCTGTTTGGCACATACAAATCGGGATTAGACTCCGGCTCCTCTCTCTATCCAATTCGATCCACATGGTGTAAGCTCTGTGTCTCTGGAGCGCCCCTCGCCAAGCTTGCTTTAGTCTGCTCGCTCCCCGTGCAATGTTGCCTTCACGCACCGCTCTCACTCTCACCTATGTCAACCAATGATTAGAGCTAGGAGGTTTTCATGGCGCTGCGCATTGGAAACACTGAGCTGCCGCACGGCGACTGAATATTCAATTATTCATGCATGCATGCGGGAAATTCAATCGGAAACCTGTGCGCCGTCGTTGTCCGACATGGTTTCTTCTCAATAGATCAAGCTCGCTCGTAGTACACCGCAACGTAGATTCGACAATCTGGGCACATGTATTCGTTAGAGACCTTCATTAGCCATCCCCGCCGCATCCAGTTACGCGTGATAAGAAAATATTCAAGCCCAGCTGATCAAAATTGCGCTGGCACGGTGGTCACCAGATCCTCTACAGTCGTTGGACGTCACACCTCTGATTGCACATTGGGGTTGCCATCGATTCAAACCGCCTCGTTGATTTCTGATATCGATGCTTGTCGCTAGACTGATATTGCCATACGGATTACGGACTCGTTGAATTACATTGAGGTAGACTCGGGGCACCTTGTCTGCTCATCAGCTTCGTTGGCGTGAGATTTGTTTTCCTCTTGAGGCTCGAGCTATCTTCATAGGCCCGAGATCGTCATTGTCGTCTCGAGCTCATCGAAGGATTTTTACAGGGCTAGGTCCGCTGCCATCTTCGGATTCCCGACGTTGTCTATGNGTTGCCTTCACGCACCGCTCTCACTCTCACCTATGTCAACCAATGATTAGAGCTAGGAGGTTTTCATGGCGCTGCGCATTGGAAACACTGAGCTGCCGCACGGCGACTGAATATTCAATTATTCATGCATGCATGCGGGAAATTCAATCGGAAACCTGTGCGCCGTCGTTGTCCGACATGGTTTCTTCTCAATAGATCAAGCTCGCTCGTAGTACACCGCAACGTAGATTCGACAATCTAGGCACATGTATTCGTTAGAGACCTTCATTAGCCATCCCCGCCGCATCCAGTTACGCGTGATAAGAAAATATTCAAGCCCAGCTGATCAAAATTGCGCTGGCACGGTGGTCACCAGATCCTCTACAGTCGTTGGACGTCACACCTCTGATTGCACATTGGGGTTGCCATCGATTCAAACCGCCTCGTTGATTTCTGATATCAATGCTTGTCGCTAGACTGATATTGCTATACGGATTACGGACTCGTTGAATTACATTGAGGTAGACTCGGGGCACCTTGTCTGCTCATCAGCTTCGTTGGCGTGAGATTTGTTTTCCTCTTGAGGCTCGAGCTATCTTCATAGGCCCGAGATCGTCATTGTCGTCTCGAGCTCATCGAAGGATTTTTACAGGGCTAGGTCCGCTGCCATCTTCGGATTCCCGACGTTGTCTATGGTTGATACAACACAATTCTCCAATGCATATCATTGTCGTAAGCCCCCAGACCAATGAACCTTGGACATATACTGATGGATTTGGACTCTAAACTCGAGTTGACGCCATCCTTCAGACGCCGTCACTTATCGCTGGATCGATATCGCCTTGGCCGGCTCATCGTCATCGGAGCCCAACCTCTGCTGCTGGCGTGTTATGCCTGGCGTATATGTTGGAAATATGCCCTAGAGGCAATAATAAAAGCATTATTATTATATTTCCTTGTTCATGATAATTGTCTTTATTCATGCTATAACTGTATTATCCGGAAATCGTAATACACGTGTGAATACATAGACTACAATACGTCCCTAGTAAGCCTCTAGTAGACTAGCTCGTTGGTCAACAGATAGTCATGGTTTCCTAACTATGGACATCAGATGTCATTGACAACGGGATCACGTCATTAGGAGAATGACGTGATGGACAAGACCCAATCCTAAGCATAGCACAAAGATCGTGTAGTTCGTTTTGCTAGAGCTTTTCCAATGTCAAGTATCTCTTCCTTAGACCGTGAGATCGTGTA
>LR880970.1:799657272-799673842 GCA_904067115.1 Aegilops sharonensis
GGGAGGGTGCACGTGACAGCTGAACGATGAAGGACCGTCCACGTCCACCATCAACCTGATGTCCATCGATGCCGGTGACGGACAGGTCGCAGACTCATCTGGGGATGAGTAGGGCATTGGAGGCGGCAGGGCATTGTGGCCCAAGTGGACCGGTCCATCTCCCATATTTTACTCTTCCTCAGCGGAGACCACACCTCCACTTCATGAGTCTTGAACCCCGTCGCCATTCATGGAGACGGCAGAAGAGGACGTGGTTGCCGATGCGGACTACAAATAAAGTGGATGACGGTTGCCGCCGGATAGGTTTAGGGTTGGCCTTTTTTTAATAAAAAAATGTTCAAAATGTAATATTTGTGTCCGGTTTATATGAATATCCGTCATGTTTGCATGAATTTTGTCCGGCTAATTTAAAACCCGGCTTCAAATGTATGTGAGCAGCATTGTATGGCCGACTTCCGCATATGTGTACGCGGACTGGTCCTTTTATCAACGAATGGATGCGAGAGCAAATTTATGGAACAGAGTTGGAGATGCCCTAATATTGGCGGCCTCGCCGCTATGTAAATTCTCCTTTTCCCTATCTTAATAAAGAACGGCTTCGGTCTTTCAAGAACCCAAGAGTTGCCGTATGCACTTGTGTCTTTGGCCTTGCCCATGCAATATACAGGAGTTGTAGTTCGAGTCGTCGTCTTCGCCTCTTCGGTGTAGGATCGATACCACTTGGCGGACCTCTCCGGTGGGCAGGGTATGGCGCCTGCCATACCTTAGTTTTGAGCAAAAAAAAATTATTACTACGGAGTAGTATGCATCGATCGCTAGCAGCCTAGCACAAATGCACAATAAGCTGCCTTGTCGCTGTTAATGGAAGATGGGCCTACGCAGCTAGCGGCCTGATGGGCCAATAGCCGAGAGCCTGAAACAGCCAGCCACGTTCCATAGGTCCACGAGAGCAGAGACGCACACGCAGTCGACCGCTCCTCTGTTCTCTCCACACGACGCCCTGATCCTAATCCCTAAGCTCTAGCGCGGCGGCGGTGGCTAGGCAGGTCGCCTGCAGCAGGCGGGGCAGCCAACGGCAACGCAGGCAACGGCAGGGCAGCCAACGGTGGCTATAGTCTGGGGGCTAGAGGGCGCCGGCACCGCAGCAGCAAGCGGCGGCCCCAGCCGGGGCCTAGGCGCCTAGCAGCAGCAACAGCAGTCCGGACGTCCGGGCGTCCAGCTACTTCTGAATCCGGCGCAGTTCCGGCCAGATTGCCCGAAGATGGAAAGGAAGAGGGAGGGAATATGAAATCCAAAGGAAAGGGTATGAGGTGATTTCTCAGTTTTTGTGGAATTTTGTAGCAAATTTTAACAGTAGCTTGAAGCCTCAAATTGAAGCAGATTGTAGTGACATATTAATGTCGTGAACACCCTGGTTGTAAATTGCAGATTTGAAAAATATTTTGAAGTGCTTGGCAGTAGCATCAGCTTGAAATCGAACCCAAATACTTGTGAAAGTATCAATGTTTCGGCCCATGCCGCTCATCAAGATCAAGTGAGTTCCATGGAAGTAGAACATGAAAATTGGATGCAAACAGAACAAGTGGAAGAACAAACTACATATTCTCTTAAAGCTATAGTGGAAGAACAAACTACAGCTTCTTTTGAAGCTATAGTTTTAGGTTGTTTTCCTATTGAAACATGTCTACAATTTCATTGTATTTGGTTATTTGTTTGTAGTGTGCATTGTTAGTGTGTATTGGCTCCTTTGATTCCCATAAAGAAAAATTTTAGGGAGACTTCGCCCCACCTTAATTTTTTTTCGTGGTCCGCCTCTGATCGATACTGAGTGCTTTTGTTAGAGACTCGAGATCATGAAACTGAGTTGTTAGAAGAAAAATAAAGGCAGATCAGAAGGCACGAGACATACATACGTTTGGCCAAGGGTTCGGCTATTTTGATAGGCATTTTGATATGATCAATCCGTGGGCGGAGATCAAACGGACGGACCTCCCGGAAGACGTCGTCCTGGAGATTCTCACGCACGCCGCTGATGCAGACACCCTCCTTCGTTGCGCCACCACGTGCAAGCGGTGGCACGCCCTCGTGGCCGACCCCTCCTTCGTCCGCCGGCGTCACCAGATGCTGATGGCCGCCGGTGGCGTGTACGAGGCCGAGTGGGCGCTCTCCAAGGTAATGCGGTGGCCAGACGTCGCTCCAGGCAGGGCCATAACGGGCTGCTGCTTACCCGGGGGATGGTGCAGGCTGGCCCCATCCCGAGGCTGTTCCGGGAGCTGGAGCAGGTTGGCCACAACGGCATGCCGAACGTGCTGGCGGTGCCCGTCCTCATCGACGTTGAGGCCGGCGTCGAGAAGGTGGCCGCGCTCCAGTACGACAATGCCATCACGGCCTACCGGATCTTTGGGCCTGGGTTGAGGGAATTCGTGAGGGATAGCCGTATCTCCGTGGGAGACAGGGTCGACATGTACGCCTGCAGACGCGGCGTCGGTGAGCGTTGCCTGCTCTTCTTCAATAACAAGGGCGCCCAAGGTTGACCATGTCCATGTCTAGATCAAGGGTGCATCTTGTAGCTCGTCGTCGTGATCAACGCAAGCAAGCCCCTTTAGTTCCCGTGCTTTGTTCTGCTTTGTTTATGTTTTGGTACTTCTTTGTACAGGTGTGCGTGTTCCCCTTCAATGCTGCTCGGTTGGTGCTTTATCTATAAAACTAGCAACCCCTCACTGCTTTCTACCCTATGTGTATCTCAACATTTGTATTACCTATTATTTCCACATTTCTAATCCTATATATACAAAGAGACATACATACATTGCTTAAAGTCACTGAAATGTATTGATTTTAATAATTGTATAACTACCAGTCGTGCCTTTCTTTTTGCTAGAGAATCCAAATAAATTTAAGCATAATGTGCTCAAATAACATGCAGTAGTATTATTTTTATTAGAGTTTACATTAACCATCTTGAAATTTGGAAACCTTGTGGCTGCTCATGGATTTTTTCGAATATCTTGAAAGCGAAAAACCACGGGGTCAAACTTTCACTTCAATCGATCTTTTCCAGGATATGCCTGCGTGTTGCTAATCATAGACACTTGCTAGTAATACCAAGGCACGAATAACCAGTTCAAGCTCGCATTATGACGGCAGTGCGCCACATAGATCGCTTAACACCAAGTTACAAGGGCATGAAAGGTTCTACAGAGACTTCAGACAAACACGCACAATGTGGTGCGGAAGAAACACCCAACTCGACAAAAGCTAAAAAACAACAACAGATAAGCATAAAACGATCTCACATTGATGAGAAACATAAAACAATCTTTCACACTGATCCACCACCTGTTTGTGCACCCAGATGCTGCATACCGACAGCAACAGCAGGTTCGAGCAAAAAAACTTCCTAAAAGATACGGGGTAAGACATATGTCACTAGTTCAAAATTTCACATTGATCGGCAGGGACGCCATCTAGCGCTTCCCACCACCACCGCCAAGCTTGGGAGCCTTCCCAGGTTTGGGGGCGTTGCCTCTGCCGGCGGTTTTCTGGGATTTCGTCACCTCCACCTTCTTAGCTTTCTTCTCATCCTTGGTCTTCTTAATGCGCTCCTTGATCTCACTGTTATAGAGCAGTTACCGCAGTAAGGACCTTATACAGATATACATCAGATAGAAAAACTATGATGTCAAGACTGCCTAGATGCTGTACACTCATTAAACAGGAACAGAAATATGCAGGTGCATATTACATGGATGATGTTCAGTTGACAGGTGTCATCTACAAAACTAGCCTCTCAAAACTCAAATTAGAGCAACCTTCTCTAATGCATACATAACTAGGTATTTCTTTCAAATGCTATATGAGCCATTAGAAGTCAGGCATTAAATCACCACATAGTTCAATACTAACTGAGCCAGCATATATATAGGATATAGCTATCCTAGTGTGAGTGTAACATGCAACATAAAAACATGTTTGTTCATACTAAGTTTCTTGTTATAACAAATCACAATATCTAGGAGTCAAAAGCCATGGCGAAAGTATTACCGCAGAGCTGCTTCCCTGGCTGCATCACGGACCTCCGGCTTCTCAGCTCTCTTCTTCTGGATAACTTCAAGGGAAGCACCTACAATTGACCTGGAATACGGCCTCTTGGTGGTGCGGCGCCTCTTCTTTGCAGCCTCAGCATGAATATCCTGCAACACACCACAAAAAATCATAAGCCCATACAGTCTGTCTTGCTTAAAAAAACAAAGCAGGGGACTACAGAGTATTGTTAAAACACAATTAAGCAGAGATGAGGACTGCGCAAACATCCACTTGCAACAGAGCAAAAGGGATGAAAACTACACATGAATACATGATGAAGCAATATATATCACGTATGCTGTCAGCAGAGAGCAGACTAGTTGACAATGTGGTAACCAAATTATTCTAGTCCCTGAGCCTGATTAGATGTCACTTTCTTTTACTGCCACTAATAACTACAAGAAAAGAAACTATCAATCAGGGCAAATATTTAAGCAGGCCAATTATTAACTACCTGATCATTGCACTTATACTGCCTAATCAGATCACTCTAACAGGATATACTATTAAGATTATGAAACATTTGGTGAACTAGAATATGGAGTATATTATTCAAGGGAATTGGCTTATTAGTATGTACCTTCTTGTGTTGCTTCCTGTACATGGCCGTCCATGCGAGCTTAGCTGGCTTGAGACGGTTGTGGAAGTAGCTCTTGCACTTTGAGTTGGAGAAAAGGAAGACCTGATTGGGTACACGCGAAGAACGTACAGCACAATGTCAGCGAATTTCTACTTGGTTTTCATTCCATGCACAATAACAACAGGGACACACGGGCTTACTTGAGAGTCTGAGCGGATGAATCTGATTCCCTTCCCTGGGTATATCTTGGCACCGCTGAAACGGCAGAGCTCTGTCCTGTATGAACACAGTCGCAGGAATAAGTAAGATTTTTTTTTGCCGGGACAGGAATAAGTAAGATTGTAGCAAGCAGTTTTACAAATCTTTAACATCGCCACACAACATCAAAGAGAGTAGCATACTTGAGAACCATCTTCTCCGCCCTGACAAACCTTCAAAGCTCCTCCTACAAATTAAATGCAAGGACATCAGCACCCACAATATCATTCAATACAAGAAAGCATCGCCCCCTAAGGGCATCTACAACGCCCGGCACTAGAGGCAAGCGCTAGGATTGATTGGCAAGCGCTAGGATTGATTTCCTGCCTGTTTAGCGGTTGTGCTGTACATTGAAAAACTCTCATGAATTAAGTGAATTACACAGTAAGTACCACCTGTCGAGATTTCTCCACGCACAAACCGCCGGTTCGACATTTCTCCACACACAAAAATGTTGACGCTAATCGCTGGCAGCTATAGAACTGATCTTTAACATGACCAAATGATACACAAACTACTACTACAGGGTCTCAACTCTCAAGTAGTTCTTATACAACGGCATGAACCAACCAACAACGCATGTAATGCGCGCGTATGACGCAATCTAGCAACAAATCGAGAGGCGCCTTGGTGAGTCGACTGGGGAAAAGAGCTGTCTCACCTTGGATTGGAATCGGCGGGCTCCTTATGCGGCGGCAATGGGGGCGCGCGCGCGCGAGCTGCCGCTCTCCTGCTCTGCCTCCGCCGCCTCCTCTGCTAGGGTTTTCGCCGGGCACCAGCCCTGTTATTTTATACGGTCCTTGGAGAGGATCCAGGCCGTCCAAGCCCATATGGGCCGATTGGTGGAGACCTGCCTTGCAGTTGGGCCAGGCCAGTTTGATGTCAGACAGTTTGATGTCAGAGCTACTGGGCCTCTGTCCGCGAAACGGCAAGTTTAGCTGCAGGTAAAGTAGCCCTAAAAAAAACTGCAGGTAAAGTATCCCTAAAAAAAGCTACAGGTAAAGTTAGAAGCTAGGGTTTTCCGTTCTCATGCCGCCGCCCCGGCGCATTTGAGAAATTTAGGTCCCCTCGCCTTCGGCTACCATCTTGGCGCTGAGAGGTGGGGGGACCTCAGATCTTGAAGACATCTATGTTTTTCGTCAACCTCTAGTGATTATCATAGTTTGTGAGAATAATTTACTCTCGTCCTTTTGGCGGTCCCATGAGATTAAAGAGTTTTCTGTCCTCGCAGATACGGTTATTCGTATCTGATGAGTTTATGTTGTTGTGTCAAGCTTTTTTTTATTGGTCTGATTCTTTGTGGAGATATTCACCGACATCACGGTGAAGATATAGTGATTCGACGACCTGCACTTCTAGGAGATCATCCCCGGTCCAAGTACGTTCATCGATCAAGGCTTCCATCTTTTTAGATGGGTGACTCAAGATGCTTTCAAAAATTGTTATTGGTAATGTTCGTGCAGGTGAAAAAGTGACAACATCGTTGCTGCAGTCCAATTGCAGCCTCTTTAACGAAATCTTTGAAGTATTTCTTCGAGCAGAGATTGATACCGTGAAGAAGATGTTTTCAAGAGATTTCATTATAATTCGTAGTCATAGGATTTACTTTGTATTTTCTCGGATCTTAGATCAAAATCAGTGTACCTGTAATTGTTGTCGGCATGAATAAAGTTATAGATGTTTCTCAAAAAAAAACTGCAGGTAAAGTTCGCCTGATTCTCAAAAAAAGAGGTAAAGTTCACCTAAAAGAATTGCAGGTAAAGTATTTCTCCTTGCCTAAAAAAGGTGAAGTATTTCTCCGAAAAACAAACTGCATCTAAAAGTAAGGGTGTGTTTGGTTATTTGCATCGTCTTTTTGCCATTTTGCATATATGTCCCAATTGGGCCTGATCGAGCATATACAAGCAAAAAATCATCATCTGCATATTGATTCGTTGTCTGCATTCCCTTTCCTTGCATCGTAGCAACACCTCTACGTGATGTTTGTTTGATCGCATTGGCTGTGCTTATACTAGTGCATGTGTGTTTGGTTGCATACGTTGAACATGATTAAGAGTTAACAGTTGCACATAACACACATTGTTACACTAGAGTGCCTCGGCTACAACGGTGAGCGGTGGTTGCGGCGCCGCGTCCGACAAGGCGAGCACAGAGTCGCGGTCGGGCGAGCGATCCCATCAGTGGCGCGGTGAACTAGTTGCTAGTGTCGTCGTCGTAGAGAAAGTCCGTGTGAAGTAATGAGTAGGAGGGAGTTGAGGCAGAGGATGACGGGAGAAAAAATGCAGTGTGCACGCCATTGCGGCATCAGTGTAGTATGACGCGGAGGAGGAGGCCGAAAAGAACGACGATGACAACGACACCAGTGTAGTAGGACGCGAGCAAGGAGACTGAGAGGAACGATGTCGACGATGGCTTCAGTGTAGCAGGGCATGGGAGAGGAGACCAAGAGGAACGACGACCGCACGAGTGTAGTAGAACATAGGAGAGGAGGTTGAGAGGGACGACATTGGTGGTGACGTTAGTGCAACAACACGCAGGAAAGAACGACAATGGCGACTGCGCCAGTGTAGTAGGACGCAGGCGAGGCAGCTGAGAGGAACGGCGTCGGCGATGGTTTCAGTGTAGCAAGACATGGGAGAGAATGCAGAGATGAACGACGTTCACATGAGTGTAGTAGGACGTGGGAGAGGAGGTTGAGAGAAACGACGCCGGCGGTGCGCTAGTGCAAAAACACGCGGGGAAAGGAGGCCAAGAGGAGCGACGCCGGCGATGACACCGGTGTAGCATGACACGGGAGAGGAGACCGAGATTAAAGTGTCATTACCACATATCACACATATGCGTGTATACTTTTCACGAGAAAGAAGTTAGATCTAATTATCTAATGCGCAACAGGTAAGTCGTGTGAAACTGTAAGATAAAGCTACTCGTCAAAGGAGATTTCAAACGGTCAACCGTGCACGATGAATTTAACAAAATTTATCCAAAATAGTTTCAAACATGAACACGAAATTAAACATTTACGATCGACGAAACTACTAACTGATCGCAAAAAATGGATCTATAACATTGATATGCATCTTTTTCATGTAGAGCTTATCTCAAATCGAAGCACCGTTACGCAGATTAGAAGGAACGAAGAAAAAAAGATTAGAGAGGAAGCTAAATCATTATTTTATGTCAGTTCCACATAGTACATAGCTGCCTCCTCCCCTAAGGAAAAACCTAAGTTTTTTTGCCTCCCGTCGGCGCTGTCGTCGGTCCGTCTCGTCTCCTGTGGCCTTAGGACCATGGCGGCGTGGGGGTCCTGGCCCTTGCTGACGGGAGGCTTTGTTTTCAGATGTTCTTTTGAGTTTTATTAGGACTTGTGTCCTGCTCAGGAAGATAAGACGGCGGCGGCTCCCTGAAGATGGAATAAAATTCTCCCCGCCTAGCCCCGTTCCGGTGGTGTGTCTAGCATCGCCGGTGGGCATGTGGAGGTGTGTCTCTGGCGGATCTGTCCTTGATGGATTTGCTTGGATCTGGTTATAGTTTGTCTACGTTCGTGTGTCTTCAGGTTAGATCATTTTGATCTACGCTACTTTTCATCGACGCGGTTGCTGTTCTGCTGTGCTGGTTCTATGGGGGCTTAGCACGACGACTTCTTAACTGTCTACTACAAAAAAAATTGCTCGGCTCCGACGAGGAAGGGGCGATGACGATGGTACATCTTTGGCTTGCTTTTTCCCAAAAAATTAGAGAGCTTACTGGAGTTAATAGAGAAACCACATACATGGTGTACATTAGCTTGCATCCTCTCGTGCAAGCTGATCAACCATATGTGTTTGATTATGGACAACATGCATACCTGTCCGTCCCGTGTAGTGACGGTTAGCGTTTGGTCCGGAAATCACGGGGGCGATTGTGGGGCGATCGAGATCTGGCGATCGGTGCTCTAGGGTTCCTCGATCTTGCCGTCCTGAATTCGTCCCTCGTTCCCGTACGTGAGTTCGTGTAGCCTCCTTCCCATCCCACCATAAGCCTTCCTCGCGCTCCCTAGGGCTCGGGGTCGTACACCACAATCAACCCTAGGAGGAGGAGGGGGCGGGAGGGTGAGGAAGACGAGTAGATGGAGGGAGTTGCAGGCATGTTGAGGGGTCTGAAGTTGTCGGAGGAGGAGAAGAAAGGAGTAAAATTCAGATGCTCGCTGAAGGAGAAGGGGAAGGATTGGATGCTGCGGGCGGTAGGCAAGGTCATATCAGAGAAGTCAGCCCATCCGGACGCCAGCTGCCTTACCCTAGGCAAAGTCTGGTGCCCGATCAAGGGAATAGCTTGTAAGGAGATAGGGGTGAATCAATTCCTGCTCACGTTCCACCAGGAGTCGGGGAAGAGGAAAGCGCTTGAGGACGGGCCGTGGATGTTCGATAAAGATTTAATGGTGGTGGAGGAGTATGTACCGAAGAAGCGGCCTGAAGACTATGAGTTCAACTAAGGGTGGGCATATAAACCGAGAACCGATCAACCGAACCGTATTAACCTGCACCGAAGCCGAACTGACCGACACCGAAATTCTCGGTACCATGCTCGGTCAGCGTTGGTGGAAAACCGAACTTTGTTCGGTGATTTCGGTCGTGGCCCTCTGTCCACCAAACTAACCGAGCACCCGAAGCCCCTCAACGCGATGAAACTGGTCGCCTGTGCCTCCTCCAAAATCAACGAAGCGCGGAAGGGATGCGTCCTTGCCACCTCCCAAATCCCGTCTCCAAAAATCGCGGCGTGGATGATACCTTCCTCTTCGAAGACCGCAAGCCTCGCTCGATCTGTTCCCTGCCGAAATCCCTATATATAATAGGGATTGCATCAGTTTCCCCATCCCCATCCGCAGCTCTGAACCCTAGCCATAGGTGACGGCGCCGTCCAGCGGAAATTGGTAGCAGAACTGCGGAAGAACAACGGCGGCTGGCAGCTGCAAGCACGGCAACCCAACGGCGGAATTCCTCACCCAACATGTGTACATCGTACATGTTCAGTTCAATGGTGATTTGATTAGCATATTGTTCAGTTTAATGGTTACATGTGCTTTTGATTAGTTTTCCTCTCTGAATCGTTGGTAATTGACATTTGCCTTGTATTCTAGATGTCTTCAACGACAGAGGAGACCATGGGGTCAAACGATGCAGCAGCAGGGTCCAACGCACAGAAAACTGCTCTGAAGAAACACGCCGTTGTTTGCTTGTTCTTTCCAAGCCTGAACCTGTCTCTGTCGCTCAAGTGATGTTTGCCAGGCCTGCAAAAGAACCTTTTCCAGCCGACCAGCCCATGGGCTTTCTTGGGTGTGTTCGGTCCAAACCGACACCGAACCGATTCTAACGGTGGACCGAAGCCTCGGTTAGCCTAATTACCATTGACCGATCGGTGCTTGATTGATTTCCTATAACCGAAGATTCCCAGCGACCGAAGCACCGAACCGAACGGTTCGGTGTAACCGAACGCCCACCCCTAATTTCAACAATATCCCAATCTGGATTAGTGTTTATGATACGTCTTCAACGTATCTATAATTTATGAAGTATTCATGCAATTATACTATCCTTCTAGGATGTTTTATATGCATTTATATGATATTTTATATGATTTTGGGGACTAACCTATTAACCTAGAGCCCAGTGCCAGTTTCTGTTTTCTCCTTGTTTTAGAGTATCGCAGAAAAGGAAAACTAAACGGAGTCCAATTGACGTGCCACTTGACGGAGATCATTTTTGGACCAGAAGAAGCCCACGGAGTACCAGAAGCAGGCCAGAAGAGTCCCGAGCTGCCCACGAGGGTGGGGGGCGCGCCCACCCCCCTAGGACGCGCCCCCTGCCCCGTGGACAGCTCGGAGACCCCCCTGATGTGAAATCAACACAAAACTCTTCTATATATACCCAAACTTCCAGAAAGAAACCTAGATCGGAATTTCCGCTGCCGCAAACCTCTTTAGCCACGAGAAGTCAATCTAGGCCCTCTCCGGCACCCTCCCGGAGGGGCCATCATCACCGGTGCCCTTGGAGGACTATCCCGGAGGGGCCATCATCACCATGAAGGCCAAGGACCAGAGGGTGGAGGCCATGGAGGAGGAAGCACAAGGGGGAGAACCTCTCCTCCTCTCTTCCGGTGGCACCGGAGTGCCATCGGGAGGGGAATCATCGCCACAGTGATCGTCTTCATCAACATCACCATCATCATCACCATCCTCACCTCTTTTACGCGGTCCACTCTCCCGCACCCCACTGTAACCCCTACTTGAACATGGTGCTTTATGCCACATATTATGATCCAATGATGTGTTGCCATCCTATGATGTTTTGAGTAGATATCTTTTGTCTTTGGGTTGATTGATGATCTAGATTGGTATGAGTTGTATGTTTTACTTTGCTGCTGTCCTATGGTGCCCTCCGTGTCGCGCAAGCGTGAGGGATTCCCGTTGTAGGGTGTTGCAATACGTTCATGATTCGCTTATAGTGGGTTGGTGAGTGACTGAAACACAAACCCGAGTAAGAGGGATTGTTGCGTATGGGAATAAAGAGGACTTTATGCTTTAATGCTATGGTTGGGTTTTACCTTAATGATCTTTAGTAGTCTCTAGTAACAGAGAATGACAACTCCTGCAACAGATATTGACAGAGCATGACACTCTCAACGCGCCAGTCACTCGTACTACAGCGGACAAAGGTCACCGGCAAACGGCCGTTCCACAATGGAACCTGGCACTACTATTTGCCCTAAGGGCCGACCCACCTTTTCAGAGAAACAGACACATGAAATCACTATATTACGCATTTTCGAGATAAGAAAGTGGAGAATGCACTCTTCCCTTTTTTTTACATTTTAAACTCATGTTCATGTCGTACCGCCACAATGCTCTTGATAGAAGGAAGCATGAATACCGAAGGCCTACCTAGTTGAAATAGGAACAGCTATGGCAAAAGAACAATCTGAGTGAGGATAAGGTGGTTTATGTTAGGGTCCGAGAAAGCAACTTGACATGCCAATCCTAACAAGATTTCCACTCCTCCCAAAGAAAAAAGATGCCAACACCGTTGAGGGTTTCAGGCCAATCAGTATCATCTCGGCTTGCCCCTGTCTCTGAAAAGTGCGGATGCTTGCTAGAGTTTCAATCATAAGTGCATATGATCCAAGTAGAGAAAGTATGTTAGCTTATGCCTCTCCCTCATATGAAATTACAATGATGACTACCGGTCTTGTTAATAATTGCCTAGGACAATTCCGCACACCGATCCACCATTATTCCACACTCGCTATTTATAATATTTAGTAATATATTCTAACTTTATGATAACAACACCTACTTTCATCTTTTAGCTCTCCGATATCATATAAAGTTATCCACTTCATACCCACAACGTAGTTTTATTTCTCGTTGCTAGTTGGAAGCAAACGTTCGGTGTACGTAGATCCGTATCAGTGGTAGGTAGGTCTTGAGAGAATATTGATCTTACCGTTCGCTCCTTGTGGGTTCGACACTCCATACTTATCACTTCCATCTTTGGAAATTGCTACGATGATTCCTTGCACTTGGGGATTATCAGTTTACAACCTGCCTCTTGGCATGATGAATGGGGACTCTGCGGAGGACATAGGCAACATCATCGGTTAGTTTGTCGAAGCGGATACAGGAGCAGACGGGAGTGTTATAGGGAGGTTCTTGCGGGTTAAAATCCGTATGCGGATAGACAAACCTCTCATGTGTGGCTTCACGTTGGAGGATGAAGAGAAACCGAAGAGAGGGAAGCAGATGGAGAAAGGAGTAGTTGGTGAGGAGGAAGAAGAGAATGACAGAGACTGGTGCAAATTTGAGTATGAGTATCTTCCGGATTTTTGCTTCACTTGTGGGATCATAGGGCATGGAGATAAGGACTGCTCGATCAATATGAATAAGGGAGAGAATCAGCAATATGGCAGATGGCTTAAGGCTGACCTGGGCCATAGGAGAGGAGCACCAGAGGGTGTGCCTTGGAGGGGTGGGGCTAGAAGTGGGGTAGGAGCCAGGAGCTATGGATATAGTCGATCAGGAGGGCGTTCTGGAAGTGGGAGTGACAGTCTAACTTGGAGGAAAAGTGACTCCAGGTCTAGTGATGGCGGCCGGGGTAAAAATGAAGGAGGGGAGGAGATCACGAGCCCGAATAAGCAGCAGACTATTCCAAACAGGACTGGTAAACCAAGGAAGCTCGAGCTGGGGGATGGTAATCTGCGGAAGCCAGAGGAAGAGGCAGGGAAGGGAGGCAGCGTTGGTGCCCGCGTGGAGGCTGGTACCAAAGATGCGGTAATGACTATTAAAGAGGTGGGGGACACACTGAACAGGAATGTTGCCAAGAGTCAGAAGCACCAAGTTAGTGAGCACAAGGGACAAGATGGCCCGAGCAAGAGCTCGGGTAGGAAGCGTTATAAGAAGAAAGGGAGGGGTTGGTCGATGGTGGAGAGTAACAAGGAGAGGAAGGCGATACTAGGGCTGAAGAGAGGAAGGGCGGATGAGGAGGGAGAGAAGGATGGTAAGAAGGGGAAGATGCACGAGGAGGGTATTGCTGAGGGAGAGGAATCCTACACCCAGGCTGGGGTGACACTTGACGCAGAATTGGCCGGGCTGTCTGTGCAGCCCCCCCGAGCACAATGAAACTCATCGGCTGGAACTGCCGGGGTTTGGGAAATGGCCCGGCAGTTCATAGCCTCCTCGAGTTGGGGAGGGTGGAGGAGCCCGATGTTCTTTTTCTGGCGGAGATGAAGATGTCAGTGGAAGAGTTGGAGAGGTTTAGGTGGATGATAGGAATGGCGCACATGACAGCATGGAGTTCGAAGGGAAGGAGTAGGGGGGTAGCTTTGTTTTGGCGGCGAGAAGTGGACGTATCGTTGAGATCGTATGGCAGGAGGCACGTAGATGTGGATGTGAAGGAAGGGGATGGTAGGGTGTGGAGGCTGACGGGGGTATATGGCGAGTCTGCTACTGAATGGAAGGTGGAGACATGGAGAATGCATGCTGAGGCTTCTGGGCCAACAACACCAGAGTAACCGGCCCTGGTTATGCTTGGGAGACTTCAACGAGATTCTGTCCTGGGACAAGAAGGTAGGAGGGGCTGTTCGTCCACGACGACTCATAGACAACTTCAGGCAAGCCCTGGAATCATGCGAGCTCTCTGATCTCGGATATGAGGGTGACAAGTTCACATGGAGAAATCATAGTAGGGAGGTTGACACATACATCTGTGAGAGGCTGG
Organism: Aegilops sharonensis; assembly: GCA_904067115.1. Lineage (NCBI taxonomy): Eukaryota > Viridiplantae > Streptophyta > Magnoliopsida > Poales > Poaceae > Aegilops > Aegilops sharonensis. The sequence goes on from LR880970.1 coordinate 799,671,445, forward strand.
ATAGAGCTGTGGCTAATGCTCGGTGGTGTCAGTGGTTTCCGGAGTTCACTGTCCTCAATAGCATCCCTCGTCACTCGGATCACAGGCCGGTCATTGTATGTACCCAAGGAGAGAACAGGAGGGGGCCGGGGGGCGATCGAGGGTCTCGGTTTGAGGCGTGGTGGCCGAAGGAGGAGGGGTGCAGTGAGCAGGTTCAAGCTGCTTGGGAAGAGGGATGTATGGGGGGAAGCGGAGGTGTATCGACTGGCTTACGGTGTGTAGCAAATAGGATGACGACATGGGGTAAGGAGGTGGCTGGAGAGCTGGAGGAGCGGTTGAAACAGGCCCGTCGTGCTCTAGAAACAACTATGAGGGCTCCGGTGAGTGAAGAGAAAGTACGGGAGGAAGCAAAACTCAGATGCCAGGTAGAGAAGTTGGAGGAGAAGAAGAATATAAAGGCAAAGCAAAGATCTCATGTGTCTTGGTTGAAGGATGGCAACAGAAGCATACGATACTTTATGGCCGTGGCTTCATCAAGGAGGAAAGCGAATAGGGTGAAGAAGTTCAGGAGGGAGGATAGAATGGAGGTGAAGGAAGGGGAGGAACTTAACAATTTTGTTTGTTCTTATTTTCAGGAACTGTTCTCATCAGCCCAAGGGAACCGAACCACGGAGCTTATTGATAAAGTTCAACCCCATGTCACAAATGCTATGAGAGCCATAATTGAGGCGGAAGTGATGAGAGAGGAAGTAAAGGCAGTGCTTGACCATATTGGCGACCTTAAGGCACCTGGACCGGACGGCATGCCCTCCATTGTGTACAAGAAACATTGGCATTTCATGGGAGACAAGGTGGTAGAGGAGGTGCTCGCGGTCCTAAATGGTGGAGCAATACCATAGGGGTGGAACGACACAGTGGTTGTCTTGATCCATAAAGTTAAAAACCTGAGTAGGATCAAGGATATGAGGCCGATAAGCTTGTGCAACGTGGTCTATAAACCGGTGTCCAAGGTGATCTCCAACCGTCTTAAGTTGGTGCTTTCGGATATCATCTCTGACAACCAAAGTGCCTTCGTTCATGGGCGGTTGATTACGAACAACGTCCTTATTGCATACGAGATGTCACATTTCTTGATGAATAAGAAGAAAGGAAATGAAGGTTTTGCAGCAGTGAAGGAGGATATGAGTAAAGCCTATGACCGTGTGGAGTGGGAGATTTCTTGAGGGCCATGCTTGTCAAGCTAGGGTTTGGGGCTCGATGGATTGACTTGGTAATGAATTGTGTCACTACTGTCAGATACCAGATCAAGATTAATGGAGAACTTACGGCTCAGTTTACACCATCTCGAGGCTTCCGGCAAGGAGATCCAATATCGCCCTACCTGTTTGTCATTTGCACAGAAGGATTATCATCGCTGCTTCAGGATGCCGAAGCCTCTGGCAAGGTGAGCGGAGTTAAGCTCTGCCGGACGGCACCGGTCGTCTCACACCTACTATTCGCCGATGATTCGATGCTCCTGCTCAAGGCCAAGCAAGAGGAAGCCCAAGCACTGCGGGATGCTACTTCTTGAGCATGCGTTGGTTTTCCCTTGAAAAGGAAAGGGTGATGCAGCAAAGTAGCGTAAGTATTTCTCTCAGTTTTTTAGAACCAATGTATCAATCCAGTAGGAGACTACAGGCAAATCGCCTAGTACCTGCACAAACAATCAAGAACCTTGCAACCAACGCGATAAAGGGGTTGTCAATCCCTTCACGGTCACTCCCAAAAGTGAGATCTGATAAAGATAATAAAGTAAATATTTTTGGTATTTTTGTTGTATAGATTGGAAAGTAAAGATTGCAAAATAAAATAACGGTGACAGAAATTGGCAAGTTAACGGAAAACTAAATAAACGATTATATGATGGCAAATAGACCCGGGGGCCATAGGTTTCACTAGTGGCTTCTCTCAAGATAACATGTATTATGGTGGGTGAACAAATTACTGCCGAGCAATTGATAGAAAAGCGCATAGTTATGAGAATATCTAGGCAATGATCATGAACATAGGCATCACGTTCGTGTCAAGTAGACCAAAACGATTCTGCATCTACTACTATAACTCCACACATCGACCGCTATCCGGCATGCATCTAGAGTATTAAGTTCATAAGAACAGAGTAACACATTAAGCAAGATGACATGATGTAGAGGGATAAACTCAAGCAATATGATATAAACCCCATCTTTTTATCCTTGATGGCAACAATACAATACGTGCCTTGCTGTCACTGGGAAAGGTCACCGCAAGATTGAACCCAAAGTTAAGCACTTCTCCCATTGCAAGAAAGACCAATCTAGTAGGCCAAACTAAACCGATAATTCGAAGAGACTTGCAAAGATATCAAATCATGCATATAAGAATTCAGATAAGAACCAAA
>LR880970.1:799757113-799775655 GCA_904067115.1 Aegilops sharonensis
CTAAGCCTCCGAGTGGGAGACTGGCTCACCACTCGGTAGGATTTTGAATACTTAGGCGAGTACTTGGACTGCAGCTAAGCCTCCGAGTGGGAGGCTGGCTCACCACTCGGTAGGATTTTGAATACTTAGGCGAAACGGATTCGCAACTAAACCCCCGAGTGAGAGGCTGGCTTGCCACTCGGTAAGGATTTTTTTTTACAAACTTAGGCAAAACGGATTTGCAGCTAAGTCACCCACTGGGGGGGGGGGGATTTAACAAAAAGTAATAACAAAAACTAGGAAAATTATAATCTTCTTGATTTAGATAGACAAACTACAGAGGTACTTTTATTACATCTCACCCGAGTGAGCTCTTAAGTGTAAAAGGGGCAGAGCAGCTCCGCATTCCATGCCCGAGGCTCATCGATCTGGCGTTCGACGTTGTAAAGATGGTAAGCCCCATTGTGAAGAACTCTGGTGACGATGAAAGGACCTTCCCAAGTGGGAGCAAGCTTGTGTGGTTTCTGTTGATCCACTCGGAGGACAAGATCTCCTTCCTGAAAGGCTCGGCTCTTCACATTTCTGGCGTGGAATCGACGCAAGTCCTGCTGATAGATGGTCGAGCGGATCAGGGCCATCTCTCTCTCCTCTTCAAGGAGGTCGACTGCATCTTGACGGGCTTGCTCTACTTCAGCTTCAGAGTAGAGTTCGACTCGGGGGGGCATTGTGAAGCAGGTCACTCGGCAGAACTGCTTCAGCTCCATAGACCATAAAGAATGGAGTTCTCCCAGTCGAACGATTAGGAAAGGTCCTCAATCCCAAAGAACTGACGGAAGTTCGTCGACCCACGCTCCTGCTTCATGCTTGAGATCACGCATCAGTCGAGGTTTCAGTCCTTTGAGGATTAGACCATTTGCTCGTTCAGCTTGTCCATTCGACTGGGGGTGAGCGACTGAAGCATAGTCGACTCGCTTGCCCTGAGAGGCGCAAAAGGCTTTGAACTTGTCGGAATAGAAATTTGACCCATTGTCCGTGATGATGCTGTGCGGAACTCCATATCTGAATATCAATTATCTGACGAAACTGGCAGCAGTGCACGCATCAAGGTTCTTGATAGGTTTAGCTTCGATCCACTTCGTGAACTTGTCGACTGCCACAAGCAAATGAGTGAAACCACTCCTGCCAATTCTCAGCGGTCCAATCATATCCAACCCCCAAACAGCGAAAGGCCAGACGAGTGGAATGGTCTTCAATGCTGAGGCGGGCTTGTGTGACATATTGGAGTAGAACTGACATCCTTCACATTTGTCGACTATTTCCTTTGCCATTTCATTTGCCTTTGGCCAGTAAAATCCCGCTCGGTATGTGTCGGTGTCAAAACCGGCGGATCTTGGGTAGGGGGTCCCGAACTGTGCGTCTAGGCGGATGGTAACAGGAGACAAGGGACACGATGTTTTTACCCAGGTTCGGGCCCTCTCGATGGAGGTAATAACCTACTCCTGCTTGATTAATATTGATGATATGGGTAGTACAAGAGTGGATCTACCATGAGATCAAGGAGGCTAAACCCTAGAAGCTAGCCTATGGTATGATTGTTGTTGTGTCCTACGGACTAAAACCCTCCGGTTTATATAGACACCGGATAGGTTAGGGTTACACAGAGTCGGTTACAATGGTAGGAGATCTACATATCTGTATCGCCAAGCTTGCCTTCCACGCCAAGGAAAGTCCCATCCGGACACGGGACAAAGTCTTCAATCTTGTATCTTCATAATCTTGGAGTCCGGCCAACGGTAAGAGTTCGGCTATCCGAACACCCCCTAGTCCAGGACTCCCTCACTAGCCCCCGAACCAGGCTTCAATGACGACGAGTCCGGCGCGTTGATTGTCTTCGGCATTGCGAGGCGGGTTCTTCTCCAAATTCCATATACCTGTCGAACAGTGTCCGGCTTCTGATAAATGTTGTCCTCCTTGGCTTCTGCGCCCAATAATGGTCGTCTTCCACGTGTTTGAATGAATGCGAAAGGCCAGGGTATTTTTACAATTACCCCCTTAGCTGCGCAAATGAGCTGCCTATAAAAGGGGCGAGGATCTAGATCTGAGTCATCATCCCTCCTTTGCGAGCTTTCATCGGAGCGCCCCTGACCAAAGCCCATTCCATCATGGACAGTCGACGCGGCTCCTCCTCTCGTGCTCCCAGCCCTCAGCCTGGAAATTGGGAGAGATGCTCAGTCCCGCATAGCGAGCTAGTTATACTTCAAACCAAGGGATTTCTTCCCCCCGGCCTTCATGGTTCCGGTTTGAGCCGGACTCGCCACCTACAAGGGCGGAAAGCAGCGGAGAGCGTCCCCGATCCCTCTAAAGGAGAGCGGGTGTGCTTCATCTCTTATCTAGTAAGAGGACTCGGATTTCCAATCCATCCGTTTCTCCGGGGGCTCTTGGAGTTCTACGGCCTCCAGTTGCACCACCTTACGCCTGCCTCCATTTTGCATATTGCGGGCTTCGTGGCCATCTACGAGCTGTTCTTGGGCGTCAAGGCCCATTTCGAGCTGTGGAAGAGATTATTCTGCCTAGTACCCCGTTCTCATGAGGGGTTAATATATCAAGTGGGCGGAACCGAGCTATGGCGCATCGCCGGGACCGGATACCTATCCGGAACCCCAAAGAAGGCGTCCGAAGACTGGCCCTCGGAATGGTTTTATATGGAGGACGTCCCGCTGCCGGATCCTGTTCGGATCGGCCTTCCGGAGTTCAGCAATGCTCCTCTGAAGAAGCGCCTAAGCTGGCGCCCTCGAAGCCCCCAGAGGGAAGATGACAAGGACGTCCTCTATCTAATGAGCCGAATAAGGTTACTGGCTCATGCCGGATTAACCATCATTGGAGTCATGGCAATCTGTATTATGAGGGGGGTGCAGCCGCTCCAATATAGGGGCCACCCCATGTGGGACTTCAACGGGGAGGACGACGCCACCCGCCATGGCCGCAAAGGGCCGGGATCGGTCACCGAACTGGTGAAGATCTTGTCTGCTATGTACAAAGGGGAGGAGGAGGATTTCCTCCGTGTCAATCCATTGAAGGAGTTTTCTTCGAATAATCCTCGAAACTGGGTAAGCAAACATCTTTATGACCTGTCCAATCCATGTACCCATGGTTAAATATCTCATTTCGTGGTTTCTGCGCAGGAACTGCGCCGGACTGTGGAGAAGATACACAGCCCGCCCCACAACCCGAGGATCCGAAACGGTCCCTCGATCCGACCTCCGAAGAGGATCCGGATATAAAGGTGGAGTTGATCGACGGGGTGTTTTATCAACTTAGCATCGATAATGCTTTGGTTGCCATTACGGCTGATTACCCCGGAATACTTCCAGCCTCACAGGTAAATGAGACTGAAATCCCAAAACCCTGATAATGACCCATCCGTGCTTGTCTTTTATCACCGTATACCAATGGTGTTTCGCAGGGGGTGCCTTCGAGGCAGGAAGCCGAGCCCGCGGCGGCTGGCCAACAAAGGGCAGTGCGGTTCGGATCGAAACTCCGCCGCAACGATACGGTGTGTCACCATACTCCCAGGATTGATTCCTGGAAGGCGTACTAACGCTGATGCTCTTTTCAGGAAAAAGAGCGCTCGCCGGACTGAGTCCGGAGAGGTTGCCAATCGAACCTTCACCGGCCAAGCTTCAAAGCCGGGTCCGGAGGCTGAGGCGAGCACGAGACGTGCGTCGGATGCTCCTCCGACAGAGGATGCCGACAGGTTGTCCGCCACCAACTCCGAGGTGGAGAGCGCCTTGAATCACAGGCGTCGCCGGACAGTTCTTCGTGACGCATGTTTCTCCCAAGAGGCCTTGAATGCCTTTGATTCGGGAGATGCGCACCTCCGTGCCGCTCAAGATGGTCTAGCCAGAGCCACGGAGCAGTATGTAAAGGACATACGGGTAAGATAATTTGACAGTTATATATGCCAGTAGCCCCCGAGACTTAAAATAGTTAGAATAACTGATTTAAGGATCATGTGTTATGCAGGATCTTAAAGAGAAGAATACCCGACTGTCCCAGGAGCTTGAAGAGTGCAAGGCCCAACTTGAGGCCGCACTAGCCGCTACAGGGGGAGCTACAGAGACCCCCTCTGGTAATATATGTTTTAAAAGATAAATAGTTTATAAAGTGTGGCGGTGTGTAAATCTTACAAAAACATTGCAGATGGTGCCGGACTAGATCCGGACAAGCAACATCTCTTACGCCAGCTAAAGGCTGGCGAGAGCATGCTTACAAGAGTGCGGCAGGAGAATAATAACCTCCAAGACGCCAACACCAAGCTGGGTGAGGAACTAAAAGACGTTCGTGCCCAGTTGTCTGACTCCGTAAAGGAGAATCGACGGCTTCATCGCGGCATTTTCAGTAAGTGCTTGAACGAACTTTGAAAGAGTTCGGCAAGGAAGGCGACTAACATAAACATGTATGTAGATTTTCTCACAGGTCGTCCTGAGGAGGAAATGCCCAGTTCTTCGGGTGATCTTCTTCCCGAACTGCGTCAGCTGCACGAACGAATCCGGCAGGTGATGAAAAGCATCGGCCAGGCCTTGTGGCCATATATCTCCCTGCCCGAAGGCATTGGGGAGTTGGCCGAGCGGCTTCAAGGAGCACGGCGGTGCTTCCGGCTATGGAAGATATCAGCCTGCCATCAAGGCGCCAGGGAGGCCTGGGCCATGGTGAAGACGCGGTACACGAAGGCTGACCCAAACCACATGGCCGAGGTCGGACCTGTGGGGCCGGATGGGATGGAGATCCCTGTAAGCTTAGTGTACGGCCAAGTAGAATTGGCCGCCAAGTATTCCCAGCAAGATTGTAAATTAGATAGCCTATTAGATGGCATTGAGGAGGAATACAATGAGTCGAGTTGACTATGTAAAAATATGACATGAAAGAATGTCTTCTAGCCGGATTGTAGATCGTTTGTCATAGCGGACCTTTTCGCTTCGACCTCCGGACCCAATAGTCCGTAGTGTGTCCGAATACCTTCGTGGTTATATAAGAACCGTGGTATGCATGGAGACAAGGCGTAGGGGTCATTGTTGCTGTATCAGACAAGTGCCCAACTAGTTATGTTATATTACATGGGGTAGTAAGAAACATCTTCCAGGGAGAATAGTTCCGTTAAGGGTTCCTTTCGCTGGGGTGCATGCCCTAAAGTGCATGTCAAAGCTGCTATGAAAGCAGAAAATCATCTGGGGGCAGATGGGTAAATAGTTTAAAAATCATCTTTCAGTTCACCGACCGAATATTCTCTTAAGAAGGCTAGCTTTCGGCTTCACCCAGTCTGAGGTACACATCCGGCTAACCCGGCAGTAACAATCGCAGAGGTGCTCCCTTTACCACCTAGCCGAACAATCGGGAACGTAGGGGTAAGCACAGGAGCCAGGCAACCCAGCTTGGCCAAAACTTAAGTCATATCGATGCGTATAATGGTGAATAAAAGGTACATGCGAAAGCTTAACGCATGTGTTGGGCATGAAGCCCGTATAATTGAGCTTCTGTTAAAGAAGCCCCCAGGTATAATGAGCGCGGACGACGCATCAAGTGTGTTCGGAAAAAGCGCAAACGAGCCTCTAGAGGCTACAAGAAGAAGAAGGAGCAAGGAGAGAAATAAAAGACAGCACAAAAGCAAAAATAAATAATGCGGACGGAGGAAGGAGACGAACTTGGAGTCCGGCACTTAGGCGTAGAATCTTCGTAGACGGGCTGCGTTCCATGGGTTCGGCTCGAGTCGGTTATCCGATGCGTTTCGCAGACGGTATGCTCCGCCGGTCAAGACCTGGTCAATGATGAAGGGACCTTCCCATTTGGGCTTGAGTTTGTCCTTTTTCTTGTCCGGCAGGCGTAGAACTAGTTCGCCAACGTTATAAGCTTTGGCCCGTACTTCTCTGCTTTGATATCTTCGAGCCTGCTGTTGATAAAATGCGGAACGAGCTTTTGCCACGTCGTGCTCCTCCTCCAGTGCGTCCAAACTGTCCTGCCGATCGAGCTCGGATTCTCTTTCTTCATACATGCGCACGCGAGGTGAGTCATGTATTATGTCGCAGGGCAAGACTGCCTCTGCGCCGTACACCATGAAGAATGGTGTGAATCCGGTAGTACGATTCGGCGTGGTCCGCAGCCCCCAGAGTACGGAGTCGAGCTCCTCAACCCAGTGCGTGTTAGATTCTTTGAGAGACCGCACTAGTCTGGGTTTAATGCCGCTCATGATCAGACCATTTGCCCTTTCGACTTGGCCGTTGGTTTGAGGGTGATAGACTGAGGCGTAATCGAGCTTGATGCCCATGTTTTTGCACCATGTTTTGACCTCATCGGCCGTGAAGTTGGTGCCATTATCAGTAATGATACTGTGGGGGACACCGTAACGGTGCACTACCCCTGATATGAAGTCTATCACCGGTCCGGATTCGGCTGTTTTAACTGGTTTAGCCTCTATCCATTTGGTGAATTTATCCACCATGACCAATAGGTATTTTTGCTTGTGGGTTCATTCCCTTAAGGGGTCCAACCATGTCAAGCCCCCAGACTGCGAACGGCCAGGTGATGGGTATAGTTTTGAGGGCGGTGGGTGGCATGTGGCTTTGGTTAGCAAAAAGCTGGCAACCGACGCATCTTTGGACTAAATCATGCGCATCTGCCCGAGCCGTCGGCCAATAAAATCATGTACGGAAGGCCTTGCCTACAAGTGCCCGGGCTGCGGCGTGGTGCCCACCCAGTCCGGCATGAATTTCAGCCAGGAGGTTGCGCCCTTCCTCTTTGGAGATGCACCTTTGAAGGACTCTGGTAGTGCTTTTCTTATAAAGCTCTCCCTCATGGACTTTATAGGCTTTAGAGCGCCGTACTATGCAGCGAGCCTCATTTTGGTCTTCGGGGAGTTCATGCCTCGTTAGGTAGGCTAGGAATGGTTCCGTCCACGGGGCGATAACCGCCATTATTTCGTGAGCAGAGGGTGTTATCTCGGGGGCGGAGCCTCCGGTTGTGTCAGGGTGTTCGGCGTCAGGCGGTGCGGTTGGGTCCGGTTTGTTATTGCCGGACTCCCCTTCCCATAGTACGGATGGCTTGAACAGCCGTTCCAAAAAGATATTGGGTGGGATGGCATCGCGTTTTGCACCGATGCGGGCCAATATATCCGCCGCCTGGTTGTTATCCTAGGCTATGTGATGAATTTCGAGCCCTTCGAACTGTGCTAACATTTTTAGGATCGCATTGCGGTATGCTGCCATTTTCAGATCTTTGGCATCAAAGTCCCCGTTTATTTGAGATATTGCAAGGTTTGAATCCCCGCGCACCTCTAGGCGTTGAATGCCCATGGAGACTGCCATCCGGAGGCCGTGCAGAAGGGCCTCGTATTCGGCTGCGTTGTTGGAGTCCGTATACATTATCTGAAGGACGTATTGGACTGTGTCCCCGGTTGGGGACGTCAGGACTACGCCAGCCCCCAGGCCAGCCAACATTTTGGAGCCGTCGAAGTGCATGATCCAATTGGAGTATGCGCCGTACTCTTCAGGGAGTTCGGCTTCGGTCCATTCGGCCACGAAGTCGGCCAAAACCTGCGACTTAATAGCTCGTCGTGGCTTATAAGTTATGTCGAATGGGAGGAGCTCTATAGCCCATTTAGCAATCCGGCCCGTCGCGTCGCGGTTGTTTATAATGTCATTAAGAGGTACTTCGGAGGCTACAGTTATCGAACACTCTTGAAAGTAGTGTCGCAGCTTCCGGGATGCCATGAACACCGCGTATGCTATCTTTTGATAGTGTGGGTACCGGGACTTGCATGGAGTTAGGACAGTGGACACATAATAAACCGGTTTTTGAACAGGGAACCAGTGTCCGTCCATTTCTCGTTCGACAACGAGCACCGCGCTGACAACTTGATGTGTTGCGGTGATATATAATAGCATTGGTTCGCCCACATTGGGCGCGGCCAGGATCGGATTTGTTGCCAAAATGGCCTTTATTTCTTCGAGTCCGGCCGTGGCGGCATCGGTCCACTCGAAGTGTTCGGTGCGGCGGAGGAGGCGGTAAAGGGGTAACGCTTTTTCCCCCAATCGGGAAATAAAGCGACTTAGAGCCGCTACGCATCCCGTCAATTTTTGTATTTGTGTGAGGTCTTTTAGAATATCCAATTGTGACAGAGCTCGGATCTTGGCTGGGTTTGCTTCAATTCCTCTACCGGACACAATGAAGCCCAGGAGCTTTCCGGCGGGAACGTCGAAGACGCATTTTTCTGGATTGAGCTTGATGTCATATTTTCGAAGATTGTCGAATGTGAGCCTCAAGTCGTCTACTAGAGTTTCGACGTGCTTGGTTTTGACGACCACGTCATCTACATATGCTTCCACCGTTTTGCCGATCTGGTTTGCCAGACATGTCTGAATCATGCGCTGATATGTTGCGCCGGCGTTTTTGAGCCCAAAGGGCATTGTGTTGAAGCAGAACGGGCCGTATGGAGTGATGAATGCTGTTGCAGCTTGGTCTGGCTCCGCCATCTTGATTTGGTGGTAGCCGGAGTACGCGTCGAGGAAGCACAATGAGTCGTGTCCTACTGTAGCGTCAATGATTTGATCAATTCGAGGGAGGGGGAAGGGATCCTTTGGGCAAGCCTTATTAAGGTCTTTGAAATCAACACATAGGCGCCAGGATTTATCCTTCTTTGGTACCATCACCAGGTTTGCTAGCCAATCCGGATGTTTTATATCTCTGATGAATCCGGCTTCCAAAAGTTTGGCTAGTTCCTCTCCCATGGTCTGTCTCTTGGGTTCGGAAAAGCGCCGAAGAGCCTGTTTGACTGGCTTGAATCCTTTTAGGATATTTTGGTTGTGCTCGGCCAGCTGACGTGGGATTCCTGGCATGTCTGAAGGGTGCCAGGCAAAGATGTCCCAGTTTTCTTGTAGAAATTCTCGTAGTGCGGCGTCTACATCAGGGTTTAATTGTGCCCCAATGGAGGCCGTCTTTGCAGGGTCCGTTGGGTGGACTTGGAATTTGACTATTTCATCCGCTGGTTTAAAAGAGGTGGACTTGGATCTTTTATCAAGTATCACATCGTCCTTGTTCACCGTGGAGCGCATCGCGGTGAGTTCTTCGGCCGCTAGGGCTTCGGATAGTGCCTCGAGGGCTAGTGCGGCTATCTTGTTTTTGGCGCGGAGTGCTATATTCGGATCACTAGCGAGAGTGATGATTCCGTTAGGTCCGGGCATTTTAAGCTTCATGTACCCATAATGGGGTATAGCTTGAAAGATTGTGAATGCCTCTCGTCCTAATAAAGCATGGTATCCGATGTTGAACGGGGCCACTTGAAAGGTGACCTCCTCGGACCTGTAATTGTCCGGTGAGCCGAACACTACGTCCAGTGTAATTTTTCCTATGCAGCATGCTTCCCGGCTGGGGATTATTCCTCTAAAGGTTGTGCTGCTTCGCTCAATGCGGTTCCAGTCTATTTCCATTTTTCGGAGGGTTTCCTCATAGATGAGGTTTAGTCCGCTGCCGCCATCCATGAGTACCTTAGTAAGGCGAAAGCCATCCACTATCGGACTAAGGACCAATGAGGCTGGTGCCCGGGCAGTTCGGAATTTAGGTTCGTCACTGGCATTAAAGGTAATAGCCGTGTCGCTCCATGGATTTATTGTTGCTACTTGGTAGACTTCGGCAAGGTTGCGGAGTGTTCGTTTTCGCATGTTATTTGATGCGAAAGTCTCGAAGACTGTTAACACCGTACTGGTGTTGCTGGGCTGGGATTCTGGAGCTAGAAGCTCTTCGCCACTTTTGGCCACCTGCCGTAGTATCCAACATGCTCGAAGGCTATGAGTTGGAGTGGCGCCCTCTGTACTATGAATTTTGCAGGGTCCGTTTAGCCAACCCTCCAGTACGGTTCCGTACCCTTTAGGGGGTTTTTGGTTTTTTGGTATTCAACCCAGGTGCTTGATAATGATGCACCCTTTTGTTCCGGACTAGGGGTGTATTCGGGGCCGGATTATCCCAAAATTTACTTTCGGTTGTCCAGGCGCTCTCCATCGCACAGTACTTTTGTACTATGGTCACCAAGTCAGCAAAGCGTGTAATTTCACGACGACTTATGGCGTTTAAGATTCCCTTGTCCGTGCAATTATTGCAGAAAATTGGGATTGCGTCCTCCTCTTGGCAGTCCTTTATCCTGTTCAAAACCAGGAGGAATCTGGCCCAGTAATGATGTACTGTTTCAGCGGGCTCTTGCCGAATTCGAGAGAGATCGCTCATGTTTGGGTGGGCGGGTGGCACTAAATCCGGAACCCCGTCCAATTTAGGACTCAAGGGCCGGGAAGTTTCCGAACTCAGAAGTTTGGATTTTTGAGTGCTATCCAATGAGTCCGACCCGCCGCCTGACTTTAAGTTCAGGGCTTGATCGACATCCGTCCCTCCGCAGGAATCCGGCATGGAGGGATCGGGAATCCGGACGTAGCTAGTCCTTAAGATAGAAGTAGAGTCGCCGCATTGCTCCTCTATCACAGCAACATGATGGGTAGCCTGGGGAGAGTTGATCTCTCTCAGATCGGTTTTAGGCCCGATCCGGTCGTAGTCTGTAGAGACTCCCAGGTCGGCGATGCGATCCAAGAGCTCGTTTATGGAGGAGAGCTCGATCAGATCTAACTGTTCGGCAAGTTCCGAATCAACATGGAGATCGGTTTCGATGACTCGAGAGGTCATCGTCGGCGCGGCGGCCGAACTAGCGGTCATAAGAAAACCGCCTAGCCGAAGAGTCTGACCAGTGGCCAAGGCTTCTTTGGCGATGGTGTCGTCTTTAAAGACGAGATGAGGCATCCTACCTGATGGCGACGGCACAGCGGAACTCTCAATGAAAGCACCAATGTCGGTGTCAAAACCGGCGGATCTCGGGTAGGGGGTCCCAAACTGTGCGTCTAGGCGGATGGTAACAGGAGACAAGGTACACGATGTTTTTACCCAGGTTCGGGCCCTCTCGATGGAGGTAATACCCTACTCCTGCTTGATTAATATTGATGATATGGGTAGTACAAGAGTGGATCTACCACGAGATCAAGGAGGCTAAACCCTAGAAGCTAGCCTATGGTATGATTGTTGTTGTGTCCTACGGACTAAAACCCTCCGGTTTATATAGACACCGGATAGGTTAGGGTTACACAGAGTCGGTTACAATGGTAGGAGATCTACATATCCGTATCGCCAAGCTTGCCTTCCACGCCAAGGAAAGTCCCATCCGGACACGGGACGAAGTCTTCAATCTTGTATCTTCATAGTCTTGGAGTCCGGCCAACGGTAAGAGTTCGGCTATCCGGACACCCCCTAGTCCAGGACTCCCTCAGTATGCTTTAGCCACGATGGTCCGGGAGGACGCATGGTGACCACAGGTCCCCGAGTGGATATCATCAAGGATTCTCTGACCTTCTTCTGGCGTTATGCACTTCTGGCTGACTCCAGTCACTCTTTCTCTGAATAACTGTCCCTTGATCACAGTAAAGGCCTTGGATCGACGGACGATCTGTCTAGCCTCTTCTTCATTCGACGGGAGCTCTTTCCTCAGAATGTATGCGATGTACGGTACTGTCCAGTCGGGAGTGATGACCACGAGTTCCATGACTAGGTCGACCACCGCTGGGACCTCAACTTCAATCGGATCAGTGGCACTTTTTGGCTGTGGAGCTTCTTCAGTAAAAGGATCCTCTTGAATCGACGGTGTGCGAATGTGCTCCAAAAACACATCACTGGGAATGGCTTCCCTCTTGGACCCTATTTTCACCAAATCATCAGCAGCTTGATTTTTCAGTCGGGGTATGTGATGGAGCTCTAACCCCTCAAACTTCTTTTCTAGCTTCCTCACTACATTACAGTAGCCAGTCATGGCTGGACTTCTGACGTCCCACTCCTTCATCACCTGATTAACCACCAGATCTGAGTCTCCATAGACCATGAGGCGACGGACGTCGAGTGAAATGGCCATACGCAACCCATACAACAATGCTTCGTATTCTGCTTCATTGTTGGAAGAATCAAAGTGAATCTGGAGCACATATCTGAGCTTATCTCCTCGGGGGGAAACCAATACTACCCCAGCACCGGAACCATTCAGCATCTTGGAACCATCAAAGAACATAGTCCAGTGCTCCGAGTGAACTTGAGTCGATAACTGTTGTTCAATCCACTCGGCGATGAAATCTGCTATTGCTTGGGACTTGATGGCTTTCTTTGCCTCAAACTTGATATCAAGGGGAAGAAGTTCAATCGCCCATTTCGCCACTCGACCAGTTGCGTCTCTGTTGTGCAGAATCTCTCATAACGGGGCGTCGCTGACGACTGTAATGGAATGATCAGAGAAGTAGTGAGCAACCTTCTTTGCGGTCATATAAATCCCATACACAAGCTTCTGATAATGAGGGTATCTTTGCTTCGACGGGGTTAACACTTCAGAAAGATAATATACTGGGCGCTGAACTTTGAAGGCTTTTCCTTCCTCTTCCCGCTCGACCGTAAGTACTGTACAAACGACTTGTCCTGTGGCTGCAATGTAAAGCAACAACGGCTCTTTGCTGATTGGGGCAGCAAGCACCGGCTGGGTGGAGAGCAGAGCTTTGAGCTCTGCAAACGCTGCATCGGCTTCAGGAGTCCACTCGAACTTGTCTGACTTCTTCATCAGTCGATAAAGAGGCAATGCCGTTTCACCGAGGCGAGAGATGAATCGACTTAAAGCGGCCAAGCATCCAGTAAGCTTCTGGACATCGTGCACACGCACAGGGCGTTTCATTCGGAGAATAGTGCCAACTTTTTCTAGGTTAGCGTCGATTCCTCATTCAGAAACGAGAAAACCGAGTAACTTTCCACCAGGAACTCCGAATGTGCACTTTGATGGATTAAGCTTGATATCATACCTCCTGAGGTTGGCAAATGTTTCAGCAAGGTCAGTCAACAGGTCGGAACCTTTTCGTGACTTGACCATAATGTCATCCATGTATGCTTCCACATTCCGACTGATTTGAGTGAGTAAACACTTCTGAATCATCCTCATGAACGTGGCTCCGGCATTCTTGAGGCCGAATGGCATGGTGACATAGCAGAAGCACCCGAATGGAGTGATGAAAGCTTTTTTGATCTCGTCGGGTCCATACAGACAGATCTGATGGTACCCAGAATATGCGTCTAAAAAAGACAACCGCTCACATCCCGCAGTCGAGTCGACTATTTGGTCGATGCGGGGGAGAGGAAAATGATCTTTTGGGCAGGCCCGATTGATATGTTTGAAGTCGATGCACATGCGCAGTGAATTGTCCTTCTTAGGGACCATGACCACATTGGCGAGCCACTCGGAGTGGTAAATTTCTCGGATAAACTCTGCTGCTAAGAGCCGAGCCACCCTCGCCTATGGCCTTTCTCTTCTGGACGGCGGACCATCGAAGATGTTCTTTGACAGGTTTGACTTTTGAGTCGACTCGCAGACGGTGCTCAGCCAGCTCCCTGGGAACACCCGGCATGTCAGCAGGCTTCCATGCAAAGATGTCCCAGTTCTCACGGAGGAACTGGACGAGCGCTTCTTCCTATTTGGAGTCGAGTGTTGTTGAGATGTTGGTCGGAGCAGCATTGGGGTCGGTCGGGTGAATATGAACCTGCTTCGTCTCACCGGACGACTGAAATGCCGACTCCGTAGCGGGCTTCTTTTCTCGCAACAAATCACTCGGATCTGCAGTCTTCTGATATTCTTGCAATTCTACCACTGCCATCTGAGCATCAGCAATCTTAGAGCCTTTCTGGAAACACTCTTCCGCTTTCTTCGATTGCCAGTGATAGTGATCACACCCTTGGGGCCGGGCATCTTCAGCTTGAGGTACACATAACATGGTCGGGCCATGAAACGGGCATATGCCGGCCTTCCCAGAATAGCGTGATAGCGCTCTGGAAATCCACGACCTCAAAGGTCAACTTTTCTTTGCGGAAATGCTTCGAATCACCAAAAACCACATCAAGAGCAATTTGATCAAGTGACTCAGCCTTCTTTCCAGGAATGACTCCGTGGAAACTCATGTTACTGGTGCTGAGTCTGGACATCGGAATGCCCATCCCTTTCAACATCTCTGCATACAAGATGTTCAGGCCACTGCCTCGATCCATCAAAACTTTGGTCAGTCGAGTGCCTTCGACGACTGGGTCGACCACCAACGCTTGCCTCCCAGGGGTGGCAATGTGTGTCGGATGATCGGACTGGTCGAATGTGATGGCGGTCGGGGACCATTTCAGATAATTGGGCGTCGCCGGAGCGACCATGTTCACTTCTCGGTTGATAACTTTCAATCGACTTTTGCTTTCAACGTCAGCAAAAATCATCAGGGTCGAATTGACCTGGGGGTATCCACCATCACTATCTTCTTTGTCCTCAACTTTATCCGACCCCTTTTCCTTATCCTTGGGTTGCTTCCCTTGGAACTGCTGAATCAAGAGCCGACATTGTCGAGTGGTATGCTTTGGGTAAATGAGTTTACCCTCTTCATCTTTCTTCATGTGAATGTGACATGGCAAGTCCAACACATCATTCCCATCTTGGTCTTTCACCTTCTTGGGGTTCCACGGACCCTTGGGTTTCCCCTTGAACTTTCCTGGGGTCACAGCCAAGGCTTCTCCGGGAGCGGCTGGCTCGGCTTTGCGCTTCTGCTTCCGACTGGAATTTCCTCCGTCGGCTTCATTAGCGGCTGACTTGTACTTACCACTCCGGAGCCGATCCTCTTCTTCACCATTAGCATACTTGGTGGCAATCTCCATCATCCGACTCAGGGTCATATCTCATGTCCGACCGAATTTCAAACTCAACTCTCTGTTCTTGACACCTTCCTTGAAAGCACAGACTGCCTGGTGATCCGACACATTTTCAACTGTGTGGTGCAAGGTTATCCATCTCTGAATGTAATCTCTCAAAGTTTCATTCGACTTCTGCACACACGACTGCAGCTCTGTCAATCCTGCTGGTCGCTTGCAAGTCCCTTCAAATGTCCTGACAAACACTCGGGTCAGATCTTCCCAAGTGTATATACTGCTGGGTGCTAACTAATTCAACCATGCTCTGGCCGAACCCTCCAACATAAGGGGCAAATGCTTCATAGCTACCTCATCGTTGCCGCCGCCAATCTGAACAGCCACTCGGTGATCCTCAAGCCAAGTGTCAGGCTTGGACTCACCGGTGAACTTACTGACTCCGGTCGCCAACTTGAAGTTGGGAGGAATCACTGCGGCTCTGATGGCCCTGCTAAAACACTCTGGCCCTGAGACATGAACTCTGTTGCTGGAGGGAACATCTCTGTCATGACCTTCTCGGTGAGCTCTGTTCCTGTCGACCAAGCCTTGAACGATGATGGATCTTGCATCAAAGCCTGGCTCTCTGGGGTTGACTGGAACCCTTCGCCCAGCACTGTGCTGGCGTCTATCGTTTTTGCTGCCGAGGAGCGTATGATCCACCCCTTGGGGGAGGGGTGGGCACTCGACGTCGATCGTTGCGATCGAATCGGTGATCATACGGCTCGCGGTTCCTGTACTGATCATCACGCCGGCCTCCATGTTCCTCACGCCTCGGGGGCGATCTTGGACTATGGGCCGACTGGACTGAATTCGCAGCGACGGATCTGCTATGAATCCTGTTCTGTGACTGTGATACGACTGAGTTTTGATCTCCTGCTACCCGGAGTAAATCTCTGATTTGTTGCAAACCTCTACCCGCCTCCGACTGGGAAGGCTGAATTGACTCTGCTATACGGGCTGCTGCTGCTAAATTCTGAATCGGAGTTCGATATACCTGAGTTGGTTGTGGAAAGAGCTGACGTTGACTGGATTCTGGAACCCGTGGTCGCGTGCGCTCGTCGAGAACTCGCTGGAGGTTCTCCAGTCCAGTGCGCTCAGCCAAGTTGGCCAAGCGCGCATCCTCCAAGGCACGAGCCTCGGGGGTTTCTCCAACGATTGGAGTGTGAAGCGCATCCATGTTCTGGCGGCGAAGTTCCTCCCTCTGCAGCGAAGTGAGGGGCTCGGGTTGGTACTCTTCGTGATCTTGTGCCGGATCACCTCCACCGTCGCCTCCATCGGTGCGGGGGTATCCAGGAGGACTGCGTGGTCCGTCGACCATCAGAACCTCTACTGCCGGATCGCTGCTATCGCACTCGGATGCAGTCTCTGCGGAGCCAGTCGACAGATCGAACAGGCCGTAGAGAGATTCGTCGGGCTCGATAGCCGCAACTTGTGAAGTGGCCGACTGGCAAGCCACCGCATGTCTCACCCACCGCTGAAGCCTCGACCGACCGGAGCGCTTGCGCCGGCGGGAGACTGGGAGTGAGGACGGCACAAGAACCGACCCATACTGGGTCGACGGTTGCCGCAGGAGGACGCCGCGGACGCACGCGCGAAAGTGCGTTGCCCCGCGGACGGGGAGCGCGTCGACGTCGAGAGGAGCCTCCTGAAGCCAAGCGGAGTCGTCGGCGATAAACGTGAGCGCACCGAGACGGATCTCGCGGCCCTCGACCAAAACTCCACCTGAAACCATGATGTAGGAGATCGAAAGAATCCCAACTTCTCCAACAAATCGCTAGAACACCTGCCCCACGGTGGACGCCAACTGTCGTGGTTCTAAGTCTGACAGTAGAATGGGGGGTAGGTATGGAGAGGCAAGGTACTAGCTATGGAGTAGTTGGTACGCACGAGTTTACGAGTTCAGGCCCTTCTCGGAGGAAGTAACAACCCTACGTCTCGAAGCCCGGAGGCGGTCGACTGGATTATATGCGTATGAATTACAGGGGTGCGAACCCTTCTACCTGTGGAGGGGGGTGGCTTATATAGAGTGCGCCAGGACCCCAGCCAGCCCACGTAGCGGAGGGTTTAAGGTACGTTAAGGCTGGGCGTTACTGGTAACGCCTTACATAAAGTGTCATCATGACCATAAAGACTATTTAACTACAGACCGTTTGGACACCGAGTGGCTCTTGGACTCCTGGTGGTCAAGTGGGTCTTCATAGTCGAGTGTCTTTGAATCTGTCGAGTGGAAACCTACCAGGTCGACTGGTAGGCAGTTTATTCTAAGGATGCCTTTGGGGAGGGTATCTTGGATAGGTCCATGACCCTACCTTAGGTATATGACTTCATCAGCGGGTGCACGCCCACCGCGCGCAAGGTGTTCGGCGATTTGCCTGCCTCGGCGATGGACTCGAATGACGAGGAAGTGCTCGCCACGCTGCTGGAGGAGGAAGCCGAGGCCGACGTCCAGGAAGAGCATCTCATGGTGCTCGCCGCCCTCACCCAGCTGCTGGCGAGCAATGAAAAGCCGCGGCGAGGTGGCTCGGCGCCGGGGAGGGTGAAAGCAAAGAATCGGCATCGTCTCCAAGGCTACTGCATGCTCTACTCCGACTACTTCGCCGATGCTCCACTTCACGGCGACAGAACATTTCGGCGCCGTTATTGGATGAGCCGAAAGCTTTTCCTCCGGATTGTGAATTCCATCCGGGAGTTCGACAGCTACTTCAAGTGCAAGATGGATTGCACCGGTTCACTTGGATTCACCTCCATCCAGAAATGCACGACAGCAATGAGGATGCTTGCATATGGAGCTCCCGGTGACTCACTCGACGACTATGGGCGCATGGCCGAGTCGACCAGCCTAGAGTGTTTCTACAAGTTCTGTCGGGCAGTGGTGGCAGTGTTTGGACCGCAATACTTGAGAACACCCAATGCGGAAGACACTGCTCGGATCCTTGCACAGAATGCGGCAAGAGGATTTCCTGGGATGCTTGGAAGCATCGACTGCATGCATTGGAAATGAAAGAATTGCCCATTTGCTTGGCAGGGGATGTACAAAGGCGCCAAAGGCGGTTGCAGTGTGGTACTTGAGGCGGTGGCCACACAGGACCTCTGGATTTGGCATTCCTTCTTTGGTATGCCAGGAACTCACAATGACATCAACATGCTGCAGTGCTCTCCTGTCTTTGCCAAGCTTGTTGAAGGTCATTCTCCTCCGGTGAACTTCGAGATCAATGGGCGGCAGTACAACAAGGTGTACTATCTAGCTGATGGAATCTATCCGATATGGTCGACATTTGTCAAGACCATCAAAAACCCTGTGCCTGGAGGCAAGAACGCCTGGTTTGCGAAGATTCGGGAGGCTTGCAGGAAGGATGTCGAGCGGGCATTTGGTGTGCTCCAATATCGATTTGTTGTTGTCCGGTACCCCGCTCAGACCTGGTCGAAAGATCAAATGTCGGAGATCATGACCTGCTATGTCATCTTGCACAACATGATCATTGAGAGCGAGCAGGAAGAGCCAGTGTTTGACACTGAACCATACCACCGGAAGGGTCCTCTTGCCCAAGTTGATCACCAGCTACCGGCAACCTGGACTGCCTACCTCAGTATGCGTCAGGAGATCTCAATTTGCTGTTGTCCGGTACCCCGCTCAGACCTGGTCGAAAGATCAAATGTGGGAGATCATGACCTGCTGTGTCATCTTGCACAACATGATCATTGAGAGCGAGCAGGAAGAGCCAGTGTTTGACACTGAACCATACCAC
>LR880970.1:799775976-799791473 GCA_904067115.1 Aegilops sharonensis
TCGAAAGATCAAATGTGGGAGATCATGACCTGCTGTGTCA
This sequence comes from Aegilops sharonensis, assembly GCA_904067115.1. Taxonomy (NCBI): domain Eukaryota; kingdom Viridiplantae; phylum Streptophyta; class Magnoliopsida; order Poales; family Poaceae; genus Aegilops; species Aegilops sharonensis. The sequence goes on from LR880970.1 coordinate 799,776,017, forward strand.
TCTTGCACAACATGATCATTGAGAGCGAGCAGGAAGAGCCAGTGTTTGACACTGAACCATACCACCGGAAGGGTCCTTTTGCCCAAGTTGATCACCAGCTACCGGCAACCTGGACTGCCTACCTCAGTATGCGTCAGGAGATCCGAGACCCACATGTGCATCATCAACTGCAGCAAGATCTGATAGAGCACCTATGGAGGCTCAAGGGCGACACCAGGCGCGATGTGTGATGAAATATGAGTTTTTATTTGTTAAACTATATAATTTGTATTGAACTATTTGTTGTTGTACTATTTGGTTGAAGTATTTGAAATTTCTGTGATGAAATATGTGATAAAAAAATATTTATGTTGATAATTGAACGCCGAGGCACGGCGAACCACGCCGAATATGGGCCTATTCTCACCCATATGGGCCTTTTTTCGCCGGAATGGGGCTTTAAAAGTGGGCCAAAATCGATGACTGGGGGCGACGACTGGGCGCAAAACCGCCCCCAGCACCGAAAGAATCGCCGGCTCGCCCACAGGGGGCGATTTTTATGCGCCCTGGGGGGCCGAACGGCTGGAGATGCTCTAAGTCTGTTGGAATTGGAATAGGTGCACCTTGAAAGATCATCTCCAAAAGCATGAGCACACCGAGGAGAGTGTGGACCGCACAAAAAAGAACCTTGCAGTAGCCCAGGCTCTTGCGTCAAAAGTACTCGTAGCGCCAATGTGCACCTAGTTTCAATGGATATGCCGTTGACCTTCGGCATCGATGACGCCTCCAGCTTATGCTGGCAACCCAGCAGCGAGATTCTGAGCACTTGAAAGCCCTGCCATCAGACAATCTGAAGCCAGAACAGAGAGAACAGGGCAAGAAGCATGGATTTCCTATTTCCAATCATCGCTTCCTCTTCCATTCTATCAGCCTCTTTATTTCAATCTCTAGATATGTGAAGGAATCTGCACTAATGGCATGACAAACTTCTCTGATCAAAGAGATGGTTGCCCTCAGTAGCCATTCAACGGCATATAGGAATCTCTAGCATTGATTGCTTGAAAAACAGCCATGTTATCAGACAAACAATAGGGTGCAGTTATTGATTTGAAGCAAGCTAATCAAGCACATTTCCTCCTGTGAGCAATTCAGCCATCATTATCATCATCTGTTCTTGTTACTGTAAAAAGAACAGATGATAATAGCAACCAAAAGAGCAGATTTCCAAAAGATTCAGATTCTATTTTTCTTTCTTTCTTGAAATAAAACTACTGTACCAAAGGAGGTTACAAAAGGTGACTACTACCAAGAGGAAAACTAAGAACTACACAAGAGGCAAACCGAAAAACAAACTGTACAAGAGGTTACAACAAGCTGCTGCTCCATCTATTTATACGTTAAAACCCTGCTCGGTAAATCTATGTCGAAGAAGTTGGACATCATTCAAACCAAACCTCCAATCTTGAAAGGAAACATGAATATGCTCGCACATTTTGCCGTTGCGGTGCTTCCAAATATTCCATGAAGAAAGGATGACCAAGACTGGTCCATAATAATTTTCCAAACTAGCCTGCCGCCAGCTACTCTATTTGCAGCTCAGAAGTACATGTTTTCCTAGCTGCAGGTCGATTGGTGGATAGCCTTCAATGCAGTTCACCGTAATCTGAAACAAAGGCAAACGTATAAGAGCCAAATAATAAACTTCCTGAACGCTGTTACAACATTGTTAGACAGCCCTACCTTGCCATTTCCAGCCTGGAATTCGCTCTTCAGTCTGGCCAGAGACCTTGACAGCAAATAAGCTCTTAATGCATCGACGTGGTCACTGTTGCCTGAGCACACACATAAAATCACTTGCAAAATTCCTCCCAAAGAACGGTATGGTATGAACAACGAAAAGAGTGAGTGCATGCATGAAAGATTTGCATTTGCGCTCTAGAGCAGAAGCGTAACAGTTTACCTGCGGCATGGGGAAGGAGATCAGATGTGACCACGGGGATGCACCTTGCAATGTAGATGACAAACGACATGCCGTGTACAACGTGGGAATCCTCACAGATGAAAACCTGCAAACCACATCACAACATCACAACTGGAAGTTCTCCGACTAACTCAATTTACCCAAAACCACATTACATTCAAATTATTCACGAAGTCAAATTTATTGCATTACAAGGAAGTTGCAACATAAACTTCAAAACTTACACAGCGCACAAGCTGCATGAAAACTGTTTAAAAAAAACAGCTTCTTATGCTAACAAAGTAAGCAAAAAAAAAACTGTTTTTCTTTTCATACTGCGGGCTTTATGAAGATGTGAGAACATCAGCTTAAAGCAGGCTAACTACCATACTGGAATGTACCATACTGGAAGGTTGAAGTCAGAAAGCTGAAACTGTATAAGATCTAAACTCACCACATCTGATTGCGCCATTGCCTTTGGGATTGGTGAACTACCAAGCACATCCCTAATGTACTGATCCTGCAGATAATAACAGTAGATTTCATGAAGCAATATTCTGATCTCTGAAACAATAAACCTTTATTTAAACTAAACTAGCTTACCTGTGACTGCAAAATTTCTTGAAGTGTGTTGTTATCATCTTCAGATTTGTAATACACATCAACCAGGTCCGTAGGTTCCAGCTGAGCAACCTTGCGTAACTTCTGGATTTTGTTTACGACCTGGATAGATAAAGTAAAATTATGAGACCACATTGTGTGTTCATCAAAACAGCTCATCATGGTTCCTGCGACAGTGTTATCTTTTAGATCTCCATTATCACATTATTGGAGTTTCAGGTAATCCTTTGATCTATTACTAAACCATCATGACATGGGCCAAGCAAAATTAGTGAATTAAGGCATCAAGAAATGAACCTATGAGACGGCCGACAGCGAACATCCGTCATATGTAAATTTCATTACAGGAAATACTGAAACAACCTATCCCTGTGGTGTGCGTGTATTGTATCCTGCTACCTGAACCGTGTGGTTGTTGCTGTGGTCATTGCTTTATAATATAAAAGCGAGGGGGAACCCTTTTTCGTCAAACAATCTATATAAAAACAGAGAGCACCAGTTCTACACAAAGAAAGAATTAGTTCACTACCTCGCGAGCCACTCCAGCTTCAAACAACGATTGATCAGCTGTAAGATCCAATATGACCAAAACATCACCTACAACCAAAAAACAGCATACCAATGTTATCGTCTGAAAGAAGCGCAACTGCTACCATGATTTAATATAATTAGTGCCATACCATCTCCTGCAGCATCCATTTCTTTCTCTGACATATTTGCTGGACGCTTGAATTGTCGGACCACCTAAATATACAAATTTTATCAGGTATATTTCAAAGAAATCAAAACACAGTAAAATCTGTAGGTTCTGTGCCAACTGGTGCAAATCTGAAATGTAAATTCATGAAGGATCATGAGACATGAGCTTGTGATATTCAGGAAGAATACCAGTAGAAAATATGTCAAATATATCTTGTCATTTGAAGAAGTATTAGGGGACTTTATTTTTTAATCTAATGGATATACAAAATAAAGCAACATAATTTCCCTTCTTGACACAAACTAAAACTTTATGATAAAAAACACCGAATCCTAAAATCAACAACCACTAGAATCATGGACTGTTACCTTAATATCGTCTACCGTCAAGCAATGACCAAGGAATGAAACCTTTCCACTTCGTTCAAATGCCAAGATTTGGTCCTGAGTCATTTTCTTAACTTCACTTGATACTTTACCCATGTCTTTTCCCAGTCTTTTGCCTAGTACGCTGAAAAAATACGAAGGGCTAAACCATGGGTAGAAATGTGCAACGATTCTTACGCATTTAGGAACACATACCTAAAATTGGGTTCTGCCCGCGAAACAGAATACTTCATGGGATCATCACATGTTGTGACAGTCTTAACATTCATCTCCTCCATGACATACTATACATTGAAAAATAGATAAAATATCAACACTTCTGATATAACGAAACTAATTAGGAAGTACTAAAGCACAACTAATTAATCTACTTGCTCAATAGATACGACTATATACAAGCACTACACATATGAATATGCAAATTCTGATAAATATTAAATAATGATCTCAAGCAGACAGATCGACAGTAACAATGAATTATTGACATAAAGGAAGAGAATATTTACAAATAATTATAGAAGGTAGTTGCATAATTTCAGAATGGCAAGATTTACGGGCACATAATAAGTTTGGCCTTTTAAACAAACCTCTTTTAGCTTTCCACCAATGTCTTCCAGAAATTCATTGTCAGGATGAACGACCACCATCTCCCTGAAATTCAACTTAATTAACCCATATTGCAGAGTTGAATGACAGTAATGATACTAATGAACACATCCGTTTTTATAGGTCTGATGAAAAAAAGAGTTACAGCAAATATATTTATACTATTCTTCAAGCAGGATAAACACAGGGAATGCAAAAGCAAAATAAAAACCGAGCAAATATGTTACAGCACAACTACAACCAAAAAGGTTCATTCAACTTAATGGCTGTAAAGACAAAAAACAAAAACAAAAGTCTCCTTGAAGTTATCACTTGCCTTTCTACTTCATTTATATTTAGAGAAATACAAATCATATAATACGATGTCAAGAACTTTAACTAAATGTCCCTACATAAAAATAATATTACAGAAAATAAGATCATCCAAGCAGGTACGGACATACTTAAGTGGCGTTTTGAGAGCTTTGCTGCGCCGTTCTCGAATATTGCGAGCAAGATCAATGATGGTCATCATCCTGCTTACACTCTGCTCAACACGCCCATCTCTCTGATCATGTGTGGAAACAAAGCATAACATGGAGTTACATGCAATTTCAATGGAACAAAAAATAGTAAATACTATTTTTGATATAAAAAGTTACCTCCCCAGTTGTGGATGGGAAACTACAAAAATGAATGCTCTGCTCTGATTTACTTGAAACCGTTCACAGATTTTGATAAAGAACCTCAGTAAAGAAAGGCGTAAATGGAGCCATCGCCACACAAGTTGTTACAAGTGCCTAAAATGCAGGTTAACATGCCTTAGAGAATTGTAGAGAGAACCACCAAGAAGGTATAGCTAATTTCCTTATCAAAATTAAGAAGAAGACATTAGGAATAAAATCATCACCTAAACTAACCTAGTAACGGAAAGGTGTATGTAAAAAATGCTAAAACAGAAAGTCATGATACGGTCATACAAGGTGGGTAGAGATGCAAATGCCACCTTAAGATTTTGTGATACAGGAATATTTCATACGTATATCACTAGAAGATAGCATAAAATCATCAATCCATAGACAATTTGCAACATTACTATCTCCTAGACTAAGTTTGAAACTGTGCTTCACTGGATATATTTAAACTCCTATATACTTACATGGTAGAGAGTTGAAAGTGAAACTTTACAGTCTTCTTCTCCAGTGCGTCCTTTTAGCCGTTTGCGGTTGAAACGCACGTATATATTAGTACGATTGTCAATGTATTTTACCAAATATGGCACAACCTGCAAAGGTAGGCAAGCGAACAAATTACCTAAGTGACCATCACATATAATGCATATATGTCCATGAAACTAATATTGAAAAAATAATCTGTTGAGCAGTCAACCGTGTAAAGCCGATAGGCATCCATCTCCTGCCGAACAAAGCTGACCAGACTTTCAGTTGCGGACTTTATCCAGTGATCTAACACATTGGATGATTTCAGAAGTGAAGTTTGATCAATCGGAGAAAATGCTCCGAGGCCCTCAACCTCAAATCTCTTCGCATTTTGGGCAAGAAATCTATATGCATTATACCATGGGAGGAAAACATTTTCACCTGGTCAATTTAAAACAAGTGAAATTGGGTGAATACACTTTTATCAAGGAAAGAGCATAACTGAAGCATTTGGCTATTGATGTGAATTACACGCAGACCATTAGCATTGTTAATTATACTAACTGACAATGTAAATCTATATACAGTACAAGAGGACTGAACAGGACACACCCAAACCCTGGACGCTAGGAAGTGACCATAGTCAAATTTGACCATAATACCGTTTAACAAGCATAACCACATCGTATAACGGAGCCTGAAGGATTGAAGAAAGACACTTACAACACCAAAAACACCACTCCTTTTGAATCGTAGAGACTCTGCGCGTACAACTGGCGAATTTACCAAATACAGCCTCAACGCATCCTACAAAGAAGAGAAACAACAACTTAATTATCAATTCCAACTTGGAATAATAAGGCGAACACAATTCACAAGCCTTACTAAGTCGAAATGCATGTATATGCAGACCAAACAAATATTACAGTGTGTAGACTAAAGCATCAATCATATAATGTAAAAATGAGGAAAAGCCATCGACTTTCGAAGAAACACCACATACCGCTCCGTATTCATCAATGACTTCTGTTGGAGCAGGGTAATTCTTTTTACTCTTGCTCATTTTCTTACCATCCTCGGCCAAGACAAGACCATTGCAAATAAGATTCTTAAAAGCAGGCTTCCCAAACAATGCTGTTGATAACACCATCAAAGTATAGAACCTGTAGGATGAAGTGAAATCATACAAGTGAGTTCCATATCAACATTAATGAATAGGCTTTTTTTAGACTAATTAATGAATAGGCATGAAGTAGAGTAGTCAGATTGGACATTTTCAGTGCCGTATACTCAAACACATTCTATACTGTTGAACCGGCATGGGCCTGGCCCATCTCCCTTGGCCCATAAGGCCCAGCCCATGTAGAAGACCTAGAAGAGGGGCAGGGCTGGTCATTGTCTGAGGCAGAGTGCAAGCCACAACATAAGCTCCCTGTTTCTAAATGGTATCAGACGCCGGTGACGACGGGTCCTGACGGGAAGGCGGCAGAGTCCAAGGGGAATCAGCGGCGAAGGCGAGGTGGCGCCGTGCAGGCTGTGCGCGCGCGACGCGAGGCACGGCGAAGCTGCGCAGGAGGTGCGGCTCATCAGCTGCGCGGCAGAGGAAGAAGGCGAAGTGCGGCCGCTGCTTGTGTGGCTGCGTGGCAGAGGGAGAAGGCAAGGTGCGGCTTCTGCTTGCTGCTGCGGCAGAGGAAGAAGGCGAGGTGCGGCTGCTCACCCTCGATCTGGAGCAAGACAAAAGTGCTGGTGGTGATCTGCACTGCTATGTGTCTTTGGCTCTTTGCTGCTGCTACTGCTGAGGCTGCTGCTTCCTGAAGCTGTTCGTTGCTGCTGCTGATTGCATGGAAGAAGGTGGCAGTGTCTTCTGCTGCTAATCCTCCTGAGTCCTGAGGTTGGTTCTGTGCTGCTGCTGCTGCGTGAAGGGCGACAGTTGCCGAGCGTGCTGGAAGTGTAGCTGCTGCGTGCAGCTGCTTGCCAGGAGATGGGGACTTTGCTGCTGGGTGCAGCTGGTCGGGGGTTGCATCAATGACCACTTGTTGCTGACGTCCAAGCAGCAGCCAAGATGGCTGATTCGAAATTCCTCACCGAGGCTCTCGAGAAATCACCCTATTCCTCACCTCCACGACGGAGGGCTCGAGGGCCATCGTTCCTCGACAGGAAGTGGTTCAGAAGATCGAGTTGTCGCCCACTATCATCAAGCTAGAGGGGGTTACCAAGTATCTGAGTTGGTCTCGGAGAGCAATGCTGGCAAACTAGAGGGGGTTACCAACTATCTGAGTTGGTCTCGGAGGGCAATGCGGCTGTGGAGCAGAAGGAGCTTGATGGATACTTGTTGGGTATTGTTGAAGAACCAAGAGACAAAACTAGTGCAGAGGGAAAGAGGTGGAAGGTCATCAATTCTTTGCTTATTGGGTGGTTGTTGAACTCGGTGGTGCCCTCCATCGGACGCTCTGTCGAGAGCCTATCCACATCTGCTGAGATATGGGAGACTCTGTACACCCAATACTCCAGTAAGGGCAATGTCATGCGCATTGCTCAGATTGATTGGAGGATTAGTTAGCTGTGCCAAGGTGACATGTCAGTGATGGCATATGTGACAGAGCTGCAGGCACTATGGGCAGACCAGGATTACTGTGATCCTCTAGAACTCTATGATGCAGCTTGCATCGAGTTAGGTCAAAAGTGGATCACACGCAGGCGTGTGGTGAAACTTTTGGAGGGACTCAAAGGTTGTTTTGATGCCAGGAAGGCATCCTTGCTGCAACAAACTTTCCTGCCTGCTATTGATGAGGCTATTGCAGCCATAACTCAAGAGGAGGTGTGGCTATCTCTTGAGGAGGCAGACGTAAAGGCTGTGCCGACTTTGACGTTTGCCGATACTGAACACAGGGAGTGGAGAGAGACCAGGGACTGTTTTACTTGTGGGGAGAAAGGTCACCTGAAGTGGAACTGCCCAAATCGTGGTAGAGGCAGGGGATATAACAGCGAGGAAGTGGCAGGACTCCTAGAGGTAGAGGTCGACACACAGGGAACTTAGTAGGGGGGTTCGAGGGAACACATGGCAGTTGCAGGGGGCAGGGGGACGTCAAAGAGCGGACAAGTAGATGATGCTGCCTATGGAGACTTTTATCATTGGGTCTCCACTGATGAAGGTAATCCTAAAAAGGCATCCCTTGCTACTAATGAGAATGCTCCAAAATGGGTTCTAGACTCTAGAGCTTCTAAGCATGTTGCGGATAGATCTTGTGTATTTGAGTCTCACAAGGGCTCTATACAAACTGCTGATGGTACAAAACAGTCTATCGTAGGGGTTGCAATTCAACCATCTCTCTATCCTCAGTTTTACATGTGCTAGCTTTTCCTGTCAATTTGGTCTCTCTGAGTGCTCTAATTGATCAAATAGACTGTCGTGTGACTCTTGACAGGTTCGGTTGCTTGATTCAGGAGTGACAAATGAGGCAGACGGTTGGGGCTGGCACCAGGCCTAGGGGACTCTGGTATGTGGACAAGAGGGTGTGGCTGAACTTGGTGTGTGTTGCAACCATGGAGGACAAGGAGAAGCAAGCGATGAACCATCATTGTAGGATAGGGCATGCATGTAGAATATTTCTGGATGTTATGTGTGCAATAGGCAAGGGCAAGTTAATATGTGAGGGACAGTTTGGATTGAACCCAGACCAGCCCTACCAAAACAATGGCCTGCCAAATTTTTGGCAAAGGAAATCGCCACCGAGAACTCGCCTGTGTACTAGTACAGAATCACAACGGCTGGCCAAAAAATTGGCAGCCATCAGGAAATTTGGCTGCAATCCAAACGGCTGCCCACCCTGTGGTCAACGACCAAAATTTTGGAAAGGCAGCCTTTGGCAGCCATCCAAACAGGCCCTGAATACTTGCGAATATGCTAAACACACAAGAGCCTCATATGTGAGTAACGGTCTTATGAGCATCTCCTTTTATGCTTATTCATTCAGATGTATGGACTTGCCCAATGGTGTCAGTGAATGAAATGAAGTGTTTAGTTACCTTTGTCGACTGCTATTCTCGTATGACATGGATTTATTTGATGCGTCACATGGACGAGTTGTTTAGCTGTTTTCAAAATTTCCATGCCTTTGTGAAGTATCAGTTTCAAGTGCAGGTGCAGGTGATGAGGACTGGCAATGGCACTGAGTATGTGAACAACACCTTTGGAGCCTTCTTGTCTGACCAAGGTATTCTTCACCAAACTTCAAGTCTAGACACCCTCCTTCGAGATGGAGTGGCAGAAAGGAAGAACCAACATATTCTTGAGGTTGCTTGGTCATTGATGTATACAATGAATGTGCCCAAGTTCTTGTGTTGTGAAGCAGCCACATACCTGATCAAACGGACACCTTCAAGGATACTAGGCATGAAATCTCCGTGCGAGTTGTTGTTTGGAGAAACTAAGTTGTTGTTCCCCCAAAGTTGTTAGGCAGTACCTATTTTGTTCAAGATCACCGACCATCTTTTGGGAAGCTAGATCCACGGGCAATGAAGTGTATTTTTCTGGGCTATTCTTCTAGTCAGCAGGGGTATAAATGTTGGTGTTCTTCTGAGAAACACAGGTCAGTATGGATGTCACCTTCAGGGAGTCTGAGTCATAGATCTAAGTCTGTTGTTTGCAGAGCTTGACCACCTACACTACGGAAAATGGTGAAGAGGGGGAGAAGGTTGTGTCTCATACTCAGGATGATCCTATGGCACTAACACTGATGATGATGTGCAGGCTCAGGTCCAGCCAATAGTGGGTACGATTCAGGTTGGTACCCTCACTGATGATGATGTGCAGGTTCAGGTCCAGCCAACATTGGGTATAATTCCGGTTGGTATTCTCATGGATGATGATGTGAACCTCAGGTCCAGCCAATAGTAGGTACTATTCAGATTGTACTCTCCAGGTTCCTGTTCAGGATCGGCGTGTACTCACGACGGTAGCCACAAGTGCAGGGATGTAACAAGGCAGTGATGCAAGCTTATTTGTCACAGTTGAACTGCCTATAGCGTTGCGAAAGGGGACACATGAAGCAACAAAGAAGGGTAAAGTGGTAAGGAAGGCTCTACAAACTGTTTTTTAAGACCATGACATTGGCAATTTAAATGAGGAGCTACCATCATAAGTAGCCGGAACTACGTACATTTTTTGCTCAATACAACCTAAAATATGATGATGAGAATATAAGAGCATGTTTAAGAAATGAGAAACAATATCACTGTTAAAAATTCTGTAAGATGCTAAAGGAAGTATAACGAACCATCCACGTGTTTGGTCCAAGCCCTCTGCCACGAAGTCTCCAGGAAAATTATTCTCGAATAGCTTGCGGTTCTCAAATGGATAATGAATGTAGGCATATGCATGGAGCCGCTCTCAAACCAGCAGTCGAAAACCTGAAGACACCACAATAATTGCTGAGTGAGAACAGATTTTAAGATGAAGAGAACACTACAAATATTCACCTCCATGACGGTTGACAAGTCAGATGTTCACAAACATAATTTAACACAGATAAGACCGGAACTATACATTCAGAAGTAGAGCTTACAACATGAGGCAATTTGGTAGGACATTTAGCCATCTGTAGCACCCTACTTTCTACTGATATTAAATCCTCAAAGGAAACTGTACTACTAGCAAGTACTCCCTCCGTCCGGAAATACTTGTCGTAAAAATGGATACAAATGGATGTATCTAGAACTAAAATACATCTAGATACATCCATTTCTCAGACAAGTATTTCCGGACGGAGGGAGTAACAATCACTTGAGCAAAAGGAAGGTGATATATTGCCATGATAATTTAGGCAACAATAAGACCAAATAGGCTGCATAAGGGTCATTCACAGACATTTAAAGGAGATTACTTCACCAATCCTTAAAAGGTAACTCAAAGATTTGGTTGATATAGATTGATTTTGTTTCAAAACACAATCCAGATATATTGCTAAGACCGAAATTGCAGGATTACACTCATATTACAGACAACGCAGTGATTAATCTGCGTTCCATAGATGACCTCAGACATATTCCCTACAGAACACCATGGATACTTATTCCTAATCCTCTGTTCTCCTACACCTCTTGATTATACATAAGCAAGGAGCACAACAAAAATTTCTATTAGAAGCTATAGATTAAAACACGATGGAAAAGTATGCAGTCGAAGTTATTGAAAAATGTGCTTGGGACGTCCACATGAATTTTACATAAGATACAAGAAATGTAATCCCTAATGGTGGGTCTAAAAGCAACTTACATCTTCAACCCGTTTGAGCACCCCATACTCTGGTCCTCTGCTAGACGGAATCGTAATATCATCAACACAATGTCGGTGAAGATCGCTAACCTGATCACAGAAATTTTGAAAAATTAAAAAATATAACCCCAAGTTTGGGGGTTTGGTACCAGGATGTCAAACGATAATAAGCTTCCACTAATATGGATATGCATTGTGTACCAAAAAGACAGAAAACAAATGAATACCCAAGCAACAGTTATTAACACAAACATATAAAGATTTCTACCGTTTTTCAACAAAAATACCACAGAATCACAAGAATATGCATGCATCAACCTCACATATCATTAAAAAATGGAATATATATTGCACAGAGGATATTAACCTTGACACCAGATAATTTTTCAAGTTTTTCAATGGAATCCATAACTACAATTTCTTCACCATCTTGGCTGATCCATATTGGAAGTGGAGTACCCCAGAATCTACTTCTGCTAACAGCCCAGTCCCTGGCACCTTCTAGCCAGTTACGGAATCTCTTTTCCTGCATGAATTGATTGTCAACAAAGGAATAGGTAAAATATACGTTACAACATCATCCTTCATCTGCATATTGGTGTCTGCCCTTTAGACTATCCAAGAAGTTTCATTAAAGTCGATTAGGGAAACAGGAGATGGGAACCAGAATGGAGATAACGAAATAATATGTCCTTCATGGCAAAGCCAAGCTGATATAACAAAAGTCTTGTGGTCGTTCTAGTTACCAGTCCATTCATTAGATTTATTAAGTTGTTATTAGGTAATTGGAAGGGCCAAAAACAATTCAATGGGGCGGTACCCTCATGAAGATGCCCCTCATAGCTGCCCGATCATGATATCACGGACCTTGAAAAAGAATCGGGTGGCTAGAAGTGGCATCTCCATATGAGTTATCTCCCCTTAAAAGTTTTTTTCCTGAAAGCATTCTATCAGGGATACAAACCTTGACATAATCTGGAACCCAGTAGGTCTCCTTGTTGCACTCCAGCAACTGATCCCTTATCTTTTCAACCTTAATGAACCTACAGAAAAACTCTTTCAGGAATATGTTCCTTAACCAAAAAAAGTAGTGCTATAAGAAAACTGTATTAGACATAAAAGGCAGGAACCCGGCCAGCAAAAATAAACCCAAAAGGTTCAACAGCAATCTTTGTTATGCTTATGTATGTATGGAACCATAGCATGGTGAAGTCAGATTTTGTATAAGAGGAGATATAATATGGACTGGAGTGTCAATTGTACTTATTAGAACTAGGAATGACCAACACATTAGTACTAACTTATTAAAACAAGCAGCACGTAAAAACATCAAGCATCAGCACATCGACGGAATATATTCACACAGCAATAGCAGAAGATGTTTGCCAGCTTGGAACAGCCCGGTAAATGAGAGGAGTCTCTGAGCGCCAACAATATGGATAAGAGTGTTCAATGCTCCCTTTACTAACAAGCCTTCCTTTATCCTGTGAATGCAGTTTATCATTCTCTGAATGCATTCCTCGAGACAATGAAAACTATCCAACTTATGGGGTGGCCATCTTAAAAAATACTCCCTCTGTTCCAAAATACTAGTGGTGGTTTTAGTTATCAAATTATCCATGATATAATCGAAGATAGCAAAGCAGAATATTGTTAACAAGAAAGGAACGGAAGGCATACGACCATTGTAGATAGCACACATTGGCACAGCTTAACAGTGTTCATGTACCCGGATAGGCAACACGGCAAGGCATCATAATGCACGGACAACTTCTAAGATTTTTCCTAGCAAATACTAACATACTAAAATCTATACACTGCATTGTTTTATCATACAAGTTATTATCAACTCAAAAACTAGTTGGTAGCAGCTGTTAAATAGCCTGAGCAAGCAACTAAATGTAGAAGTGTTCTCTAAGTTAACAGGCCAATGAACACTGAAACAGAACTTGCCTTAACAGCACTGATGATATCATTGTCAACACTGCTGATATCCTTGTCAACCTTTTTGACAGGTCGCCCTCTGAACTCAGATATCTTGTCAATAAAGCAACCATCATCATCAACAGCGACAACAAGGCCACTAGCCTGAAAGTGAGGAGCCATGAGGAAAAGAACAAGAAATGTATAGTCATGCTTGCATAAATGAACACAATTTCTGATGCATCACAGTGATCAGAGTAAAAACACCAGTTAAAAGGCATAACTAGAGTAAGAGGCTCATAAAATTGAATAGTACTCCCTCTGTAAACTAATATAAGAGCGTTCAGATAACTAAAACAGTGATCTAAACACTCTTATATTAGTTTACAGAGGGAGTAGATCGTATTCGCCATCAAAGTATAAACCGACAAATAAAATAAGTGAGTCAGATGACACCATTGCATGGCATCAAATGTTTGAGAAAGAAAAAACATGTTCTAGGCCTTGACAAAAAGGCAGCATAATAGCTACTAAAAAATATTCAAATAGTAAAATGAGGTATTCCAACCTCAATTATCCCGGCAGCAAGGCAAACACGATGGTCATCTTCACCCAAAGCAGGAGCGCAATGGACTACACCGGTTCCACTATCATCAGTTACATAGTTATCCGCAATTACCCTAAAGGCAGTCTCCTGAAGCTCCAAGAAAAAATCAAACAAAGGAGTGTATCTGCAACCAGAGAAAACTAAGTAATAAGTAAAAATATAAACAAAAACAGATACATGGTCCAAATATCAGTGGCTCTGACATTCTTGCAATTGCTCAGCAATAGAGAATCAAGAGTAACCATTACTGAAAATATAGTATCCACCCATCATAAAATAAATGGTGGACTAGCGATCGAACTAAACTCTCCAAATGGAGAAGTTTTTCACACATTACACATAAACATTCAAAACTCAAGTGATGCGGATCATTTTAACTGTAGCAAAATATAACAGTAAAGTCTGATCAAACAAAAACATGGTTATTAATACTCTTCTACAAAGGAAAGACATAGTTAACAAAGAGATAAAAGAAAGCAGCTAGGTTTAAGGGAAACTGCACTAGTAGAAAAAGGGCCTATAGTCCCGGTTGGTGAGGGCCTTTAGTCCCGGTTCATGAACCGGGACTAAAGGGTCGGTACTAATACCCTCACCCTTTAGTCCCGGTTCTATCCAGAACCGGGACAGATGGGCCTCCACGTGGCCTGTCCGCTGAGCCCAGGCAGGAGGGCCTTTGGTCCCGGTTGGTGGCACCAACCGGGACCAATAGGCATCCACGCGTCAGCATTTCTTTGGCTCTGGTTTTTGTTTTTTTTTTCAAAAGGGGGGGGGGGGGTTTGGGGGGTTTTGGGGGGTTAATTTAGGTGTTTCATATATTGTGCTATAGCTAGCTAATTAATAAAGAAAAGTGTCCTTTCTTTTGTCCGTGCTTGGTCGACGCTCGTACTATACATACGTATAGAGAGGACTAACTAGACATGCTAGCTAGCTAGTAATTAAGCAAACAGAAGATCGTCATGAACATATATATGCATACAGAGAGAAGTGATATCGACCACCTCTCCTTCTCCGAGAGATTGGTCGAACAACAAGTTCTCGTATATCTATCCGACACTACCGGCTACATATATACAATAATTATCTTTTACAATACGGACGCGTGGTCCACATAGTATTCCCCGTCTTCAGCGATCACATAGTCAAGAAAGAATGCCGCCAATTCCTCTTGAATTGCTCGCATGCGATCTGGTGCTAGGAGTTCATCCCGCTTTCGAAACATCTAATTTTAAGAAAGGGGTCAATACATATATATATATATATAT
>LR880970.1:799807191-799839455 GCA_904067115.1 Aegilops sharonensis
CTCTACAGGTGTCTCCAAAAGTATATGTTGAGTTGGCATGAATCGAGATTAGGTTTTGTCACTCCGATTGTCGGAGAGGTATCTCTGGGCCTTCTCGGTAATACACATCACATAAGCCTTGCAAGCATTACAACTAATGAGTTAGTTGTGAAATGATGTATTACGGAACGAGTAAAGAGACTTACCGGTAACGAGATTGAACTAGGTATTGGATACCGACGATCGAATCTCGGGTAAGTAACATACCGATGACAAAAGGAACAACGTATATCGTTATGCGGTTTGACCGATAAAGATCTTCGTAGAATATGTAGGAACCAATATGGGCATCCAGGTTCCGCTATTGGTTATTGACCGAGAATGGTTCTAGGTCATGTCTACATAGTTCTCGAACCCGTAGGGTCCGCACGCTTAACGTTTCGATGACAGTTCATTATGAGTTTATAAGTATTGATGTACCGAAGGTTGTTCGGAGTCCCGGATGTGATCACGGACATGACGAGGAGTCTCGAAATGGTCAAGACATAAAGATTGATATATTGGAAGCCTATGTTTGGACTTCGGAAAGGTTCCGGATGAAAACAGGAAGTTACCGGAACACCGGGGGTTTACCGGAACCCCCCGGGGGGTCTATGGGCCTTGATGGGCCATAAGAGAGAAGAGGAAGGGCCGGCCAGGCAGGCCGCGCACCCCCCTCCCCCCTCTAGTTCGAATAGGACAAGGAGAGGGGGGGGCGGCGCCCCCTTCCCTCTTCCCCCTCCTCCAATCCTAATCCAACTAGGAGAGGGGGGGGGGAGTCCTACTCCCGGTGGGAGTAGGACTCCTCCAGGCGCGCCCCCCTTGGGCTGGCCGCACCCCCCCTTGCTCCTTTATATACGGGGGCAGGGGGGCACCCCATGACACACAAGTTGATCTACGGATCGTTCCTTAGCCGTGTGCGGTGCCCCCCTCCACCATATTCCACTTCGGTCATATCGTCGCGGAGCTTAGGCGAAGCCCTGCGCCGGAGAAGTCATATCGTCGCGGAGCTTAGGCGAAGCCCTGCGTCGGTGGAGCATCATCATCGTCACCACGCCGTCGTGCTGACGGAACTCATCCCCGATACTTTGCTGGATCGGAGTCCGGGGATCGTCATCGAGCTGAACGTGTGCAGAACACGGAGGTGCCGTACGTTCGGTGCTTGCATCGGTCGGATCATGAAGACGTACGACTACATCAACCGCGTTGTTATAACGCTTCCGCTTTCGGTCTACGAGGGTACGTGGACAGACACTCTTCCCTCTCGTTGCTATGCCATCACCATGGTCTTGCGTGTGCGTAGGAAATTTTTTGAAATTACTACGTTCTCCAACAGTATCTACTTCCACAAATTCCCCACCATATTCCCAATCATCTCTCCGGCGTCCTCATCCATATCACCAAGAGGCAGCCCATACATCCTGATCCAGATCGAAATTTCCTTGAACTCATAGTCATCAACTCGCTTACTCGGGATAAACTCCTCCATCACCACCAAGTCGTTGTCAAACATCCATGGGCCATCCTCCAATGCTTTCCTCTTCTCCCTCTCCTGTTTGACGATAAACATGAATTTGTTCCCACCCAAGTCCTTGCAGTCTACCCCGTGGATGGGGCTCCATACCCTCCCTAGTGAGTTACAGATCGCATCTGGGTGCGCCAGCCTCTTCGCCATGACCTTCCCGATTGCACGGATCTCGACCTGCTTCCCCTTTCCTTTCTCAGTCCTCCTTATCTTCATCCCTTTCCTCTCTTCCTCCGACAACCTCGATTCTCTAGCATCCCCGCCATCTTCTCCATCTTCACAGCCTTTGAGCACTAGAACGAAACTGCTAGGGTTTTGGTGGTGTACGGTTGCACGCCACTAGTACGCACGAAAGGTTGTGCGTGGAATTGGTTAGGTTTGCCCTTCGTCGAGGAGATCGAAGGACCAAGATCAGGTGTATATGGGATCACGAGCACTAGTGAGATCGAAGACCGAACGACAAGGTAGCGCCAGATGAGAGCGGGACACGAAAACCCTAATCGCCTCCGTGATCGCCGCTTCCCATACGCTAACTGTTACTACTCAGGACGGACCCCAAGAGGACTTTCTCTCAACTTGGGAGTTAAGTTGTACTACAAACTGTTGTCAAACTCTTAATGAAAATGGGGACCAAACATACGTTGTTTTTCTTTGTTTTTTTAACACAATACAGACGCAAACGCTCATATACACGCGCATACACTCATCGCTATGAACGCGCGCACACACCCTATCCCTATGAGCATCACCGAAAGACTGAGCCGGCATATCATCTTGAAATTTATGAAGTCACTATAGCCACCGTGCCGTCGATGGGAACGTCTCCTCCCACTGAATGCGCATCGCCGTAAATCTTAAAATAATACAAGAATAAATGCGAGCACCAGGATTTGAATCCTGGTGGGCTGGGGATACAACAGTCCTTTTAACTATCCAACCACAGGTTGGTTCGCCATTGTTTTTCTTTGTTGCGATGGGCAAAATAAACCTTCTTTTGGGTTGCAAGTACGTGTAACCTAAGGGCCAGTTCTTTTGGGCAAAAAATATTAAGTGGCAATTCTGGGAGAAGCTGGGGAGGGGGTCAATTCTGGAAGAATTGCCCAAAAAAACTGGTGAATCTGGTTACGTAAGCAGGAATTTGACAGGAACCAAACACCTCAATACTGTCTTGTACAACAAACTCCCAAAAAATGTCTTGTGCAACAAGGAAAAAAATCCTTAACGACGACGGCGTATATACATACCATAGGTCATCCGGTTCTGCACCCAATTACCAGCTTCATCGATCAATCTGTACGGTCACGAGCAGCGGGAGATGCCGTGGCGGTCGGAGACGTCGGCGATGGTGGAAAAAATCTCCCCAAAAAATGTCTTGTAGCACAAGGGAAAAAAAATCCTTGAGGACGACGGCGTATATACATGCCATAGCTCATCCACCCAATTGATTAGCAACCTCGTCGATCGATCTACCTAGCTACCATCTCCGACGTCGGCGATGTCGGACGGGAAGTTCATGGCGTCGCACCCGACGGCGTTCGCGGTGACCAAGCTACACACCTGGATGGGCGCCGCCTTGGCCGTGAGGAACTCCGCCACCGGCGCGGCCGTGATGGAGGTGGAGACCGTCGAGGTTGGGTACCGCAACCTACGCGCCCTCGTCTTGCTCGACGCCTCCTCGCGCCGCCCCCTGCTCACCGTGGAGGAGGTCGGCACGAACCGGCGGCGATGGCAGGCGATCAGGGGCGGGGGCGCGAGCCGGGGCAACCGGCTGTTCGTCGCCATCGATAGGAAGGGGTTTTTCGAGACGGGGGTCCTGGTCGACGTGTTCCTCGAGGGCAACTCCACCGCCCACCCGGACTACGTCGTCCACGGCAGCTACTTCAAAGGAGCGATGACCGTCTCCCGCGGCGGCGGCGGCGGGGAAGATGTTGCGCAGATTGGCAAGGAGGACGGCAGCAAGTCGAGCGTGCTGAGCGGAGAGCACACGTACCATGTCAAGATCGACCCGGACGTGGACCAGGCGCTCGTCCTCGCACTCACCGTGATTGTCGACCAGAGGCACAATTATGATTTTGAAAGCTCAAGCTGTTCTTGTAACCATTCGTCTCACCATGGAAGTAGATCGACAGGGAGCCGCAGTCATCATTAGAATAAATCGTACGCAGAAGTACATCACATATTAATAATGTTTGACAACCGTTTGCCGTTTTGCAAAGCCATCAATCGTGGAGTAGCTTATATAATTTGTTTTTTTTTCTTTCATTCTCAATTTGTTTGTGTTTTCATCATTGTTCAAGAATTCACCCGATTAATCAGTTAACGGGCTAGTTAATGCTACTCATAGCGTGGCCGAATCAAATAACACATATTCGTCGCATTAATTTGCCAGATTAATTGGCCAGTTAGATCGATTAATCAGTTGTTAGGTCATGTCCCATCCAGCTCCTTAATAGTTAGGATTAATAATTTTACCTCCTCTCTATGCTTTTAATATAAGGATTAATAATTTTACCTCCTCTCTATGCTTTTGATACGTGTATGGCAACATGTTTTGGTATACTAAATAGCTGGAAGCATGAGAGTATGGTATAATATATAAAACATCTTGATATATGTTGGCAAGTTATGATTAATGGGCGATCGATTAATCCAGTTAATAGGCCGATTCACCAATTAATCGCTACTCCTAAACTGGCCGAGCAGCTACCAGTTAATGATTTCTTGAACATTAGTTTTCATACATATGTTGGACGTTAATCCCCAGCGAACATTCGCTGCCAAGCTTGGCATTTGCAAGGGACGGCATTTTTGGTGTTAGTTGTGGACATTGTTTGACGACAGTTTGTACAATTTAACTCCCAAGCTGATCAATCTGAACAGTGACAACAGCGTACATGGCTATTCAATTGGAAACATGGTTTTTGTTTTCAGTTTTGCTAAAGCACATCAAGATGTGCTCTAAGTATTGCACATCTAATTCCTATGTTATTGATTTTATGCTAAGATTCGTGCAATTTTTTCTTTCTAGTTTAATTGAGTCACTTAGATGTGCAATAACTAGGCACATCTAGATGTGCCCTAGATAGACTCGTTTTCAGTTTTGCCTGGTAACCTGGTAAACATATTGTGATGGTAAAATTTAGACTTCAACTTCCAAATTGCCCTACTTGCCTATATGGTTCATATACGGAGTCCAAAACTTGAATTTTTAGTTTCTATCAGCTTTTTTGGAAGTGTTCAAAGTTTAAATTTCTGAAAGTTTGATTTTTTCCGAAAAAAAATGATTTCCTGAAAGTTTGATTTTATGAAAGGTTGATTTTTTCTGAAAGTTTGAACCTCAGGATGTTTGATTTATCTGAAAGTTTAAATGTTTTAGTTTGAAAGGGGGACAAAAAAATAAAACGTACAAGAAAAAGGGAGAGGAAGAGAGAACTAGGCCTAGACAAAAAAAGGGATATAAACCGTACAGGATCAACCAACCGAAGAAAAAAAAACCAAATACCATATTTAATAAATGAAGTGTTACATGTGTCCTTCATTCATGTCCATGAGGTAGTAACATAGACTAGTAACATGCCCATGTTAGTAGTATATGTTACTACCCATTGTGGCTAGTCTAACATGTGTCTGCCTCTTGTTGACCTCGACCAACCACACTGTGTCATCGATGTCGATGCAGCTACCGGCATGGCGTCCTTCACTCACCGGTAGCACGGAGCATTGGGGTCATCCATATTGCGAACTCCGATGAGACACCCACGAGCGCCATCGATAGAGGCGCACATGCTCCGTGATGCCTTGGACGAACCGAAAACAACTACTTCCTCTGTTTTTGAAAGAAGTGTAGTACTTCCTCCGTTTTTATTTAGTTCGCATATTAGCTTTGGTCAAAGTCAAGCTTTACAAACTTTGATCAAGTTTATAAACAAAAATATTAAGATATACAATAAGAAATCAACAACATTATATTTATTATTGAATGTACTTTCACATGGTATAGATTTATTATGATAAATGTCTATATTGTTTTCTATAAACTTGGTCAAATTTTACGAAGTTTGACTTCAGTCAACTCTAATATGCAGAGTAAATAAAAACGGAGGGAGTACTTCCAACAAGAGAGTCAAAATATCTTAAAGTTTGACCGAGTTTGTGTAAAAATATATCAATGTTTGTGAACCCAAATAGGTATATGACGAAAATATATTTTATCATGAATCTAGTGCTACTAATTTGATGTCATAAATGTTGGTCTATTATTATATAAATACGGTCAAACATAAAAAAGTTTGACTTCCCAACAAAATTGAAAATACACTTTTTCAAGAACGGGGGGAGTACAGGCTAAGAACTGATCTCTAAAAAAATACAAACGACATACATCACGCACTCACATAAGAGCAACTCCAACGGGCCGACCAAAACGGACGATGCTTTTATCCGCTTTTCGTCTGTTTGGGTCGGCCGCCCGCCCGGTGTCCGCCCTCTTTTAGATTTGGGTCGGCAGTGCGCCCAAGGCGCCGACCCATTTCATGACTGTACGCGCATAGATAATGCCAGCGGCCATGTCGCCGCCCTGGTTTTGGCGCTCCAGCGCGCGGGAAAATGTTCGCGCTTGCGGGGAAAAATCGGCCCAGCGTGCGCTGGTTTTGGTGCGCCGCGACCGGCGCTCGTTATTAAGAGGGCGCTCCCTCCACAGTCTGTCCGCCGCCCACTCGTCTCGCCCCCTCTCACTAGCCTCGCCGCCTCTGCGCCACCATGTCGATGCGCCTCCTGGGCTCTTCGGATTTTCGCGGAGTCCGCGAGCGCCACTCCGGCGCCTTCTCCTCCGAGATCTGGTTTGGCGAGAAACGCCTCATTCTCGGCACCTTCGACACCGCAGAGGAGGCGGCCCGCGCGTACGATGCGGCGTGGCGCCTCCGGCGGCCTCGTCGGGAGATGATTCTCCCGACGTGTCGACGAGCCAGCGGGCGCAGGATCTCGCGCCTCTCCCGCGGCTTTTCATCGACGAGGGTCGTCGTGACAACCGGAGGCGGCAGCGTCGCCTCGCCATCATCGAGATGGACGTGAAAGCCATTGCGGTGTGGCACGAATGCTTCCCGCAGGACATCGTCAACGGGTGCCAGTTCTACAAGCAAAGGAGGACAGAGAGGGAGGGCGAGGAGGACGGAGCGAGTCGCCTATCAGGAGGACAAGCGTGCACGGAAGCAGGCCGCTCAATTGAACATGAAGCTAGGAGAAGCGTCGTCCTGGGACTCTGAACACGAGCGCTATGCTGACGCCTACATTTAGATGTCGGAGGAGGACATTACCAAGTCAGAGTCGAAAAACAACGAGTAGTTGATCTTTTCTTTTATCTGTCTATGGTAGAACTACCTATGTATCTTTCTTATATCGGAAAAGATGGCCGTTGGCGTCGGCGACGAAGCACACGGGCGAGGGTGTGCTGTTGGATGGAAAGAGGCCAATGTACCGCCGACTAGCAGGCCTGGGGAGAAAAGAGGGCGAGCGTGCGCGTCCGTCTTGTGTCCGCACCGACGCAAATCTAACTCAAAAATGGGGCAGAAATGGGTCGGCAGGTGGACGAAAAGCGGACGCGCGTCCATTTGAGTCAGCGCGTTGAGCCGACTTTTCTGTCCGCGCTGACCCAAACAAACGGCGGTGGATGAAATGAATAGCTCCATTAAAGTTGCTCTAAGTACGCATCGCACACCCAAACTATGAACATATGAAAAAGAACACACAACACTCAACCACGCGCACCCGAATCAAGCACGCATCTGCACACATCACGCATAAATCAATTCTTTCCACGTGGTTCAATACATCGTTCTTTTCCATATGTTCAAATACATTTTTGCTGCAATGCTTAATCGCGGGATGTTCTGGCATTTGCAACAACGACACTGCAGTGCGGATCAGCGAGAGAGATGGTAGTACTGTACCAAACTGCATGCCTACCTGGCACTTTCACATAGACATAGTTGTCCTACCGTTTCGATCTACCATCTTAGGGCTTCTCCGACGTCTGTCGTCAAAATGGACACCCTAAACATCCACCAACACATCCCGCCGTATTTGTAGACAGTGCTAGTGGAGTCGGTCATTCCATATACTCGTCATTTTAGCGCATGTCTCGTCCGTCCCGTGGGTGACGGCTTGTGTCCCTGGCGTTTCTCTGGGTGACTCCCGCCGCCGCCGCCGCTACCGACGCTACGGTTTCTGTGCTACCGCCGCAGCCCTCCGGCGCACATCTACTCCAACACGGGTGCGGCCAATACATATAAAAGCCATGGCAGGCCAGGCATGCATGGGCTGCTAAGCACTAGCGGATGCATGCATCAGCAGGTACATCGAGCTTCGGGCTTCCGCGACACGACGTGCGCCGGAGGCGGATCACTTCTGCAAACGCAGACGCGTCGACACGATCGTCGCGATCTGATCTGCCGCAGGTCCGAGCCATCTCCAAGCCTGCTACGCCGACTCCAGCACCAGCCGAGGATCTTCAGCGATGCGCGCCGAGGACATCTGCATCACCCGTCTTCACCGAGCGAACCAGCCGTGCATCGATCACGGGAGGGTCAACGGCCGCACGCATCCCATATGTGGGGTTTGCATGGGTTATTCTGCATCAAGCCACCGATCTGCAACTGCAAGGACTCCTTCTGAGCCCAACAACATCAAGCTGTACGAGACTACACCGGGCAACATGTCAACATACTTCTTTGGCACGGTACGGTATCGACACTTCCTCGTCGCGGAGGGACGCCTTCAAGCGACATATCATCGTCGACACGCTGCTGCGACGCCATCGCCGACACTTCATCGACAAGGTCTTCATCAACATCTTCGTCAACACACCGCCACTGCCTTGTCCACAAGATAGACACCTAGCGTCCTCTGACAGACTTTTCTGCAAGACGCGACCTCGACGACGGCAATGACCGCGTCACGACGACAACATCGATCGCGTCATCCACGACGACACGACTGCATCGACATAGCGTCACTACAATGACGACCCTACACGGCCACATGGTTCTGGCAAAACTGATGTGTGCTCGATGGGCTTCCTTCGGTCTTGGCAAACCGGTGGACTCATCGCCGACGACACCCTCTGACATCCGTAAGGTGCATCGTCACGTCTGCAGCTCCGTCGTAGCACTTTTTTTTTGCGCCTCCGGCTTTGTGCGGCTTTATCATCCACGACGACTACATCATCGACCACGACTACCTCGACCACGGCTACATCATGATCGGCTACATCGACATCAACATACAGGGCTACGTCTACAACAACTCATCGGCAACAACTCCGGTCAACAGCGCCCGAGTCGTCACTAGCATCCACACCTCTCCCGCTGTGACCGCGGGAGGGAATAGAGGAGAGACAAGGAAGGCACCGGAAGGGGACGCAGTCACCGCCCCAGGTGTCGACCCATCAGAGATGCAGGTGATGATGGTGAAGTGGAGAACATGACGCGAGCACGATATACTTCAAATCCAGTCGCAAACGTCCATTTCACTCCCGCTACGACTGAGGGGGAATGTTATATTCTAACATTATATAACATTCCCCCTATGAGGATTGGATCAATACATATAGAAACAACACAATATTATCCATCCTATAATTTCCTACACCCCCCCCCCCCAACGTCGCCGGAGCGCTCCTGGGGTGCCCCCCTCGGCACCTCTCATTTTCCTCGCTGGGTGTGCAGCATTAGATCTCCAGGCAGAACGCCTCTCGACCTCCACCCACGATCTGATTTTGGGCTCGGGAGCCTAATATTTCGAGATACTAGTTCGTTGTGCTCGCTTGTGTGAGATGGAGAAGGTGAATAACCTGCTGCAGGGCCTGAAGCTGTCGGAGGCGGAGAAGAAAGGAGTGAAGATCGGTGGGAGGGGATCTGGGAAGATTGGAATGGAACCAAGAGCCATGGCCAAATTGTTCTCTGAGAAGCCGGCACATGCGGATGCGCTGGCCCAGGCGCTAGGGAAGGCATGGAGTCCGATGAGAGGGGTAAGTTGCAAGGATTTGAGAGGGAACATCTTCCTGTTTACTTTTAAACAGGAATCAGAGAAAAGAAAGGCATTGGAAGGGGGCTCCTGGACGTTTGATAAAGATTTGCTGCTACTAGAAGAGTTTGAACCGTCTAAAAGGATTGAGGACTATGAATTTCGGCATGTGCAAATATGGGTGCGGGTGTTTAATCTGCCTCTTGGGGACATGCATAGGGACAATGGAGAGGTGATTGGCAACCTGATAGGAGAAACAATGGAAGTGGATGTGGGGGAAGATGATATGGCCATCGGAATTTTCATGAGAATTAAGGTGAAGATGCTTGTTGCTGAACCGTTAATGAGAGGAAGTTGGCTCACTGTCACAAAAAAGGTAGAAGGAAAAGAAAAAGAAGAAAAGATATGGGCAAGGTTTGAGTATGAGTTCCTTCCTGACTTTTGTTTTGCGTGCGGAATCATGGGCCATGATGCTAAGGACTGTTCCATTAAGCAAAAAGGAGGAGAAAACCCACAATTTGGAAAGGATCTCAAGGCTTTTATAGAGTCTAGGAGGGGAGGAGACGATAGAGGGAGATGGAGCAGTGGTGCGGGCAGCGGAAGCAATGGCCGAGGCTACTATGACGGAAGATGGAATGGAAAATCTCGAAGTGATGATCGATCTTGGAGGAAAGACAATACGGGTAAGGGGAGCAATGCTAGTGGTCAATCAGGAGGGGGGGATGAAGTATCCAGCCCGTTAAAAAACTTGCCAGCATCAAGTTCAGATGTGCTAATCTCGAGAAAGCAACTCATGTTTACGGATAAGGGGGCTGATACAGGAGCAGAGAATGGTGGTGTTAATGATAAAATCATGGAGGACAAGGAGGATGAAGAAAAAAGGTTGCTGGAGCAGTTTGAGAAGGCAAAGGCAGAGAGCGAAGCTCGGGAGAGGGAGCGGGAGGAAGCTGACTTGAGAGTGAAGGAAAAGGTAGCACAAGAAAAGGCACTAACCCAACAGGAAATGAAACAAGAGATAGCAGCAATAGAAAAGGATGGATTGGGTAGGGAGAAAAGTGAAGTGGAAAAGGAACTCGTCAGCATGGAAAGAGCGGTGGTATAGAGTAATGTCGTGGGTGGAAAAGCAGGGAAGGGGCTTGGAAAGCATGGTGGCACATATAAGAAAACACCAAGGACTAGTAGCAAAGCGCAGGAACCTTTGGGAGTCAGGGCAGGGGAAAAGAGAGGCTCAGTGCCTATGGAGGTGGAGGAGGGGCCTCATGGGGAGCCATCAAAGAAGCAAAAGGGTGACGAAAGAACGTCTGAAAAATCAGGAGCGGGGCTGACGTTTCAGCCCTGCGAGCAGCAATGAAGCTCGTGGCATGGAATTGTCGGGGGTTGGGGAACGGCCCGGCAATTCGAGGGCTCCTGGATATCCGGGAGAAGGAGGACCCTGATGTGATGTTTCTCTGCGAGACGAGGACCGATGAGAAGGGACTGGAGTGGCGTAGGTGGAAGTTAGGGCTCCCTAACTGGGTGGTGCAGAAAAGTGCGGGACAAAGTGGCGGATTGGCAGTGTTATGGCGGAATGGTTTGACAGTGAAAGGTGGATGGTGTTCTCGGTATCACATTGACACTGAGATTACCGAGGAGGATGGTTTTGCATGGAGATTTACGGGTATCTATGGGGAGTCAAAGATGGATGAAAAACACAAGACTTGGAAACTGCTGCGTACTCTGAAAAATCACAGCAATAAACCTTGGCCGATGGCGGGGGATTTCAATGAGATCCTACTCCAGTGCGAGAAGGAAGGGGGGGGGGGGGGGTGGCTCGGTCCCAACAAGCTATGGACAGCTTTCGAAGTGCTCTGGAGGAGTGTGACCTGCATGATCTCGGCTTCGCTGGTGATCCATACACCTGGCGAAATAACAACCATGATTCGAATAAATATATCCGAGAGAGACTTGACAGAGCGGTGGCTTCACCAAGCTGGTGCCAACGTTTCCCCTTTTACAAAGTGGTGCATGGTGACCCTCGGCACTCTGATCATAGACCTCTAATTGTGCAGGTGGAGTCGGAGGGTAGGAGAGAGAGGCAAAGGGGTAGGAAGGGCCTATTTCGCTTTGAAGCCAAGTGGCTGGAAGAGGATCAGTGTGGTACTGTGGTGGATAATGCATGGGGCAGAGAGATAAATGCTAGAGGGGGCTCCGTGTTGGATGCACTAAAAGGAGTGGCGAAGGATCTGACTGAGTGGAGTACAACCTGCTTGGGCCAGGTGGAGAAACGAATTTCAAGACAAAAAAAAAAGAATTGGAGGCATGTCGAAGAAGTGCCATTTCCCCTCAATCTATTCGGCGTGAGCATATTTTGAAATATAAGTTGGAGAGGTTGGAGCATCAACTTGATACATACTGGAAACAGAGGGCACACGTTAATTGGATGGAGAAGGGAGATAAAAATACTTCATATTTTCAGGCCTATGCATCAGCTAAAAAAAAGATGAACCACATCAGCAAACTCAAGAAGGAAAATGAATGGTAGTGGAGGAGGAGGCGGAGATGGCGGCGGAGATAACTAACTATTTTCGTTCTCTGTTTGAATCACAGGTTGGGGACCGAATGGAGGAGCTTTTGGACCGAATCTCTCCCCGGATAACTTCGGAAATGAATGAATTCTGAACAAATGAGTTCACCAGGGAGGAGGTACGGAAGGCCTTGGATAGTGTGGGCGACATAAAGGCCCCTGGGTGTGATGGAATGCCGGCTGTGTTCTTCAAACGACATTGGGAAATAGTAGGGGACAAGGTCACGGAGGAAGTACTGCATGTGTTAAACGGAGGTGACATCCCGCAAGGCTGGGATGACACGTGTGTGGTGCTAATTCCCAAGGTAAAGAAGCCAGAAACTCTGAAAGAGTTGCGACCTATAAGTCTATGCAACGTTGTGTATAAGCTGGTTTCAAAAGTCCCGGCAAATCGTCTCAAGGCCATCCTCCCTGAAATCATTGCTCCCAACCAAAGTGCCTTTGTGCCGGGCCGGTTAATCACGGACAACATATTGCTTGCCTATGAAGTGACACATTACATGCAAAATAAGAGGTCTGGATCGGTTGGGTATGCAACATTGAAGCTAGACATGAGCAAAGCATATGATAGGGTTGAGTGGCAATTCTTGGAGGAGGTGATGAACAAGATGGGGTTTGCAGCAAGCTGGGTGTCCACTATCATGAAGTGTGTGAAAACAGTGAAGTATAGATTCAAATTCAATGGCACCTGGACAGAAGAGATCACTCCAGGTAGAGGCCTCAGACAAGGGGATCCAATCTCCTCATATCTCTTTCTAATTTGTGCTGAGGCTTTCTCAAGTTTACTGAACACGACAGAGGTGAATGGTGAGCTGCAAGGTGTGAAGGTTTGTCGTGATGCCCCAAGTTTTAACCATCTACTGTTTGCAGATGACTCGCTAATTCTTCTGAAAGTGAATGAAGAAAGTCCGCATCATCTTCAAAACATTCTTACTCTTTATGAGGTTTGCTCGGGACAGACTATAAATGTTGATAAATCATCTATCATGTTTAGTAAGAACACCAAGCAACATGACAAGGTTCATTTCATGCAGCAACTAGGAGTTCAGAAGGAAACTCGAAATGAAAGATATTTGGGACTGCCGGTGTACGTGGGACAGTCGAGGGCAAGTGTCTTTTCCTATCTTAAAGACCGGATATGGGCATGTATCCAGGGTTGGATGGAGAAGCTCTTATCTAAGGTGGGTAAAGAGATTTTGATAAAAGCTGTTGCACAAGCAATACCCACCTTTGCCATGTCTTGTTTTGACTTAACCAAGGGCCTTTGTGAGCAGATTAGCATGATGATTGGGAGATATTTCTGGGCACAGCAAGATAATGAGAACAAGATGCATTGGATCAGCTGGGAGAAGTTAACACTTTCTAAAGCAGAAAGGGGGCTGGGCTACAAGGACCTGCCTTCTTTCAACCTGGCCATGCTAGCAAAACAAGGATGGCGGCTACTAACCGACCCAAACTCGCTGTGTGCACGCGTTTTCCGGGCCAAATATTACCCCGATGGGGATTTGTTAGGTGCACAGCCGAAAGAGGGTATGTCATATACTTGGAGGAGCATATTGCAGGGTATTGAGCTGTTGCGAAATGGAATAATAAAGCGGGTGGGTGATGGTTCCAGCATCAATATATGGGCAGATCCATGGCTGCCTAGGCAATGGTCCAGAAGGCCGATTACACCCCGAGGAGGCTCTTTGGTCACGAAGGTGCAAGAACTGTTTGATCCATACACAGGTAGTTGGGATATACAACTTGTCCACGATCTATTTTGGGCAGTGGATGCCTCTTTGATCCTTGCGATCCCAGTTAAAACAGATATAGAGGATGATTGGGCATGGTCATGTGACCCCAAAGGAATCTTCTCAGTTAAGTCGGCGTACAAGTTGCATCGGCTCATTGGACGAAGGGAACAAGCGGGAACTTCAGCTGCAGCGGGGCAGGAGGAATTTCATTGGTATGATATCTGGAATGCTCCGTGTACGGCGACGTCAAAACAATTTTTATGGCGCATCGCACACAATAGTTTGCCAACGCTGCTCGGCATCAAGCGAAGAGGGATTGAGACTGATACCCTCTGCCCAGTTTGTCACCGTTTTGATGAAGACGGAGCTCACTTGTTTCTCAAGTGTAAGGAGGTACGCAAAGTTTGGGCAGGCCTGGAAATGGAGAATGAACGCCAAATGCTCCTGGAATGTGTTGGCCCCAAAGAATTCTTAAACAGGCTACTGAAATGGAAGACAAAGAAGGCCATGACAAGCATCGCCTTACTATGGACTTGGTGGACGACAAGAAATAAGATAAATGCAGAGAACATGAAGCTGGACATCGGCGCTGCGCTGTTCCAAACCAGAAGAATGGTCACTGATTTTGAGACTTTTTGCCTTAAGAATCCAAGGGAGAAGATCGTTCAGGTGCAGAAATGGGAACCCCCAACACATGACACACTGAAGATTAACACAGATGGGAGTTTTTTTTTTCTGAATGAGAGGGCAGGAGGCCGGGGCTTTGTGATTCGCGACAGGGCTGGGGAAGCTGTTGGCTCAGGGGCGGGCAAGCTCAATTACTTCCAAGACTCGCTTCAGGCGGAAGCGGAGGCATGCTTACACGCTATTACGGCTGCGCAGGGATGGGGCATGACAAACATCGTGGTCGAGACGGATTCTTGTGAACTTATTCAGGCGGTAACCACACAGCTCTACGACCTCTCTTCCAATGGAACCCTATTCCGTGAGATTAAAGCATTTATTAGTCTGAATTTCTCCTCTTTCAAGTTTGTGCACTGTCCTAGAACCTGTAATAAGATTGCTGATGCACTAGCGGCTTTTGGTGCAAAAATGAACACAGACCCCCAAGCCATATGGCCGGGGGGAGCCCCTACCTTTGTACGTGACTTGATGGCCAACGATATTGCTGCGCCTGCTGGTTAATGGAATAGAGTTTGTTCCAGGTCAAAAAAAAAAGTCATTCCATATACAATAAATATCCGCCTCACGCCTGACCTGGCCTCCTCCATTTAACATGCATACTAGCAGGCAGAGGCGCGCTGTTGAGAAGCCTGTGCAGGCATCTATGTTGTATTATTTTTAAGAGAAAAAATTCATCACGAGTCACCAAACTTGTGCTCGCGTTAGCTTTAGCCCTATGGTTACAAATACCCGCAATACTGTCATCAAACTTGCTCTAGGAGGTCATCTACGGTCCATTATACGATTTTGTATACGTATGTGCTGAGCTGGCTCTAGTCAACCGTTGCCAAGCGTGCATTGACTACGTAAGAATTCTAGTCGGGTTTTCCTCCTGTCCCTGGCGCTGGAACCCTAGCCGCCGCCAGGAGACCCAATCTTCCAGCGCCGTCCTCCGGCGGCTCCCCTCCGTCGGCGACCTCGGTCGTCGGTGGTGAGGGGGGCCGCCGGATCCACGCGTGTGAATCGTTTTTACTCTCTCGTAGTTTAGATTTTTAGGCTGTTCATCGTCTTCGTTTCGGCGGCAACGACGGTGCTGAATAAAGATTCTTCGGATCCTTCCTTGACAAAGCCATCGGTCCTATGGCTGGGGATGGATTTGGAAACCAGTCTGTTCAAGCAAGGATGGCGTGGCGGCGGCGGCATCCTCGTGGTGGACCTGTGTCCTCGGGCTCCGCCGTTGCGACGGCGTTTGCTCCAGCGTCGACGCAGAGCTTGGGAGGTAGTCCAGGAGCGGATGCAGATTGTGGTCTGCATCGACGACATCTGGAAAACGGAACATGTGCTGGGTTCGTGGTTCGTGGATGGCAGGTATGGTTTCCTTCTGCGACGTCTTAATCGCGGTGGGGTGCCAGATCTGGAGTTCGATGGCGTGTCCGGGGTGTTGCCCCGGTCTGATTCGTTCAACGGTAAAGGCTTCACTTCTGGTGAGCCACCTTGGAGGTCCGCAAAGCTGCATATCAGCGATGGAGCCGCGTCGAGCTCAGGTGAGGAGGTGATCCATCATTCTTTTCTTCGGTGGCTGCTGTTGTGGTGCTGGATGCAGGTGATGGGCGTTGGTGTCAAGCTCACAGATGTTCTGCTAGCTTTTCAGTTTTGTCATGTCGGTTCTTACGTCACTTGTACTTTAATCTTTATGATATGAATGAGACACGTATTACCATTGCAAAAAAAAGCGTGCATTGACTACCCCATGTGCCCAGCTCGCTTGAATACGCATGCACACAGGGGTCTTTTTGCAAAACTGCCAGTTATTAAAACAATATAGACAGAAATATATAGGGGAGTCGAGAGTGGGGCGTCGGAGACGATGCTGCTCTGGGGCCTGGGCCAGCCGGCGTCCCACCGCCCCAACGCCTTCGCGCGGCAGGGCGCGCCCACCTTCCCCATCGACGCGTGCGGCCGCCGCCTAAGGGCATCTCCACTAGGCTCCCCAAGAGGCCCTTTTTTCTAACTTTGAGAGCGCCGGCAGTGAAAAAAGCCTCCACTCACGCCCCCAGGATCGCTTTTTTCGCCGGTTTCATGCAAATTTAGCGCCGGCAGTATCACCCGAAACCCAGCCCCCAGCGAGCCATCTGAGAGCGCCGGCAGTTTGTTAATGCATACAAAGGCCCACCTGCAGCCACATCTCCCCCCTCCCTCATCGCTTTCAGCCCGGCCCCCACCTTCTCTCTCCCCAGCACCACCTACTACACACACAGCCGGAGCGGGGCTCGCGCGGCCGTGGCGGCACATGCATGGCCGGGCGCGGGGCTCGAGCTCGCGCGGCCGGAGCGGAGCATGGCCGGGGAGGGGCTCGCGGAGCAGAACGGAGCGCGCATGCCCAGGGCGGGGAGGGGCTCGTCTTCTTTGCCTTGCAGCGGCCGTCTCCGCCGTCTCCGCGCATGGCCAGGACCAGGGCCGGCTCCAGTCCAGGGGGCGCCGAGGCCGCCGTTGGGAAGCGTGGCCGGGTCCGCTCTCCGCCCCGTCCGGCTCCACCCGCGCGCGCCTCCACCCCTCACAGCAGCCGGGCGAGAGCCCAGCGACGCGGCGGGGCCATCCACACGGAGACGGTGGCGGGGCCATCCACGCGGCCCCGCAGTGCGCCGGCGAGCAGCACCAGCGTCCCCTCTTGAAGGAGCTTGTCGACCACGACCTCTGCCTCCGGCGATTCAAGCGCGGGGCGCGCAAGGGGGCGCGCGGCCACGACGCGGCGTAGGCCGAGCCCCGTGCCGCGGCCACGTCCTCCTCCTCCGGCGGGGCCGAGCCAACGCCCATCCGTAGGCTGGCTCTCGTGGTGATCTGCAACGTGGGGCGCCTACTCGGAGGGCCGGGCCTCGCTGATGGACGCGGGCGCCATCGCGGCCGTGTTCGGCATCCTCCCCTCCGCCCACGACGATGCTACCCGCGTCAAGCTCGTGCTGAGCCGCAGCAGCCTCCGGTTCCACGGCCTGGGCGAGCATGCGAGCCTTCGAGCGCAACTAGGACGGCGCGGGCTGGGACGCCGAGGTGGCCTCCTCCTGCTCGAGACGGCGCGGCGTGGGCGTAGGACGGGGTGGCACTGGAACACCGGGCACACCGGGCACTGGAACACCGTCGAGCTCGGAGGCCGCGGCGGTGAGCGAGCTCCTCCTGGCATCGCTGGCCGCGGCGGGGCACTGGGCGTCGGTGCTCTTCCTCGCTGCGCGCCACGCGCTCGTGAACCTTCGAGCTGCCGCCACACGTCCTGCTTGTCCAGGCTTGGGGTGGAGACGGCTGGAAAGATTTGCCACCCGGGCTTCAAATTTGCGCCGGCGCAGCCCCAGCCGGACGAAAAAACGTCCCGGGGAGGCACAACGGCTGGAGATGCCCTAACGCTCCACCAGCAGCCGTCCTCCTTCCGAGGGGCTTCCGGTGTCACGGGCGCCGTCGTCTGGGACAGCGGCGTCGTGCTCGCCAAGTTCCTCGAGCACGCGGCCGACGCAGGGCAGCTCCCCGCGCTCCGGGCCTGTGCACGCGCCGTGGACCTCGGCGCCGGCTGCGGGCTCGTGTCCGTCGTCGCCGCGCTGCTCAGCGCGCGGGTGGTGGCCACCGACCGCGTCCGGCTGCTCCGCAAAATCAATTGTTTCAGTGTCTGCTCAACCGTTGAGTGTTGGTCCTTGCACGGGTAAATTACACAAGTGAAGATCCATCCGACCCCGAGAGGCTAAATTCCATGGGGCACTGCACTCACAACACAACGGGAGTACCGCGGCACAATGCGGGTCACTCGCAGCCGCACTGTCCCTTCCCTTCGTGCTCTAGCCAGCCATGGCCACGCCCGCCTTGCTCCTCCTGGGCTCTGCTCAGCTCTCGGGAGGGGGTCTCGGCATTGCGCAGCCGTGCCGACGGAGACACGGTGTGCCACAGTCGTGGCAGCCGACGGCGCGGCCGCGCGCGGCGGTAGTACACGGCCGGGCGCGCGAACCAGTGCGACGCGGACATGACCACATAGTCATGCTCCTTGGCCGCGGGCATCCACCGCTCGTCGGGCTCGTCGAGGTGGAGGTCGTTGGGACCGGCAAACACCTTTCCCAGCCACCGCCTACCTGCTCGACAAGCTCATCGACGACTACCGCAACCTCATGGCCTCCGCAATGCGCGGTCACTTCGACACCTGCGGTCTGTACGTCGACCAGATGAAGCGCTGCTGCGCTGAGCAATTCAAGGATGGGGTCGTCGGCCTGGAGCACCTCGCCGCCGTCGACGGGCTCTGTGAGATCGGTGCCCGCGGCATGGGCGCGGCGCCGCCGTCTCGGCAAGCGTCATGTCCATGAGCGTTCTCCTAGAAAATGAGGAATTCAAAGACAAGTGGCCACAACTAAAAGCCGCCGCCTCCGCAAGTCGAAACGGATGAGCTGCTGCCCCGTCGGCCTCTTGTCCTTGAGCTCCCCCACCACATGGTCATCGTCAACCTCTTGTGAGGCGAGTGCGCCATGCACAGGTACCCCACCCGTGGGCACTTCACCGCCTCCCGCTCCGCCGCCTCGCCGTGCAACCGAGGGTCCATGATGTCTAGCCCCTTGCCGTCGCCGATAATCCCATGCGCCCAGCTTTCCGACGCCTCGTCCCACCTCGCCTGCCCCGTCATCAGCTCCAGCGCCAGCGCGCCGAACCCGTACACGTCCACCTCCGGAGTCGCGTGGTCGTCGCCGCCGCCGAGGTACCCAAAGTCGGATATAGGGGCTCCAGGTCATCGCTGAGGACGGAGTTGGTAAAGACCAGGTGGTCGCGGGCTCGCGGCCGTGTTCCGCTATGTGCGCAACTTCCGGCCGCAGGACATTCCGGCATGCAGGCCTGTCCAGGAGCTGCGCCTCCCATCGTGGAACATGACGGGCGCCGTGGCGTGGGTTCTGGCACGCATCGGCGCTCCGCATCATGGTCGTCTCGGGGAACCAGCTCGGCTGCTCGCTGCGGCCGGGTAGAGCCGAACCCACGGCTGCAATCCATCAACGTGTCTGGCAACCGCTTCACTGTCCACGCGGGGGTTGACGGCCTTCTGGGCTCGACGCACTCGATGTGTCGGCGAACAGGATCCTCACAATAGCGTACACTCGTCAGGGAGAGGTGTTCGCCGGCCCCGACGCGGCTACTACCTGCCCGTCGCTCTGCGACACGCACACCACGGTCGGCCTCGGAGGCGGTTCGAGCACTGGCGCTTCCCGGCGCACGACATGGCCGTCTCCTTCTTCTAGACGTCGTCCAGGTCCGGTGGCGTCTGATGAGCGGCAAGAACCTCAAGGAGAACGTCCCTGTCGGGGGTGGCGCGGGCGGGTCGGCGACTGTGGCAGAGCTGGTGTGGGGCGAGGAGTACGAGCTCGACCCGGAGCTGCTGCTCTGGCTCGACCCAGAGCCACCGGAGCTGGTGCTGGGGTCCGACGTGGTGTACAGCGAGAAGGCCGTTGGCGACCTGCTGGCCACGCTTAGCCGCCTCGCCGGGCCGCGCACCACCGTGCTGCTCGCCGGCGAGCTCCGCCGGCGCGTCCGCTCGGCCGCCAGCGGCGCCGCGGAGCCGGCGCACAAGGAGGACGCGAGGAGGACGGCGAGGAGCAGGAGGAGCGCGCGCCCGGTAGTGAATTTTTCTCATCTTTTAATAACTGCCAGTTTTGTA
Source organism: Aegilops sharonensis (assembly GCA_904067115.1). NCBI lineage: Eukaryota > Viridiplantae > Streptophyta > Magnoliopsida > Poales > Poaceae > Aegilops > Aegilops sharonensis. The sequence goes on from LR880970.1 coordinate 799,827,381, forward strand.
AAAAGAACCTGGTTCCCTGGGTATTCGAGCGAGCTGGGCACATGTGGCAGTCAATGCACGCTTGGCATCGGTTGACTCGAGCCAGCTCAGCGTATACGTACACAAAACTGTACTCCCTCCGTTCCACAATGTAGCGCATATAGATTTTTCTAAAAGTCAAGCTTTATAAACTTTGACTAAGTTTATAGAGAAAATCATATACATCTAGAATACCAAATACATGTGCTTAGATACATCACAAGACATACTTTCATATTATATACATCTTGTATTGTAGATATAAATAGTTTTCTCTATAAACTTGGTCAAAGTTTATAAAGTTTGACTTTGTAGAAAATCTATATGCGCTACATTATGGAATGGAGGGAGTATAATGGACCATAGATGACCCTCTAGAGCAAGTTTGGTAACCATATTGCGGGTATTTGTAATCACGGGGACTAAAGTTAACGCCAGCGTAAGTAAATGGACGTGAATTTTTCTCTCTTTTTTTTTTTGAAACAGGGCAAAAGCTTTGCCTCATATATTAATTAAGAGAGGAATAGAGTTTTACAAGTGTCCATACAACGCCGCATGACAATTACTCGCGTATTATGATTTCCCCTAGTTTCTTTGCACCCGCGGCGACCCATAGTTTTGCTTCCTCGAGGATGATGTTGAGGACGATCGGGGGCGGTGCACTTTTATGTCGAAAGACCCTGGCATTCCTTTCGTTCCAAATTGCCCAAGAGACAAGCATGGTGAGAGAGGCCATGGCCTTGCGTGATGGGATGTCCATGCCGGTTCTTCTATCCCACCACTCCTCAACGGATCCCGCCAAGTGCCATGTAGATATATCAGCATGTTCAAGGCCAAGTTTTGCGACAAGCATGCTCCAGAGTCTGATGGTGTAACGACATTTGAAGAAGAGATGTGGCCCGGTCTCGGGCTCTCGTTTGCAAAGCGGGCATAAGCCACAATTTTCCCATCCACGTTTTGCAAGTCTGTCGGCAGTCCAAATTCTGTCCTGAAGGGCCAACCAAGCAAAGAACTTGACCTTTGGTGGTGCCCAATTCTTCCATATCATGCGGTCCAAGGGGGATATGACCAGGCCCAAGAATTGGGCCCTATAGGCTGAGGCCGCGGAGTAAACCCCATCATTTTTATGTTTCCATACAATCACATCTTCTGCAAGCTCATCAAGGTGGAAATCATGCACGAGCATCCAAAGCGTGAAGAATTCTCGGATGTGGTGGACGGTGACAATATCAGGGGGTTTTATCTTGAGGATCCATGCATTATTCTTTAAGGCTTCCCTCACCTTCCATGTTTTCCTCGTCGAGGCGTCGTAAATAAGGGGAGCGATGTCTTTTGGTTTACGGCCAAGCAGCCAAGGAGAGTTCCAAAAAGGCGTTTTTGCTCCGTTCCCCACAGTGATGGTGGTGGAGGCATAGAAGAAGTCAAGGTCCTTCTCGTCACAGGGGTTGCCCAGACCCACCCAGAGTTTGGATGGGTCTGTCCATTCATACCAAGGCCACCGTAGTCTCAGAGCACGCGCAAATTTTTCAATGTTGAGGACACCCAGACCACCATATTCCAAGGGACGACATACAACCTCCCAATTGACCTTGCACTTGGCCCCAGTGGTCCTGTCTGATGCGGACCAGAGAAACGCCCTTTCCATCTTATTGAGATTATGCAAAGTGCTTTGGGGGACGACCAAAGGGGTGATGGAGTAAATTGCTTGGGAGGTGATGACGGACTTGACGAGCGTTGTGCGCCCAATGGTGGTGATATTATGGCCCTCCCAAGGGGCCAACTTTCCTGCCGCCTTGTCCTCAAGATACTGGAAGTCCACCTTTTTCAGTTTCCAGACCGAGAGGGGTAGTCCCAAGTAAGTCATCGAAAAATTAGCTCTCTTTGCCGGCAAACTTTGAAGGATGTGGTCCAGGTTTCGTTGACTACACCGGATTGGCACAACGGAGCTCTTTTGAAAGTTTGTGTGAAGGCCCGTGACATCACCAAAGCCCCTTAGGATGGATGCAAGGTTGTCGACGTCCCTCTTTCTTGGTGCAACAAACACGGCCGCATCATCCGCATAGAGAGAAGTTCTCACCATAGTGCCACGGCCACGTATCTTGTGGAGAAGGCCCTTCCGAGTTGCCAAATCAAGAAGCTGGTGGAGAGGGTCAATCGCGATCACGAAGAGCAGAGGGGAGAGGGGGTCCCCTTGCCGGAATCCGCAGCCGTGGGTAATGGGTGGGCCGGCCACCCCATTAAGGAGGATGCGCGAAGATGACGTGCATAGAAGGGCAGTTATCCAGTTCCGCACCTTGCTCGGGAAACCTCTCCTTTGAAGGAGATCAATGATATACTCCCACCTAACTGAGTCAAATGCCTTGCGAATGTCGAGCTTGAGGAGGAGGGCGGGGGTCTTGCATTTGTGAAGTCGGCGTGCGAAATTACGGACGCACATAAAATTGTCGTGGATACTTCTCCTTTTAATGAAGGCACTCTGGGCATTGGAAACTAGGGCGTTCATGTGAGGGACCAGCCTCATGGAAATCACCTTCGCCAAGATCTTGGCGAACGCATGGATAAGGCTAATAGGTCTATAGTCGGCGATTCCCTCCGCCCCATCTTTCTTTGGAAGTAGCACCACATTCGCGGAGTTGAGCCAATGAAGGTTTGCAGTGTGCAGGGAGTCAAAACAGTTTATGGCTTGCATCATATCATGCTTGATGACCTCCCAACATTTCTTGAAGAACTTTCCAGTGTATCCATCTGGACCAGGTGCCTTATCACTTGGCATTTCATTGATCGCGTTCCAGAGCTCCTCCATGGTGATGGTGGCGTCAAGATCATGCAGGTCATGTGGCTCTATGTTGAGCTCGGCCCAGTTGAAATCTCTTGTGCTGCTGTCGCCCTTTCCCAAAATCTTGGAGAAGTGGTCGTGAACGATTTTCTCTTTTCCCTCATGCTCGGTCACCCATCCGTGTGCATGCTTGATCCTGTGAATATGGTTCTTTCTCCTCCTAGCATTGATGCGGCGATGAAAAAATTTTGTGTTCGCATCCCCCTCTCTTAAGTTGGTAATCCTGGAACATTGCTTTTTCCTGGATCTCTCAATGATCGCCAAGCTGATGACCTTTCTTTTTAGCTTAGCCCGTAGGTCAATCTCGGCGGCAGATAGGAGACGCTCTTCTTGGGCAGTGTCGAGGCGTAGAATCACGAGTAGAGCAGCATGGAGCTGAATCTTTGCTTTGGAGAAAAGCCTTTTACTCCACCCAGATAGGCGGGTTGCTGTTCTTTTGAGCTTTTGGAACAGGACACAATAGGGATCCGTGTGGTCCACCCTCTCATTCCACGCTTGAAGGACCACCTCGTGGAAGCCTGGCATAGATGTCCAGAAATTCTCAAACTTGAAGCTCCTAGGCCTCCTAGGCCCCTTGTCGTCGGCAAGCAAAAGCGGACAATGGTCGGAGAGCGAGGTCGATAGGGCATGGAGCACATGTGTGTTGAAGGTGATGTCCCATTCGGCGTTGCAGAAGAACGAGTCAAGTTTGCACAGAGTTGGGTTTTCTCTCTCGTTGCTCCAAGTGAACCTCCTATTTTGGAGGGGAATCTCCTTTAGTTCACAGACTTGCAAGGCGTTGCGGAAGCGAGTAATCCTACTCCGGTTCACGTTCCTCTTGTTTTTATCTCTGGCCCGATATATTTGATTAAAATCACCTACGGCGAGCCAAGACATGCCTGCCAGGGGCTTCTGAGAGGTGAGCTCAGCAAAGAAATCATCCTTTAAGGACGAATAGGTGGGTCCGTAGACAGTGGTAATCTTGAAGCACACCGCGGATGCACGAATGCGGACCATTGCAGATAGGCAGTAGGCGGTGGTGATTATATCGGTAAGCTCAAGCAAGTGATCATCCCAGAGGAGTAGGATGCCACCCCTAGTCCCCTCTGCCGGTCTCTGTGCAAAATTGCGAAGCCGGTTGCCTCCGAGAGAAGTTGCCGTGAATTGGTCAATATTGGCCAATTTTGTCTCTTGCAAACAAACAATATGGCACGACGACGCAGCGATTGTTGCGCTCACAGTAGCTCGACGGTGAGGGCAATTGAGCCCACGAACATTCCAACTAAGTGTGTTGATAGCTTGTTCTAACATCTGGAAACCAAATTACCCCAAGGACATGGCTGAAGGCCTGACATCCACAGCGGAAATTTTGTTCTGATACATCTCCAGGCCCTGGAGCAAAGTGAGGACAATAAACATCTGGTACATGNCCGTGAATTGGTCAATATTGGCCAATTTTGTCTCTTGCAAACAAACAATATGGCACGACGACGCAGCGATTGTTGCGCTCACAGTAGCTCGACGGTGAGGGCAATTGAGCCCACGAACATTCCAACTAAGTGTGTTGATAGCTTGTTCTAACATCTGGAAACCAAATTACCCCAAGGACATGGCTGAAGGCCTGACATCCACAGCGGAAATTTTGTTCTGATACATCTCCAGGCCCTGGAGCAAAGTGAGGACAATAAACATCTGGTACATGGCCATTGGCCAAACTTACGTACTAGCAGACCCCTAACAACCAGTCTTAATCCCCTAGAGCTTTTGCAAATTTGCACTAACATGATAACCAGGTGACCCTCACTGAACATGGGCATCAGCCATGCGTCCTAGGCTTCCTGCGCAGCCTCCAGGTCCAGTGCATTTCCTCCAGCATGCACCAAGAGAGCCTCCTCCACAGCAGCGACCTGGGGATCGTCAAGCTTGAACATATCATGCATGGCTGCAATTACTTCTGGTGGTAGCTGCTCCTTGAACCTCGCCGTGAAGGCGTTTAGCATGTCCACAGTGACATCTTCACCATTCTTTGTGATGCCAAGACCACGACACACCATGGCTTCTGCCGCTCTTGCCACCGGAGTGGCCTTAGGACGTTCAGCAGCCTGGGGGCGAGCAGTGGTCCTTTGCAGAACAAACCCGCTGGTGCGGGCTATGGTGACTCCCGCCATGGTCTTGCGGCGCGCCGATGGCTTCTTGGGGGGTGGTGAAGCAGGCGAGGGAAGCAGAGCCCTCTGCTTCTCCGTGAAGAGCGGCGCTAGGTCGGCGTCAGCAACCACCACCACCCTGTTACGTGCCGGGGAAGGGGTGCGGCGCAGTGGCCCGCTGGAGGCCAACACTGGAGTTGGGGAGCGTTCGAAGCCCGGCGGCTTTGCCGGTGAGGCAAGGGGCAGCAGAAGCACCGTAGGGGAGCAGAGCTCCATCATAGCTTGGCTCGGGGTGCTGCTGANCTCCACAGCAGCGACCTGGGGATCGTCAAGCTTGAACATATCATGCATGGCTGCAATTACTTCTGGTGGTAGCTGCTCCTTGAACCTCGCCGTGAAGGCGTTTAGCATGTCCACAGTGACATCTTCACCATTCTTTGTGATGCCAAGACCACGACACACCATGGCTTCTGCCGCTCTTGCCACCGGAGTGGCCTTAGGACGTTCAGCAGCCTGGGGGCGAGCAGTGGTCCTTTGCAGAACAAACCCGCTGGTGCGGGCTATGGTGACTCCAGCCATGGTCTTGCGGCGCGCCGATGGCTTCTTGGGGGGTGGTGAAGCAGGCGAGGGAAGCAGAGCCCTCTGCTTCTCCGTGAAGAGCGGCGCTAGGTCGGCGTCAGCAACCACCACCACCCTGTTACGTGCCGGGGAAGGGGTGCGGCGCAGTGGCCCGCTGGAGGCCAACACTGGAGTTGGGGAGCGTTCGAAGCCCGGCGGCTTTGCCGGTGAGGCAAGGGGCAGCAGAAGCACCGTAGGGGAGCAGAGCTCCATCATAGCTTGGCTCGGGGTGCTGCTGATAGCAGTGGAACGCCTTGAAGCATCCCGCTTGGACCTCGGCGAAGGCGGGAGCACCGTCGTTGGCGACAGAGGCGGGGATGCAGGCGGCGTTAGGCTCGCCTGAGAGCGACGACGAGCTGCACGAGGAGAGCGCTCCCGGGCAGTGCTGCGCCCCCTGGTCGGAGCCAAGGCCGTCTGTGGCTCGAGCAGGTCCGAGGCCGGGTTGGGCAGGGACAGCGCCAGGGGTGCAGCAGGCGCACCCTGGAGGCTGCGCACCAAATCCTAAGAGGAGTTGGAGCCCTGGGAGAGCGCAGCTGGCGCATCCAGCGCATCCACCGCGGCATGACGTCTGTTGCCGTGGCCGTCCCTCCGACCGCGGTCGTCGCGCCCACGCTCCTGGTCTCGAGGCTCTCTCTTTTTTAAATAAGAGAAAAGACGTCAGTCACTTTGAGGGGCCAGACTCAAGTTCAACAACGTGTATTGTCGAGTGTGGGCTCTGGAGGCGTGACAGGACGTGGTTCAGTGCTCTTAGCACAGGAGTCTGCCTCGCCTTCTACGCCACGGGCTGTCGTTGTGTCGCAGCCGTCGTCGCCTTCTCGGACTGCAACATCGTCGCCTGCTGCCCTCCAGTCGGTGCAGGTCACCGGCGGCTCGGCGGGATGCCCTGACTCTTCATCTGCTGAGGTGGTGCCGCAGCCGCCGCCGCCAACGCGGACGGCGCCGTCGCAGCCGGCTATCTCCAAGCCGGTGCAGGCAGCCGGAGTTTCAGCGGGGCGCCCTATAGCGCCAACAGCTAGCAGGCATCCAGCGGCTCGGGTAGGGCCAACCCAACATACACCTCAGTTGGAGCCGTGCATGCATGTTTCGAGTATGCTGGAACAGGCCTCGGGTATGCAGCCATGCAAGACTACACTTTCAACTGTTATTCGATCTTCATCGGAGTCGGACGTGGCTGCGGGTGCTCAACAATTTCTGATGAAACCAAACGTGTGTGTCTCACCCATGCACGCACCACCCGTGGTCCCGCCTCCAGTCACGCCATCTTCGGCGGCGGCGTTGAGTCTACCGGTGGTCGCAGTAGCGGACCTCGTCGCAAGGAACGCCCCAGGCAAATATGCTTGCTACAGTGTCAAACAGTGTCGCAAACTGTAGCTCCTTCCTTGTGCAACGAAGGGAGAGCCGGCCACGCCCCAGGCCGCCGCCCGGGCTGCCTGGGGCCTGGGTCCGCCACTGGGTGGTCGTGACTGCCGGAGAGGGGGTTGCTACTACACCCTCATCCCCTCCTCCGGTGGAGGTTCCTACACATCTTTCTTTATCGGTGGTGACACCCACACGTCGCAGTGCCCGCCATGCGGTGTCCGACGATGAAACGGCGGACACCGACGAAGATTCTTTGGCCAAGGCTATGCGGCGTAAAGCTGTAGAGAACCTCGACAACCAAGGTACTTTTTCATCATCTAAATCGTTTTTATCTTTTTCTACTACATCCATCGTTGCTAAGTTGAATAATGTGGGTGTTAGTCTAGGAAATAATGAGAATGATATTTCTGTTTCCACAAACGCATTGAGACATTTGGAATATGATCGATTAAAGGTCACTCCACGAGTTTCTAGCAAATCTTTTACCTCTCGTCTAGATGAGGAGGAGCTGCATGCCACATCAGATGGTCAGCTACTCGCTCATGTAGTAGGGGAGGTTTCAGATGTGGGCTTGGAGGAACCCGAGCTTAGTTCATTGATTGAGCTTACAGCTTCCGGTCGTAAATCCAAGTCCGACCGTTCGAAAAATGGTCGTAAACCCTCTAAGAGGGTGAAATTTTCTAAATCTCCTATTGTTTCCTCATGAATGGCATGTTCTTTAATAGCAGAGGTCTTGGTGACTTGGCTAAACATCTATTCATTGCGGAATGTAATAGGGAGTACAATTTAGACTTTCTGGCTTTATCTGAAACGGGGAGACGTGATTTATCAGCAAGTCTGCTTGACCGCCTGTCTGGCGGGATAGACTATAACTGGATTTCACGGCCACCTCGAGGTCGTTCTGGGGGCATTTTACTTGGCATTAACACAGGGACTATGGATGTTCTGGCTAGTTCGGATGGAGAGTTTCATATTAAACTCCATATCCGTAACAGAGCTGACAACTTCACATGGACCGTCGTCGTCGTATATGGGGCAGCCCAGGATGAGCTCAAGGCCGTTTTTCTCCGTGAACTGGTTAATCTGGCGAAAGATAATCCCTACCCCATTCTTATTGGTGGGGATTTTAACTTGCTACGATTTCCAACTGAGAAAAGCCGTGGTAGGTTTGATAATCATTGGCCTTTCCTTTTCAACGCTGTCATTGACAGTCTAGATTTGCGAGAGGTTTCCATGATTGGAAGACAGTTCACTTGGGCGAATAGTCTTCCAGAGCCGACATACGAGAAACTAGACCGCGTTTTAATGGATACCGACTGGGAATTTAAATTCCCAATGGTTTCTGTCCGCGCTCTTCCTCGTATGGAGGCTATTTCAGACCATTCACCCATTCTCTTAACCACTGGATTACCTCGACCACAGCACCGATGCAGGTTCAAGTTTGAACTGCGTTGGTTGCATCGGGATGGATTCCATGAAATGGTCAAGGAGGTGTGGAATAGACCGGTTGCCGGGCGTACCCCAATACACATATGGAACAACAAAATGCGTGCATTACGTAAGTTCCTTTGTGGATGGGCTAGGCACACAACGGGTATCCTAAAAAAGGAGAAGCTTCGTCTTTCATCTATTATTGATGATTTAGAAGCTCTGGTAGAGATTAGACCACTCTCTGACATCGAAATAGAGATCAAGAGTCAATCAAATGCCCAGTTAGCTCGCATGCTGCGCGAGGAGGAACTCAAGTGGTACCAACATTCAAACTCTCAGTTTATCCTGAAAGGTGATTCGAATACAAGATTTTTCCACGGTGTCGCTAATGGTAGACATCGGAAGAAACTTATTCATTCCCTACAACAGGAGGAGGGCACGATTGAAGGGCATGAGCAACTTAAGTCTTATATTACTAGTTATTATAAAAATCTGTTTGGAACCTCTGAGGAAGGAAACTTCTCGATGGATGAGTCTCGAACAGATGACATCCCGCAGGTTTCTGATGCGGAAAATAGCCTTCTAACATCTCCATTTTCCGAGGAGGAAGTTAGAAAGGCGGTTTTCCTAATGGAGCATAACAAAGCACCGGGTCCTGATGGTTTTCCAGCTGAGTTCTACCAGAATTTTTGGGAGGTCATCAAACAGGATTTCCTACTCTTGTTTGGATACCGTCACGCTGGCCAACTAGAGTTGTTCCGCTTAAACTTCGGTGAAATTATTTTATTACCTAAGGTTAATGAGGCTGAAAGGTTACAACAATATCGTCCAATTTGTCTCCTTAATGTTAGTTTTAAAATATTCACCAAGGTAGCGACGATTAGGCTAAATTCGGTTGCTGAACATGTGGTTCGTCCTTCTCAAACTGCTTTCATGCAAGGAAGAAACATCCTAGATGGGGTTGTTGTCCTTCATGAAACAGTTCACGAATTGCATCGGAAAAAACTGAATGGGGTGGTTCTTAAAATCGACTTTGAAAAAGCCTATGACAAAGTCAAGTGGTCTTTTCTTCAACAGACTCTCAGAATGAAAGGTTTTTCTGAAGAGTGGCGCGCTATGATCCATAGTTTCGTGTCTGGAGGTAGTGTTGCCATTAAAGTCAATGATGACGTTGGCAACTATTTCCAAACGAAGAAAGGATTGCGACAAGGTGACTGAATATCGCCCATGCTATTCAATATAGTAGCTGATATGTTAGCGGTCATGATTGAGCGTGCCAAGGTTGATGGTCAAATTAATGGGGTAGTGAATCATCTAGTGGATGGTGGCCTATCTATCCTCCAATATGCCGACGATACGATTCTCTTTATGGATCATGACCTCGAGAAAGCAAGAAATCTGAAATTAATTTTATCAGCATTCGAGCAACTCTCAGGGCTTAAGATCAATTTCCATAAAAGTGAACTGTTTTGTTTTGGCGAGGCTCAAGACGAGGCCCATCTGTATGCTGAGCTTTTCGGATGCGGATTGGGCCAGTTTCCGATCACTTATTTGGGGATACCGATACATTATCGGAGACTCACAAATGCTGAATGGAAACACGTCGAGGAGAGACTACAAAAAAGACTTAGTAGTTGGAAAGGTAAATTGCTATCTCTGGGTGGAAGGTTGGTCCTCATAAATTCAGTACTAAGTAACATGGTACTATATATGATTTCCTTCTTCCAATTGCCAAAAGGAGTTTTACATAGATTGGATTACTTCCGATCGAGATTCTTTTGGCAAGGAATAGCGAGAGAAAAAAATATCGGCTGGCTATATGGAGTGTGGTTTGTCGTCCCAAGGACCAAGGCGGGTTGGGCATTCATGACCTTGAGGTCAAGAACAAGGCCCTCCTCGGCAAATGGTTGTTTAAGTTATTGACGGAAGATGGTGTATGGCAAACCCTCCTAAGAAGAAAATATGTGGGTTCTAAGGCGGTATCCCAAGTATACTGGAAGCCTGGGGACTCTCATTTTTTGGCCGGACTAATGGCAACGAAGAAATATTTCTTCCGCTATGGTTCCTTCTCAATTAAGGATGGCTCGGAAATTAGATTCTGGGAGGATAAGTGGGTAGGTAATGCTACTCTCCGGGAACAATATCCAGCTCTATACAATATTGTGCGTCACAAGGGCAATACTATTGCCAAGGTTTTGGAATCATTTCCGCCAAATGTGACGTTCAGAAGCGATTTAATTGGACCTAGACTCCAATCGTGGAACATACTGCTCCAACGGTTAACCACGGTACAGTTGTCACAAGGGTCCGATATCTTTCGTTGGAACCTACATGGGAATGGGCAGTTCTCAGTGAAGTCTATGTATAGAGCTCTGATCCAGTCAGATGTGCCAGTTGATAATAATAAGAAGATCTGGAAGATGAAGATACCTCTTAAGAATAAAAATCTTTGCATGGTATCTTCGTCGCGGAGTCATTCTTACTAAAGATAACCTTATTAAGAGGAATTGGCATGGAAGTACACAATGTGTATTTTGTCTGCATGATGAGACAATAAAACATTTGTTCTTCCATTGTAAATTGGCTCGTTCTATATGGTCAGTCATCCAGATAGCTTCTGGCTTGTATCCTCCATGTAGTGTTGCTAATATATTTGGCAACTGGTTACATGGGATTGATCACAAGTTTAGAATTCTTCTCAGGGTGGGAGCGCTTGCCGTGATTTGGTCGCTTTGGCTATGTAGAAATGATAAGGTTTTTAATGATAAAAGTACTTCCCTTATGCAGGTTATCTACAGATGTACCGGGACGCTTCGTTTATGGTCCTCTCTACAGCGAGTGGAGAATCGAGACCTCTTTACGAAGGTGTGTACACGATTGGAGGCTGCGGCGAGGGATACTTTTACCCAACATGGGTGGCAGCATGATCTTAGGATTGGGCCTCCTACCATTTAGGTGTCATACATATATTCATCTTTGTATTTCGCCTTCTTCTTTTATTTTGGCTTGCCGTGAGGACTTTGTTGGCTGTGTTCATCTTAGTTATGCAGAGGCCGGGTGTAATGCTTAAACCTTTTAAGTAATAAAGCACCCCTTTTCGAAAAAGCTCGTCGTATGGGAGTTCTAGTTTGCTTGCTGACATTAAATATGGTAATAGATAACAATCAAATGGAAGAAATGAATTAATACCTTTGTATATCTAGCTGACAACATCACTTTTTTCAGTACAAGTACTCCTTTGTATACACGCATACTAGTATTCCTTTATATTCTGGTGACAACATCATATATGAAATATCTTGTCAACTCTTGTTAGCACTTTTTTCAGTACAAGTACGTACGACGCATGCATGACACAAACATACTCTCCCCCTCTAGCTCCCATAACAAAGGTAGCATTTAAGTTTCATTTGACATTTTCAACCGTTCATATCTCTTAAACCAAAATTACATAAGTGAAATGTTTCATATATTTGATCTCCGGGTGTCAAGATCTTTAGAACAAGATTAAATACATTTTAAATATGTTTATTTTCAACATTTCAATTAACTTATTTCACTCAATATATTTTTGTGTGAAACTGCTTATTTCATTGTTTGAAATTTATATTTGTGAAATATAACCGTTATTTGAGTGTTTGAAAATGATAGAAGTGAAATCTATATTTTATGAAGCAAGTGAAATCTATA
>LR880970.1:799839977-799849977 GCA_904067115.1 Aegilops sharonensis
ATCTATATTTGTGAAGTTTTGAAACTAGTTACTTCAAATATGTGAAACTGATTATTTCAAAACTTTTGAGCGAAACATGTTTAATGAAGGGGATGAAATTATTTTTGGAACTAATTGACATATGTCTTTCAAATAATTAAAATCAGTAAATTAAAGTGACTTAAATCAAGTTTTTTTTTGGCAAAAGGTGTGAAATCGGTCTCTTAAGGATTGAAATAAGTTTTTTGAAATGAGTAAATTTATATTATGAAATGAGCGAAGTGAGTTTTATGCAACAATTTATGTCCTTTTTTTAATATGCGAAACTTGTTATTTCGGATATATAAAATGGATTGTTTCATGTGTGAAACTGATTATTTCAAATATATGAAATATATTATCAAAGCGAAAAAATATGTTTTATGAAAGTCATTTCAAACACAACTGAAATATATAAAATTAGAAGTAGTTCAAATATAACAGTTTTTATATATATGAAATTGGTATTTTTCAAATATATGAAACATGTTTCAGTCTGTTTGCCACTTTTCTTATTCCAGTTTGTGAAAATATGTGAAATGGGTTATTTTAAAATAATTGAAATTGATTATCTGAAATATGTGAAACTGATATTTTTCAAATATATGAAACATATTTCAGTCTGTTTGTCAATTTGCTTATTCCAGTGTGTGAAGAATATGTGAAATAGGTTATTTAAATTATGGGAAATCAACTATTTCAAAAACGTTTAAATTGTAGTATCGCTGTCCACGTATTTTACTCAATTTTTTTAGTGTGTCTGTCAATTTGCTTATTCGACAGTGTCAAAAATATGTTAACTTGGTTATTTGAAATATGAGAATTTGGTTGTGTTCACTGTGCGTAATTTGTTATAAAAAATATGTTAAATTCTATTTTACTAATATATCAAATATATCCATGTCTTTGTGAGTTCCACATTCCAGTTTGTGAAAATAAGCGAAATACTAGAAAGAACTTTATGAAATAGTGAAACAATGTAATGTTTAACGAAAGAGATTTCAATGATAATTGAAACATATAATAAAATATATTTCAAACATATACAAAATTGATCTTGTTCTGAAGGTCTTGGCACTATGAATTCAAATATACAAAAAGTATCAATAATGGATATTTGGTTTAAAAGATATGAACCATTAAAAATGTGAGGATAAATATAAAATGCATGTCATATGTATGGCGTGGGAGAATGCACGGTGCTATTCACTCTAACTCTCTCTCTCTTCTGTAAAAGCTGACAATATCTGACACTAGTACATGTATTGCTATATATAATCTATATATGGAAATAGAGTATAAAATCTGCACGGATCTTGAGGAAACTGATGAATGAGGGATTGCCCACAGGTACATACCGGCACTAGTAAAATTACTTATTCGGAAAATCATGCCCAACGATGCCGCTTGACCACTTTCCCTTAGTTCATTTGCTAGTCGAGGTTACACCTCTCTAAACTAATGTATGACGTCTTATATTGGTTTACAGAGGGAGTAATTAACAAGATGTAGGTTAGAGTTTTAAAAATGAGTTATAACCAGAGAAAGCATAACATCTTTTATGAAGAAGAAACGTTTTCCTCTTGAAAATGAACGATTTAAAGAATGAAACTAAACAGAACATTTTGTACGAGGAAGAAGCAATATTTTCATTAAGACGGACAGTTTTTAATGGGAAAAATGAACAGTATAAATTGAGGGTATCATTTCTCCTTGCAGATGGAACAAACCACCTTCAGAGTGAGAGTAGCCATCATCCTAAAAATAAGCAAAGCTATTCCATCGTGCTAATAGTAATAGGTCGTCGATATGATTCGGCCAAGCAGGTCTCGTACATAGTTCCAAAAGAGTAGTAGTACGATTCATGCTTTTCTAAAAGAAGAATGACTTGTTTAGATCAGATGTGGATCGCACTACATTGTTAGCTTTACCCAATGTTGTCGTCGTTTGTGATGATCCATTGCGAGAAGACAATCTGGAATATAACAAAAGATTATCATCACGATGGTAAGATGATTTGTCTTTGGAAATCATACATTGTTTTTGGAAGCCAAGCAAGATAGAGTACGCGCTCTGGTAGAGCACAGATTACATTGAAAACGTCGGCTTAATCAGCCGCTGAAAAGAGCGGCGACCGGCGCAGCGACCGCCGAGGCGATGGTGGGCGTGGAGAAGACAGCAGTGGCCACGGCGCCGCCAGCGGAGCGGGAGATCTGGAAGAACAGCCGCGGGGCCTCCTCGAACGCAACACGTGACATCAGCCCGCCGGCAACGCCCGGGGCGGCCATGGTAACGTGGCCGCAGCACGGCCCGACCAGCATGGCAACGCCATACAACCAGCCCCAGCAGGAGCAGAGGACCTGGACGAGCGCCTGCGCCACCTGCACGGCGGCGGTGCACAGGATCTGCCAGCAGTACCAAACCAGGGCCGCGACGCAAACGACCGCGGCGATGGCCAGCACGTAAGGGAGCGCGACGGCGGCGGCATCCTTGAGCCACCGCCAGAAGGCCTCCAAGGCCGGGACGAGCTCGTGGGCCTTGCTCGCGGCCGTGTCGACGAAGCGCTGGACGAGCGCCCAAAAGCCGTCCAGATCGAGGCTGATGCCGCCGACGGCGTTCTGCACCCACCGCCAGAATGACTCTAACGACATGACGAGGTTGTGGGCAGCGCCGGCGAGCGCGGCGGGGAGGTCGGCGAAGATGCCCTGCGTGTGCTCCCAGAAGCCGTCGAAGCCGGAACTGACGCCGGCGGCCGCGGCCTGGAGCCACTGCCAGAGCGCTTCAAACGGCTCCACCAGAGCGTGGGCCGCGCCCCCGAGCGCGGCGACGAGGTTGGCGAAGCAGCCGTGGATGAGTTGTCCCAGGCCGTGGAATGCGAAACTGATGCTTGCGGGGGCGGCCTGGAGCCACTGCCACAGCGTTTCGAACGGCACCGCCAGAGCGTGGGCTGCGCTACCGAACGCAGCGACGAGGTTGCTGAGGAATAAGCTGACGCCGGCGGCGGCGGACTGCAGCAGGTGCCAGAGCGCCTCGAACGGCACCGCCAGAGCGTGGGCCGCGCTCCCGAGCGCGGCGACGAGGCTGTCGAAGCAGAAGCTGGCGCCGGCGGCAGCAGACTGCAGCAAGTGCCAGAGCGCCTCGAACGGCAGGGCGACCAGGTGGGCAACGGCGGCGATGGCCGCCTGAAGCCAGTGCCCGAGCACCTCGAACGGCAGGACGAGCAGGTGAGCCACACTCGCGAACAGGCCGGCGATGAGCTGCCACAAGCCGTCGAGGCCGAAGCTCATGCCGACGGCGTCGGCGGCGATTCCTTGAGCAACGCCGCCGCCTGCGCCGCGCAGGAGCCTCCGTGCTGCTGCGTCATCGAAGGCCATTGCTTGCTCTCACGCAACCTGCCCTCCTTTTTCCGAGAACAAGATTCCTTCTGTCCGAGCGGAGTGGAGTGGGCGACTGACCGCAGCTGGAGTGAGGAGTCTTCTCTTGACTGGGGCTACTAGGTCTCCTTAATTTATTAAATTGATTTCTGAGAACGTGGATGGTTCCCAAAGCATCTGCTTTTTTTCATGAAAAGAAAAGAAATGCCCATTCGGCAGTCAGCTTCGTCCTGCTGGCTCGTGACTTGTCAATTCTCTCTAGTACAGTCACATGGATGGTATCCAAAGTGTTAGCTTTCGCTGAAAACAATTGGTTTTTTTTTGGAGGTTGAGCGTGTGCTCCCGAGCCCAAAAATAGTTTTTGAAATGTCAGAAAAATCAAGACAATTTTTTTAAGAGCAGTGATATACACACGACACAATCGAGACGAGTCATGCACGATGCTCAAATCCCGCCAGACATGCACAAGATTGAGAAGGTCACTGACCGCTGGATTAGCACGTCGTGCAAAGATCGTGCAACAGTAGCAGTTTCGATTTTTTAATGAGTTCTTAGTCACATTCAAATGCCACCTCCAAATTTTAAGGCAAAAAAAGTTAAGCATTTTGGCCCGTGCAAAAAAGAATTGAACACCAAAAGTTACGCCCAAATGTCACCCCAAATTTGTTATTTTCTCCGTCAAAACACTGCTGCTCCGCTTTGCATGAAAAATATCAAGCATGCTCGCAACACTAACACGAACATCCACAAAAAATAGAATTCTTAAAAGCATTTACTATTTTTTTCGTGTTACCGTTCACGCGAGAGCATATGCTCCCGGGAGCCAAAACGCCACTCCCGGTTGTCTTTGAACAATTCACCGATGCACTTCCGCCGTCTTAGGTTACTCTATGCTTTATACTTACTAGATGACCCGGTGCGCCAAATGACGCGGAGACCCATTTGAAACCATGTTTGTGTTAAAAATATTTGCCATTTTTAGTAACTTTGTGTTTTTTCAAGGGTAGAGACCATGTCAAACCCGAAGTACAATGTTGTACATTATCTAAACGCTATAAAATGAGGCAAGTATGGTTATGTTTGTTTGTTTGGTTAGATTTCCTTACAAATCATTCCATTGTTGCTTTTATGATCTTCACCAAGTTTGTTATTTTGGGTCTGCTAGAAAAACACATAATGTTACATTTATTTCATAGTATACTGATACTGCTCATAAGCCGAATAAAATGGGTTAACCTGCTAGTGTCAGGTCGTAAATAAACAGTATTGCCTTTTTGTATCAAGTAAATTGTAAATCTAGCATGAAGTGAATTGACTGGCTGTGATATTGAGTCATTATTTTCCTTGATGAAATTTATCACACCCTGGGCTGTGAGTATGACCAAGAAAAGAAAAGAAAAAGGTGAACCTGGCCTCCATGATGCTCCTGAGCTTTATGAGTTATATTTAGGTTCCTGGTATTTTGCTGCAGAAGTTTTCTTTCTTCTTAAAAGGAAAATTAAAGACACACCCCTTCGGTTGATATATTCAGCTATCTCTTGATGGTGTTTTGTCAGACCCTGTAATTCCATAAAACAATCATATCAAAACAAGTAAACCGGGCTGGCTAAGATTGTTGGAAGAGATGGACCTTGCCTCTAGTGTGGAGCTTCTTATGTGAAGGTTGTACCACTGTACATACTAACATGAAGCAAGTTCTTTTTCACAATAATAATCTTAATCATGAGTCATCACTATGTAAAATCTCAGACCTGGTAAAATACAAAACCTGCCGTCATGCTCCAAACCATCAACAGTCTCACGGTAAATTGCAATATTTCTCCCCCCGTGTATTTAACAAGAGATTTGTCAGGTATAAGGTGTTGGTTGTCTAGATTGTCGACAGAGTGAAATTCCAATATTTCTCTAGTGTCTGTCAGCGTCGGGTATGAGAAACAATTCAAGTTTCAGAGAAATGTGTCAATCAGGGTGACAACAGTGCCACGGGTAGAGGTAGACTCAACAGCCATTGATGTTTGTTTCAACCTACACAACTACAGATAGCATCGATCGACAGAAGGAATTTTCATTGCCCATCTACAGATATTACAACAAGTCAAGTAACTGCAAAGCCCAGCAAGTAAACGAAACACAGAGGATGGGTCCTAAATCGTTGCCTTCAAAGCAAAAGTGGAAAAACAAATGATTGCAGAAGGCAACACAGCAAGCACCCATGGCCGGCCAAGTACATGTGTACGTACGTGCTTGGCAACCAAACCATGAGGGGAGCGGCATGGTCCTCCTCTTCCAATCTTGAAGAATACTAGCGGGTTGTGCTTCATTGGTAAATCTATATATAGTTTTGTATACTCAGCTCGAATATGTACGTCTTAATTTTTGGCTTTTTAGATCATTCTTGTTCCCAAAACTTATGTTGTATTTTGTATTATGGGCATCGGTACTGGCATGAATTGGGCAAAGCATCTACAGAAATTCAGCACCATATTTATGGATGACACCACTCTGCCACCCCATATCAGTATTAGCATACATAATTTCATCTCTGAAACCCCACTCCTGGAGATATTTAGAATGGCAAAGCAACATCAATTATTTTAGCACCAATTGTGTCTGCCATCCAGAAGCTATCTGCTATACAATCTTCTCTTCATCTCATGATGACTGACGACACACTCTGCCCTGTAGAGCAGCATTATTTACAGTCTATCCCATCAAGGAAAATGAGCCTACTACACTTGAAAAGAAACATTGAAGTAAATGACAGGAACCTACATACATTTGTCTGGCTAAACTACTACACACACAATTTCGTTAATTTCAGACTCCCATGATTTTCTTTAAATGATCTGCTGGAGCATTCCTGCCGTTTCAAAAGTTTCTCCCCATAAAATGATCTGCTGAAAATTTGTCTGAACATATCATAAATATACACATTTTCCTGAGTATCAAGTACACTACACTATTATTGGCAACAGCAAACCCAAAACGCATGGTGCCAAAGGGAAGAACATTGCGCCAAGCTACACACTCTTCACACCATAAGGCCGAAACCCACTCAAACGACACGGCGAGGCACGGAGAACTCGTTGTGCCTGCCAGTGTCGCTGGTCGTCCGTCTTGTAGAAGTAATTCTTCAGTAACTACCTCATATCCCTGTCTCGACAGGTAGTCATCATTCTACTATTGCTGCACATATCAACACAACTGAAACATCAAAAGTTCATAAATCATACTACTGAATAAAAAAAAACCAGTGTCGCGAATCTTTGAATCTTTTTTTTGCGGCGCTTCATAAATCACATCGGCTTGCATAGATTGTTACCCCAAGTCTACAAGCATTGAGATACATCATGAGTTCATGACCCAATATTTTCAGCACATCATGAGTTCATGACCCAGACCACTTGCTAAAATTCAGTTAAGTGTCAATGAAAATCATGTGAACTACAGAAGGCTTTCCTGAAATTCTGTGAAGTGTCATTCACAGTCATGTGAACTATACCAGAAGGTTTTGCTCATATCATAACATGTGCAAAGTATACTAAGTATGACCAGCTTGTTCGTTTTGGGGACCATTCCTTGCCCTCATTATTTCTAGTATAGATACACTTGCTCTTCTCCACCTGAAAATCCACTGCCACTCTAAATGGACAGACTTAATATACAGAAGTGGTATATTGTTAGCATATAATATTAGACAGATATGCTACCCAAATGTGTGTGTGTGTGTGTGTGTGTGTGTGTGTGTGTGTGTGTATACCATCCAAGTTATCTTCCATGCTCAGTATACGACTCGAGTCGTATCACAGGAAAAAAATATTTAAGCACTCAAGCGTTTAGCTTACATATCATCATGACTAAACCAATCAAAACCACTAAACCTCAGCATGAGCATTGCTATTAATAGATTGAAAGAACTTTGTTGAAGCACTTAAAAATGCTTGTGCCTGAATAACTGAAGAACTTGCCATGGAAAGGGGTCTGTGCTTTTTCATCTCACGTCGCTCTACCTCTATTACCAAAAATTGAGAAGCACATGAAACCAAACAGACGAAATAAGCAATTACTGCAGAAAACAATGAAAAACACATTGGAGGTCTGCCTAGTGCTTAGGAGGAACCACTCTTAAGTCTTAATTGAATTGGAAGAAAAGGTAATATACAATTACCTGATCGCTAAAGCACAAAAGATAGGACAGACGATGACCGACCACTCCGCAGACGCTTCACGTACAACAGGAACCACACCAGCACACCACCAAGTACCAGCGGCAGCGGCAGCCGTACATCAGGTCGGCACTTATAAGATGAGCTCGGCCCGCCAATCAACGAATCCAGAGGCGTCTCAAGTTCTGAATCCCATCATCGACTGCATTTGCATGCAGTTCATCGACAACAGGACAAAAGGAAAAGCAAGAATACAATTCAACGTCACCAGATAAACCAACAGGACGCATATAGACCCGAATCAGGCGAAGAAGACACAAGACCTACAAAATAAGAACACCAAACAAATAAAAAAGCAGATCACAGAGAAGCAGACAGAGAGGAACCACGGGAAGAAAGGAGCATTAAGATGCTCTTACCAGCAGCCTCCCCGTCCCAGATCGACGCCAGATGAAGAAAGATATGCGCCCGGCGAAGGGGAAGAAGAGTACCTGACTGGATTTGGCCGCTCGTTCGAGGGATCCTACCTCCACCGGTGTCCCCCGTCGGCCGACCTCGTCAGCAGAACAGCCGGCATCGCTGGCACTGGCCCTAGTTCACGGCGGAGTTTGGGGGCCGGCGATGGGATTGTACATGGATACCGGGCAGTGGGAGCTCAACGGCTGTTCCAGTGGTCACCCGCCTTGTCTTCCTTTGCGAGGTGCCCAGTCGCCTCCCTTGTGCAGCCGGCTAGGACGGGGTGGATGCGAGGACTGAGGAGGGGGTTGGGCAGCCGAAGCAGAAGGAGGTGTGACGGCTGCGTGCGCCACCACCTCGGCGGCCCGGGGAGGGACGCTGGCGCCGGGAGAAGATTTGGATGCCGGCGGTAAGGCCTCCGGCAAGGCGCGGATAGGCAGAGACGATGGGATGGACGATTTGTCTGGGTGCCGTGGCGCCGTGATTTGAGAGATGCACGGAGGCATTTATAGGCTAATTTTTTTAAATAATACATTCTTTTTATTAATTTTCATAAATATTACGCTTGATAATTTTTTTTTAAAAATAATACACCGTCGGCCAGGCCTAGTCGGCCCACAGCAGGCCGATTGGATTCCAGTCGGCCTACAGCTGGCCGACTGGACCCTGTCGGCCCACTGTGGTCTGATTGGGTCCATCGGCCCACTGTGGGCCGACTGGAGCTAATTGGCTTGCTGTGGGCTAATTGTTTTTACAAAAAAAGTAGGCATAAAAAATATATGTTTAAGAAAATGTTAATCATGTAATTAAAAAATGTTAAACGTGTATAAAAAAATGTTCTTGATGTATACAAAAAATATACAATATATATGCAAAAAAGTTAACTAAAAATATGTTTTAAAAAATGTTAATCATGTATTTAAAAATTGTTAAATGTGTGTATAAAAAATGTTCCTTATCTATACAAAAAATATAGAATGTGTATGAAAAAAAGTTGACACCAAAATAATATGTTTAAAAAAATGTTAATCATGTATTTGAAAGAATGTTCCTTATCTATACAAAAAATATAGAATGTGTATGAAAAAAGTTGACACCAAAAAAATATATTTGGAGAAAATGTTAATCATGTATTCGAAAAAATGTTCAACGAGTACATAAAAATGTTTCGTGTATTGGAATGAAAGGTTAAACGTGTATAAAAAAATGTCCAGCTCCGGATCCGGTATGGGAGCATCTCGGACCTAAGTATGATTAGTTGCTCTTTTTGTATGGAACTGGAACATTTTTTCAAACATATTTTTTTGATGTCAACTATTTTTCATACACATTCTAGATTTTTTATAGATACGGAACATTTTTTATACACACATTTAACAATTTTTAATCATGTATTTGAAAAATTCAACTTTTTAAACATAATTTTTTGGTGTCAACTTTTTTTCATACACATTCTATATTTTTTGTATAAAGAAGGAACATTTTTTATACACACATTTAAAAAAATTAAATACATGCTTAACACTTTTCAAAACATATTTTTTATGTCAACATTTTTGCATATATATTGTACATTTTTTGTATACATCAAGAACATTTTTTATACACGTTTAACATTTTTTAATTACATGATTAACATTTTTTTAAACATATATTTTTTATGCCTACTTTTTTTCAAAAACAATTAGCCCAGTGAGCCAATTAGCTCCAGTCGGCCCACAGTGGGCCGATAAGACCCAATCAGCCCACAGTGGGCCGACAGTGGCCAGTCGGCCAGCTGTAGGCCGACTGGAATCCAATCGGCCTGCTGTGGGCCGACTAGGCCCAGTCGGCCTGCAGCAGGCCGACGGTGTATTATTTTTAAATTTTTTTTATCCAGCGTAATATTTATAAAAATTCATAAAAAATGTATTATTTTTTAAAAAATAGCCATTTATAGTTGGGGAAGCGGTGGATGCCTCTCGACAGGTCAAAGAAAGAAAAATC
>LR880970.1:799882622-799895847 GCA_904067115.1 Aegilops sharonensis
GCCCAGTTGCTGAATCTGTTAACGAAACTTGCGATATTGACATGGGTGTTACTATATTTTCTGATCCTTTTTGGCTTATGGTCAGTAAGGGACTTTTGTTCTATGCTTTGAGTAGATTCATGCCATGCCAAGTTTTGCTATTATAAGTTCCTGCAGCATGTTGTTTTCTTGCTCTGAACATTGCTACCTGATAATGTTTTTGCCATGTTCAGTAATTTCACTAAGTCTGTGAAGTTGATATGTTTTGCACTTTTGCCATGCTTGTTTGGACCTGTTGTGATGTGATTTAGCCGTAGCTAAGTGTTCATCTTTTGTCAAGCATCTTGAGTAGATCACTGCCATATACTTTGTTGGTACGTTTGGGTGCAGTAGCTTAATTTCTTGTTGCTTGCTAAGTGGCATCATGCTGTTAATGGCAGATTTGTGCCATTCTTGTTTTGCTTGTCATTTGCAAACCGTGCATCCGTTTCCGGTGATCTTTATATCGATTTCAACCGAAATCATCTCATCTTTCCAGCGGCATACTTGGTTTGCCAAGTTGATGCCTGGTTCATCATTTCCCTTCCGGAGCGCGCATACGCATTGCATATCACATCTCGCATATCATGTCATGTTTTGCATCATGTGGCTTGTGCATTGCACCGTGATTTATTGTGGTTCCTTTGTTTGTGTTCTTGCTTTGGGTAGAGCCGGGAGACGAGTACGTGTACGAGGACCCTGTTGAGAACGCTTACGAGGATCAAGCTTTCGACAACTCTGAGAACATTGCAGGCAAGATGACCATACCCTCGAAATCACTTCTATCTTTGCTATGCTAGATGCTCGCTCTTTTGCTATGCCTATGCTACGATGCCTATCACTTGCTATATCATGCCACCCATATTGCCATGTCAGCCCCTAACCATCCTTTCCTAGCAAACCGTTGATTGGCTATGTTACCGCTTTGCTCAGCCCCTCTTATAGCGTTGCTAGTTGCAGGTGAAGTTGAAGTTTGTTCCTTGTTGGAACATGGAGATGTTGTTCCTTGTTGGAACATGTTTACTTGTTGGGGATATCACAATATTTATCTGCTATAATTAATGCATCTATATACTTGGTAAAGGGTGGAAGGCTCGGCCTTATGCCTGGTGTTTTGTTCCACTCTTGCCACCCTAGTTTCCGTCGTACCGGTGTTATGTTCCTTGATTTCGCGTTCCTTACACGGTTGGGTGATTTATGGGACCCCCTTGACAGTTCNTTATGAGGCAGATGGGAATTTGTTAATGTCCGGTTGTAGAAAACCCGAAGTTGACCTCAATTAAAATACACAACAACCGCGTGTGTAACCGTGATGGTCTCTTCTCGGCGGAGTCCGGGAAGTGAACACGGTGTTGGAGTTATGTCTGACGTAAGTAGTTCAGGATCACTTCTTGATCGCTACTAGCTTCACGACCGTGCCTTGCTTCTCTCCTCGCTCTCTTTTGCGAATGTAGCCACCATATATGCTAGTCGCTTGCTGCAGCTCCACCTTACAACTCTGTCCTTCCATAAGCTTAAATAGTCTTGATCTCGCGGTGTGAGATTGCTGAGTCCCCGTGACTCACAGATTCTACCAAAACAGTTGCAGGTGCCGACGATGCCAGTGCAGGTGATGCAACCGAGCTCAAGTGGGAGTTTGACGAGGAACGTGGTCGTTACTATGTGTCTTTTCCTGATGATCAGTAGTGGAGCCCAGTTGGGACGATTGGGGATCTGTGTAGCATTTGGGGTATCTTCTTTCATTTTGGTTCCGTAGTCGGACCTTGAGTGTAAACTGAATGATGGATGTTTATTCATGTATTGTGTGAAGTGGCGACTGTAAGCCAACTATGTATCTTTTCCCTTATGTATTACATGGGTTGTGTGAAGATTACCTCACTTGCGACATTGCTTTCAATGCGGTTATGCCTCTAAGTCGTGCTTCGACACGTGGGAGATATAGCCGCATCGAGGGCGTTTCAACAGAGCCGCCCTGGTCTTTGCAGTAGTCACATCATGCGGAAACCCAACATCACAAATGTCTTATCATGCGGGTTGCAACACTGATGTGATCCGCGGTTGCGGCAACAATCTGTCACCGCTAGTAGCAGATCCCGCTGCCTCACAACACCCACTCCGCAACAAATGTAGACAACCCCTTGGCCTTGGAGCGCTGGTTGTCCCTGGCAGCGGTCCCTGCAAGGCCGTAGCACCTGTCATCCAAAGCCTCCACACTCGTAGCTCACCACCCTGGCTGGCCACCTGTCTTTGCAGCAACAACTACCAATGGCTCGCAGAAGTCTATGCTCACAACTACACCGCTTCCTGCTGGCAGCAGTAGCCACTGAGGCTTTGCAGCAGCGGCCATGTGGCCATGGGCAACACTTCTCTTCATCAGTTTCTTTTGGGAGCCGCATGAAAGCCACCGAGTTAGGCATGTCACTGGAGGAAGACACATCCCTGTCTGAGTGCTGCAAAATTTGGAGGGAGCCCAGTGACCGGGCAAGATGCGGGAGGTACATGAAGAGGATAGGTAGGAAAGGAAGGACACTTAGAGCATCTCTAGCAGACCCCGTATAATGTCAACCTGCAAAACTCGTTCACAGTTCACGGAAAAACGGTTTTGTGGGCCAGCACAGGCGCCGACCAAGCAGACCATGCATAGCGGAACTGTAAAACAGAATATTCGCTGATATTCCGTTTTACAGTCCGCTATGCAGGGTCTGAGCGCCGGCCCGCAAAACAGATGGTTTTTTTATCTGAATCTGACACATATGCCACATATTTAGAATTATTAATTCAATATAAGATGAAATGTCAATATTACAATACAAGAATCATCAAAATTACAATAATTATTGAAATCACAGAAGCAAACTAGATAATTCAATACAAAAATTGTCCCGAATACAAATCATACATGAATTAAATGAAATGAATGCAAAAATGAAATGTGTTACTGCCCAGCCCTTTGCCAATGGTGCTCAATGAGATCCTCCTGAAGCTGAAAGTGGGTGTTTGCATTTTCAGTCTCCCGGTAGGTGTGAAGAAATGCTCTAATGCGGTTAGGGTCTCTAACTGGTTTGACACGGCTACCCACATTGTCGTAGAAGAACTCCAAGTCCATGCCTCTCTCATCTTCGAGAATCATATTGTGAACAATAACATAGCATGTCATGATGTTTTTCAAGGATCGCTTGTCCCAAAAACGAGCAGGACCACGAACAATGGCAAACCTAGATTGCAAAACCCTGAATGCTCTTTCAATATCTTTTCGGGCTGCCTCTTATACCCTTGCAAATTCACATTGTTTCCTAGTTTTGGGGTCTTTGATGCTCTTGACAAATGTGCACCAAGAAGGATAGATACCATCTGCAAGATAGTACCCCTTTGTGTATTCATTCCCATTGATAGTGTAGTTGCAAGCAGGAGCATCATCACTAGCAAGCCTAGCAAACAAATGAGACTGTTGCAACACATTGATATCATTGAGAGTACCCGGCATACCAAAAAAGAAATGCCAAATCCATAAATCCTCGGATGCTACGGCCTCTAGCAAAATTGTTGCATCACAAGACTTGCCACAATACATTCCTTGCCATGCCTTTGGGCAGTTTTTCTGAGTCCAATGCATACAATCAATGCTTCCTAGCATGCCAGGCCAACCTCTTCTCTCACTTGATGCCATCAATTTTTTTTGTCTTCCTCGTTGGGTGCCCGAAGATATTCAGGACCAAAGACACGGATGATCACTTTGGCAAACCTACGCACTGACTCAATTGTAGTATCTTCACCAATGCGAAGATACTCGTCAGCCTAGTCAGCCGAAATGACGTATGCAATTACTTGCATAGCTGCCGAGATTTTTTGATATGCACTAAATCCCTTCAAGCCCGCGACATTTCTTCTTTGAGTAAAATACCGACAATTGGCCTCGCAAGCTTGCACTATTTTTCCAAAGAGGGATCGGCGCATTCGGTACCTTCTCCGGAAGAGGTGCGGCGGATATGTTGGATTGTCCGTGAAGTAGTCTTGCATCAACATTTCGTTCCTGAGACGGCGATTTCGAGGAATGCAAAGACGGCCGACGGTCGATCCTCGCCATCTCTTTCGTTTCTCATCTTCTTTCTCCTTAACGGCGAGGGCCATCACCAACATCTGTTGCCGATGGTTCTCGAGCAGCGTCTCAACATCCGAGTCGTCCGAATCGGACGAATCCTCGAGCAAAAACTTGACGCGAGGGCTCAAATCCATCTAAATTCACAAATTCGAACGCCGCACGAACCAACTATGCATAGCGCATCCCAAGGCACAAGCACAAGTACTCACCGGCGGCTCGGGGTGGTGGCTCTGCGGCGGTGGATCCCGGGGCGGCGACGGCGACTAGGGGCGGATCCGGGGAGCCGGTGAAGCGGCTAGGTGGAACAGGGTGAGGGGCGCCCCCGCGGCGTGATTCCGTCCATAGATTTGGCCGGAATCGCCGGCGGCAAACGGGTGGAACCAATGGCGGGCGGCTGCGGAAGGGGGTGGGGAATTTCTGGGATGCGGGACACCGTCGGGTCGAGGGGGAAACCTAGTTTTCGCGGGTTGGAGATGTGATTTTACCGCGCCCCTTAAATTTTTTTACGGGTCCAACACGTTTAAAGTGTCTGATCGGGCAGCATTTTTCGCGCTGACCCGTATTTTGACGGCTATTTTGCGGGACAGAGCATTATACGGGGTCTGCTAGAGATGCTCTTAGGAAAAGAAATCATGTGGTAGTGACTATTCGGCCGGAACAAGGACGAAGGGGAAGAGGGGTACCCTGGGCGCCATGGGGCACGTGGCACATGAGCATCTGTCGAGACTCGAGAGCGTGAGAATCAGTCGGAGGATTAAAATTAGAAACTTGCTGTCCGCTTTGTATATATGAAAACACAAACATAAATGAAACAAAAACTAATTAAATCAAGCTACTCCACGACTGACGGCTTTGCACAACGGAAACGAATGGCAAACATGCATTATTTATCTGTGATGTACTTCCACGTAGTATGATATTATAATCTACTGATGACTGCGGTTCTCTGTTGATCTACTTCCATGGTGAGCTGAATGGTTACAGGAACAGCTTGAACTTTCAAAATCATAATTGTGCCTCTGGTCGAGAATCACGGTGATTGCGAGGACGAACGCCTGATCGACGTCCGGGATAATATCGACACGGTACGTGTACTCTCCTTTCATGACGCTCGAGATGCTGCTCACCTCCTTGCCGATCCGCGCAACATCTTCCCCGCCGCCGCCGCGGGAGACGGTCATCGTTCCTTTGTGGTAGCTGCCGTGGACGACGTAGTCTGGATCGACGGAGGAATTGCCCTCGACGAACACGTGGACAAGGATCCCCGTCTCCCAAACCTGCCTGTTGTCGACGGCGACGAAGAGCCGCTTGCTCCGGCTCGCGCCCCCGCCCCTGATCGCCTGCCACCGGCGCCGGCTTGTGCCGACCTCCTCCACGGTGAGGACGGGGCGGCGCGAGTCGGCGTCGAGCAGGGCGAGGGCGCGTAGGTTGCGGTACCCCAGCTCGACGGTCTCCACCTCCATCACGGCCCCGCCCGTGGCGGAGTTCCTGACGGCCAGCACGGCGCCCCTCCAGGTGTACGATTTGGCCACCGTGAACGACGTCGGGTGCGACGCGTGGAACTTCCCGTCCACCATCGCCGACGTCTCCGACGGCCACGGCATCTCCCACTGCCCGTGACCAAGCTAGATGGAACAATGCACTCGAGGACGGAGATGGTAGCTAGATGGATGGAACAATGCCCGTCGTCAAGAATACTTTTTCCTTGTTGTACAAGACACTTTATGGGAGATTATTGTTGTCCAAGGCAGAATTGAGGTGTTCGGTTCTTGTCAAATTCGTGCGTACATAATCTGATTATACTAGAAGCAACGCGCGCTTTGCTGCGCCGTTCTACTTTTCTACCGTTTATTTGTTTGATTGTTAATTCGCGAATAGAATCCTTGCTGCTCTATTTGAGGGTCAGGGGTTGTTGTTCATTTCAAGGGTCTTCTGTGTTTTGGCTTCCATTATTTTAGGGTGAGAACACCCTTTATTGCATTGAAGTATATGTTCGGATGCTACACATCATCATCTAGTTGGTAGGATATTACTCATCTTTTTACAACTATTGTTCTTCATAAAAATGATATGTTAATAGCACTGTCAAAAACATATCTAAAGTAGTGGTTGGTGTCACGCATGTCCCGGACCTGCAGGGTTAAACCATAGTGCTTGATGGACAAGATAATATTCATCTGTACAACTAATTTAAAACTATGATATGCATAACTAAGGCTTCTGATTGTAGTATTCATCTACAACAAGCATACAACTCTATGATTTGACCAACCAATATTTCATAACTTACCTTGGTCACATACAAATAATACAAAACACCAACAATAATGGTCTGCAATAACGGTAAAATTTAAAAGGGCAGTGGAAGTGTGAAATACCTGGAAGTTGCAGCACTGCACCAAAGTATATGGCTTCTAATTTTCAATATCGACCATTCAGATGCGTAGTTAGAATCAAAATAGAAAGAATATATTTGAAATAAAAGCAATGCTTTGCACTGACTAAGGATAGGAAAGGGAATGAAGCATGTTTATAACGGTCTCTAAGAGGAAGAGACGGAAATGGGAGGATCGATAAATAATAGTACAAGTGATTGGTCTCAGTTTTCATTTAAATGTACCATTACTAATACATTAATAAGATCTGGTCAACTGTGTACATAAGCGACCCGGTGACAATTAACCAAATTATCTCCATAGAAAAATCTAGATATCATCTTGTCTTATTGTTTTAGTGCCAATGAAGTTCAGTTAGAAACTGTGCTCCTTAGGCGTGGAACCATATGCTAGTTAATACTCCCTCTGTTCCAAAATATAGTACATACTTTGTTTTGAAAAGTCAAGCGTATCAATGTGTGACCAAGTTTTTTTTTTTTAAAAATCAACACCCACATGTACCTTTATAGTTTATTTATTTAGTACTTAAGATATTAATGGTTTATTCTAGAAACTTCGTCAGACATGGACATCTTTGACTTTTGAAAAAAAATATGCAGTGCATTGTGGAACAGAGGTGGCATAAAGCATGCCATGTATAAACTGCGTGAGGTTGTTAATCCACAAGCACATACATGATACTCAAGAAGTGGAGCATGAGGCTTTTAGATTGGAACTTTACACAGTGAGATAAAATCCCAGTATAATGACTACTTGTTTAGTACCTCAAGCGAGCGAGATTGAATTTGAATCAGGGTGCCCAAGAAAGGATGACAGAGAGAGAGGAAGGACGTGTCGGGAGTTGTATTGTAGACCTTGTGGACCATGGCGTGTTCATGAAGGCGACCAAGTTCCAAAGACGACAGCCGTCCCTGTCCAGCGCCATTGCTAGCCATGGCAGCCTACCTCGTCGCCTGCTCCTCTAGGCCCCAAGCGTCATCGTTGTTGAACGTTAATTACCGCACAAAGAAGGGAAGAAAGATGGAGAGATGGGCGGGGTGTGCGGCGTGGTGGTGGACAGGGAAAGCCCATGCAACCATGTGGTGCGGAGGAGGTGGTGTGGGCCGGGCGCTCGTGCAACCATGTGGTGTGGAGAAGGCGTTGATGGATTGGCGCCCTGCAACCATATGACGCGGAGGAGCAGGTGATGGTCCGAGTGCCTGTGCAATTGTGTGATGCGGAGGAGGCAGTAATGGCTCGGGCGTACCGCCATGAGAGAATGGGAGAAAGATGGACAGATGGGCGGGGCATGTGGCGTGGTGGTAAATGCCCCACGCCCCACCCCGTCTACCCTACAGCCCGGTAGCTAAAAGAAGCCCAACTATTTTTTTGTTGTGCCAGATTAAGGCCCAGATTTTGCACCGCTACTAAACAAAAATGTCATCAACTTTAAAAGCACAAAAAGAAAAATAGTCACGGCAATTTCCATCATACAAAACAAAAAATACCATGGAAGATTCATAGTCAAAAAATGCCATGGTATTTTTAATTAAATTAGATTGTATGCACAATTTGAACAAGAAATTATGTGTGGGGAATTCGCCATGTTGTGGTAGTATAAATTGCGAGGGAGGTGGAGCAGCAAGCTTCCTCGCTCGTATCCGCCGCGTTCAGCGGGCGACCCAGCCGGCTTTTATGCTGGAGAACTGCTCTTCCGGATCATTGGATGCCACGAAAGAGTGGAGAAAATGATGGAAGAAGAAGATGGAGAGTGGCGGAGTGGCGCGATTCTTGCCTAGCGTCTGGCCTCATTTAAATAGAGGGCAGATGGGAGGAGCCTGCCCTGCATTGTGTTTAATGCCGGTCCGCTTAGCCGGAGTAGATTTCTTGGCTAGCACACGGGTTGATGGAGGCGTTTAAATGCGGCAATGATGCATGTTCAGCCGGGCATGCAGCGGGGGCGCCCTTGGCCGGCGCGCTGCTTCAATGGCGGAGGCAGTGGGAGGTCATGTCTGCCTTGCTCTGCCTTCAATGTGGAGCGGCGCGTTTTAGAGAGGCATGAATGCCGGCCGCTGGACGACGGGCAGGAAGTATGCGCGGGCAGGGGTAGGTGTTTTTGATGGGCCAGCGCGGTCAAAAATGGGCGTGACAGCGGTCCGGACTCTTGCAAACCTCCCCATATTTGTCTTCAGTTTAGCGGAGAAAACACGTCTAAATCATGCCGTGTACCGATACAGAACCGCGTTAATTGACTTTCACGGTTCGGACAACGCGAACCGAACGGTTACAGTAGGTTTGAGGCTCAGCGTTGGGATTGCCCTTAATGCATCGGAGGCCGATCGAGGAGAGGTTGCTAATTAATTGGGTGCAGAATCGGATGAGCTACGGCATGTATATATGCCCTCGTCGTCAATGTTTTTCCCCTTGTTGTAAAAGACATTTTTTTGGGAGATTGTTGTACAAGACAGTATTGAGGTGTTTGCTTCTTGTCAAATTCCTGCGCAAGAGTATCTACAGCCGAACTTGGTAAACCCAGCCTCGCCCGCGGACGCGTCTCGGTGCGTTCGCGGGTACTAACTAGACACTCCTCAAATATCTCTCTCTCGGCATCCGAACGCCTACTACATAAAATTTTAAAATCACACAAACCATGCAAATAAAACATCTATGTAGCATATAGATCAACTAAATCGTCGACAACGCTACTCGTTGTCGTCAGAGATGTCCACTATCTCCGTTCCAGGCTACGGGTACATGGGGCAGATGCAACTCTAGCTCCTGCAGTTCCTCCTGGGCCTCCAGCTCCATCTTCACGTCTAGCTCGTCGAAGAGCACGTCGGTCTCCGCTTGTTCTTGCCGGAAGAAGCGCTGGTTGGACTCCAGGATGACTGTCTCCTCCGCCGCTTCTGCCGCTTGGGCGACGGCGAGCTCTGCCATGGTGAAGCCCGCAACCAGCACCGGCTCCTCCCCCTCCTCCTCGGATCTCCCCCCCCCCCCCTCCTCCTCCTCTTCCGGCGAGTCCGAAGGCAGGCCGCTGCGATCCGAACAGCGCGCCTAGCCAGGATCTCCTCCTCGATGTGGAAGCGGCGCTCCGGCGTTAGCATAACCTAGGTGGTGTTCTCAGATCTGCCCTATCTCTATGTGCTAGAACGGTTAATGATCTCAGCTCCCATGGGGCGGGCGAGGCTACCAGATTAGATGATGTGGGTTGGTGTGTGGTCAGGGCACATCATCAAGCTAGTAGGTGTAGCGACATAGATCGTCAGAAAGGTAGTTTTGAGTTGATTCATGTATTTTTTTTTGTCAGACTATATTAATAATATAACAAAGATGGTTGTGTGCATTGTTCGGGGTTGTCTTTTTTTTTTTTTTTGCAAAAAGAACTCTATCTGCGGCGCACCTTCGCTCGATCTGGTCACCTTCTGGATCACCGCAACATCGTTGTTGCTGGCGCTGGAAAACACCGTACCATAGAAAACGTATGTTCTTACAATTTAACTCCCAAGTTCAGAGATCAATCTGGTTAGTGACATAGCGTAGCTTAGAAGGGAAGGTTCCCGTCGACTACAAGGCGTGTGGTAACTTTGTCAATCTTAAGATACGGTGTCGGCTTAAAATCTCAAAGGTGCGCACGCGCCGGGGGGGGGGGGGGGGGGGGGTGGGTTTACAAGGATGAGTGTAGGCGCATGTACGTGAGCATCTACGATTGTATTGTATTGTGTTTATAAGGATGAGTTCTTTTCGGGTAACATGGTAAACTTGGTTTTGACAGTCAAATTTAGACCTTTAACTTCCAAATTGCCCTGCTTACTTTAAAAGCTCGTATACGGTGTCCAAAACTTGAATTTTTAGCTTCTATCTCTTTTTTTGGGAAGAGTTCATAGTATAAAATTTCTGAAAGTTTGAGTTTTCTGAAAATTTGGTTTTCTAGAAGTTAGATTTTATTAAAGGTTGATTTTTCTGAAAGTTTGAATCTCAGGAGGTTTGATATACCTGAAAGTTTAAATTTTGTAGTTTCAAAGGGGAACAGCACAAGCTAATATAATCAAGGTTTTCTAAGCATGGTGATGTCAACAAACGGCAAACATTTACGAGCTTTAATCATCTTAATGGATCATCTAATATGCAAAAGCCCATAGACATTGAATACGAGCGCGTAGGAAATAATTTGGCTCGCTGCTTTTCTTGTTTCCTTTTCTATGTTGTATATATATTTATATAAAGTAAAAGATACATGCCTGACACGACGCGATCCGATACAAACTCCCGTTTAGACTCGACTCACAAAAACCTAAACCATGGCGATTACATAATCGCATGCTCAAAAACTCCGACTGTAACATAGCTAACCTTTGAAAAAAAAACATGACTAATAACGACACCGCAAACGATCACAAACCTAAGCTTCTGCTAAGGTATCTAACGCTGGGTAGGATAACGTACAACACGATCGTCAATATACATCTGGTCGAGAATGACGGTGAGTGCGAGGACGAACGCCTGGTCTTCGCCCGGGTTGACATTGACATCGTACGTGTGCTCTCCACCCATCTCACTAAACTTGAACAGGCGGCTCACCCTGTTGATCTGCGCAATCTTGTTGCCGGTGAGGACGCAGCCGCAGCCGCGGAAAACGGTTAGCTCGCCGCGGTAGTAGTTGCCAAGGACGACGAAGTCTGCTGGTTTCTGCATGCCGCCGGAGGAGTTGCCATCGACGACAGAGTCTGCTGGTTTCGGCTCGTCCGAGGACTTGCGGAGGAACACTTCGATCTTGGTTCCCATCAGGAAGAAATACCATGACTTGTTCACGGCGTCGAAGATCTTGTCGCTTTCTCTCGTGCTGTTGCCCCTGTACGCCTCCCACTTACGCTCCTCAACACCGACCTCCTGGAGATGGATCACCGGCTGGGCTGAGCGTGAGGTGGCGTCGAGGAATTGGTGTGAGCGTAGGCTCATGAAACCCATGCGGGACTCTACCTCCAGCATGGCCTCGCCGCCGTCGGAGTTCTTGAAGGTGAATCTCGGCCCGTTCGGGGTGTACAACTTGGTCACCTCGAACTCCGTCGGGTGCGACGCCAACGGCGCCAAGAACTGCTCGCCCACTATCGCTTTCTTCACCTTCCCGGACGGCGACGACATCTCGGCTGATTGACTCGACGCGGGTGATCGTAAAGGGGGTGGAGACGGTTTAGATCGAAGAGGCTAATTAATTGGGCTGTGAACGGATTAGCTAGCTACGGTATGTATATATATGCCGTACGTAGCTTGTTCGAGCATTATTTGCTTGTGTTACAAGATTCTATTCAGAATCGCACGCATCGCCAAGAATTGTTTCCTTGTTGTACAAGGTATTCTGCTGTCCGAGAGCTAGCTTTGGTCTGGTTATTAGTCTCTTATAATTTTCTTCCGCAATAAGATTACAATGCAACCCAAAACTGTTTAGTATTTGGCTCGTGCACGATGGGATGCTGGCGAAACTATGTAAAACAGAGTAATTGCTTACATGGAGATATTAAAAAGGAAATAAAGCTAGTTTTTACTTCCTCTTAACCAAGGATTTTTTATTTTTTTCCCCTTGTTGTACAAGATGTTTTCTTGGGAGATTTTTTACAAGATAATAAGTCTCAGATTTTTTTTGAGGGGTCTAAGAGTTGAGGTCTTTGGTTCTTGCTGCGTAGTCACACTACACGTAAACGACCAAAAAGACGGTTTATTTGGCTAATCGCTACATAGAAAAAAATGTATGTGCGAACCAACCTGTGATTGGATGGTTATAGAGGAAAGTCGTATCCTCAGCCCCACTAGGGTTCAAGTCCAGGTGCTTGCATTATCCTGGATATATTTTACGATTTTCCAGCGATGCCCGTTCAGTGAAAGAAGACATTCTCGCAGACTACGAGGCACTTTTGGTGCTTTTGTCAATCTCAAGATGATATACCGGCTTAGACTCTCAGAGGTCCTCATAGGGGTAGGATGTGTGTTCATAGAGGTTAGTGTACGCGTGTATATATGAATGCCTGTGTGGCTATGTCTGTACTATGTTCTAAAAAAATGTTTGTTTGGTTCCTAAGAGCATCTCCAACCGATCACTTAAAACTTAGGCCCTTATATGGCATCTTAACCTTCAACTCCTTATTATATATTTGGTTCTACGTATTTGGTTGCATTGAGTTTCTATCGTGCAGAAAGTTTTGAACTGATTCTTGTGCCTATGTCACCGCAAAAAACTATCGTGAGCGGTCACTTGTGCATAAAGTCGAATTGCAGTCATTGAACCATATCAAAATTTACCAAATTGGATGAATAGGAAACATGTCATACAATAGGAAATCAGAGTGGTCAAAAGTGAAATGATGATGGTGCGCACAAATTGTTGATATGAAAATGAAATAAATGACAAGTCCGGTACTCATGAATTGATGTAAAGTTAGAATATGTAGTTGGATGGTTAGGAGGCTAGTTGTATCCTCAGCCTACTAGTAGGAATCAAACCCAGTTTTGACTCTCTGGTGTCTCATAAAAAAGTGAAATTTTCTTTTTGCGGGAGGCGACGTTTCTATCGATAATGAGACACCTGTAGTGACTCCGTCAATCTCAAGTCTCGCCTGCTCAGTCTCTCAGAGATGCTCATAGAGGTAGGATGTGCCTGGTATCATGTTTGTTAAAAACAAAATTCTTCGCATCCATTACTTCTAGCTGTGCCCATGTAGTGGCGGAGCCAGGATTCAAGTAT
>LR880970.1:799913465-799926866 GCA_904067115.1 Aegilops sharonensis
CTATAGAGATAGATCGAGACGCCTCATAGGTCTTTCACAAAGCACATACCTTGATAAGATTTTGAAGAAGTTCAAAATGGATCAGTCCAAGAAAGGGTTCTTGCCTGTGCTGCAAGGTGTGAGATTGAGCTCGGCTCAATGCCCGACCACGGCAAAAGATAAAGAAGAGATGAGTGTCATCCCCTATGCCTCAGCCATAGGATCTATTATGTATGCCATGCTGTGTACCAGACCTGATGTAAACCTTGCCGTAAGTTTGGTAGGAAGGTACCAAAGTAATCCCGGCAAGGAACACTGGACAGCGGTCAAGAATATCCTGAAGTACCTGAAAAGGACAAAGGACATGTTTCTCGTTTATGGAGGTGACGAAGAGCTCGTCGTAAAGGGTTATGTCGACGCTAGCTTCGACACAGATCTGGATGACTCTAAGTCACAAACCGGATACGTGTATATGTTGAATGGTGGAGCAGTAAGCTAGTGCAGCTGCAAGCAGAGCGTCGTGGCGGGATCTACATGTGAAGCGGAGTACATGGCAGCCTCGGAGGCAGCGCATGAAGCAATTTGGGTGAAGGAGTTCATCACCGACCTAGGAGTCATACCCAATGCGTCGGGGCCAATCAAACTCTTCTGTGACAACACTGGAGCTATTGCACTTGCCAAGGAGCCCAGGTTTCACAAGAAGACCAGGCACATCAAGCGTCGCTTCAACTCCATCCGTGAAAATGTTCAAGATGGGGACATAGAAATTTGTAAAGTGCATACGGATCTGAATGTCGCAGATCCGTTGACTAAACCTCTTCCATGGGCAAAACATGAACAACACCAGAACTCTATGGGTGTTCGATTCATCACAATGTAACTAGATTATTGACTCTAGTGCAAGTGGGAGACTGTTGGAAATATGTCCTAGAGGCAATAATAAAAGCATTATTATTATATTTCCTTGTTCATGATAATTGTCTTTTATTCATGCTATAACTGTATTATCCGGAAATCGTAATACATGTGTGAATACATAGACTACAATACGTCCCTAGTAAGCCTCTAGTTGACTAGCTCGTTGGTCAACAGATAGTCATGGTTTCCTGACTATGGACATCAGATGTCACTGACAACGGGATCACGTCATTAGGAGAATGACGTGATGGACAAGACCCAATCCTAAGCATAGCACAAAGATCGTGTAGTTCGTTTTGCTAGAGCTTTTCCAATGTCAAGTATCTCTTCCTTAGACCGTGAGATCGTGTAACTCCCGGATATCGTAGAAGTGCTTTGGGTGTACCAAACGCCACAACGTAACTGGGTGACTATAAAGGTGCACTACAGGTATCTCCGAAAGTGTCTGTTGGGTTGACACGGATCAAGACAGGGATTTGTCACTCTGTATGACGGAGAGGTATCACTGGGCCCACTCGGTAGTGCATCATCATAATGAGCTCAAAGAGATCAAGTGTCTGGTCACGGGATCATGCATTACGGTACGAGTAAAGTGACTTGCCGGTAACGAGACTGAACGAGGTATTGGGATACCGACGATCGAGTCTCGGGCAAGTAACATACCGTCTGACAAAGGGAATAGTATACGGGGTTGCTTGAATCCTCGACATCGTGGTTCATCCGATGACATCATCGAGGAGCATGTGGGAGCCAACATGGGTATCCAGATCCCGCTGTTGGTTA
The DNA here is from genome assembly GCA_904067115.1 of Aegilops sharonensis. Lineage (NCBI taxonomy): Eukaryota > Viridiplantae > Streptophyta > Magnoliopsida > Poales > Poaceae > Aegilops > Aegilops sharonensis. The sequence continues at coordinate 799,915,146 of LR880970.1, forward strand.
TTGACCTGAGAGCGTCTCGGTCATGTCTGCAAGTCTCCCGAACCCGTAGGGTCTACACACTTAAGGTTCGGTGACGCTAGGGTTATTAGGAAGACTTGTATGTGATTACCGAATGTTGTTCAGAGTCCCGGATGAGATCCCGGACGTCACGAGGAGTTCCGGAATGGTCCGGAGGTAAAGATTTATATATGGGAAGTTGTTAAACGGACACCGGAAAAGTTTCGGGTCATATCCGTATTATGGAGGGGCCACCGGAAAGGTTCCGGAGGACCACCGGGAGGGGCCACCCCTCTCGGGGGGCCACTTGGGCTGCGTGGGAGGCAGCCAGCCCCTGGTGGGCTGGGCGCACCCTCTCCCCTTGGGCCCATGCGCCTAGGGTTGAGGGGGGAACCCCAAGGGGGGCGCCCCCCTTGCTTGGGGGGCAAGCCCCCCTCCCCTTGGCCGCCGCTCCCCCCCTCTAGATGCATCTAGAGGGGGCCGACCCCCCTCCTCCCTTCCCCTATAAATAGAGGGGTGAGGGGAGGGCTGCATACACAACTTGAAGGCGCAGCCCCTCCCCTCCCCAACACCTCTCCTTCTCCGCGTGCGCTTGGCGAAGCCCTGCCGGAGAACTGTCACTCCTTCATCATCACGCCGTCGTGCTGCTGTTGGAGCCATCTTCCTCAACCTCTCCTTCCTCCTTGCTGGATCAAGACGGAGGAGACGTTGCCCATACCGTACGTGTGTTGAACGCGGAGGTGCTGTCCGTTCAACGCTTTGGTCATCGGTGATCCGAGTACGACTCCATCATCACCATCCCCTCGAAAGCTTCCGCACGCGATCTACAAGTGGTATGTAGATGCAAACTCACTCCCTTGACTCGTTGCTTAGATGAACTCATAGATGGATCTTGGTGAAACCGTAGGAAAATTTTAATTTTCTGCAACGTTCCCCAACACTACTTACGTCAAGCATTACTCCAACACCGTGTTCACTTCCCGGACTCCGCCGAGAAGAGACCATCACGGTTACACACGCAGTTGATGTGTATTTTAATTAAGATCAACTTCGGGTTTTCTACAACCGGACATTAACAAATTCCCATCTGCCTCATAACCGCGGGCACGGCTTTCGAAAGATAATACCCTGCAGGGGTGTCCCAACTTAGCCCATTATAAGCTCTCACGGTCAACGAAGGATATTCCTTCTACCAGGAAGACCCGATCAGTCTCGGAATCCCGGACTACAAGACATTTCGACAGCAATAAAACAAGACCAGCAAAGCCACCCGATTGTGCCGACAAATCCCGATAGGAGCTGCACATATCTCGTTCTCAGGGCACATCCGGATGAGACAGACTACGAGTAAAACCAGGCCTCGAGTTTCCCCGCGGTGGCCCCGCAGGCGGCTCGGTTCGGGCCAGCACTCGAAGGAGCACTGGTCCGGGGGGGTTTAAAATAAAGATGACCCTCGGGCTCGCGAAAACCCGAGGGAAAAAGGCTTAGGTGGCAAATGGTAAAACCAATGTTGGGCCTTGCTGGAGGAGTCTTATTCAAAGCGAACTGTCAAGGGGGTCCCATAAATCACCCAACTGCGTAAGGAACGCGAAATCAAGGAACATAACACCGGTATGACGGAAACTAGGGTGGCAAGAGTGGAACAAAACACCAGGCATAAGGCCGAGCCTTCCACCCTTTACCAAGTATATAGATGCATTAATTATAGCAGATATATTGTGATATCCCCAACAAGTAACCATGTTCCAACAAGGAACAACATCTCCATGTTCCAATAAGGAACAAACTTCATCTTCACCTGCAACTAACAACGCTATAAGAAGGGCTGAGCAATGCGGTAACATAGCCAATCAACGGTTTGCTAGGAAAGGATGGTTAGAGGTTTGACATGGCAATATGGGTGGCATGATAAGCAAGTGATAGGCATCGTAGCATAGGCATAGCAAAAGAGCGAGCATCTAGCATAGCAAAGATAGAAGTGATTTCGAGGGTATGGTCATCTTGCCTGCAAAGTTCTCAGAGTTGTCGAAAGCTTGATCCTCGTAAGCGTTCTCAACAGGTTCCTCGTTCACGTACTCGTCTCCCGGCTCTACCCAAAGCAACAACACAAGCAAAGGAACCACAATAAATCACGGTGCAATGCACAAGCAACAAGATGCAAAACATGACATGATATGCGATATGTGATATGCAATGCGTATGCGTGCTTCGGAAGGAAAATAATGAACCAGGCATGAACTTGGCAAACCAAGTATGCCGCTGGAAAGATGAGATGATTTCGGTTGAAACCGATATAAAGATCAACGGAATCGGATGCACGGTTTGCAAATGACAAGCAAAACAAGAATGACACAAATATGCCATTAACAGCATGATGCCACATAGCAAGCAACAAGAAATTAAGCTACTGCACCCAAACGTACCAACAAAGCATATGGCAGTGATCTACTCAAGATGCTTGACAAAATATGAACACTGAGCTACGGCTAATTCACAAATTAACAGGTCCAAACAAGCATGGCAAAAGTGCAAAACATATCAGCTTCACAGACTTAAGTGAAATTACTGAACATGGCAGAATCAGCATCAGGAAGCAATGTTCAGAGCAAGAAAACAGCATGCTACAGGAACTTATAATAGCAAAACAAGGCATGGCATGAATCTACTCAAAGCATAGAACAAAAGTCCCTTACTGACCATAAGCCAAAAAAGGATCAGAAGATACAATATCACCCATGTCAATATAGCAAGTTCCGTTAACAGATTCAGCAACAGGGCATGACAAAAACAGATAACAAGTAGGCATGTTTAAGAGCTCAATGCACTCACTACGGAGCATTACATGATAAACTAAGCATACATCCATCAAGAAGACATGACATAGAAGATATACATGGCAAGAACAACATCATAGCATACACGGATCAACTACAACAACCTTGGCAAAATTGAATAACATGTAAACAATCTGCCAGGAAACATTTTATAGCAAAAGCAGAGCTCGATTGACTCAAGCTATGGCACTCCATAATTGCAAACAAAAGCATGGATTGATAGAGCATAACCATATGTTCAAAACATCCTTACTGAAGTATCTCAAAATATGCATGGATCTCTCGGTAGCATCAAGTTAACATGGCATAAAAATATCAGCAAAACAGGGGCTGAAATCAGCAACATCATGAAGGCTAGTTTGCATGCTTGTGCTAGTCACCACAGAGATCACAAAAATACATGGCATACACCCCTGGAAAGATGGCATGGCATATTACAAAACACATGTAGGACTCAAGTTCATAGGATGCACACATCAATCATGGCAAAAATGACAAAAGTGCATGTTCTGTTAAGAAACAGAAACTAACATCACATAGCCTTCTTCTAACAGCATTTCGGGCATCAAGATGAGCTCAAATGAAAATGATGCAATGAGATGAAATGATCTACTCATCGAGACAAACATTTTGACATATTACACGCACGAAACGGGGCAATATGCAGAGAGTTATGGCATGACGAAAATGCAAGAAAAATATCACAGAAAAGGACTTAGGCGATTCGGGGGAGAGGGAGAAGTCAACCCTTCTCGGATCTGAGATCGGATCCGGCGCGGAAGTCGAGGTTGCCGGAGACGGAGCTCGCCGGAGGGAGGAGAGGCCGGGGCGGGGCCGGGCCGAGGCGAGGTCGGCGACGGGACGGGCGGCGGTGGCCGGGCCGAGGGGCGGCGCGGCGGCGGTGGGAGGCGCCGGCGGAGGCGACCGGGGCGGCCGGCCGGGCGAGGCGGCGCGGAGGAGCGGGGGCGCGGCCCGCGGCGGCGCGGCGGCCGGGCCGGGAGGGCCCCGCACGGGCCTCGCGGGCCCGCGGGGTCGGCGGCGATGTGGGGCGCGGGCGGGACACGTGGCAGCTCCTGGTTCGTCCGGCACGGCGGGCGGACGTGTCCAGCAGTCCGGATTTCGTCCGGCGGCGCGAAGAGGAAAAAATGCTAGGGTTTCGCCCGGATTTGGAGGGGGAGATGCATATTTATAGGTAGAAAGAGATAGGAAGCTCCAAATGAGGTGTGGTTTTGCCCACACGATCGTGATCCGACGACGGAGAGCATGGAAGTGACTTAGATGGGTTATTGGACTGTTTTGAAAGGGTGTTGGGCTGCAACTTAAAAGAGGTCTTTGCGAGAGTGCGGTTAACCGTTGGAGTACCAAACGAGCTCCAAATGACCCGAAACTTGACAGGTGGTCTATCGGTGGTGTACCAAGGTCACTTGGCAAGGCTAGGTCCATTCCGAGAAAGTTTAGTACCCGCTCACGGAAAAACGTAAAAGGGGGCGCCGCGGGACATAGGAGTGCCGGATTGCAAAACGGACAACGGGGAAAATGCTCGGAATCATGAGACGAACACGTATGCAAAAAGAAATGCGCATGATGACATGATATGAACATGCATGACATGGACAAAATGCAAAAATGAAGAAAACCCAACCACGGAGGGAATATCATATCACAATGCCGAAAATGGCAAGAGTTGGAGTTACAAATGTGGAAAGTTACATCCGGGGTGTTACAATAAGGTTCCCTCACGAGGGCCATGACACGATGCGGAAGCTGATGACAAGGATCTGGGGCAAAGACGTCTTTGTTTGTTATGGAGAAGACAACGAAGTGGAAGGTGTTTTAGTCTTTGCAGCCACACATTCTATGATTAGAAGGTGTTTGCGCTAGTCCCAGGGAGGGCAACAACGATTGTGGCGGACGTATGGTGCTGGGGAAGATCACGACATCCCCACCGCAGCCTAACCTGATCTATGTGAGATTCCCCCTAGAGTCGGGGGTTAATTTTCGTTGTTCCCGATGGCTGCTAAAGGGTGGATATCATCTCAGATTCCCTCCAGAAGGCTTCCTCTTTAACTCAAGATACTCGAAACAGATTTTTGGGGATTGCCCACCTCCATTGTTGTTCTCGAAGATTCAAGCAGTTTCAGTTTCGTTCAGAGGAGCGGGCGAGAGTCGTTCCAACACAGAGGTGCATCAAATGGTGATCGTGGAGCCACGTCGCGACTTTATCCTTCCAACGGTTTGAATGACGCAGTCAACAATATCAACAATCAGTTTTGGCTTTCACTGGTCCCTGAGGTTAAACCTACCATGGTTTATGTTTCGAGGGATATCACGCTAAACAACATCATGTACTCCCTCCTATCCATAACAAGTGTCGTGGTTTTAGGAGAAGTATTCCCTCCATGCCGAATTACTCGTCGCAGAAATGGATGTATCTAGAACTAAAAATACATCTAGATACATCTTTTTTTCCGACAAGTAATTCCGGACTTCCGGACGGAGGATTATAATTTAACTTCTTTGGTGTGATTTAGCGTCATTTAGTGGTTCTATAGTGTCAATTTAGGGAACTTGTGTAAATATTTAGGCTGCAGATATTTGCCATATGGCGAGTANAAACCCAACCACGGAGGGAATATCATATCACAATGCCGAAAATGGCAAGAGTTGGAGTTACAAATGTGGAAAGTTACATCCGGGGTGTTACAATAAGGTTCCCTCACGAGGGCCATGACACGATGCGGAAGCTGATGACAAGGATCTGGGGCAAAGACGTCTTTGTTTGTTATGGAGAAGACAACGAAGTGGAAGGTGTTTTAGTCTTTGCAGCCACACATTCTATGATTAGAAGGTGTTTGCGCTAGTCCCAGGGAGGGCAACAACGATTGTGGCGGACGTATGGTGCTGGGGAAGATCACGACATCCCCACCGCAGCCTAACCTGATCTATGTGAGATTCCCCCTAGAGTCGGGGGTTAATTTTCGTTGTTCCCGATGGCTGCTAAAGGGTGGATATCATCTCAGATTCCCTCCAGAAGGCTTCCTCTTTAACTCAAGATACTCGAAACAGATTTTTGGGGATTGCCCACCTCCATTGTTGTTCTCGAAGATTCAAGCAGTTTCAGTTTCGTTCAGAGGAGCGGGCGAGAGTCGTTCCAACACAGAGGTGCATCAAATGGTGATCGTGGAGCCACGTCGCGACTTTATCCTTCCAACGGTTTGAATGACGCAGTCAACAATATCAACAATCAGTTTTGGCTTTCACTGGTCCCTGAGGTTAAACCTACCATGGTTTATGTTTCGAGGGATATCACGCTAAACAACATCATGTACTCCCTCCTATCCATAACAAGTGTCGTGGTTTTAGGAGAAGTATTCCCTCCATGCCGAATTACTCGTCGCAGAAATGGATGTATCTAGAACTAAAAATACATCTAGATACATCTTTTTTTCCGACAAGTAATTCCGGACTTCCGGACGGAGGATTATAATTTAACTTCTTTGGTGTGATTTAGCGTCATTTAGTGGTTCTATAGTGTCAATTTAGGGAACTTGTGTAAATATTTAGGCTGCAGATATTTGCCATATGGCGAGTACTAGGAATCAGCCGGATGGTAAGTAAGCTTTTTTCATCTGCCTCGCGTGCCGTACGACCACACACAACCGTTTTCTCTCACATGTCGCTTTCACACACATCTGCATATACGCGATGGGGCGTGTGAAGGTAGTTGCACCTTGTGAGTTGTTTTCAACAGGAAGCAAAGCCAGCAAAGCAAAGATCATGCCACTTGGCTTCATGACGTGTTTGTCTGCTCCTTTGCAACGCCGCGAGTGCTACATAGCAGCTCCGGCATCACCGACAACCGTCGCATCGCAACGCAGACAACACCAACGAGCACGGTATTGCAGCGCCGACGTTCACCGATGAGCGCTGCATCACAGCACCGACAGTCACGGACGAGCGTCACATCGCAGCGCCGACAACACAAACGAGCACATCATCACAGCGCCGGCATCCACCGACGACCGATGCATTGTAGCACCTACGGACACAAACGAGAATCGCATCGCAGGGCCAACAACACCAACAAGCGCGACATCACAGCGCCGTCAGCATCGACGAGCGTCGCATTGCAGCACCGACAGTCATCGATGAGTGTTGCATCGTAGCACCGACAACACCAACTAACACAAAATTGCGGCGCATGCGTCTACCGATGAGTGCTTCATCGCAGCACCGGCATCATCGACGAGCGCGGCATCGCTCGTCAGTGGACGCCGACGAGTTCCGCATCGCATCATCAGCATCACCGACAATCGTTGCATTGCAATTAATACCAACAACACCAACGAGCACGACATCGCAGCATCGGCATCAACTGACGAGTGCCGCATCGCAGCGCCGACATCACCAACAAGTGCTGCATCACAACACCTGGCGTGCAGCTGTATATATTGCGATGAAGCATCATGTGAATCGCAGAAGATTCAAAACACACATGTACTGCCACCGGTGCGAATGACGAACGTAGGGATCGCTAGTAAAAATTACCATATACTGCTGCGAATGAGAAGCGCAAGGACCACGTGAAGGCATGCACTCCAGTGTGAAGGCAGCACACCCTATCCGTCATCTCCAGCCCGCGTCATCAAGACTAGAAGGGTGAGAGCAACTCCAATGGAGCAAACTATTTCGTCCGCCCGCGTTCGTTTGGGTCGGCGTGGATAAAAATGGAGCCCAATGTGCCGACCCAAACGCAAATCGCGTCCGTCTGGTGTCTGCGTCAACCCATTTCCGGCCCAAAATTGCGCCTGAAATGCGTCGGCGTGGACGCGAAGCAGACGCGCCGCACGTCTCCTCGCTGTCCGCCGCGTTCCCACCTGGCGGCCGTCCAACTACGACGGTCAACATTACTTATGATGACCGCCCACCTTGAGCCCACGCGTCAGCGACGACGGTCGTCCTTTTTAAGCCGGGCGTGCGGCGGGGCCGTCCTCATCCACTGCCACTCGCCCCCGTCCCCATCTGGCCACCCCTGCCCCCACGCCGGCGACAACCCTAGCCACCGCCAGCATGGGCTTCTTCTCCGGCATCAGCAGCAGCGGCAAGGGCAAGGCCCCCGCCCGCCATTCCCCCTCCCTCCACGCCGTCCCCGGCCGTTGCGCGCTCCCCTGCAGAGGCAGCGCATCAATGTGCCGGTGCACCAGGCCGAGTGGCACTGGCAGCACCGCGTGCCTCTGCCGTACCCCGACGCGACGCTGCCGCATGACTGGCATTTGGATCCGGAGAGGATCCCAGTGCCGGAGGGCCCATGCGGAGGAGGTGCGGTGCCGGCGGGCGTTGCTGACGCCGGAGCAACGCGCCGAACCGGACTACGCCGTCGACTCGCCCAATTAGGCTCGATGGTTCGCCTTCGAGCACGAGGAGGCGAGGCGACGCGTCGTCCGCGGCATCGACCGTAGCCTGCCGCCGCCCCCGCTTGTCATCCGCGACGAGGACCAGGAGGCCGAGGCCGCCTACCAGGCGCCAGAGCGAGGAGGAGGAGCGCTGGAGGGAGGCGGAGGAGGCAGCTTTCGAGGCTGCCATGGCCCTCTCCGTGGCGGGCGACTGCGTCGTGCTGCCGGTGACCCCGCCATCCCCGCCCAAAGCCGAGCCGGAGGAGCCGCCCCCCCTCGAGCGCTAATCCTGGACCGAAGTAGTGCGTGAGTGGGTCAGCGCTCCCCGGATCTGGCTCGGGGCGACAAAGAAGCAGGAGGCGACCTACCTCGACCACTGGCGCCGTGTTCGACTGGCCGAGGAGCGCCGGGAGGGCGAGCGCCTGCAGATGCTCGAGCGCGAGGCCGAAGAGGAGGCGCGCCAGGCCCAGGCAGCGGCGGCGAAGCCCGACATCGCCGCCCTCTGGAATACGGCGTTCCCCTGGGCCGGTCCTGTGCCGACGCTGATCGACCTGACCGGCCCCGACGCAGACGCCACCGACGACGAGGACGCCTAGAGCAGCGCGTCATCTAGTTTTTAGTTTTTTTATGTTAATTATGTAATGTGGACTTTCACCGGCCTTCGTGGCTGGCTTTTATGTTTAATTAAATGCATGTGTTTATTTTTATAATGCTTTCAAAAAAAATTTGGCGCGCCGACAAAATGGGTCGGACCAGCGTTGGGCGCTCACACCGACCCAAACACAGGGCCGGACGTTTGTGTCCGCCGGACCGACCCAAACAGACAAAAAGCGGAAAAAAGCGCCGTCCGTTTGTGTCGGCCCGTTGGAGTTGCTCTTAGGCACGCTTTGCTGCGCTGTGACGCCCCCGATTCAATCGTACACTAATCATGCACGCAAATGTGTACGATCAAGATCAGGGACTCACGGGAAGATATCACAACACAACTCTAAAACATAAATAAGTCATACAAGCATCATAATACAAGCCAGGGGCCTCGAGGGCTCGAATACAAGTGCTCGATCATAGACGAGTCAGCGGAAGCAACAATATCTGAGTACAGACATAAGTTAAACATGTTTGCCTTAATAAGGCTAGCACAAACTAGGATACAGATCGAAAGAGGCGCAGGCCTCCTGCCTGGGATCCTCCTAAGCTATTCCTGGTCGTCGTCAGCAGGCTGCACGTAGTAGTAGGCGCCTCCAGTGTAGTAGTCGTCATCGACGGTGGTGACTGGCTCCTAGGCTCCATCGTCTGGTTGCAGCAATCGAGTAGAGATAGGGGGAAAAGGGGGAAACAATGCAACCGTGAGTACTCATCCAAAGTACTCGCAAGCAAGGAGCTACACTACATATGCATGGATATATGTGTAAAGGGCCATATCAGTGGACTGAACTGCAGATTGCCAGAATAAGAGGGGGATAGCTAGTCTTATCGAAGACTACGCTTCTGGTCACCTTCGTCTTGCAACAGGTAGAAGAGGGTAGGTTGAAGTCCTCCAAGTAACATCACATAGCAATAATCCTACCCGGCGATCCCCTCCTCATTGCCCTGAGAGAGAGCGACCACCGGTTGTATCTGGCACTTGGAAGGATGTGTTTTATTAAGTATCCGGTTCTAGTTGTCATAAGGTCAAGGTACAACTCCAAGTCGTCCTGTTACCGAAGATCACGGCTATTCGAATAGATTAACTTCCCTGCAGGGGTGCACCAACTTACCCAACACGCTTGATCCCCTTTGGCTGGACACACTTTCCTGGGTCATGCCCGGCCGCGGAAGATCAACACGTCGCAGCCCCACCTAAGCTCAACAGAGAGGCCAGCACGCCGGTCTAAACCTAAGCGCACAGGGGTCTGGGCCCATCGCCCATAGCACACCTGCACGTTGCGTACGCGGCCGGAAGCAGAACTAGCCCCCTTAATACAAGAGCAGGCTTACGTTCCAATCTGGCGCGCGCCACTCAGTCGCTGGCGTCACGAAGTGCTTCGGCTGATACCACGACGCCGAGTGCCCATATCTTTCCCACGTAGTTGGTTAGTGCGTATAGGCTCGTAGCCAACTCAGATCAAATACCAAGATCTCGTTAAGCGTGTTAAGTATCCGCGAACGCTGAACAGGGCCAGGCCCACCTCTCTCCTAGGCGGTCTCAACCTGCCCTGTCGCTCCGCCACAAAGATCCACTCGCGGGTGCTCCACCAGCCGACCCGACTTTCTCCACATGTATCATGTATAAGTATATAGTATATACCCGTGATCACCTCCCGAGTGATCACGGCCCGATAGTATAGCACAGTAGATGGACAAGAATGTAGGGCCACAGATGGAAATACTAGCATCCTATACTAAGCATGTAGGATTGCAGGTAAAGGTAACAACAGTAGTAGCAAGGACAGGCTATGCAGCAGTATAGGATTAACTGAAAGCAGTAACATGCTACACTACTCTAATGCAAGCAGTATAGAGTAGAATAGGCGATATCTGGTGATCAAGGAGGGGGGGGGGGGCTTGCCTGGTTGCTCTGGCAAGAGAGAGCACTACTAGGAAAAGGGCTATAGATGGAAATGACACTAATGGCGCACCGGAAAGATGGTGCGCCATTAGTATATACTAATGGCGCACCACCATCCGATGCGCCATTAGAGTCTAAACTACTAATGGCGCACCATGCTTTGGGTGCGCCATTAGTACCAATTTTTTTTTAAACTAGTGCGCCTGTCCAAACATACTAATGGCGCATCCTGCCCAAGTGCGCCATTAGTAGTTGTAACTACTAATGGCGCACCAGGGTGTGGGTGCGCCATTAGTATAGAAACTTTTTTTTTGAACTAGTGCGCCTGTCCAAACATACTAATGGCGCATCCTGCTTAGGTGCGTCATTAGTAGTGGTAACTACTAATGGCGCACCATGCAAGAGGTGCGCCATTAGTAAGTGGGCAGCAACAAGATATTTGGGACAGCCTCTCCTACCCACACACTCACTTTCTCCCCACTTCATTCTCTCCACCTCCTCCTTGTCTCGGGTGCCTCCTCTTTTTCACCTCATTTCCACCATAAATTCATTCAAATTAAGTGGTTAAATTACCTTGTTTTAATAGGTAAGTAAGGGGGGAAGCTATATTTAGGTTGTTCTCCTTACAACAATGTGCACATGCACTTTTTACGGCCTAGCTAGATCTATGTATGTTCGTGGTGTTGCATATGTTTGTGGTGTTTGCATATGTGTTTGTGTTTGGAGGTGTACCGGTATTTGAAATGCGATAGTTGCCAATATTTTGCCGGAATTTTGATTCATTTCCGTTTCGGCGAGAATTTTGGCATTAAGCATCCTTTTTGGTCCTATTTTTAGGGAAAGTCATGCCAAATTTTTTCTTGGTTCTAAAATATCGTTTTGCTCTACCCCGCAGGCGACCATGGTCCGCACGATGACCGAAGGCATCGTGAATAGGTTTTTGAGGTCC
>LR880970.1:799934000-799975413 GCA_904067115.1 Aegilops sharonensis
GCCGCGAGCGTGTCGGCAATCCAGGACGCGGACCTCCGACAAGAATTCTTTCGCATCCAGTCGGAGTTTGCGGAAATCATCCATCAAGATGTCCTTCGTACCTCGGGGCAGTTCTACCTCAGAAATCAACCGTCCAACAGTGACATCGACACAATGCTACAAATGCAGGATGACAACGCTCGTTCTTTCATGACTCCCACGATAGACGGCGGCTTCATCCACGCTCCGGTCCCTTGAGTCGAGTTGTCTAGTTCTGAAACATCGATTGGGTCATGTTGTAATTAAACTTTAATGAACTTGTAGTATGTCTCTTTGGTTTCGAGAGTCGTTCAACTTAGATGTAATCGATGCTATTAATGTCTTGCTTTTCTCTTCCGATCGTTCTGTTGCATACTTATATATTGCTTATGTATTGTCTGTGAATTGGTACTAACTTTTCGTTTGGCTAGTGCATAGCGATGCCGACGTATGTCGTGTACAAGGGTAAGGTTCCCGGAGTCTACGATGACTGGGAGGAGTGTCGGAGACAGGTTCACCGATTCAGCGGTAACAGTTACAAAGGGTACACCACTAGGGCCGAGGCCGAATATAGATACGCCCGCTATCTAGCGGGAGAGGGGAGGGAGCGTTGGAGGAACCGGATGAAGACGAGTTTCACCGTGATGATGCTCATCGTGATGACCGCAGCTCTCTTCTATGTGATGGTAGTTTAGATGATCGATATCGACTTGTAATGCGAAGATAAACTCGCTACTCGCGGTCTCGAGACTTGTAATATAATGTTCTATCTTTGTTCGGTCTTTTCAATTCGGAGACTAATATGATGAATTGTATTCGGAGACTAATATGATGAATTGTATTCAAGGACTAATCTTCTATTGTATTTGATGAATCTATTGTTGATGTGTGCTGTCTATATTTTGTCAAATTATACATTTTGTAACCTGTGCAAAAAACAGAAAATAAAAAAAATAAAAAAACCTAATATTCATACTAATGGTGCATCACATGACAGTGCGCCATTAGTATGACAGTGCATACTAATGGCGCATCACCGGGAAGTGCGCCATTAGTATGCTGCGGTTACTAATGGCGCATCCGGAGGTGGTGCGCCATTAGTATGCCAAAGCACCTGGGTATACATGCCCCCTGGGAGGCATACTAATGGCGCACCCTTGCATATACTAATGGCGCACCAGGTGGTGCGCCATTAGTATACCAGATACTAATGGCGCACCAGGTGGTGCGCCATTAGTAAAAATTACTAATGGCGTGCTGTCAATGGCGCACCTCTGATGCGCCATTAATGGCCATATTAGGTGCGCCATTAGTAGTGGTATTTCTAGTAGTGGAGGGGTCGTCAACTCCGTAGTCGAANCGGAGGTGGTGCGCCATTAGTATGCCAAAGCACCTGGGTATACATGCCCCCTGGGAGGCATACTAATGGCGCACCCTTGCATATACTAATGGCGCACCAGGTGGTGCGCCATTAGTATACCAGATACTAATGGCGCACCAGGTGGTGCGCCATTAGTAAAAATTACTAATGGCGTGCTGTCAATGGCGCACCTCTGATGCGCCATTAATGGCCATATTAGGTGCGCCATTAGTAGTGGTATTTCTAGTAGTGGAGGGGTCGTCAACTCCGTAGTCGAACTGGGCAGCAGCAGTGTCGGTCTCTTAGTCTACCGGAGAGAAGAGGGGGAAGAAACAATGAATACCATGTAAAAAGATGCATATCGATGCATGACATGACAAGTAACGATGCTAGGCGTGCCCTAACGTGGTATGAGGTGGTACCGGTTAAGGGGGGAAACATCCGGAAAAGTATTCCCGGTGTTTCGCGTTTTCGGGCAGAGGAGCCGGAGGGGGAAAGTTGCGAGTTCGATAGGTTAGGGGTGTGTGGCGGACGAACGGACTGCGTATCCGGATTCGTCTCGTCGTTCTGAGCAACTTTCATGTTGAAAATATTTTAATCCGAGTTACGGATTAAAAGATATGATTTTCTAAAGATTTTATTAATTTCTGAAATTTAATTAATTATTTAATCCAACATTATCCAGAATAGTAAATGCTGACGTCAGCATGACGTATGTGTGATGTCAGCAGGCACAGTGCGGTTGACCTGGGTCAAACTGACATGTGGGTCCCGTGGGACCCACCTGTCATACACTGTTAGGTTAATTAGGGTTTAGGTTAATCTAATTACAGTTTAATTAAACTAACAAGTTAATTAGTTTAGTTAATTGATCAGGTTAATTAAACTCAATTAATTAAGTTAATTAATTTAGTTAATTAATTAATTAATTAATAATAATAATAATATTATTATTATTATCCTTTTTTTTACTTTTCGTTCTGGGGCTGGAGGCCCCACTTGTCATAGGCCCAAAGGGCCATAGCGGGTCGGGCGCTCGCCCGAACGGGCGTGGGCGCTGGGCGCTGCGGGCGCAGCCCAACAAGGCGATGCGGGGCGCCGGTGGCGACGGCGCCGGGCAGGCGGCGAGGGAGAGCTGGGCGCGGGCGCCGGCGGCCAGGGACAGAGAGGAGGGGAGGGTTCAGGGGCCGGCGTCGCCGGAGGGAGAGGAGGCCGGGGTGCGGTCACGGGAGGTCGCGGGCGCGGTGGTGGCCGGGGCGCGTGGCCGAGGCGACCAGGGGGGAAGGGCGCGGCGGCCGCGGGCGCCGGAGCGCGGACCGCACGGTCGGGGAGAACCGGGACGAGGCCCGTGCGTGAGGGGGGGGGGGGCGCGGCCGTGCGTGGCCGTGCGGGGCCGCGGCTGTGGCCGCGTGGGCGCGTGCGGGCGCCGGCGAGGCGCGGGCGTGCCGGAGCCCGGACGGCGCGGTGAGTGAGCGAGGGGGAGAGGGGAGGGGTCGGGGGGGGGCCGGCCGGGCGCCGGAGGGCGGGGGGTAGGGCGGACGGGGGGGGCCGGGGGGGAGCCGGGCGGATGGGGGGGCCGGGGGGGAGCCGGGCGGATGGGGGGGCCGGGGGGGAGCCGGGCGGATGGGGGGGCCGGGGGGGAGCCGGGCGGATGGGGGGGCCGGGGGGGAGCCGGGCGGATGGGGGGGCCGGGGGGGAGCCGGGCGGATGGGGGGGCCGGGGGGGAGCCGGGCGGATGGGGGGGCCGGGGGGGAGCCGGGCGGATGGGGGGGCCGGGGGGGAGCCGGGCGGATGGGGGGGCCGGGGGGGAGCCGGGCGGATGGGGGGGCCGGGGGGGAGCCGGGCGGATGGGGGGGCCGGGGGGGAGCCGGGCGGATGGGGGGGCCGGGGGGGAGCCGGGCGGATGGGGGGGCCGGGGGGGAGCCGGGCGGATGGGGGGGCCGGGGGGGAGCCGGGCGGATGG
The DNA here is from genome assembly GCA_904067115.1 of Aegilops sharonensis. Classification (NCBI taxonomy): domain Eukaryota; kingdom Viridiplantae; phylum Streptophyta; class Magnoliopsida; order Poales; family Poaceae; genus Aegilops; species Aegilops sharonensis. The sequence goes on from LR880970.1 coordinate 799,937,342, forward strand.
GGGGGCCGGGGGGGAGCCGGGCGGATGGGGGGGCCGGGGGGGGGGGGGGGCGGGAGGGTCGGGCGCGACAGGGCGAGGGCGACGGTGGCGCCGGAGCGCGTCGACCGCGGGCGGGGAGGGCGACGACCGAGGCGACCTAGGGGGAGAGGGGGCGGGAGCTCACGGGGGGAGTAGGGCAACGGGCAGCGGGCGTGACGGCGGTCGGGGAGGACCGGCGAGGAGGAGGACGGGGAAGGCGTTCGGCGGCGACGAGGCCTGGCGGCGGCGAGGCGAGGTGGTCGGGGCTCGCTGCCCCGATCTCGATCCAGACGGGATCGGGTGAGGGAGGGGGAGTGGGGAACGAGGAGTTGGGGGGACCGGCTAGGGTTCCGGTCGGGGAGGGGATTAAGGGGAGGCCGGCTCGGCCAGGTGGGCCGGCCTGGCCGGTGAGCTGGGCCGTCTTGCCTAGTTGGCCAGGGGGCCTTTTTTTTCCTTTTAGTTTTGTTTTGTCTTTTGCTTTTGTATTTTCTTTTTTTATTTCTTTTCCTATTCTGTTTTGTTTAATTTAGAACATTTAGGTATTTTATAAAAATGGGTTTGTTGCACCATAATTAACTTTGTAATATCTGACAACCACCGAACATTTTAGTTTTAATTTTTGAAAACTTTTATTTTTATCATTAATTTGAATTTGAATTTCGAACGGTTCCGAATTATTATGAGGATAGCAACAGTAACCGAGGTGTCATGGCATGATTAGCGTGAGATTACTGTAGCATGATTATCTGGGTGTTACATGCGCTATTGATGTTATTGGGTTTCTTCATAAATTAATCACTCTGTTTCAAAATATAAGATTTTTTTTAAATTCAAACCGTGTAAGTTTGATCGAATCTGTAGAGAGATATATCGAGATCCATAATATCAAATCGGTATTTTTAAATTCATCATGAAATGAATTTCCATGCTTTTTAGTTGAATATTGTAGATATCGATATTTTTGCTCTAAACTTGGTCAAAGTTAAAGAAATTTGACTTTCTACAAAATTAATACCCCTTTTATTTTGACCGATGGAATATTTAGTTTGGCAGGTGGGGAAGATGATACAGTGTTTTTTTTGTAATACGATTATTTGGTGGGCCTTTCTTGGTGTGATTATGTGTTATCCGTTAACGAACCTATATTATAGTGGGGAAATTTCTTTGCCAGTGGTCGCGTGTACTGCTACTCCCTCCGTTCCTAAATATTTATCTTTCTAGAGATTTCAGATGGACTACCATGTACGGATGTATATAGACATATTTTAGAGTGTAGATTCACTCATTTTGCTTCGTATGTACCCACTTCTTGAACTCTCTAGAAAGACAAATATTTAGAAATGGAGGGAGTATATTGGTCTACAACATCACATGGTGGCGCTTCTTTTTTTAGGTTGTGAGAGGATGCGCGGGATTGATATGTTTTATAGGCCGGTTGCCACTGATTGATTTAAAAAATCGCTGCCCGGTCAACATTGTAAACCAAATCCAAAATTGAATACGTCAATCGAATGAAAGAGTTTCGAAATTAGAAAACATGGTGAATTAAAAGAATTGAATGGGAGAGCTTGAGATAGTGTTGATCCGGTCAAAATTGATTGACTCAGTTCTAAATTGAATACCTCAACTAATTGTGAGGCCTTAAAAATTTAGGAAGCATAGTGCATAGTATAAAAGATTGTTAAATCCCAACAAGATGAATTTTTCTTTGATCAAAGCATAGTGCATAGAGAGATTTGAGAAATTGTTGACCTGGTCAAAATCGGATGACCCAATTCTAATTGAAGATCTCAATTAAATGTGATCTCTTTAAAACTAGAAAACTTAGTGTTATAGAGGATGCATAATCAGACCCCGCTTTAATCAGACGGCGCAAAAGGTGGCTGACGCACGCCTTAAAATCAATCGGTTGTTTTTAAGCTTTTTCCGCTCATACAGCCTGATTAAAACTTTAATTAACGGAAACACTAACGCCCACACGTGTTGGCATTACCCAACTTGCCCACACGCCTCGATCGTCGTCCAGTGCTTTTTGCACGAATCTTGGCATGAAAAGGTTGAGTTGTGTGCCACGTAGGACGGGGGCTGGTGTGTGGGCGTTGGAGAGTTTGCCCACACGCTAGCACCATGCTGTTTGCCAGCTGCGCCGTGTGGGCGAACTAGTTTCTGCCCACACAGCCAAGCCACCTAGTTCATGCGCGTGTGGGCGAATTACTTTTCGCTCACATGACACTCCTACGTTGTGGATGACAACTGCAGTTAGACGAACGTGACAACTAGGTAAACACACATGGTAACTGTGATTTTTTGCTAGACGGCAACTACAGTTGCGCGTACGTGGCAACCAGATAAACACACATGGCAACTATGGTTGGACCACACATGGCAACTAGATAAACACACATGGCAACTACTGTTTGACCATATGTGGCAAGTAGTTAATCACACACGACAACTATGGTTAGACCACACATGGCAACTAGATAAACACACATGGCAACTACTGTTTGACCATATGTGGCAAGTAGTTAATCACACACGGTAACTACGGTTTAATTACACGCAACAACTACCATAAATTAGACATGACAACTATAGTTAACCAAAATAGATAGAGTTGCCATGCTTTTACAACTACACTTGCCATCCCGGATAACTACATCTGCCAACCAAGATGGCAACTAAATCGTCATCCCGCAGTCTACCTAACGTAGTTGCGCCAGGACGTGTGAGCATTTTTACTTCGTGCCACACGCGCGGGGTGGAGATGAGTAGTACTTGTTGGCGTGTGGCACGAAGTAACCGCGCCCACATGTGTGGGCAATTCTAATATCCGCCCACACACAGCCCGTGTGGGCTGCCTCCTGCTCACACCACACACGGTGTGTGGGCGCATGTCGAATATACCACACGTGTGGCACTTATTGGCGTCCTTAATTAAAGCCCAACAACATGAATTTTCTTTGGACTGCCGCTATTTGCCATTACACATGATTGCTTCCATTGTCACATTGCCAGTGATCAAGGTATCTAGTAGTTATTTCTTATGTCCACATGAAGAGCTGCGTGAATCATAATCAGGATTATGCATCTGGTCGAGAACCACGATGAGTGCCACGACGAACGCTTGGTCGACGCCCGGGTTGACCCTCACGTCGTACGCGCGCTCTCCCCACAGCGCGCCCCAAAAGGTGTTCTTCTTCCTGTCGATCTGCGCAACGGCGGCGCCGCCGCAGGAGACGGTCATCGCGCCGCGGTAGTAGCTGCCGTGGACGGCCAAGTCAGGCGCCCCCTGGCCGGAGGAGTTGCCGTCGAGGAACACGTGGACGTTGGCCGTCAGCTGGAAAAACGACGCCTTGTCCACGGCGAGGAAGAGCCGGTCCGTCTGCCGCCCGCACCGCCCCCTGAACGCCTCCCACCGCGCGCCCATGCCGATCAGGGACGTGGACTCCTCGACGAAGAGCAAGGGGTGTCGCGAGGCGGCCCCTAGCAAGAGGAGCGTGCGCAGGTCCCGGTAGTGGCCGAAGTAGGAGGTCTCCACCTGCATCACGGCCGCGCCGGTGGCGGCGTCCGTGACGTCGAACCCGTGGCCCCGCAAGGAGCTCGATCTGGTCACCGTTAGCGTCGTCGTGTGGCGTGCGCAGAACCGCGCGTCCACCAGGGCCGCCCTACTCTCCCACGGCCACGGCATCTCCCGCTGATCGACGCCCTGCTCCCTGCTAGTGCTAGTGATATGGATCGACGGAGATGGTTGGTTTTGATGCAGGAGGCTGGTACTAGTTTAGTTTTTTGGTACATAACCGGGCTAGCTACGTAGCTTTTGTATATGCGATTGTTTACTTGTTGCACAAGACAGTCTCTCCTAGAATTAAAGGATTGTTATGTGCGGCCTAAAATTTTTTTTGTGCAAGTTGATTTTTTTTCTTAGCCGTCCAATTTAAATCCAAGGGCAGATACCTTTAGCAGTTCACGCGTAGAATTACCGTGCCTGTTCTAGCTTCTTCACTGACTTATACCTGGATTTTTTACAGCCAATTTCTAGTTCGGTTCTATTTTGGCCACAACGAGAATGCACCCAAAGTCCGAAACCATGCATCACCTTTGTTTAGCTCACAAATTGGCCAAAATTCGCTAGCCATTACTATGTGACATGGTAGCGTTACCTTCCGTTAACGCCTTGCTTGAAACTGTTTCTCTGAGATTTTTTACCTTCGACCTGCAAGTTCTCCTTCAACGGTTTTGCATGAGTCTAGAGTCCTGACTGACAATGAGTGTTTGATTCTGCGGATCAAACATTTCAAAAAAACAAATAAACTTTTATAAGAGGTTTGAGTAGATGGAATTCTTTTCCCTTCAAAATAGAGTACAAATGAAGTCTATGAAGAAAAAAAAAAATGTTAGGATTGCAATACTATGAATCAAATCCCTAAGGATTGGAATCTCCCAAACACTTTTTTGGCTCATTGGCTTGTATACAATGTACGATCGGATGTCTCGAGTGACTAATTTTTAATTAGGTATAAGTATTTAAGAATGGTTGCTTTGCATCAACAAACTCATGATACTGCTTTTTGGGAAAGATATTAATTATTAGCCCACACTAAGAGGTAGTAACACATCTTTAATGGGGTTTGTATACTAACCGAGAAACAACACATAACATTGCATATAATTTTTGTTTTGTTATCTTTAGATCATGTGGAGATCCATAAGAAAAGTTTACATCTCATCAACGACGTTAGTCCTCGTCGAGTTAACAGCATAAAACCACTATATTGAAGGTTGACTTTACGATTTTGTTTGGCAAAAACAGCATGTTTACGGTAAACTTTTTGCCTAAACCACCAATCGGCGGATGAGAATATTGAGCACGTTGATGACACATGGGTTTCACTTTTTGCCGATATGGCCTAACGGTCGCGAGAGATAGCATTGTGGCATGTTCTGCGCATCACGAAGGTGGTGGCACGATTAATCACATGACAGACGAACAAATTTACAGAATAATTATTTATTCATTTAATGAGCGAGAGGATTAGCCACATGACCAAGAAACAATACTGCGTCTGTCCCCTCCTCTACCACGGCAAATAAGAAAGGCCGATCAGCCACAAAATCCACCAGATCCCGTGGTGCCCTTGCACCCGCACTACCAAACCCCATTACGACGGCCGTGGCAGCGGCGGCCACCGTGCCTACCTCGTCCACCTCGACGGTGGCCTTATGGTGCACCCTGGTGATGGCAAGCCCCTTATCCCCGCCAGTCACCATGCCAGAGAAGTCGCCGCCTTCGAAAGCCCTAGTGACACCAAGCTTCCTCATGTCGGATGACAGTTCGAACTTGGACGTGAACTTGAACTTTGGGACCATGAACCGCCCGACTGGAACCTTCTCCGTCGGCGTGTGCGTCTTGATGAACTCCGGCGTCGACACGGCCCTGTCGTACAGATCGGCGAGACTAACAGTGTCCTTGTCCGGTAGTAGGATAAGCATGTAGAATTCAGCTTGCTGCTGCACGTCGTTCTTGTACGGCAGCTTGAGGGCCCTGAAGCCCGGGTAGACCGCAATGTGCTGTGACTCGCTTGTCGTCATGGATGGCACGCGCACGGTGGTGCCGCCTGGGATGTGGAACGGCGCGGTAGAGACGTCGAAAGGCCGTGACCACGCCCCTTTGAAGTAAATGGACGAGTCGACGGAGCCAGGAGGGAGGACTTCGCGATGTGCTTGTTGGTTGCGTGCGCCACGAAGGCGTTCACGCTTGCCTCGCCTGCTCGGCCCCTGACACGAAGTCCGCGGATTCCGCCGTGGCGTTGTACCGTGACGCGCCGACGAGCTCGGTCGCCACCGCCAGGGTTCAAGCTCATGGTGCTTGGATTATTCTGGGATTTATTTCAAGATATTCACGATGCGTTTTCAGTGAGAGGAGATGTTCCATCAACGACGAGGCCCCTACGGTGACTTCGTAAATCTCAAAATGATAATGCCGCCTCAGTCTCTTGAAGGTGCTGCTTGCATCTGTACTATGTTTAAAAAAATAATTGATTTCATTTTATCTTGACACATCTATTTCTTCAACAAGTATTTTTGGACCGAGCGAGTAATAGATAAAGAAGATACATGTCACCTCCAAAACGACTCAACTAATGCCCAACACGACTCGACCTAGTACAACTCCAGTTTTCAGACCCAAACACAAGAAACCTAACGCGTTGCGACTACGTCATCACATGCTCCCAGCTCCGACTCCAAATTGACTAGAATGACGACGCAAGTCACCACAAACCTAAGCTTATGCTCTCATATATCTATCGAACGATTTTGTCTACGGCGGCAATCTCTCCCATATGGAGATGAATGGTCACAAGCAGTACAGCAACATGAGTCGAGCTTAGGGCTATACGTCTGGTCGAGGATCACGGTGAGCGCCAAGACGAACGCCTGGTCGACGCCCTGGCTGATCCCTACAGTATACGTGTTATGTCCAAGCATCGCGCACCACAGAGAACTCTCCCTGCCGATCTCCGCAATGTCGGAGATGTCAATGTAGTTATCTTTGTCGTTGCGGCGGGACACGGTCATGGCACCGCGGTAGTAGCTGCCACGGACGACGAAATCGGGTTTCTCGTCGCGGGGGCTGTTGCCGGCACGGAACACGTGGAGCGTGATCCCCATCTGGAAAAACCGCGTCATGTCCACGGCGACGAACAGCAAATCGCTCCCGTTGGTGCCGTGCCCCCTGAACGCCTTCCACTGCCGCTGACCCATGCTGCTGATCATGGCCTCCTGGAGGGTGATCAGCGGGCTGGGTGAGGCAGCGTCGCGGCAAAGCAGGCAGCTTAGGTTGCGGACGCCCACTTCGGTGGTCTCCACCTCCATCACGGCCGCGGCGCCGGCCGAGTCCGTGACGGTGAATCCGGCACCCTTGGAGGTGAAGCATTTGGTCACCGTGAACTCCGTCTTGGTCGGCGCGTGGAACTTCTCGTCAACTATCGCCGCCGTCTGGTCTGACGACTCCATGATCGACTCGCTGCCCATCGTCGTCGTGAGGAGGATGGAACGTGCTGGCTTATCAAGATGGTTTAGATCGGGAGGAGGGTGGCAGTACTTGGGTACAGAAGCCGATCGAGGAGGCTATGCTATGTATCTATATCCCGTCGTTGAGGATTGTTTCTTGTTGTACAAGATGTTCTCTCCTAGGACGGGACGGACTCGTGTCTAATTCTAGCGTAATCAGATTACGCTACGACACATAACCGTTTATCTTTTTTTTTCTGAGACAATTTGTATTCTGTCCCGGCGCAACTCCATTGCCTTGCAAGGTGTTGTGATTGTTTTTCTGTCCCTCCGTATCATTCTGATTACGACATGTTTTGTTCGTCTGCCAAGTCAACTAGTTCCGGGAAACAATGAAGCTCGTAAGTTGGAATTGTCGGGGCCTCCTCGGTGCCCCAACAGTTCGCTCGCTTCTGGACATCCAGAGGCAAAATAATGCAGATGCATTCTTTTTGTCTGAGACGCACCTCGACGAGGATAAGGCAGAGGCTTTCATGAGGAGGATGGGAATGGAAGGAAGGATGGTCTGCTATTAGTCTGGAAGAAGGTGGTTTAGCTGCATTGATGTGTCGGTGGAGGAAAGTAATGGCAGAATGTGGAGGTTAACGGGAGTGTATGGTGAACCAAATTGGGACAATTAGGAGAGGACGTATCATCTCTTACGCAATCTCCATGCTCAATCCACTCTCCCGTGGGTGGTGATTGGTGATTTTAATGAGATTCTATTCTCGTCAGAAAAGGAGGGAGGAGCCCCTCGGCAACACAGTCGGATGCAAGATTTTCAGGATGCGCTTATGGACGGTTCCCTCGAGGATATTGGCTACCATGGTGATAAGTTCACCTTCTGCAGAGGAGAACTAAGGGAATGGCTCGACCGAGCGGTGTCGAATGCAGACTGTATGGAGATGCACCCATTATGCAGTTTGAGTAACTTAAAAATGGGCAAGTCGGATCACAGACCTATTTGCTTGGATACTGAGTATTTGGCAGGTGTAGCTTTGCCGAGCCCTAGTGCCGGTCGCAAGTTCGAAGCAAGATGGATAGCAGAAGAAGCGGTTGAGGAAGTCATAAAAACTGCATGGCTCAAGGCGATTACTTGTGGGCTTTGTCCTACGGCCAGCGATAAACCTACTGCTGTCCATAAAGAACTTCATACGTGGGATCGCAAGGTTTTCAAGGAAACAAACCACATGTTACGTTGAGCTCAGCGGGGGCTAGATATGCTCATGAGAGAGCCATATAGTTCAGAGGTGGAGGCAAAACAGCAGGATCTCTTGATGTTGATAGAGAATCTCCTAGAGCAGGAGGAGATATACTGGGCCCAGCGTGGTCAGGCGAACTAATTGCTTCGCGGTGATCGTAACATCAATTTTTTTAACCAGTTTCAATAATTCATTCGACAACCAAAGGATTCCACCTTTCATAGAATAATTATTTATTCATTCAGCTAGCGAGAGGATTAACCACGTGACCAAGGAACAACACTGCATATGTCCTCTCCTCAACCACCACAAATAAGAAGGGCCGGTCGGCTAAAACATCTACTACATGTCGTGGTCCCGCACTAGTAAGCCCCATTACGGCGGTCGTGGCAGCGGCGAACATGGTGCCTACCTCGTCCACTTCGATTGTGGCCTTATGGTACACCAGGGTGGTGGTGATGACCACCTCCCACTGTGGCGCCGCCATTGTGCACATCGACAAAAAAAGGGGCACCTTTTGGGCCGCGCTGAGGCTGATCCGCCAAAAAATTTACTACATGCCGTGGTCCCACACTGGTAAGCCCCATTACGACGGCCGTGGCAGTAGCGGCCATAGTGCCTACCTCGTCCACCTCGATGGTGGCCTTATGATACACCCGGGTGATGGTGATGACCGCCTCCCATCGTGGCACCGCCATTGTCGGTGTCAAAACCGGCGGATCTCGGGTAGGGGGTCCCGAACTGTGCGTCTAGGCGAATGGTAACAGGAGACAAGGGACACGATGTTTTTACCCAGGTTCGGGCCCTCTCGATGGAGGTAATACCCTACTCCTGCTTGATTAATATTGATGATATGGGTAGTACAAGAGTAGATCTACCACGAGATCAGAGAGGCTAAACCCTAGAAGCTAGCCTATGGTATGATTGTTCTTGTCCTACGGACTAAAACCCTTCGGTTTGTATAGACACCGAATAGGGTTAGAGTTACACAGAGTCGGTTACAATGGTAGGAGATCTACATATCCGTATCGCCAAGCTTGCCTTCCACGCCAACGAAAGTCCCATCCGGACACGGGACGTAGTCTTCAATCTTGTATCTTCATAGTCTAGGAGTCCGGCCGAAGATAGTTCGGCTATCCGGACACCCCCTAATCCAGGACTCCCTCAGTAGCCCCTGAACCAGGCTTCAATGACGACGAGTCCGGCGCGCATATTGTCTTCGGCATTGCAAGGCGGGTTCCTCCTCCGAATACTTCATAGAAGGTTTTGAACACAAGGATAGTGTCCGGCTCTGCAAAACAAGTTCCACATACAACCGTAGAGAGAATGACTTTTTGCACAGATCTGCTGACGTATTCCGCGGCGTGACATCACACCACGGCCAGGCCTTTGTACGTTTTTACTGTTCCACCTCAGCCCGTTTAGCGAGACGGTTTACTTGGCACATCTTATCAAAGCGTAGATCGTGCCTCCTTATTCCGGGATTCTCATCAATACGGACGTGGGTAACCCAACCGCGCCATTGATTGCGGCGCTTGGGAGATAAGCGAGTTTCATCAGGCTGGTGGGGGACGCATAGCTTCGTCCGTCCATATAAGGGGATAAGGATCCACCTTTTCACCTACGCCTTCCTCCTCCCTGGTTCATCCATTTCTGCGCACTCGAACTCCAGCGCCCAAGTCCGCACACCTCACCTCAACCTTCTCCAACTATGTCCGGAGCAGGAGGTAGATGGATGGCTTCCTCCGTCACGGAGGGCCAAGTAAAAAAGCTGCGGAAGGCCGGATACTTGTCCGACGACATCGCACATCGGCTACCCGACGAGGGGCAGCTCATCCCCACTCCCAGGCCCCATGAGAGGGTGGTGTTCCTCACCCACTTCCTCCGCGGACTAGGTTTTCCACTTCACACATTCGTCCGGGGGCTCATGTTCTATTATGGCCTGGATTTCCACGATCTGGCCCCAAACTTCATTCTCAATATCTCGACGTTTATCGTCGTGTGCGAGGCCTTCCTCTGCATCCAACCCCACTTCGGTTTATGGTTGAAGACCTTTAGCGTCAAGCCGAAGATAGTGGGTGGCTGACAGGCGGAGTGCGGAGGCGCTATGGTGGGCAGGATGCCCAATGTCCTTTGGCTCGAGGGCTCCTTCGTGGAGACAATAAAGGGGTGGCAATCGGGATGGTTCTACATCACCGAGCCGCGCGACTCCAAATGGGCGGCGGCCCCCGAATTCAGATCTGGCTCCCCCACACGGCTCTCATCATGGAAAGAGACGGGCCTGAAGTGGGGTGATTCGGAAGAGCTGACCGGACTCCAAAACTGTGTCCGAAACCTGTTGGACAAGAAGCTCAAGCTTGTCCACGTAGTCCAGGTCATGCTCATCCGCCGGATTCTCCCATGCCAGCAACGGACCTTTAATTTGTGGGAGTTTGATCCGGCACAGCACCGAACCTTGAGCCGGCTCTTCGACACTACGTACGAAGATGCCTGGAAGGTGTTGTTCAAGGGCGCCGAAGCCCCCGCATCCGCTAACATAGATCGCGGATACAGCTCGCAGCGTCAAGCCGGCGAGGTAAGTTATTTCACCCTTTATGGGACTCTTTTTTCATAGACAGGACTGGTTGAAGACGTCCGGACAGATTAACTGCCCCGCTCCCTTGCCGGAGGACCCAGCGGACGCCCGATTGACGGGGCTACTGGCTCCGGTACCCCATGTGGTGCCGGAGAAGAAGGCCAAGAAGGAGGCCGCGGGAACTCGAAGGAGCTCCCGACGCCAGATGCTGTCAGATTCTGAAGCAGAATCTTCTCCTGAGGACGAGGAGGAGGAAAAAGAAGCCTCTCCCCCAGCAGGGGAGGAGAGGAAAAGGAAGGCCGCCCCAACTGGGGAGGCTGGAGGGTCTAAGAAGGGAAGGACCCTTTCTCCGAACTTCTCCACCAACGTCGACAACGACGAGGAGGAGTGGCCAACAAGGGCCAAGCCCCCGGCGAGATCGTAAGTGTCCGGGTACCCATGGCTTTTGTATCATTGCATCGTGTTCTCTAATGCCGAACAATCATGCAGCCCGCCCAAAGACGAGTTCATCGCTTCGTCGAGCGGGTCCCTGAGTTCGTCGGAAATGGAGAGTACTTCACTTCCGGCCGCTTCCTCGCCTCACGCTGCGGACGACGCCGAGGTGGTGCCGCAAGGGGGGCCTGGTCAAGAGGAGGTGGCGCAGGAGGCGCCGCAAGGCAACCTCCCGGACTGCAGGCTCGAGGGGGGCAAGACCCCCAGGGGCTCTAAGCCCGACCCTCGTCCGGACTCCATGCCGGAACCTTCAGCGGTTCCAGAGTCCGGCAAGCGATCCCTTCATAAGAAGGGTAAGACGCCGGTGTCCTCCGCCCAACCGGAGGCACCGGATAGCTTACTGGAGGCGCTTGACAGCGCCTCCATCGAGGCGGAGCACCGCACTGTTATGAGTGCGGTGATCCGGACAGTTCAGTCCGCCAAGAGCGGGCTGACCGAAGCTTGTACAAGCCTTCTAACAGGCTTTGAGGTAAGTTTAGAATATGTAAAAATATTACCGCATAGACAGTAGCCCCTGATGCTTAGTTCGGTGTTCGGAAAGAAAAGCCGGACTGAGGATCTAAAAAGATATACGCAGGAGTCTAACATAATTGTGTCAATATGGGAATGCAGGCTGCCCTGCTGACCTCTGCCGCACTGACTGCGAAGGTCAATGCATTGAAGGAGAGCCTCGAGCGGTCCGAGAACGAGCTCGGCCAAGCCAAAAAGCAACTCGAGGAAAAAGAAGGTAAGTAATACCTTATGAAAGAAAATCCTTATAGAAAGGTTTTGGTTGCAAAGAATAACATGAATAACATGGGTACTGCAGGGGCCACGAGCGAGGTGGCGACCCTGAAGGAAGCGGTGTCCGTGGCCGAAAACAAGGCGGCCGCGGAGTGCACCGAGCGAGAGAAAGTGGAGGCGCAGCTGGCGGTGGTGCGACAAGAGCTCCAGGCTCTCGTGGAAAAACACGAGTGTTTGGAGCGTGACTCGAAGACCTGGGAGTCCGAGCTTGCCTCGGCTCTTGAGAGTGCCAAAGCTGCTAAGGTCGAGGCCCAAAAAGCCCTCCAAGAAATTGAATCTTTAAAGAAAATAGCGGCGGGTAAGGCATTCTTTATGCAGAGCAAGAATGTAAAAGTCAATTACCTATTACTTACCCGGATTCGGAGCTCTCCAGGAGCATTCGCAGATCTGCCCCGTAGTGTGTCTGATGCTGCCGCATTCTACCGCGCCAAGGAGGGGAGCTCGACGGAGAAGGTGTGCTGGTCTCAGTATGCTGAGGCCAAACGTCCGTTGCCCCTGAGCGACCAGCTGAAGCAGCTGTTCGAGCTCCACAAGGTCGCCGAACAGGCCATGAAGGGCCTCATAGTTCGGCTGTGGCCATTGGAAGCCATGCCTGGGAGCTACTTCGGCTTAGTGCGGCGGCTGGTGGACGCCTGTCCACGGATTGAAGTCATCAAGCGCTCCGTCTGTATTGAAGGTGTCCGTAGGGCCCTTGCCCGTGCCAAAGTGCACTGGGGCAAGCTAGACGCGGAGAAGCTTGTGACGGACGGGCCACCGAAGGGCAAGGAACATCGCACGCCCGAAATGTACTATGAGGGCCTCCTGAAGGGTGCTCGCCATATAGCGGATGAGTGCTCCAAAGATGTAATTTTTTAATAGACTCGCATTTGTTATCCTGTGCGCTGAAAACTTGTTCATATGCGCTAAGCAACGCTTGTTAATTTAAAATATTACCTTCTGTGCGGCCGTTTATCAAAATTGAGAGATGGCAAGTCGTTGGCTTCAGCCCCCATGCCACGAGTGCTGGGGTGTTCCGGATAAACTTGAGCACTCTTGTTCCCATTCTTGGGTCCATCGAGGGAGGCGCTCAACGCAACGAACAAGGCAACCGGACTTATAATGCTTGAACACTCTCACTTAGCCATAGAATTCTATAATTTTAAATTTCGGCGAAGCCCCTAGTATTCGGAAGACCGAGTTCGGGGCGCTATCCACGCCTTTGGTCGGACAATGCCGACTCCTCGCTCTAAGCGGCATAAGTCTTTAGGGACCCGAAAAAACCTCTCGAACAGCGACCGGCTCTCGCCCTATCATGACGGTCAGTTTTAGCTTTCTCCACTGAGGTGCTCAACCCAGCTCAACTGGGGCACAATCGCAGTGGTTCTCCCAGCGCTACCTTAGCCGATATAACAGAACGTAAGGTACCAAAACATGGGAGCCGGGCAAACCCAACTATTGACCCAAGACATGATTCGGAGCCGATTCATATAATGCTATAAGTTCGGGGTGCCGCACTAGTGAAAGTGTTCGGACTTCTGACACCACTGGGGAACTTATAAGCCCCTGGTGTATTGGCCGTACCAAAGTGTACGGGTGCCACATGTCATGAAATGAACATATATAAATAAAGAAAGGAGTGCAATAATAGGCAAAAGCTATGTATTGTTTATTAAAAAGGGAACTGCAATAAAAGCAGAACGATACGAATAGTGCGATAAGCAAGGGATGGGACTATTTAACATGTCCCCCTCCAGGGGTACGCTGCGGGATGGTCTATAAAACAGGTATAATGCTCGAAGTAGAGACCACCTGGACACTCGACGCAGTTTTCTGCTTCCCTGGCTGTTGCATCGTGAGTTCGGTGCGAACGCCGGACAGGGCTTCTGGAGAACAGAGTCCTGAAAGTGAGAAAAAAAATAAAAAGAAAAAGAATGACACAATCGGGAGCCCCTGGTGCGGTTGAGCCGCATTCTTGGGCGTGCCGTGGTCGTGCCCCTCCCCTTATGCCCATGGTATCTCCCAAGCATAGTTATGTACGACTAGTACTGGCTTCGTGACTTCGCGAGGGCTGGGGTTGGGGCCGGATTGCTACGCGTGTTCGGATCGTGCCGAGCGGTCTTGTTGCAGGTTACTCCAGGCGCGCTTGACAGTGTCCGATTGTTTATTGGCCGGACTTGAGAGTTGCCTTAAGAGGCTGTTCTGCACTTCTGCCGCAAGGGCGACCGTATGCTCCTCCGTTCGGAGAGAGCGTTCGGTGTTTCCGTTGACCATGATTACGCCTCGAGGGCCTGGCATCTTGAGCTTGAGGTATGCGTAGTGCGGCACCGCATTGAATTTTGCGAATGTTGTTCGTCCGAGCAGTGCGTGATAGCCGCTGCGGAACGGGACTATGTCGAAGATTAACTCTTCGCTTCAGAAGTTATCCGGGGATCCGAAGACCAATTCGAGTGTAACTGAGCATGTACAATTGGCCTCTACACCTGGTATGACGCCTTTAAAGGTCGTCCTTGTGGGTTTAATCCTTGAGGGGTCTATGTCCATTTTGCGCACTGTATCCTGATAAAGCAGGTTCAGGCTGCTACCGCCGTCCATCAGGACTCTGGTGAGGTGAAATCCGTCGATAATTGGGTCAAGAACCAATGCGGCGAAACCGGCGTGACGGATGCTAGTGGGGTGGTCCCTTCGATCGAAGGTGATCGGGCAGGCAGACCATGGGTTGAACTTCGGGGCGACTGGCTCCATCGCGTATACGTCCCTTAGCGCACGCTTCCGCTCCCTTTTGGGTATGTGGGTTGCGTATATCATGTTCACCGTCCGCACTTGTGTGGGAAAGCCCTTCTGTCCTCTATTGTTCGGCGGCCGGGGCTCTTCCTCATCATCGCTATGCAGCCCCTTGTCGTTCTTTTCGGCGATTAGCTTGCCTGCTTGCTTGAACACCCAACAATCCCTGTTGGTGTGGTTGGCTGGTTTTTCGGGGGTGCCATGTATCTGGCACAAGCGATCGAGTATTCGGTCCAAGTTGGACGGGCCCTGGGTACTTCTTTTGAATGGCTTCTTCCGTTGACCGGGTTTAGAGCCTCTGAATCCGGCATTTACTGCCGTATCTTCAGCATTATCACCATTAATGCGGCGTTTATGCTTGTTGCGACGCGACTTGCCATTGCTGTCCTTGGTATCCGAACTACCAGGGTGTTTGGCCAAGTTGTTGCTTCGAGCTAGCCAGCTGTCCTCTCCCGCACAAAAGCGGGTCATGGGTGTGGTAAGGGCTGCCGTGGATTTCGGCTTTTCCTGTCCTAGGTGCCGGGCTAGCCACTCATCGCGGATGTTGTGTTTGAAGGCTGCTAGCGTCTCTGCATCCGGACAGTCGACGATCTGATTTTTCTTTGTTAGGAACCGCGTCCAGAATTGTCTGGCCGATTCTTCTGGCTGCTGTATTATATGGCTAAGGTCATCGGCGTCTGGTGGTTGCACATATGTGCCCTGGAAGTTATCAAGGAATGCGGCTTCCAGGTCCTCCCAAAAACTAATTGACTCTGCTGGCAAGCTGTTGAGCCAATGCCGAGCTGGTCCTTTAAGCTTAAGTGGGAGGTATTTGATGGCATGTAGATCATCACCGCGGGCCATGTGGATATGGAGGAGATAGTCCTCGATCCAGACCGCAGGATCTGTAGTACCATCGTATGATTCGATGTTTACGGGTTTGAAGCCCTCAGGGATTTGATGAGCCATTACTTCATCTGTGAAGCATAGTGGGTGTGCGGCGCCTCTGTATTGGGCTATATCACGACGTAGCTCATATGAGCTCTGTCTACTGTGTTCGCCCGGTCGGGTTTACTGTATCCGGCGTGACGGTTATCATCACGTGTCGTGGGGCGCCCACGCGATCCGTAGATCGATCTTGTGTATTTTGCCTTATCCTCCAATATATCTCGCAAGTCCGGCGCGTTTTCCCTTGCCTTGGAACTTTTTGAGCAGCGTCGGGGCGTGGCTTGAGCGGAGGGCCGAGAGGCTTCTCTGTCGCGGCCACGGGGTGGCCAGTCTTCCATGTCGTGCGCTGGTGACTTGGGTGCTTCTTCCTCCAATCGAGGCAACTGCCTGCGTTTGGGGTAGCTTTTGGAGGGGCGTTCGAGTTCATACTCTTCGGCTGCAAGGACTTTAGTCCATCTGTCAGCTAGCAGGTCTTGGTCAGCTCTAAGATGTTGCTGCTTTTTCTTGAGGCTGCTTGCCGTGGCCATAAGCCTGCGTTTGAAACGCTCATGTTCGGCGGGATCCTCGGGCACGACAAATTCGTCGTCGTCGAGGCTTGCCTCGTCTTCGGAGGGAGGCGCATAATTATCGTCCTCTACCTCTCTTTCTGCCGCACTATCGTGCGGACTTGTTTCTCCCTCCTCCTGTGCTGACTCCTGCTGGAGGGGGTTGTCTTCGGCACTGTCCGGAGTGTTATTATCTCCTGTGCCAGAATCACCGTTTTTGCTGTGGCAGGATTTAGAGCGGCGCCGCTGACGTCGGCGCTTGGGCTGTTTCTTGGAGGGGTCATCCTCCGCTGTTCCATCGCCGTTCCCATCTTTTGGGATGTCCACCATGTATATGTCGTATGACGAGGTGGCCTTTTAGTGCCCTGTAGGCGCTGGGTCTTGGTCGTCTCCAGCATCGTCGTCCATACCGTCGATGTCTTCGGAGTCGTAGTCGAGCATGTCGGTTAAATCATCGACAGTGGCTACAAAGTGGGTGGTGGGTGGGCGTTGAATTTCTTCGTCATCCAAATCCCAACCTTCCTGACCGTAGTCCGGCCAGGGCTCTCCAGATAAAGAGAGAGACTTTAGTGACCTCAGGATGTCGCCAAAGGGCGAGTGCTGAAAGATGTCCGCGGCAGTAAACTCCATGACCGGCGCGCAATCGGATTCGATAGGCAGGGGCGCGGAGGGTTCAGAGTCCGGAGAGGAGTCCGACACCTTGGAGTCACGATCTTCGCAAAGGACAGGGATGGAGTCCGGCTCGATTGCCGCTGAGATCGTAGCCCCCGAGGCGGTGTCCAACCACTCGTCCTCGATCGGGGAATCCGGCTCCGGATTAAAGGTCGGAGTGGGCACTGGTGCGGCCTCCAAGGCACTGTTCGGCGGCAGAGCTAGATCGTACCCATCGAGACAGTGCGGCACGCTCGGCTGTGGGTCGAAACCGTCGAAGATCAAGTCTCCGCGGACATCGGCTGTATAGTTTAAACTTCCAAATCTGACCTGATGGCCAAGGGCGTAGCTTTCGATCTGCTCCAGATGGCCAAGCGAATTGACTCGTAGTGCAAAGCCACCGAATACGAAGATCTGTCCAGGGAGAAAAGTCTCACCCTGGACTGCGTCGTTGTTGATGATCAAAGGAGCCATCGGGCCTATCGGTGACGACACAGAGGAACTCTCAATGAAAGCACCAATGTCGGTGTCAAAACCGGCGGATCTCGGGTAGGCGGTCCCGAACTGTGCGTCTAGGCGGATGGTAACAGGAGACAAGGGACATGATGTTTTTACCCAGGTTCGGGCCCTCTCGATGGAGGTAATACCCTAATCCTGCTTGATTAATATTGATGATATGGGTAGTACAAGAGTAGATCTACCACGAGATCAGAGAGGCTAAACCCTAGAAGCTAGCCTATGGTATGATTGTTCTTGTCCTACGGACTAAAACCCTTCGGTTTATATAGACACCGAATAGGGTTAGGGTTACACAGAGTCGGTTACAATGGTAGGAGATCTAAATATCCATATCGCCAAGCTTGCCTTCCACGCCAAGGAAAGTCCCATCCGGACATGGGACGAAGTCTTCAATCTTGTATCTTCATAGTCTAGGAGTCCGGCCGAAGATAGTTCGGCTATCCGGACACCCCCTAATCCAGGACTCCCTCAGCCATTGTGCACATTGACAAAAAGAGGGGCACCTTTTGGGCCGTGCTGGGTAGTGAGCATATGTACGCATGAGGGTCAACCCGAGCGTGAACCAAGCTTCAACCGAGCGTTCGTCCTGGCGCTCACCGTGGTTCTAAACCAAATGCATAATCCTGATTATAGTTTTTTATGAAAAACTTCCAATCTATTCATCTTCAATCATGATAGTACATTGAGCACTAGAAATAATAAAAATCACGTCCAGATCTATAGACCATCTAGCGACGACTATAAGCACTGAAGCGAGTCAAATGCGCGCCGCCGTCATCGCCCCCCCCCCCCCTCCGCTCGGTGGAGCCTGGCAAACCTTGTTGTAGAAGACAGTCGGGAAGTCGTCATGCTAAGGCCCCATAGGATCAGTGCACCAGAACAGCAATCGCCGCCATTGAAGAGTAGCATAGATCAGAAGGATCCAACCTGAAGATGCATGAACATAGACAAACTACGACAAGATCCAAGCAAATCCATCAATGACAGATCCATCGGAGACACACCTTCACACGTACGCCCATCCACGAGACTAGATGCACCACCGGAAGAGGGGACTAGTTGGGGAGAACCTTATTCCATCTTCAGAAAGCCGCCGCCGTCTCGTGTTCCTGAGCAGGACACAAACCCTAACAAAACTTGAAGGAACATCTAATGACGGAGCCCTCCCACCGGCAAGGGCCAGGATCCACCGTGCCGCCATAGCCCTAAGGTGACCGGAGACGCAGAGTCGGCGGGAGACAAGGAAACCTAGCCTTTTTTCCTTTTCTTGGGGAAGGAGGCGTGAATGAAGCATGCTATTCATGTGGACACAGAAGATAACGAACTCTTGATCACTAGCGGTAGAAGAAATCATGTATAATGGCAAAGAGTGCAGTTTTTTTCATCTTGTAGTGCTTAATCAAAGTATTAAATATAAGGCTATGGCAAATATCGGGCTAAATTGACGCTATGGAGCGTTTATTATTACAAACAAGATAATGTAACATTGCATATAATTGTTTTGTTATCTTTAGATTATGTGGAGTTCTATGAGAAAAGTTCCCTTCTCAGCGACAGTGTCAGTCCTCATCGAATTGAGAACATAACACTGAGGGCGGCTAGGTTAGGAGAAAACATGACTTTATGATTTTTTATTAAAAACTTTTTTTGAATAAAGAACTATATGTATAGTAAAACTTTTTTTTCTATAAATCACTAATCGGCGGAGAGAATATTCAGCAGCTTGATGACACATGGGTTCCACTTTTTGCGTTGTGGCATGTCCTGAGCATCAGGTGGTGGCACTATTAATCACATGACCGACGAATAATGTTACAAAAATTCGTTCGACAATCAATACTAGGAGAAAATAGGGCTTTGTTTGAGGCCTGGGCAAGGGCATCAATCCCGGTTCACTCATGAACCGGGACCAAAGGGGGCATCAGTCCCGGTTCGTGAGGCCAAGGCGCCGGCCGGGCCTCGTGGGCCATTGGTCCTGGTTCGTCTGACGCCTTTGGTCCTGGTTTCAGACACGAACCGGGACCAATGGGTCGCGCTCCTGACCCACAACCTTTCATCCCGGTTGGTGGCTGGAACCGGGACCAAATGTTTCCCTTTAGTTCCGGTTTTATCCACGAACCTGGACTAAAGAGAGGCCTATATATACCATGGCCCTGCCCGCAAGCAGAGCCATCGCTCTGCTTTTTGGCCGTCTGTGGGAGAGCTTTGTGGTGCTCTAGCTCACCTTCTATGCACATGAGGTGTTCGATGAAATGTCTGAGCCACACTTAAGCTTTCTCCTCTCAAAGCTCCATGTCCAAGCTCCATTTTCCTCAAGATTTGTCTAGGTTTGGCGGTCCGTCTTATCCCGTCCCCGTCCTCACCACCGTTGTTCCCCTGCGCCGATCTCGTCGCCGGCACCACCGTGGTGAGCCTCTTATTCTTATCTTCTTTCTAAAAGAACAAACTTCTTACTTGTATGATTTAGATAGATACTTGTATAATTTTCTTACTTTTATTATTGTTTGTTATTATATAGTGCGATGGTTTTAGTATCCGCCTCCATCAGCCCTCGTCCTGTCTATGATTCAGATGTGGTATATATTACCTTTTATAACTATTTGGTTCATTTAGGGTTTATGACAATTATGCTGACCAACGTGACATAGATGTTTTTTTCTAGGAGGTATGTGAACCGGAAATTCCAACCGACCCTATTGTCGATAGGTTAAATTTAGTTGAAGAACAAAACAATTACTTGAAGAAAAAATTGAAAAGAATTGAGGAGGAGAAGATGAGACTGGAGTTGCATGCTGCGGATGTCGTCAATGATCACAAGATCAAGATGGATGCAATGGGCTTGTAGATTAGAAAGATTAGAAAATATGCCATTCATACAGAGGCTTGGTATCATTATGCCGTTGGATCAACTGTTACCTTAGTAGCGATTATGATCGCATTTGTTGTTGCATTGAAATGTTTTACATAGTTTCAATGTATGGTTTAATTAGATGCTCTAGAGAGCTATATGTTGTTCAATGAGAACTATATATGTATGAACTTTATGTATTTATTTTTCAGTAATAACAAACTACTGTACTTTGGTTCTAATGTGATGATGAACTTCTATTAATTTGGTCACTTCTTTATTCATGATGTTCTGTAATGTTTTTTGACCCACTTCATTATATATAATGCACGCAGAGGAACTGGCAATGGATGTACGGTGATAGACGCACCTCCGAGTACATTAAGGGCGTGCATAATTTTCTCGAAGTGGCTGAGGCAAATAAGCAGAATGGTTTTATGTGTTGTCCATGCCCTAGATGTGGGAATACGAAGTCTTACTCTAACTGGAAAACCCTTCACACCCACATGCTTGAGCAGGGTTTCGTGCCACACTGTAATGTTTGGACCAAGCACGGAGAAAGAGGGGTTCTGATGGAAAGACAACGAAGAAGAAGAGGATGATGAAAACTATGTGCCCCCTGAATACGGTGATGCTGCAACGGGGGAAGCTGAAGATCAAGGGGAACCAGACGATGTGCCCAATAATGATCTTCGCCGGGTCATTGTTGATGCAAAGAGACAATGCGAAAGTGAAAATGAGAAGTTGAAGTTCAATCGCATGTTATAGGATCACAAAAAGGGTTGTACCCAAATTGCGAAGATGGAAACACAAAACTCGGTACCACACTGGAATAGCTACAGTGGAAGGCAGACAATGGTGTATCTGACAACGGATTTGAGAAGCTACTGAAAATACTGAAGAAGAAGCTTCCAAAGGATAACGAATACCCGACAGTACATATGGAGCAAAGAAGGTTCTATGCCCTCTAGGATTCGAGGTGCAGAAGATACATGCATGCCCTAATGACTGCATCCTCTACCGCAGTGCATATGAGGATTTGAACGCATGCCCGGTATGTGGTGCATTGCAGTATAAGATCAGACTAGGGGCCAGTTCTTTTGGGCAATTCTCCCAGAATTGACCCCCTCCCCAGCTTCTCCCGGAATTGCCACTTAATATTTTTTTACAATTACTAGCTAGTTAAGGTAACTAGCTAGGAATTGTAAAAAAATATTAAGTGGCAATTCCGGGAGAAGCTGGGGAGGGGGTCAATTCTAGGAGAATTGCCCAAAAGAACTGGCCCTAGATGACCCTGGTGATGTTGAGGGAGAGCAACCCAGGAAGAGGGTTCCTGCTAAGGTGATGTGGTATGCTCCTATAATACCACGGTTGAAACGTCTGTTCAGAAACAAAGAGCATGCCAAGTTGATGCGATGGCACAAAGGTGACTGTAAGAAAGACGGGAAGTTGAGAGCACCCGCTGACGGGTCGCAGTGGAGAAAAATCGAGAGAAAGTGGGGAGACTTTGCAGGTGATACAAGGAACGTATGGTTTGGTTTAAGCGCGGATGGCGTTAATCCTTTTGGGGAGCAGAGCAGCAATCAAGCACCTGGCCCGTGACTCTATGTATCTATAACCTTCCTCCTTGGCTGTGCATGACGCGGAAGTTCATTATGATGCCAGTTTTCATCCAAGGCCCTAAGCAACCCAACAACAACATTGATGTGTACCTAAGGCCATTAGTTGAAAAACTTTTACAACCGTGGAATGGAAAAGGTGTACGTGTGTGGGATGAGCAAGAACAGCAGGAATTTGATCTACATGCATTGCTCTTTGTAACCATCAACGATTGGCCTGCTCTCAGTAACCTTTCAGGACAGACAAACAAGGGATACCACGCATGCACCACTGTTTAGATGACATCGAAAGTATATATTTGGAGAAATGCAGGAAGAATGTGTACTTGGGGCATCGTCGATTTCTTCTGACCAACCATCAATGTCGAAAGAAAGGAAATCATTTCAAAGGCGAGGCACATCACCGGAAGAAGCCCGACATCCATACTGGTGATCACATACTTGCTATGGTCAATGATTTACAAGTAATCTTTGCAAAGGGTCCCGACGGACCATCGATAACCCAGAAGTATATATAGGGGATCGTTTGTAGCCTTCTTCGATAAATAAGAGTGTCGAACCCAACGAGGAGCTAAAGGTAGAACAAATATTCCCTCAAGTTCTATCGAGCACAGATACAACTCTACGCACACTTGACGTTCGCTTTACCGGAAACAAGTATGAAACTATTTTGCAAGAATAAAACTACGAGTACTATGCAAGAATAAAACTACGAATAAATTGCAAGGTAATAAAAGTGGATAGCTTTTGTCAACAAGAAAGTCATTTGTCCCCAGGCAATTGATAGCAAGTACCGGTAATCATTCTTGCAATTTTATATGAGGGAGAGGCATGAGCTAACATACTTTCTCTACTTGGATCATATGCACTTATGATTGGAACTCCAGCAAGCATCCACAACTACTAAAGATCATTAAGTTCATGAAACCCAACCATAGCATTAAGTATCAAGTCCTCTTTACTCCCATACGCCACAACCCACTTATCCACGTTTAGGTTGTTGTCACCCTTGCAACACTGACAATAAGCAAACCATGAACATATTGCGACACCCTACAGCGAGGATCCCCCACATTTGTGCGAGGCGGAGGGCACCGTAGGACAGCACCATAAATAAAATATACAATCATACCAACCAAGATCATGATTAACCCATAGGACAAAACGGATCTACTCAAACATCGTAGGATAACCATAGATCATTGGGAAATAATATATGGAGTTGAGCACCATGTTTAAGTAGAGATTACAACGGGGAGAAGGGGTGTTACACCGCTGCATAGAGGGGGATAAAATTGGTGATGACGGTAGCAAGATTGTTGATCTAGATCGCCGGTCCATGGCCTCCATGGCGGAGGAGGGGATCTCCCTCTCTGTTCTCTTCTGTTTCGCGTACTCCAGATCTAGCCGAAAACTGTTTGTTATATTCCGGGAGATCCGTAAATCCGATTGCGCTGAGATTTTAACACTATTTTTTTTTCCGGAAATAAGCTTCCATGTGCCCGAAGTAGAGCTCCAACCGACGTACGAGGTGAGCACAACCCACCACCACGCTCCTGGCTCCTAGATCGCGCCCTGGTGTCTTGTGGGCTGTGTTGGCCTCCGTTTGCGGTGATTCCAACTCCCAAAAATCACATATATTACAAAATAATTCTAAGTAAAATTTTATTGCATTTGGACTTCGTTTGATATGGATTTTCTGTGAGACAAAAAACATGCAAAAAACTGGACCTAGCACTGGGCACTGGATCAATAGGTTAGTCCAATAAATCATATAAAAAGTTGCCAAAAATATGTGAAAGTTGTATAATATTGGCATGAAACAATCAAAAATTATAAATACAATGGAGACGTATCAACTATCTGTTCCGAATGATGCTCAGGGACACGCACCCATGTGGAAGAAGAAATCTATATTTTGGGACCTACCCTATTGGAAAGACCTAGATGTCCGCTCTACAATCAACGTGATGCACGTGACGAAGAATCTTTACGTGAACCTTCTAGGCTTCTTGGGCGTGTATGGGAAGACAAAAGATACACTGGAGGCATGGGAGGACCAGCAACGTATGCACGAGAAAGACGGCATGCCTCCAAAGCACTATAAAGGTCCTGCCAGCTACGCTCTTACCAAAGAAGAGAAGGAAATCTTCTTTGAATGCCTGCTCAGTATGAAGGTCCCGTCAGGCTTCTCGTCGAATATAAAGGGAGTAATAAGTATGGCAGCGAAAAAGTTCCAAAACCTAAAGTCTCATGACTGCCACGTGATTATGACGCAACTGCTTCCGGTTGCATTGAGTGGGCTTCTGATGACCCACAAGTAGAGGGATCAATTGTAGCTCTTTCCGATAAGTAAGAGTGTCGAACCCAACGAGGAGCAGAAGGAAATGACAAGTGGTTTTCAGCAAGGTACTGTCTGCAAGGGCTAAAATTGTAAGTAGCAGAGTAGCTTGATAGCAAGGTAATCTGTAACGAGCAAGTAATGATAGTAGTAACAATAGTGCAGCATGGTAGCCCAATCCTTTTGAGGCAAAGGACAGGCCAAAACGGTCTCTTATGATAAGCACAACGCTCTTGAGGGTACACGGGATTTTCATCTAGTCACTTTCATCATGTTGGTTTAATTCGTGATCGGTACTTTGATAATTTGATATGTGGGTGGACTGGTGCTTAGGTCTTGTTCTTAATTGAACAAACCTCCTACTTATGATTAACCCTCCCGAAAGCATCCGCAACTACGAGAAAAGTATTAAGAATAAATTCTAACCATAGAATTAAACTTTTGGGTCCAATCGATCCCTCGCGAAATAGCGCATAAACTGGGGTTTAAGCTTCTGTCATTATCTCAACCCATCATCTAATTGCTACTCCAAAATGCATTCCCTTAGGCCCAAATATGGTGAAGTGTCATGTAGTCGACGTTCACATGACACCACTAAGGGAATCACAACGTACATACTATCAAAATATCGATCACATATCAAATTCACATGATTACTTGCAACATGATTTCTCCCGTGACCTCAAGAACAAAAGTAACTACTCACAAATGATAATCATGCTCAAGATCATAGAGGTATTAAATAGCATATTGGATATGAACATACAATCTTCCACCAAATAAACCATATAGTAATCAACTACAAGATGTAATCAACACTACTAGTGACCCAGAAGCGCCAATCTATAGTTCCGGTAAGAAGATTGAACACAAGAGATGAACTAGGGTTTGAGATGAGATGGTGATGTTGAAGATTTTGATGGAGATTGCCCTCCCCAAGATGGGAGAGTTGTTGGTGATGATGATGATGATGATTTCCCCCTCCGGGAGGGAAGTTCCCCCGGTGGAATAGCTCCGCCGGAGGGCAAAAGTACTCCTGCCCAAGTTCCGCCTCGAGACGGCGGCGCTTCGTTCCAAAAGTCCTTTTTTTCCTTTTTTCTAGGTCAAAACGACATATACCAGAAGATGGGCACCGGAGGTGGGCCTGGGTGAGCACAACCCACCAGGGTGCACCTGCGCTCCCTGGCGTGCCCAAGTGGGTTGTGCCCACCTGGTGGGTCCCCTCTGGTAGTTATTTGCTCCAATATTCTTCAAATATTTGATAAAAAATCTCCGTGAAGTTTCAGCTTGTTTGGAGTTGTGCAGAATAGGTGGCCTGACGTAGCTTTTCTTGGTCCAGATTTCCAGCTGCCGGAATTCTCCCTCTTTGTGTATACCTTACATATTAAGAGGAAAAAGCATTAGAATTACTCCAAAAAGCATTATTATGGATAAAAACATTATAAATAACAGTAAGAAAAAAAGATGCAAAGTGGACATATCAACTCCCCCATGCTTAGACCTCGCTTGTCCTCAAGCGAAAATCGAAATCGAAAAATATGTCCACATGCTTAGAGAGAGAGAGAGGTGTTGATAAAAACAAAATACGAACATAGAAGCATCATGTTCATTATTATAACAGCAACAAACTTAAGCATAAAACTTTTATCAAAGAACTTTTATCATAGACTTCTCATGAATAAGTGACAATTCATCATACTATTGAAGTATAAAGCAAAAACTCTATTAGAAATCAACAAACTATGTTCTCAGCCAACCTTGCAACTACAATTCATCATCTTTTCAGGAAGGGTCACGTATCGGAGCATTTAGACAAGTCCATGATGTCTACTACACAACTTGTTCTTGTAGACTTGTGTTGGGCCTCCAATCGCAGAGTTTTGTAGGATAGTAGCAATTTTCCCTCAAGTGGATGACCTAAGGTTTATCAATCCTTGGGAGGCGTAGGATGAAGATGGTGTCTCTCAAACAACCCTGCATCCAAATAATAAAAAGTCTCATGTGTCATGTCAGTGTCAAAACCGGCGGATCTCGGGTAGGGGGTCCCAAACTGTGCGTCTAGGCGGATGGTAACAGGAGACAAGGGACACGATGTTTACCCAGGTTCGGGCCCTCTTGATGGAGGTAAAACCCTACGTCTTGCTTGATTGAAATTGATATTGTGGATGTTTACAAGAGTGGATCTACCACGAGATCAAGGAGGCTAAACCCTAGAAGCTAGCCTATGGTATGATTGTAAGGGTTGTTGTGATTGTTGTCCTACGGACTAAAGCCATCCGGTTTATATAGACACCGGAGAGGACTAGGGTTACATAGAGTCGGTTACAATGGTAGGAGATCTACATATCCGTATCGCCAAGCTTGCCTTCCACGCCAAGGAAAGTCCCATCCGGACACGGGGGGAAGTCTTCAATCTTGTATCTTCATAGTCTTGGAGTCCGGTCGATGATGATAGTCCGGCAAATGATAGTTCGGCTGATGATGGTAGTCCGGCTATCCGGACACCCCCTAATTCAGGACTCCCTCATGTCCCCAACACACCAAATACAATGGGAATTTGTATAGGTGCACTAGTTCGGCGAACAGGTGGTAATAAAAGCGTAGTAATGATAGTAGATATTGATTTTTGTGATAGGAACAATAAAAAACAGCAAGGTAGCAAGTAACAAAAGTGAGCACAAATGGTATTGCAATGCTTGAAAATAGCACCTAGGGTCCGTACTTTCGCTAGTGCAATCTCTCAACAATGCTAATCTAATTGGATCATATAACCATCCCTCAAAGTGCGATGAAGAATCACTCAAAAGTTTCTATCTAGCGGAGAACATAAGAAGAAATTGTTTGTAGCTATTCTTTCCCACCAATCTATCCAAGAGTTCATACTAAAATAACACCAAGTTATTCTTTCCGATCGATTTATCAAGAGTTCGTACTAAAATAACACAAGTTATTCTTTCTGATCGATCTATCAAGAGTTCGTACTAAAATAACACCAAAGCAAATTCATATTCATAATACTCAATCCAACACAAAGAACCTCAAAGAGTGCCCCAAGATTTCTATCGGAGAAACAAAAGACGAGAACGTGCATCAACCCCTATGCATGGATTACCCCAATGTCACAGCGGGAATCCGCAAACTGAATGCCAAAACACATATCAAGTGGATCAATATGATACCCCATTGTCACCACGAGTATTCATTTTTAAGACATATATCAATTTCTCTCAAATCCATAAAAGTATTCAATCCGATATAACGAAACCTCAAAGGGAAAACTCAATTCATCACAAGATAGAGAGGGGAAAACACCATATGATCCGACTATATTAACAAAGCCCGCGATTCATAAATATTGCGACATCTCAAGAACACAAGAGAGAGAGAGAGAGAGAGAGAGAGGGAGAGAGAGATTAAAACCATAGCTATTGGTACAAACCCTTAGCCCCAAGGGTGGACTACTCCCTCCTCATCATGATGGTTGCCGGGATGATGAAGATGGTCACCGGAGATGATCCCCCGGAAGGGTGCCGAAAAGGGTCTAGATTGGTTTTCGGGTGCTAGAGAGCCTTGCAGCGGCGGAACTTCTGATCTAGGTTAACCCCGAGGGTTTCTGGATTTTTGGGAATTTATAGGGTAAAGAGGGGATGCGGGAGGCCACCGAGGTGGGCACAACCCACCTAGGCGCGCCTGGGCCCACAGGCACACACTGGTGGGTTGTGCCCCCCTCGGGGCACCCCCAAATGCTTCTCTGGCCCATCCTGGTTGTTCTGGTCCATAAAAAATCTCCAAAAAGTTTCGCGGTGTTTGGACTCCGTTTGATATTGATTTCCTGCGATGTAAAAAACAAGAAAAAAACAACAACTGGCACTGGGCACTGGGTCAATAGGTTAGTCCCAAAAATGATATAAAGTTGCTATAAAATGATTGTAAAACATCCAAGAATGATAATATAATGGCATGAATACTTCATAAATCATAGATACGTTGGAGACGTATCAGCATCCCCAAGCTTAATTCCTACTTGTCCTCGAGTAGGTAAATGATAAAAGAAATTATTTATGAAGTATGAATGCTAGCAAAGTGCACAAGTTTGATCAATGACAATTTCAATCACTTCTCCTAGCATCATAACAACAATTCTTTCTCAGAAAATTTCTCATGTTATAGCAACTGAAAACGGAATTTTTGTTGTGGAATGCTACCTATCATATTCATCGTATACTCTTTTATTTTGTAGAATGGACATTTGGACTTGAATGATTCAAAGCAATAGTCTATAATTTGACACGAGGACATCAATACTCAAGCATATCAACAAGCAACCATGTCTCTCAAAATATCAACACTAAAGAAAGCTATCCCTAGCCCATCATGCTCAATCATTGATCCATTCATGAAACACACGCGCATATTAGCTACATCCAATGCTCAAGTACGATCATAGTGCCCCTTAGTTGGTGCTTTATAAGAGAAGATGGAGACTCAAATAAAAACAAAAATTGCATAAAGTAAATAGATAGGCCCTTTGCAGAGGGGAGTAGGGATTTGTAGAGGTGCCAGAGCTCAAAGTGAAAATTGAGAGATAAAAACATTTTGAGAGGCATACTTTTCCCACCAACAAAAATGACTTAGAGCTCCCAACACTTTACATGCTAGATATATCATAGGCAGTTCCCAAACATAAAATAAAGTTTATTCCCTTTTCAACCATACTTTCACTTTCCATGGCTAACCCTATTCATGGGTGCCCTCCATACCAACACTTTCCAAGGAATTTATTATTTGACAACATAAAGTAAATTAAATTTTCATTTCAGGACTGGGCATCCCTAATACCTTTGCCTTACTCTCGAGCAATGACAAGTGAATAAACACTCATCGTGAGAATAACACATCTAGCATGGAAAAAATTGGCTACCCCTCACCGCCTCGCGAGCGGTACGGACACACAAAAGAGAAATTTATTTTGAAAATTAGAGATGGCACATACACATTTGCTTAGAACGGCAAAAGAATACCGCATATAGGTAGGTATGGTGGAATCATGTGGCAAAACTGGTTTAAAGGATTTTGGATGCACAAGTAGTGATCATACTTAGTGCAAAATGAAGGCTAGCAAAAGATTGATAAGCGACCAACCAAGAAATGAATAATCTCATAAGCGAGCATTGAGCATAATTAACATCGAATAATGCACCACAAGTAGGATGTAATTTCATTGCACAACTATTGTCTTTCATGCTTGCATAGGGAATCACAAACCTTAACACCAATATTCTTACTAAAGCACAATTACTCATCAAAATGACTCACATATCACTATAATCATATCTCAAAACTATTACAAAGAATCAATTTTATTTTTTCCAATGATCTTCATGAAAGGTTTTATTATATCCTTCTTGGATATCTATCACTTTGGAACTAATTTTCTTGTATTGCTTTTGATAATCTCAAACAAATATAACTGAAGATCATGAGCATAATATTTCTTTATCTCTAATTAATTTAAGTGAATTAAGAGAGAACTTCTTCAAAAATACTAAAGCACGCCATTCTCAAAAAGATATAAGTGAAGCACTAGAGCAAATGGCAAGCTACTCCAAAAAAGATATAAGTGAAGATCAAGCGAGTAGTTAAGTAAATAGGTAGCTATTTGAGTACTCTCTCTTGCTCCAAAACTTTCAGATCTAAGTATTTTATTAAAACAGCAAGCAAAAACAAAATAAAATGACATTCCTAAGAATATCACACATCATGTGAAGAAGCAAAAACTTAGGCTCAATCAATAATAACTGATAATTGTTGAAGAAGAAAGGTGGGATGCCTACCGGGGCATCCCCAAGCTTAGATGCTTGAGACTTCTTGAAATATTATCTTGGGATGCCTTGGGCATCCCCAAGCTTGAGCTTTTGTGTCTCCTTAATTCTTCTCATATCACAGTTTTCCTAAATCTCAAAAGCTTCATCCACACAAAACTCAACAAGAACTCGTGAGATAAGTTCGTATAAACAAATGCAAAAACCTTATCATTCTCTACTTAGCAAATCACTAAAATTATTATTCAAAATTGCACACTAAATGCCTCTGCATATTTAATAATCCTATCCTCAAATAGAATCATTAAACAAGCAAACATATGCAAACAATGCAAACATAACAGCAATCTGCCAAAACAGTACAGTATGTAAAGAATGCAAGAGTATCAATACTTCCCTAACTCCAAAAGTTATGAAAATTTTCCACACTGTAGAAAATTCATCAGAACTCATTCGGCAAAAACTTTCAGCATTTTATCACATTCTAACCTTTCTAGGGAATTTTTGCAACAACGGTAAACTTTCTGTTTTCAAACAACAACATGTATACTTGCAAAATAAGCATGGCAAAGGCTATCATTGCCACTTTTATTGAAATAAAAGATGCAAAAAATTATTCTAAATAACATAAAGCAAATCATAACAAAATATAATGATGCTCCAAGTAAAACTCATACCATGTGACGAATGAAGACATAGTTCCAAGTGAGGTTACCGATAATGTTGAAGACGAAAGAGGGGATGCCTTCCGGGGCATC
This sequence comes from Aegilops sharonensis, assembly GCA_904067115.1. Lineage (NCBI taxonomy): Eukaryota > Viridiplantae > Streptophyta > Magnoliopsida > Poales > Poaceae > Aegilops > Aegilops sharonensis. Next base: position 799,968,255 of record LR880970.1, read on the forward strand.
CCCAAGCTTAGTTGCTTGGATCTTACTTGAATATTACCTTGGGGTGCCTTGGGCATCCCCAAGATTTGGGTATTTTCACTCTTTATTCTCCTCATATTGACATCTCACCCAAAACTTGAAAACATCAATCACACAAAACTTAACGGAACTTTGTGAGATAGGTTAGTATGATAAAGAGCAAACCATTTCACTTTTGGTATTGTCAAAGACAAGATTAATAATTGTTCTCACACAATGACTACTGTAGCATATCATTTCCGCAATTTATATTGAGAAATATAAGACATAGAAACTAGAAAACAAGCAAACTATGCATTGAAAACAGAATCTGTCAAAAACAGAACAGCCTGTAGTAATCTGTACTCCAACCATACTTTTGCTACTCCAAAAATTCTGAAAAAATAGGAAAACCTGGGTAATTTGTCTATTTATATTCTGGAAAAAGAATCAGCATTTTATCACGCATTTGTTAAAAATTAGAATTATTTTCCTGAGTGGAAAATTTTCTGTTTTTCAGCAAGATCAAATCAACTATCACCGTAAGCCACCCCGAATGTCTTACTTGGCACTTTATTGAAACAAAAGCAATAAAACATGATAACTACAGTAGAAAAATCATGTGAACACACAAAAACAGTAGGTAAAATAGTTGGGTTGTCTCCCAACAAGCACTTTTCTTTAATGCCTTTTAGCTAGGCATGATGATTTCAATGATGCTCGCATAAAAGATAAGAATTGAAACATAACAAGAGCATCATGAAACACATGGCATGCACATTTAAGCCTAACCCACTTCCTATGAATAGGGATTTTGTGAGCAAACAACTTATGGGAACAAGAATCAACTAGCATAGGAAGGCAAAACAAACAAAACTTCAAGATTTTCAACACATGGAGATGAAACTTGATATTATTGAAATATATATGAGCATATCTTCCCCTCTCATAATAATTTTCAGTAGCATCGTGAATGAATTCAACAATATAACTATCACATAAAGCACTCTTTTCATGATACACAAGCATAGAAATTTTATTACTCTCCACGTAAGCAAATTTATTCTCATGAATAGTAGTGGGAGGAAACTCAACAAAATAACTATCATGTGAGTGAAAATTAAAATCATGATGACAGGTTTCATGGTTATCGTTATTCTTTGTAGCATACATGTCATCACCATAATCATCATATCTAGCAACTTTGTTATCATAGTCAATTGAAAAGCCTCATCCAAAATGGTGGATTCATCACTAAATAAAGTCATGACCTCTCCAAATCCACTTTCATCATTATAATCATCATAAATAGGAGGCATGCAATCATTATAACAAATTTTCATATCAAATCTTGGGGGACTAAAAATATCATCTTCATCAAACATAGCATCCTCAAGCTTATGGCTTTGCATATCATTAGCATCATGGATATTCAAAGAATTCATACTAACAACATTGCAATCATGGTCATCATTTGTACCAAACATTCTATTGAATTCTTCTTCTATCAATTGAGCACAATTTTCCTTTTCATCATTTTCACGAAATACATTATAAAGATGAATAATACGATGCAACCTCAATTCCATTTTTTGTATTGTTCTTTTATTAACCAAACTAGTGATAAAAAATAAACTAAAAGATTCGAATACAAGATCTAAAGATATACCTTGAAGCACTCACCTCCCCGGCAATGGCGCCAGAAAAGAGCTTGATGTCTACTACACAACTTGTTCTTGTAGACTTGTGTCGGGCCTCCAAGCGCAGAGTTTTGTAGGATAGTAGCAATTTTCCCTCAAGTGGATGACCTAAGGTTTATCAATTAGTGTGAGGCGTAGGATGAAGATGGTCTCTCTCAAACAACTCTGCAACCAAATAATAAAAAGTCTCTTTTGTCCCCAACACACCAAATACAATGGGAATTTGTATAGGTGCACTAGTTCGGCGAACAGATGGTAATACAAGCGTAGTAATGATAGTAGATATTGATTTTTGTGACAGGAAAAATAAAAACAGCAAGGTAGCAAGTAACAAAAGTGAGCACAAATGGTATTGCAATGCTTGAAACTGAGGCCTAGGGTTCGTACTTTTGCTAGTGCAATCTCTCAACAATGCTAATCTAACTGGATCATATAACCATCCCTCAGAGTGCGATGAAGAATCACTCCAAAGTTCCAATCTAGCGGAGAACATAAGAAGAAATTGTTTGTAGCTATTCTTTCCAATCGATCTATCGAAGAGTTTGTACTAAAATAACACCAAGTTATTCTTTTCGATCGATCTATCAAGAGTTCGTACAAAAATAACACAAGTTATTCTTTCCGATCGATCTATCAAGAGTTCGTACTAAAATAACACCAAAGAAAATTCAGATTCGTAATATTCGATCCAATACAAAGAACCTCAAAGAGTGCCCCAAGATTTCTACCTGAGAAACAAAAGACGAGAACGTGCATCAACTCCTATGCATAGATTACCCCAATATCACCGCGGGAATCTGCAATTTGAATGCCAAAACACATATCAAGTGGATCAATATGATACCCCATTGTCACCACGAGTATTCATTTGCAAGACATATATCAAGTGCTCTGAAATCCATAAAAGTATCCAATCCAATAAAACGAAATATCAAAGGGAAAACTCAATTCATCACAAGATAGAGAGGGGAAAACACCATATGATCTGACTATATTAACAAAGCCTGCGATACATCAAGATCGTGACATCTCAAGAACACGAGAGAGAGAGAGAGAGAGAGAGAGAGAGAGAGATTAAACACATAGCTACTGGTACAAACCCTCAGCCCCGATGGTGGACTACTCCCTCCTCATCGTGGTGGCCACCGGGATGATGAAGATAGCCACCGGAGATGATTCCCTCCTCCAGCAGGGTGCCGAAAAGGGTCTAGATTGGTTTTCGGTGGCTACAGAGGCTTGAGGCGGCAGAACTTCTTATCTAGGTTAACCCCGTGGGTTTCTGGAATTTTTGGGAATTTATAGGGTAAAGAGGGGGTGCGGGAGGCCATCGAGGTGGGCACACCCTACCTGGGCGCGCCTGGGGGCCTAGGCGCACCCAGGTGGGTTGTGCCCACCTCGGGGCACCCCCCAGGTGCTTCTCTGGCCCAACCTGGGTGTTCTGGTCCATAAAAAATCTCCAAAAAGTTTCGCGGTGTTTGGACTCCATTTGATATTGATTTCCTGCGATGTATGAAACAAGCAAAAAAACAGCAACTGGCACTGGGCACTGGGTCAATAGATTAGTCCCAAAAAATGATATAAAGTTGCTATAAAATGATTGTAAAACATCCAAGAATGATAATATAATGGCATGAATACTTCATAAATTATAGATACATTGGAGACGTATCAGTCCACATACTCAACCATCATATAGTCTTCTATGATTGCTGGCTCTCACCGTGTACACATGAGCAAAAGGTTTCAACCGGACACATAGAAATATAGGGGCTTATAGTTTCTCCTCCCAACATATTCACCTAAAGGGTGATTTCAACAATAATAACTCATGCTATTTATATTCAACTGGACATATGTGCCTAGATCTTTCCTCAACACATGATGCTTGCCAAAGGAGAAAAATTAAAAGGAATAGAAGGAAAACTTTGACTCTTTGCATAAAATTAAATACATAAAAGTAAAAGATAGGCCCTTCGCAGAGGGAAGCAGAGGTTTCCATGCGCTTATTTGTTTGTATGCTCAACCCCTTACTGCAAAAGAACATCACGTTGCATTGCCCCTTGTGATAGCGACCTTTATTATGCAGTCTATCGCTTTTATTCTTCACCATCACAATTTCATGAAATGCTCAATTTTCTCTTACACTAAATGATCTCACACTTTTAGAAGCAATTTTTATTGCCCTTTTGCTCCGATGACAACTTACTTGAGGTGTCTTTCTCAATCCCTAGGTAGGTATGGTGGACACTTGAAAATAAGATTTGGGTTTAAGGGTTTTTGGATGCACAAGTAGTATCTCTACTTAGTGCGAAATTTTTTGCTAGCAAATGTAGGGGCAAGCACCACATGTTAAAGGATCCATGACAATATGACTTCTATGTGAATATAAACAAACATAAATCATTAAGTTGTCTTCCTTGTCCAACGTCAACAATTTTGGCATATAATATTTTGATGAGGGCTCACAATCACAAAAGATTTCTAGGACAGTATATTTATATGTGAATCTTATCTTCCCTTATTAATTCTCTCATGAGTTGCATCATTGACTAATGCTATGTTTGTCAATCTCTAATAAAATTTTCTACTTATACTTTTCCTTATGTGGTGTCATCACCTACCATAAGATTAGTATATGATCTTCTTGATTCACTTCATTTCTTTTATTTATTTCCTTTCTCCTTTTCTTTTATTTGCAACATGAAAGTAAAGAAAGAAAAAACTCAAACTAACTTTATTATATATCTTGCACACGATTACAAGGATAGATCAGTAAGCAAACTATTGAAAAGAAAGGATGGAACTAAACTTTTATTCATCTAAAGCAAAAGATCGAACTAAAATAAGTAAAGGTAAAATGATAGTGGGATGATACGATACCGGGGCACCTCCCCCAAGCTTGGCGGAAGCCAAGGTGAGTGCCCATACCCGATACTCAATTCTCCTTTGGTGATGAAGAAGATAGTGGTCGTGAAGAGATCTTGTCCTCAGATTTCCATGGCAGTGGTTCACCATCATAAGAGGAGGAGTGCGTCTCACGGGTCCTGCAACTAGTAGCCAAACTCATACCTTTAAACCTCGCCTCATATTCAAAGACTTGGTTTTGGAGCTCATAGATCTGGCTTTGGAGGAAGTTGATTTACTCGTTGAGGGTGAAGACGGTGTCCTTCATGGGCTTTCCATCCACCTTGAATCACGGGAGAGGTCCGTGATCATGAGGTGATTGGCATTGAGTCCGCGCTCCACCATCCCCTTGCACTGGAAGGCATCTTGTTCCATAGCTTCAAGCCTGACCTCCATGGTTCCCGTCCCCTTGGGACATGGCACATCGTGAAGGTGAAGCACCCCCTCATGCATCTGGATGACCTGAGGGTGCTGCACCACCTCCCACAGATATGGGTTGATGACATTCTTGAAGAACTTGTCCTTGGAGGAGCTTGAAGCAGCCATGGTAGATGGGATCTGACAGAAAGTAGCAAGAAAAGAGAATAGAGGATTTCTCCGCGATATGGTGGTTAGAGGATCTGACAGATATGGTTCGGGAAGTATACATAGATTTTTTTTATCTTGGGGGGCAAGCAAACGGAAGAAAAACGGATCCCGGAAGGTGTTCCAGGTGGGCACAACCCAGGCAAGCCTGGCGCGCCCTGGTGTCTTGTGCCCACCGGGGTAGTTTCTTATTTTCCCGGTAGTTTCTTATTTTCCTATTTTTCTAAATATTCCAAAACTGACAAAAAATATTTTTGCGGATTTTTCGGAGTTCGTTTACTTACCGTATCACGTACCTCCTTATTTTCACGATTCTGAAGTGTTCCGGAAGGACTCTTTTATGTGCTCTTCCTGTGTCAAAGTTTGGATAATATTACTTTCAATATTAATGGGTGTACATGAGATATAATGTTTTATTATTTTCCCATTGACAACCTTCGGGTTAGTACCTTCATCATTATTTATTTTGATGGCTCCAGACCAATAAACCTCCTCGATAACATAGGGGCCTTCCCATTTTGGGAGGAGTTTTCCTGCAAAGAATCTGAAACAAGAGTTGTACAAAAGAACATATTCTCCGACTTTAAACTCACACTTTTGGATTCTTTTGTCATGCCATCTTTTAAATTTTTCTTTGAATAATTTTGCATTTTCATAAGCTTGGTTTCTCCATTCATCTAAAGAACTGATATCAAATAACATGTTTTCACCAACAAGTTTAAAATCATAATTGAGCTCTTTGATGGCCCAATATGCCTTATGTTCTAACTCAAGAGGCAAATGACAAGCTTTTCCATAAACCATTTTATAAGGAGACATACCCATAGGATTTTTATATGCTGTTCTATAAGCCCAAAGTGCATCCTCTAATTTATTAGACCAATTCTTCCTGGACCTATTGATAGTCTTTTGCAAAATTAATTTTATTTCTCTATTGCTACGGTCAACTTGACCACTAGACTGAGGATGATAAGGTGATGCCATTCTATGGTTAACATCATACTTGGCAAGCATTTTATGGAAAGCACCATGAATAAATATCCAGGGACTCCAAACCTTGGGAAAATAACTTAAGCATTTTAATAGAGGTGTTGTGATCAGCACTACTGGTTGGAATAGCTTCTACCCATTTAGTAACATAATCAACAGCAACCAAAATATGTGTATACCCATTAGAGGAAGGAAAAGGTCCCATGTAATCAAATCCCCAAACATCAAATGGTTCAACAACAAGTGAATAATTCATAGGCATTTCTTGACGCTTACCGATATTACCTATTCTTTGACATTCATCACAAGATAAGACAAACTTACGGGCATCCTTCAAGAGAGTAGGCCAATAAAATCCAGATTGCAATACCTTGTGAGTAGTTCTATCTCCAGCATGATGACCTCCATAAGCTTCTGAGTGACATTTCTGTAGGATTTCTCCCTGTTCATGCTCAGGTACACAACATCTAATAATACCATCTACTCCTTATTTATAAAGATGCGGGTCATCCCAAAAGTAATGTCTTGAATCATAGAAGATTTTTTTCTTTTGTTGGTATGTAAAGCTAGGTGGTAAATATTTAGCAACAATGTAATTAGCATAATCATCATACCAAGGAGTACTATGAGCAACATTTATTGCAGCTAACTGCTCATCAGGAAAAACTATCATCAATAGGTAGTGGGTCATCAGGCAAATTTTCAAGCCTAGACAAGTTATCAGCTACGGGGTTCTCAGCTCTTTTTCTATCAATGATATGTAAACCAAATTCTTCTAACAAGAGAACCCATCGAATAAGTCTAGGTTTAGCATCTTTCTTTTCCATAAGATATTTAATAGCATTATGATCGGTGTGAACAATTACTCTGGAATCAACAATATAAGGTCTAAATTTATCACAAGCAAACACCACTGCTAAGAATTCTTTTTCAGTAGTAGCATAATTTCGTTGAGCACTGTCTACAGTTTTACTAGCATAATG
>LR880970.1:799981162-799993045 GCA_904067115.1 Aegilops sharonensis
ACTATGAGAAAAGTATTAACAATAAATTCTAACCATAGCATTAAACTTTTGGATCCAATCGGTCCCTTACGGAATAGCGCATAAACTGGGGTTTAAGCTTATGTCACTCTCTCAACCCGTCATCTAATTGCTACTCCACAATGCATTCCTTTAGGCCCAAAGATGGTGAAGTGTCATGTAGTCGACGTTCACATGACACCAATAAGGGAATCACAACATACATACTATCAAAATATCAAACACATATCAAATTCACATGATTACTTGCAACATGATTTCTCTCATGGCCTCAAGAACAAAAGTTACTACTGAAAAATGATAATCATGCTCAAGATCAGAGAGGTATTAAATAGCATATTGGACCTGAACATATAATTTTCCACCAAATAAACCATATAGTAATCAGCTACAAGATGTAATCAACACTACTAGTCACCCACAAGCACCAATCTATAGTTCAACAAGATTGAACACAAGAGATGAACTAGGGTTTGAGATGAGATGGTTCTGTTGAAGATTTTGACGGAGATTGCCCTCCCCAAGATGGGAGAGTTGTTGGTGATGATGATGACGATGATTTCCACCTCCGTGAGGGAAGTTCCCCCGGCGAAATCGCTCCGTCGAAGGGCAAAAGTGCTCCTGCCCAAGTTCCGCCTCGAGACGGCGGTGCTTCATCCCGAAAGTCCTTTTTTCTTTTTTTTCTAGGTCAAAATGACCTATATACTAGAAGATGGGCACCGAAGGTGGGCCTTGGTGAGCACAACCGACTAGGGCGCGCCTGGGCTCCCTGGCGCGCCCAGGTGGGTTGCGCCCACTTGGTGGGCCCCCTCGGGTAGTTATTTACTCCAATATTCTTCAAATATTTGATAAAAAATCTCTGTGAAGTTTCAGCTTGTTTGGAGTTGTGCAGAATAGGTGGCCCGACGTAGCTTTTCCAGGTCCAGATTTCTAGCTACCGGAATTCTCCCTCTTTGTGTATACATTGCATATTATGAGAGAAAAGGCATTATAATTACTCCAACAAGCATTATTATGGATAAAAACATTATAAATAACAGTAAGAAAAGATGATGCAAAATGGGCATATCAGCTTCTACCGAAAAACGTTCGATTAGTCATTTTGAAGCTATGTGCATTCCTCAATGCAATCTCAGAAGGTGATCGATCCAGAAATCCTATCAAGGTTAAGGAGTGATTTGGCGCAATGTCTTGTTAGTTTCGAGCTGGTGTTCCCAGCATCCTTCTTCAATATCATAACGCACGTCCTAGTTCATCTAGTCGACGAGATTGCCATTCTGGGCACTATATTTCTACACAATATGTTCCCATTTGAGAAGTTCATTGGAGTCTTAAAGAAATATGTTCGTAACCGTGCTAGGCCAGAAGAAAGCATCTCCACGGGCCATCAAACAGAGGAGGTCATTGGGTTTTGTGTTGACTTCATTCCTGGCCTTAAGAAGATTGGTCTCCCTCAATCGCGGTATGAGGGAAGACTGACTAGAAAAGGCACGCTAGGAGCGGAATCAATAATATGTAGGGAGGGCATTCTTGGTCTCAAGCACACTACACATTTCTACAGAATTCTACCTTGGTGACCCCGTATGTCAATGAACACAAGAATATTCTGCGCTCCAAATGCCCGGAGCAGTGTGATGACTGGATTACATGTGAACACATCAGGACTTTCAGAAGTTGGTTGCAAACACGTCTCATGGGTGACAAACTATTTCTGATGAGCTGTACTCGTTGGCCAGGGGGACCATCTTCGACTGTATGGACTTACAAAGGGTACGAGATAAATGGGAATACATTTTACACGATCGCCTAAGATCAAAAGACCAACTAAAACAGTGGTGTACGCTTTGATGCAGCAACCAAGAGGGGAAAGGACACATATTATGGTTACATAGTGGACATATGGGAACTTGACTATGGACATGATTTTAAGGTCCCTTTGTTTCAGTGCAATGGATCAATCTATCAGGAGGCGGGGTACAGGTAGNCAAACAGAGGAGGTCATTGGGTTTTGTGTTGACTTCATTCCTGGCCTTAAGAAGATTGGTCTCCCTCAATCGCGGTATGAGGGAAGACTGACTAGAAAAGGCACGCTAGGAGCGGAATCAATAATATGTAGGGAGGGCATTCTTGGTCTCAAGCACACTACACATTTCTACAGAATTCTACCTTGGTGACCCCGTATGTCAATGAACACAAGAATATTCTGCGCTCCAAATGCCCGGAGCAGTGTGATGACTGGATTACATGTGAACACATCAGGACTTTCAGAAGTTGGTTGCAAACACGTCTCATGGGTGACAAACTATTTCTGATGAGCTGTACTCGTTGGCCAGGGGGACCATCTTCGACTGTATGGACTTACAAAGGGTACGAGATAAATGGGAATACATTTTACACGATCGCCTAAGATCAAAAGACCAACTAAAACAGTGGTGTACGCTTTGATGCAGCAACCAAGAGGGGAAAGGACACATATTATGGTTACATAGTGGACATATGGGAACTTGACTATGGACATGATTTTAAGGTCCCTTTGTTTCAGTGCAATGGATCAATCTATCAGGAGGCGGGGTACAGGTAGACCCATAGTACGGAATGACAATAGTGGATGTGAACAATCTTGGGTACACATACAAACCATTCGTCCAAGCCAATGATGTGGCACAGGTTTTCTATGTGAAGGACATGTCTACCAAACCGAGAAAAAGAAAAGATAAGGAAACGAATACATCATACGATGAGCCAAAGCGCCACATAGTTCTTTTCGGAACAAGAGACATCGTGGGAGTGGAGGGCAAGACAGACATGTCTGAAGATTATAAATTTTTTCATGAAAATCCTCCCTTCAAAGTCAAGGCTGACCCAAGCACCCTGTTAAACGATGAAGATTATCCATGGTTACGGTGCAATAAGCGAATGACACAAGTGAAGAAAAAGTGAAGACTTTCTCTCCGCAACTATTATGATGATGCCTTTGATCTAGAATATCACTGCAGTTACATGTGAATAAATGAAATGCCTTTTGTAACAGATGAGTTTTCGTATGAAACCCTGATACTTCGAAAGAGATTGTCCATTTTGTACACGAAGTGCATCCAGCTTTTGCCATAAAATATCAACGCTAAAGAAAGCTGTCCTACAAAATCGTATAGTCTTATCATGCTCTGTCTTCTGAACACAAAGGATTTATCATGCACAACCCCGATGACAAGCCGAGCAATTGGTTCATAATTTTTAATGTGCTACAGCTTTTTCAACCCTCACGCAATACATGAGAGCAAGCCATGGATATAGCACTATAGGTGGAATAGAGTATGATGATAGGGGTAAATATAGAGAAGACAAAAAAGAAAGAAAGTCTCACATCGACGCGGCTAACCAATGGGCTAAGGAGATGCCCATAAATTGATATCAACGTGAGGAGTAGGGATTGCCATGCAACGAATGCACTAAGAGCTATAAGCGTATGAAAGCTCAATATGAAAACTAAGTGGGCGTGGATCTAATCCTATAATGAAAAATCCCCACTGGTATATGAAAGTGACAACATAGAAGACTCTCCATATGAAAAACATGGTGCTACTTTGAAGCATAAGTGTGGTAAAGGATACTAACAATGCCCCTTCTCTCTTTGTTTATTTTTTCCTTTTTCTTTTTTTCTTTTTTCTTCTTTTTTTCTTTTTTCTTTTTTTCTCTCATTGCCCGGAGTCTCATCCCGACTTGTGGGGGAATCGTAGTCTCCATCATCCTTTCCTCACTGTGGCACTACTCTAAAAATGAATAATGATGATCATCACACTTCTATTTAATTACAACTCGATACTTATGACAAAGTATGAATCTATATGAATGCCTCTGGCATGAAACAGGATGTGTACATGAATGATCTAGCGTAACATGTATGAAAAATGATGAACGGTGGCTGGGCCACAATACTATGTTAGTTATTGATGCCGCTTGAAGCTACGTCGGTATTTCCCCAAAGAGAAAGGGATGATGCAGCACAACGGCGGTAGGTATTTCCCTCAGATATGAAACCAAGGTTATTGAACAAGTAGGAGAACCAAGCAACACAACGTAAACAGCCCCTACACACAGATAACAAATCCTCGCAACCCGACGTGTTAAAGGGGTTGTCAATCCCTTTCGGGTAACGGTGCCAGAAATTGGTGCGTGAGGGGAAAAAGTTGTAATAGATTGAATAAATAGATTGCAAATAAAATAAAGTGCAGAAAAGTATTTTTGGGTTTTTGGATTAATAGATCTGTAAATAAAAGCAAATAAAATTAGATCGCAAAGGCAAATAATATGAGAAAGAGACCCGGGGGCCGTAGGTTTCACTAGTGGCTTCTCTCGAGAAAAATAGCAAACGGTGGGTGAAAAAAATACTGTTGGGCAATTGATAGAACCTCAAATACTCATGATGATATCCAGGCAATGATCATTACATAGGCATCACGTCCAAGATTAGTAGACCGACTCCTGCCTGCATCTACTACTATTACTCCACACATCGACCGCTATCCAGCATATGCAACTAGTGTATTAAGTTCATGGAGAAATGGAGTAATGCAATAAGAACGATGTCATGATGTGGACAAGATCTATCTATGTAGAGATAGACCCCATCGTTTTATCCTTAGTAGCAACGATACATACGTGTTGGTTCCCCTTCTGTCACTGGGATCAAGCACCATAAGATCGAACCCACTACAAAGCACATCTTCCAATTGCAAGATAAATAGATCAAGTTGGCTAAACAAAACCCAAATATCGAGAAGAAATATGAAGCTGTAAGCAACCATGCATAAAAGAGATCAAAGAAACTCAAATAATTTCATGGATATAAAAAGATAGATCTGATCATAAACTCAAAGTTCATCGATCCCAACAAACACACCGCAAAAGAGTTACATCATATGGATCTTCAAGAGACCATTGTATTGAGAACCGAGAGAGAGAGAGAGAGAGAGAGAGAGAGAGAGAGAGAGAGAGAGAGAGAGAGAGATGAAGCCATCTAGCTACTAACTACAGACCCGAAGGTCTACAAAGAACTACTCACGCATCATCGGAGAGGCACCAATGGAGGTGGTGAACCCCATCCGAGATGGTGTCTAGATTGGATCTGCTGGTTCTGAACTCTACGGCGGCTGGATCAATATTTCGTCGACTCCCCTAGGGTTTTGGGAATATTGGGGTATTTATAGAGCAAAGAGGCGGTCCGGGGGGCACCTGAAGTGGGCACAACCCACCAGGGCGCGCCTGGGCCTCCTAGGGCGCCCTGGTGGGTTGTGCTCCCATCGGGGCATCCCCCACGCGCAGCCAGGGCCCATTGTGTTCCTTCTGGCCCATAAAAATTCTCTGTAAAGTTTTATGGCATTTGGACTCCGTTTGATATTGATTTTCTGTGATGTAAAAAACAGGGAAAAAACAACAACTGGCACGTGGCACTATGTCAATACGTTAGTACCAAAAAATGATATAAAATGAGTATAAATGATTATAAAACATCCAAGATTGATAATATAATAGCATGGAACAATAAAAAATTATAGATACGTCGGATACGTATCAGCATCCCCAAGCTTAACTCCTACTCGTCCTCGAGTAGGGAAGTGATAAAAATAGAATTTTTTATGTGGAATGCTGCCTAACATCTCATATCATATTTATTTCTTTATAGCATGGATGATAACCCACAAGTGTAGGGGATCGCAACAGCTTTCGAGGGTAGAGTATTCAACCCAAATATATTGATTCGACACAAGGGGAGCCAAAGAATATTCTCAAGTATTAGCAACTGAGTTGTCAATTCAGCCACACCTGGATAACTTAATATCTGCAGCAAAGTATTTAGTAGCAAAGTAGTATGATAATAGTGGTAATGGTAACAAAAGAGTAATGAAAGCAAAAGTAATATTTTTGGTGTTTTGTAGTGATTGTAACAGTAGCAACAGGAAAGTAAATAAGCGTAAACCAGTATATGGAAAGCTCGTAGGCATCGGATTGGTGATGGATAATTATGCCGGATGCGGTTCATCATGTAACAGGCATAACATAGGGTGACACAGAACTAGCTCCAATTCATCAATGTAATGTAGGCATGTATTGCGAATGTAGTCATACGTGCTTATGGAAAAGAACTTGCATGACATCTTTTGTCCTACCCACCCGTGGCAGCGGGGTCCTAATGGAAACTAAGGGATATTAAGGCCTCCTTTTAATAGAGAACCGGAACAAAGCATTAGCACATAGTGAATACATGAGCTCCTCAAACTATGGTCATCACCAGGACTGGTCCCGATTATTGTCACTTCAGGGTTGCCGGATCATAACACATAGTAGGTGACTATAGACTTGCAAGATAGGATCAAGAACACACATATATTCATGAAAAAATAATAGGTTCAGATCTGAAATCATGGCACTCGGGCCCTAGTGACAAGCATTAAGCATAGCAAAGTCATAGCAACATCAATCTCAGAACATAGTGGATACTAGGGATCAAACCTTAACAAATCTAACTCGATTACATGATAAATCTCATCCAACCCATCACCGTCCAGCAAGCCTATGATGGAATTACTCACGCACGGCAGTGAGCATCATGAAATTGGTGATGGAGGATGGTTGATGATGACGATGGCGACAAATCCCCCTCTCCGGAGCCCCGAACGGACTCCAGCTCAGCCCTCCCGAGAGGTTTTAGGGCTTGGCGGCGGCTCCGTATCGTAAAACGCGATGATTTCTTCTCCTTGATTTTTTTCTCCCCGAAAGCAAATATATAGAGTTGGAGTTGGCGTCAGAGAAGCTCCAGGGGGGCCACGAGGTAGGGGGCGCGCCCTATTGGGGGCGCCCCCCACCCTCGTGGACAGGGTGTGGGCCCCCTGGTCTTCATCTTTGGCAAGGATTTTTTATTATTTTTAACTAGATGTTTCGTGGAGTTTCAGGTCATTCTGAGAACTTTTGTTTCTGCACATAAATAACACCATGGCAGTTCTGCTGAAAACAACGTCAGTCCGGGTTAGTTTCATTCAAATCATGCAAGTTAGAGTCCAAAACAAGGGCAAAAGTGTTTGGAAAAGTAGATACGATGGAGACGTATCAACTCCCCCAAGCTTAATCCTTTGCTTGTCCTCAAGCAATTCAGTTGATAAACTCAAAGAGATAAAGAAAAACTTTTACAAACTCTGTTTGCTCTTGCTGTTGTAAATATGTAAAGCCAGCATTCATGTTTTCAGCAAAGATTATAACTAACCACATTTGCAATAATTCTCAGGTCTCATGTTTACTCATATCAATGGCATAACCAACCAGCGAGTCATAATAATAAATCTCGGATGACAACACTTTCTCAAAACAATCATAATATGATATAACAAGATGGTATCTCGCTAGCCCTTTCTGAGACCGCAAAACATAAACGCAGAGCACCTTTAAAGATCAAGGACTGACTAGACATTGTAATTCATGGTAAAAGAGATCCAATAATAGTCATACCCAATATGAATTAATAGTAATGGATGCAAATGACAGCTGCGCTCTCCAGCTAGTGCTTTTAATAAGAGGGTCATGACTCAACATGAAAGTAAATAGATAGGCCCTTCGCAGAGGGAAGCAGGGATTTGTAGAGGTGCCAGAGCTCGGTTTTGAAATAGAGATAAATAATATTTTGAGCGGCATACTTTCATTGTCAACATAGCAACTAAGAGATGGCGATATCTTCCATGCTACACACATTATAGGAGGTTCCCAAATAGAATGGTAAAGTTTATACTCCCCCTCCACCAACAAGCATCAATCCATGACTTGCTCGAAACAACGAGTGTCTCCAACTAGCAATAATCGCAGGGGGAGTTTTGTTTGCAATTATTTCGATTTAGTTTGCATAAAGCATCGGACTAGGCATCCCGGAGACCAGCCATTTTCTCGTGAATGAGGAGCGGAGTCCACTCCTCTTGAGAATAACCCGCCTAACATGGAAGATAAGGAAAACCCTAGTTGATACATGAGCTATTCGAGCATACAAAACAGAATGTTTATTTGAAGGTTTATAGTTTGACACATACAAATTTACTTGGAACGGCAGGTAAATACCGCATATAGGAAGGTATAGTGAACTCATCTGGAATAACTTTGGGGTTTAAGGGATTGGATGCTCAAGCAGTATTCCCCGCTTAGTACAAGTGAAGGCTAGCAAAAGACTGGGAAGCGACCAACTAGAGAGCGACAACAGTCATGAACATGCATTAAAATTAATAAACATTGGATGCAAGCATGAGTAGGATATAATCCACCATGAACATAAATATCGTGAAAGCTATGTTGATTTGTTTCAACTACATGCGTGAACATGTGCCAAGTCAAGTCACTTAAATCATTCAAAGGAGGATACCACCCCACTATACCACATCACAACCATTTTAATAGCATGTTGGCACGCAAGGTAAACCATTATAACTCATAGCTAATCAAGCATGGCATAAGCAACTGTGATCTCTAATTGTCATTGCATACATGTTTATTCATAATAAGCTGAATCAAGAACGATGAACTCATCATATTTCCAAAAACAAGAGAGGTCGAGTTCATACCACCTTCGCTTATCCCAATCAATTCATCATATATCGTCATTATTGCCTCTCACTTGCACGACCGAACGATGTGAATAATAATAAGAGTGCACGTGCATTGGACTAAGCTGGAATCTGCGAGCATTCAATAAGCAGGAGAAGACAAGGCAATATAGGTTCTTGGTTAAATCAACAATATTACATATAAGATCCACTTCAACAATTTAATCATGGTCTTATCCTATCGACCCCCAAAGAAAAGAAAGGAAATAAAAACTATTTACACGGGAAAGCTCCCAACAAGCAAAAGAAGAACGGGAAATATTTTTGGGTTTTCTTTTTAATTATTACTACTACAACAAGAAAAGTAAACTATTGCTAATTTTTTTTGGTTTTTCTTAAGGTTTAACAAACACACAAGAAGAAAGCAGGAAAAAGAAAATAAACTAACATGGATATTACAGTGAAAAAGTATGAGCACCCACATCTAGCAATGAGTGTGTGTAAACATAAATGTAATGTCGGTGGGAAATACGTACTCCCCCAAGCTTAGGCTTGTGGCCTAAGTTGGTTCATTGCCAAGGATGGCCTGGCGGATATCCGTAGGTGTAGCTGGGGTCATACTGTGATGAAGAGGACTCTGACTGCCACTGGCTGGCAGCCATCTCCTGATCCCAAGAATAAACAGACTGGCGTGGAGGCTCGTATTGTGGTTCCCGCTCCGGGGCTGGTGCAGGATTCCGGTAAACGGCCGCCCACGGAACAAGGTAAGGACCTTCAGACAAGTTAAACAAACAAGGAGTAGGAAAAGTAATAGTCTCAGGGTGATGTTTATTAAAGTACAATTTATATTTAAGCTCCCCTTCCCTGCCCTTAACAATAAAATCATAAGCTAGCATACTCTTATAATCTAAATAAGCACTAGGCAGCAATTTTTCTTCTTTCTCATAAAGCCTAATGGGTATGTTAAAATGTGCAGCTAGGCGCGAAGCATAAATACCTCCAAAGATGGGGCCTTTTGTACGGTTCAAACTTAACCGTTTAGCAATAATTCCGCCCATACTAACAGTGTTATCACGGTATAAACCATGGAACAAAATTATAATATCAGGAACACTAAGGTTTCCACAGTTTCCGCGACCAATCAGGCAACGACTAGCAAATAAGGCAAAGTAGCATAAGACAGGAAAATGTATGCTAGTGATTCTTGCATCGGAAACCTTCCTGGTTTCCCCTACAGTAATGGTGTCAATAAATTCTTCCACATCTTTAGGTGTGGTTCATCTAAGGTACCCTCAGAGGGTATTTTGCAAACCTTGCAAAATTCAGCTAATGGCATCTTCTTAACAACATCATATAAATGAAACTCTACTGAAGGAGCTGATTCCTTAGGAAAATAGTAGAAGTTTTGCACAAAAGTATTAGTGAGTAAGAGATACTGATGACGTTGGTCGCGTAGGAAGTCGGTGAGGCCAACATTCTCAGCCAATGAATAGAAATCTTCATAAATCCCGGCTCGTCTCAAGAAGTCATCGGAAGGCCATTCACACGGCCAGACCTCCGCGGTACGAGGCAAATTATATTTGGGCCTCTGTGCTTCTTCATTTTGCTTTTCCTTTGAGCTTCGGCTCGATGAGACCCTCAAAAGTATCTTCATCATTTTCTGAAATATTCTGAAATTTTTAGTAACTTCAAACAAAAGTGAGCCAAGCTCAATAAAATTGATAGCAACTACTCCTACAAGTGCCTAGAGGATATATCGTGCATTAGAACTACTTGGAACCATATAAATTTGACATGCAAGCTCAAGAACATGGTCACCTATGCAGCACAAATTTGCAATGAATAAAGCACTAGAGCAAAAACTAATTTGACCAATGGAGGAGTCACATACCAAGGAACAATCTCCCCAAGCAGTTTTGTGTGAGGTGCTTTAAGCAAGGAGATCGAAAATCGCGGCAAAGTGAGCTAGAACTCGTGCTTGAACCTGATATTCGTGTTTGTGGGAGGAAGAAGAAGAGGATGGCTGCAGGAATAAGTGGAGGAGGGCCACTGTGGGCCCACGAGGCAGGGGGCGCGCCCTAGGGGGTAGGGCGCGCCCTCCACCCTCGTGGCCAGGTGGCAGCTCCCCCGCAGTGTTTTCAGCTCCATAAATCCTCAAATATTCCCTAAATAATCATATTAAATTGGCATGGCATTTGGAGGACTTTTATTTTCGAGGTATTTTTATATTGCACGGATGAATCAGGAAACAGACAGAAAATACTATTTTTACTTTATTTCAACTAAATAATAGAAAGTATAAAGAGGGTACAGAAGGTTGTGCTTCTAGTTTCATCCATCTCATGCTCATCAAAAGGAATCCACTAACAAGGTTGATCAAGTCTTGTTAACAAACTCATTTCGATTAACATGGAACCGGAGAAATCTCGAATAACACTATGTTGCCTCAACGGGGATATGCACATCCCCAATAATAAGTATATCATATTTCCTCTTGACAGTAGGAAGAGGAAATTCAAAACCTCCAAATATAATCGATGGAACTTTTCCAATAGAGTTGATACTATGCACTTGAGGTTGTTTCCTCGAAAAGTGTACCGTATGCTCATTACCATTAACATGAAAAGTGACATTGCCTTTGTTGCAGTCAATAACAGCCCCTGCAGTATTCAAAAAGGGTCTTCCAAGAATAATAGACATACTATCGTCCTCGGGAATATTAAGAATAACAAAGTCCGTTAAAATAGTAATGTTTGCAACCACAACAGGCACGTCCTCACAAATACCGACAGGTATAGCGGTTGATTTATCAGCCATTTGCAAAGATATTTCAGTAGGTGTCAACTTATTCAAGTCAAGTCTACGATATAAAGAGAGAGGCATAACACTAACACCGGCTCCAAGATCACATAAAGCAGTTTTGACATAATTTCTTTTAATGGAGCATGGTATAGTAGGTACTCCTGGATCTTCAAGTTTCTTTGGTATTCCACCCTTAAAGGTATAGTTAGCAAGCATGGTGGAAATTTCAGCTTCCAGTATATTTCTCTTATTTGTAACAATATATTTCATATATTGAGCATAAGGATTCATTTTGAGCATATCAGTTAGTCGCATACGCAAAATGATAGGTCTAATCATTTCAGCAAAGCGCTCAAAATCCTCATCATCCTTTTTCTTGGACGGTTTGGGAGGAAAAGGCATGGGTTTCTGAACCCATGGTTCTCTTTCTTTACCATGTTTCCTAGCAACAAAGTCTCTCTTATCATAACGTTGATTCTTTGATTGT